>CM022298.1:304708672-305908672 GCA_011799875.1 Thinopyrum elongatum | reverse complement strand
ACAAGTCAGCCTCCGGCTATGGTGGGTCCCAGCTAGCAGGGGGAGTATTCATTTTTTTTGTGCGTAATAAGGAGGCACTTCCTTGCGTGCGAAGATATAGCTGGTGGGTCCGAGCTGTTAGCGGGAGGAACATTTTTTTCACGAAATACAGAGGCCCTTCCGGTGGGTCCCTGCAGTCAGGTGGAGGAATCATTATTTTGCACGTAATAAGGAGGCACTTCCTTGCGTACGGCCGTGGACCCAGCTGTCAGCCTCTCCACGTACAGTCTTCTTCCGATGGATCTCGTTCCTTGACCACGTTGACCGCGCCGCGCCGAGAGCACCAGGGCGGTGGACAACGGCGAGGCCTAGGAAGGGAACGATGCGGAGCCAGGGAAGATGAGGCAGGTGGACGCCCATGCGGTGGGGAGTACGAGGGTTCACTGGTTCGACTGCGGTGTGAGGCTGCCGTCGCCGGTGAATAACAGGAGGTGTTGGTGAGTAGATGAATGGCCTGGACGGTGATGGGAGTAGGGTGGGCCGGTGAGTCCTGCGCGGCAGCACAACCGGCCACGGGAGGCGATAGTAGGCGGTACCACCGGCGGTGGTTTGGGCGGCTGAAGCAAGAATATCCGAGATTGAAGAAGAAGCACGACATCCGTTGGATGGACATCCAACGGCCACTACTACTACTAGAATCGTGTGTTGACTATAAGTTGACAAAGCCTTGCGTATGCGTTAACTTAGTAGGCCCACTGTGGTAGAGAACATATAGCCCATTTGCGATTTGTTATAATGTACAGCCCGTTTTTTAATTCAAATGGAATTTACTCAGCCCATTACTGTTTGTTAAAATTACAGCCCATTTTTTAGCCAGGACAACGGTTAATAATTTCAACCGACCGCTCAAAAAAATTCAACAAAATTTCCCACATTTTGATGGGATCCGAAATATATTTTAACCTGAAATTTCGAGTCAGATTAAATATAATTTCAAAATAAATTTGTATTAGGTAAAAATCCAACGGAATTTTGCGCGCGCAACAAGTGATGAAATTAAAAAAATTACCTGTTCAGTGCGTTTTTTATATTTACAGCCATTTTTTTAATTATAGCCCATTTATTATTTCTTAAAGCCCATTTTCTTGGCAAATCTAATGCGGGGCGGAGAATAACAAGTTGACCTGGGTTGGGTATTCCACAAAAAAAGTATAGCTGGGCTAGCCATTTTCACATTGAAAAATTAATATATGGGCTGGATATTTGGTCGACATAAAATAATAGCCTGGGCCAGTCGGGCCACACCCCGCCCAGTTGATACCCTGCTCCTCTGCACAACAACAAAAATATCGCTCAAGAAAAACTCTGCTCACACCTCAAAAAACAAATACTGCTCGAGCTGCTAGGTCCCAGCTGTCAGCCGCTCCTTGTGCAATTCTCTTGTTTATTGACTATATAGGTTGACAATTGTGTGGGACCGTGATGTCAGGAAACCAGGACTAATAAGGAGGCACTTACGTACATACGACTATTGCCCTGGTGGGTCCCTACTGTCATCCTCTCCAAGTAAAGTCATCTCCTGATTCCTCATGTTCGTTGACCATGTTGACAACGGGAGACGTCGGTGCCACGGCGAGCGCAACAACTTGAAGGACGACGAAGAGGGCCTCGCGGGCCCTACGGATGGTCTGATACAGCGCCCGCTGGTCGTTCAGGAAGCCAGGATCATCGGACCCCTATGAGCACCTTAGAGAGACTAAGCCGGCATGAAACGGTAAGGCCGTGCTTGGGAGCTCTGGATTGTTTCACACCTGTATTAAGGATACAAGTGTAATTTACTCATCACCGGAAACAACGCGTAAAATACAGGCATAATGAAACTGACGGCCCGAGGTCTGTAACGAAAACCGGCGAGTTACGCGTTTAATCTGAGAAACCAGTGTATATTTTACCAGTCGAAAACGTCCAACCAAGCGCTTCGCCCAAGACCATCTGCTTTTATTTACAAGCATCAGTTTTACATGCAGTTTTGTTTGGAAAAAGATGATCCAATCACGGCCTAATACGATGAGTTGGTCGGAAGATCATATCACTTCACCTCTAACCTACCCGAGTTGTCGTATCGGCTATGAATGAAAGTATGAAACATAAGACGAAGAACTTCTTAAGCACAGAAACAATAGAAGAGGATGATCTTATTAACATTCAAATCACTAGCATTAGATCAACGTGCAAAACAATACGAAGCATTATTCTCAGTAGGCACGGTGAACATCTCGTGATGTCGCATGCCACAGCATTCCAAGCTCAATTTTGCAATCAAACTCGCAAGGCCTGGCATTTCATAGACGACATTCAGAAAAAACTCTTAAAATACCTTACATAAGTCAACATTCATGACTATGCATCTCATCAGAGTAAATATTTACTTCTGAACTGAACACACAAATAGGAAAAAACGATCGACGTTGCTCACAGCAAAGGGCGTCCCATTCCAAAATATCAAATGCATGTCTTTTGGCTATCATCAATGAGCACAATTTGACAAGGTTTTCCAATTCCAAAATATTAAACGAATGTCTTCTTGCTAACATCAATGATTAAACTTTGACAAGCTTTTCCCATTCAAAATATGTAATGCATATGATTGTCATCAGTTTGCACATTGAAATGGCACATGGAGCCGGATTAACCAGCGTAACTTTTTGTGCAGTTCCACTGAAATTAAACAATGTCTTGCGTAGCATGGTGGATTTCGTATTTATATGTTGCAAGGCATTGAACACGTTGGCAGCTCCATTCAAGTAGATAGTCCGGTGGCTCAAGGTGACGACGAATGATTAGAGAACCATTCGATGTATTGTGCATGATGAAGTATTATGGAGGACACGAACCATCTGAACATTTTGTGCAGTTCCACTGAAATCAAGCTGAGCATCCTTGTCTGCATAAATACAGAAAAAGTGTGATGAATATAATAGTGGTATGAGTTGATTAAACATACGCTCACAACTATAATCATCTTCATTATCTTAACAGGAAAAGATAGCAATACAATAGCTTCAATTAAACATTTATTCAAAACAATACAATAATATAATTAGCACACCATAACAAAGCACGATTATGTGGATGAATGCTGATACTGACCTCGTTTGTTATAGCTGCGTCGGCCACTGACTTGGTCATACCTTTCCTTGTGGAGTGAATTTTGCACTCCACGTGCTGTTGAGTTGAGTTTTCCTTGGTCTGCAGACTAGTCATGTCACCAGCGTCTACTAATACTCTAAAGCTTCTCCATCATTCCTTCTATAATATAGCGCAAACAGTGACTGCTTCTTTCTGCAAAGTGGAAAGACCAACTAGGCCCAATAATGCAATAGTTTGCCTTAAACACATTGGCTCCTTTTGTGCAGTTCAACTAAAATCAAAGTCAAAATAGAACCGAGCAGAAGTTTTGATATCCCTGTATGCACAAATAGGTATAAAGGAAACAATTACTGAGAAATAACGGTTGATGACTTATACTCCCAGAAGAAAAAACATCTACCTTATCTTAATGGGAAACAAAGCAGGACAGTAGCAATTCTCAAACAGTGTGATTCATTCATATTAACTGAGACATTATCTTAACAATACATTGTTTCAACATCTATAAAGAATGACAAAGCAGAAAAGTACAATTCCTAAAACAGTGCAACTGATTCATATTAACAGAGACATTATCTTAACAATACCTTGGTTAAACATGTAGAAAGAACTACAAAGCAGGATAGTACCATTTGTAGAACACTGTAACTGATATATAATAACAGAGACATTATCTCAACAATACATTTCTTAAACATGTACTCCCGCCGATCCCTAACAGAAATGGTACTCCCGCCGATCCTAACAAGTGTTGCAATTTTGAACTAAGATTTAGTAGTTAATTCTAAGAGTGGCATTGCTTAATTTTACCAGTGGCATTAGATTAACAAAAAGCATAAACAGTTCCAGGGGAGAGTGGGCGCAACAGCACCATGTGCTTCCATCTACTTATAAAGGGGGTGATGCAGAGTTTGTTGTAACAAAGCAACAAGCATCATGTCTGGGTTGGTCCCATTTTTGTTCACTTAATGGGAAAAGACAGCAATACAATAGTTTCAATTCAACATTTATTTAAAACAGTATCACTACAAGTAGCACAACATCTCAAAGCACACTGCACAATCATGTGGGTGAAGGCTGGTACTGACCTTTCATGAGGCAGGCAAGATCAAATATGAATCTGCCAACACGAATAGGAAATCCAATCTCCTTTTGTGTAGTTCAACTAAATCAAACAAACTTGCCGGTGTGACATTTAAGTTGAACTGCACAAAACACTCTTAAAACAGAAGTGTTTTGCATAGTGACGCAAAAGGTCGCAATAGCAACGAGTTGAATAGATATCCCTGTTTTCAGAGGTAAAAAAAGAAACAATTACTTGCCAATAAAGGAGGATGAATCATATGGCCACAAAAGAAGCATCTACCTTATCTTGATGGAAAACAAAGTAGGACGGTAGCATTTCTAAAACGGTTGCATTGATTCATATTAACAGACACATTCTCTTAAAATAACATTCGTTAAAAATGTAATTTACGTTTAACAGTGGCATTGCTTCAATTTTTCAGCAGCATTCTTAGATTAACAATAGCAAAATAGTTGTATGGGACATGGGACATGCCAGCACCATGTGCGTCCACACGTATAAATGGGTGATGCAGAGTATGTTGCCAAGTAGCATATCTGCATTGGTCCCATATTTGTTCTCTTTGAACCTTTTTCCTATGTGAGGGCAGCAAATCTAGTCCTGCACAAACTACCCAGCCCCGCAGTTTCTTTCCTTTTTCAACAAAGAGATCGGTTCCTTACAGATGTGTGTACTGGGTTACCCCCTTTTTCCCTTTTCGACCAACAAAGCAGCTGCATAGCCAGTCTATACTACTTTCCCTCCCTCCTTTCCTCATTGAACCACGTCCTAGATTCATGCTCCACCACACCCTCCCTTCTTTCGTCTTTGAACCAAGACCTAGATTCGACTACAGAATCGAAACAGATCTGCATGCTAGAGCAATGACGGTTTCAAAGAAAGTTATACCTTAGGGTCGTCGGGATGTGGCTAGGCGTGCGGCGGGAGGCCGGATCTACCCACAGTACGTACGGCAGCGAGGAAGAAGGGGTCGGAGGCCCTCCCGCAAAGGCGCTGGGTGAAAGAGAACAATGCAGCCGGGAGTGGATTGCCTCCCTCGCCGAAGGCGACAGAGTGAAAGCTGCACCTCCTCCCCTTCCCGGTGCAACGGGATCTGGACGGCTCATTCACCAGCTGTGAGGGGGGGGGGGGAGAGAGAGGCCAACACAGTCTTGTTTAGATCTGATGAAGAGGGTGAGAGATTGTGAATAGAGCAAACCCTAGAAAAGGAACGTTGAGCCTCCAGCTTGTTATATACTAGCAAGATGCCTGTGCGTTGCACAGAACATCAAGATGCATTTGTATGAGTAGTTAATCTTGTGGGAGAAAAGGATGAACGAGGGAAGGCCTTATATGCAAATGTGGAGAGGAGTGCGCGTTAAATTGTCATAGTTTCCTTCCTATCTGCCAGATATAGATCGGACGGCCTATATTGTAGGATGGCAGGCACACCATCATCACCAACTCTGCTTTTTATAAGAGTAGAGAGTAGAGAAGAGATATGTAGTGCAGCGAGAGTGTGAAGAGTGCAAACCCTAGCGAACAAGCGCTGAGGCTCCAGCTTATATAGTACTAATATAGTGGAGTGGTTTTCTTTTTCTCTCCATAATAATTGTTTTAAATTGTGTATGAAACAAAACTTTTTATTTAAAGTACCAGTGAAGAAAACTACGATCCACGCGTCCTGGTCACACTTCCTATTGTTCACGTGCGGTACACTACCCTCCGTTAAGTGAACAACCACACATGCGCCAATTTATCGAAAAGGTGTGAGAGTGTGTACAAATAAAGAAATTTAATTTCAACTATTTTGTATGTACAATTTGCCCTCTCTCAATAATAATGGTTTGTTGTGTTAAAGTTTGACTTTAGTCAAATCTAATATGCAGAGTAAATAAAAACGAAGGGGTACTACCACCATTCGGGTTTTTAGTCCACACCATATTTTTAATCAAAGTCTGACCACATATTTAGTTAAAAGCTGGTCAAATAAAATTACAGGGTAGCTGAAGACAAAGTTGTGAGAAGGCTTAGAAATCAATACAAAACTTTTGCTCTTAGTACCAACGTCAACGCTTCTTCGAGGAAACATTTGGTTCATATCCAATTGTGTGATAAAATTGCACCAACGTAAATGACTGCTCCAAGTTGAACTAGTGAAGGATATCATCTTTGTGGTAACAAGCAAAGAGCAATGATGGAAGACAACCCGTTCTTCATTGAACATCGATCAGCTTCACTAGCCGATGCAACCATGAGACGCAACCATGAGCATCGATACCTCATCGTGGTGTGATGCATCATCAATTTTGGCATCATGTTTGGGTCAGGCACCAATGAAGTTTGATAATCCTCACCGTGGTTTGTTTCTTCTCGGTAATCAACCTCGAGAAAGGAAGAACTGAGCAATAGTGGCCATCCAATTTTGTGCAGTTCCACTAAAAAATGAGGAAGACATGCCCGAGTATGGAGATACGCATCCCTGTTTGTAAAAATATAAAAAATGATATTTAAGTAGTGTCATTACTTTGTTTTAGCAATGGAACAAGATTATCAGCAGCATCTTAATTGTCAATAAGAATTAATGAAACGTACACCAAAAAATAGAAGCATCATGATTATCTTGTTAGGAACTAAAGCAGGATACCCCAAAAAAAACTAAAGCAGGACAGAACCATTTATCGACACCTCTACATGGGCATTGCTTTATTTTACCAGTGATAGTTTTAGATTAGCAGCAGCACTACGAGCATATGGACAATGACCACAGAACCACCATGTACTTTTTGTCAAAAAAAAACATGTATACCTCCACCGATGCATAAATGATAAACCAGGACAACTTTTGGAGTGACCTTTCCTCTATAATAGTAAAAAATAGGTGATGTTGGACCAGCCGATGAACCCTAGCTACTGTAAATGGGGAGCTGGGGAGTAGTGGTATAGAAGAAAACCCGCATGCAGAGTACAATGAAGCATGAAATCCAAAATAAGTTATACCTCAGGTGGGCGAGATGTGGATTAGGCGGGCGGGCGGGATCTGCCCACACGACGGCAGCGAACAAGGGCACGGAGGACCTTCGTCAACGGTGCGCATCGGCTTCCTCCATCACCGATGGTTACAACGTCAACACTGGACCTCCTCACCTCCCGCAGGGGACGGGATCTGGCCGGATCTGTGACCACCGGTGAGGAGAGAGATAGAGTGGACACTGTCATCTTGTTTAGATATGGAGAGGGTGAGAGAGCGAGACGCGAGAAACCCTATCAAACAAGAGGCTATATATACAATGGAGTAAAAAAATCTCTCCATAGCAATGGTTTTAAATAGAATACGCGCGTTCCCGGAAAAAGAAACGAAAACTGGCGGACAAATCTTTTTTTAACGTACCATGAAAAAAAACTCGATCAACACGCCCCCGCTTCCAGGTCGCAGTTTCTATCGCTCACGTGTGGTCCCCAACCCTCCATTATTAAGTGAACAAATTAAAGGGTCAAATTATTACATACGTAAGCTGCCTCTTCGTGTACAAATGCGCTCCATCGTGTACTCGCGGGTATCTCGGAGGCAGAGTGAGTGTGTGTACATTTCTTCTTGTACATCGTACTCCATTTATCTCACTTCACATTGTTTCCCACTCCTATGATATTCCTATCCTAGGAACAAATGAGGCGGTACTAAGTTTGTGTGTGTGTAGGGAGAATGAGACATCGATGATGTGTACGAGTAGTCGCGCACACACACATAGACATAGGCATGCATATCCGTGTTTACGTAAAATTCCATCTCCATCTCCATCTCCAATCATATTTGTCCAACTGGCACATTATTTACGTTATTAATTATGTAGCAATATTTACATACAGCATCTCGTGTTTGCGGGCGTCTGGACCGCTGCCATGCCCGCTCCTGACCGCCCTGGCCAACCCGAACCCCCTTCATCACCCGCGCGCGCTTCCCGCCCAAAACGGTCAGTGCCGCATTCATGCCCGGCCAGAGCGGACGCGACCTCTCACTAGCATCGGCATTGAAGCAGTGTGCTGGCCGAGAGAGCGCCGCCCGCGCCGCTTCCCGGTGCACACTAGTGCTCCGCGTTCAAACGTCGCCACGGCCGGCCACAACATGCATGTAAAAAAGTTTTTGGGAGTCCGTGCTACAGCTAGCTGTCCTCCCCCTCCTCGTCAATCTCTTCCAGTAGTGCTAGTACTCCATGGCATGATCCATCGACAAGCAGGCGGGAAAGTTATCGTATACTCGGTTTGTGGTGAGTGGCATGCCGAGCGACCGTGTGGGGTGGAGGAGGGTGATACACGAATGCGGCAGACGTGATTTAAACATTGGTTTTGCTCGATGGCGCGATGCAACGAAACGAAACGTTAGTTTCCAAAAGAATATTGTACTGCATGAGAGAAATAGAGTGATGGTTTGCTTCTTTCGTCCAATAACTATACAGGGTCTATGTGATTTGGCGGCTCATTGGTCACTATTACTGCGGCGGTAGAGCGTCGTAGAGCGCCTGCACTCTTATTTATTTATTCTATGATAAAACTAACTTTCTCCACTCTTACACCGGAGGAGTACGAAACACGGCAGCCCAATGACTACATGGCCCACCTCCCACTATCACCATATTCCTTGGACATCGTGCGACACCTCCGGTCCTTTTTCCTTTGTGTAGTAGTACATTTTACCACATGACCCACCATACACTCTCACATACTACCTCCGTCCTGGTTTATTAGTCCCCTATGTAATTTATGCATGATACTAGTATATGATACTCCCCACTATGAGTAGCCTTATACGCATACAAAAAAGGATCGGAGGGAGTACAAAGCTTTATGATTTTGTTTCATGTATGTATCCTGACTCCAAGGTTGGCTCGTTACAACATTCCATCAAATACAAAGGAAAACTAACATGCATGCTGATGCATCTCAATGATTCACAGATCATAGCCAATATTTACTTCACAACTAAAGACAAAAGTTGTGACAGTGTGTACATAAAAAAATATTGATGGGGTCTCTATGCCGTAAACCCTAAACATGATTTAATTTCCTGGCTAGGTAGAACCTATCGAAGGAAAGAAGCCTGGCACCCTCGGATCATACGATGCTTTTGTGCAGTTCCACTAAAATCGAGCTGAGCATCCCTGTTGGCAAAGATATTGAAGAAGTGTGATTAGAATAATAGTAGTGGCACTAGTTCATGAGACATAAACTCATCACAAATAGAAGCCGGTAGAAGTAGAGAAAGACCCACATGGAGATGGAGCTACATGGGGAGCTGCGGCAGTGGAGCAAGCCGGCTCCAAAAGGAAGTTGTACCTGGGACGTTGGGGTGTAGCTAGAAGGGCGGTGCGAGGCGGCATAAGCCCATACCGCGGGGACCCCCGATTGGGACGCACCGATAATGGGTTTTCTCCCTCGCCGCTGTCGACCACGTCGATGCAGAACATCGTCCCCTTCCCCCAGTAGCAGGATTAGGTCGGATCTGTGACCAGCGGTGTGGCCACCGTCGTTCTATGCTTGTGAAGAGAGCAACCCAAGCAAGCAGGCTTGTAGCTTAGGCTCCTGCTAGTGTATATATAGTGGAGCGGTTTTCTTTTTCTCTCCATATCAACCATTTATATTGCGTACGTGTCATTGAAGAGTGAAATGATGGTTGCTTCGTCCGACTAACTTACTGTGTGATTTGACTACTCCTGAGTGGCCCCTACATGTACTTCCCTACATGTATGACCGTTCCTGAGTCTCACTTGTACTTATCTCTATTTTCTTGCATGACACGTACTCCCTTCGTCCGGTGAAGAGTGTACGTTTGGGTTTAAAATTTGTCCACAAAAGAATGTACTTCTATCTTCCCAATGGACTTTAAAGCATTTTCTCTCATCACAGGGTAATCAAGACCAATAGCATTCTATACATAGTCTTCTTAATTTCTACATGCACTTAGCTCATTGGGGGTTGGGTAATTAAAGAGGACAGAGATGGTGGCTTGCATCTTCCCAATGCATTTTTTACTCCACTCCATAATTTATCCTAAAATTTCTAGATGTACACTTTTCACCGAACGGAGGGAGTAGACAGGATGCGCATAGAGGAATTTTGTTACTGCATGTTGTTACGTACTACTAATACCTACTCCCTCCTTTTGGTTCACTACTAGTACTCCCCCTGTCCTGGCTTATTGGTCCCGTTTGTACTCAATTCATGGGCTCGTTTTCCTCAAGAAATTGTCTTTACCAACGTACTAATATCGGGAATGCATGCGTGAACAACGAATGATTAAACCTTGCATGCAATGTTCTGACAAAGCATTGACTTATGAACATGTGAATGTGAGGGACTACAACCTCGTGCATGCATGCAACAGTCACATGTACACATGGACGCAAAAACGCACGCGACGCCCTAATGCATGCATGTCCGAGCACACAATGGAACACACACGGTCACGCTCAAGTGCTCAACCTACATGTGCATGCACACACTTGCTCAGCCAGGGTAAGCTAGTGACTGTATGAACACCAAAAAATGTATATATTGACCGCAATGAGCGTATTATGAAGTCCACTGGCCGTATTTTTACAAATATACAGTCACAGACAGTGTATTTATCTCATTTCAAATTAAGCCATATTAACCGGAAAGGAGGCAGTATGGACTAGCATTACTTTATTGTGTCCCGTCAACTTGCAGAACGAGGAGAAGCTTGCAGGAGGGGAGAAGCTTGCGCGCGGTGGCTCGTAGGACAAGGAGAAACTTTTGACTAATGCAAGCTCTCCCTCGCTCAGGCGGTGGATGTGCAACAGCTAATTTGGTGTTAGATTGCCAGAAGCATACACTGTACTAGTACCATTATTGTTCGACTTCCCGAAGAGGCGAACAACCAAGCGCAAAGTTTACTACAGTAGTACTCCGAGTACTAGTATTACGTAGTAGTACTTACTACTAGTACTACTATACAGGTAGTACTACTAGGAATCGCATGGTGGAGCGTCTGCACTCTTAATTTATTTTAATCTGTGATAAAGCAATCTTCAACACATTTGCTTCTCTTCGAGGGTTCTCTCATGTGACAATGGAAGTTGATTGCATGGAACACTCGCCACAATTCTCGCTTAATTCTGGCTCCTATCCTGTTAGAAATAGGAGCGCTTAGTAATATTTTCTCTTTTTTTGTTATTCAGCATGTAAACAGGTCAGCAAACCTTGCAGCGCATCTTTGTGTGAACCGTGCTTGCTGCACTTTGAATGTGACCGAGAGCTAGCTTGATGAAACACGTCGCTTCCTTTTTTTGCAGGGTACCTCACTTCCTAGTAACCAGTCTCTTGGCTGATTGTCCTAAGAATGCTGATATATGAATAAAGCTCTCTCATTTACCCGCAAAAAATATTAAGCCATATTAACCGGAAAGGAGGGTGTATGGACTAGCACTGCTTTTTGGTGTGTCCCGTCAACTCGCAGAACAAGGAGAAGCTTGCAGGACAAGGTGAATCTCGCTTACGCCCTGTCCGTCTACCTCAAGCTCGGTGGCTCACAGGACGGGGAGAAGCTTTTGACTAATGCAACCTACCCTCGCCCAGGCGGTGGACGTGCAACAGTTCATTCGGTGTCAGATTGCCAGAGGCATACACTGTAGTACCATCATTGTTCGACTTCGCCAAGAGGCGAAGAGCCAAGCGCACGGTTTAGTAGTACGAGTACTACTTACTAGTATACAGGTACTAGGAACCGCATGGTGGAGCATCTGTACTCTTATTTTATTTTAATCTCTGATTAAGTACACATTTATTCGGGAGAAGTGCGGAAAACGGCAGCCCAATAGTACTGGAGTATTAAAAAATATCGAACATGTAATGATGATATCGATCAACCATGCTCGCATATATCTTGGCCTCCGTGCGAGCCCGTCTGTGTGTTTTCACTCCTCGTCTCTCTCAAGGAGTGGCGGGTTGGCCATTTTGCCATCAATTGAGATCGGTTTGCTCACACTCCGGTCCTACATGTTAGTGATATGCCAAGAGGAAGCGTGTTGACCGACAAGCCATACGCGTACTTATTTTGCACCTTCATACTACTCCCTCCATCACAGTTTACAGGGCGCGCTTCATTCTCATGCATTTCCACCACCAGAGAGATTTTAGACGCATTTGGTTTAATGCTCAATTAATTAGGGTGTGGTAACCACAATAAAGTCCACAATTTTCTCTCAATGTAGGTGTGTACGCGGAGTGGAGTAAGTGCATGCATGTGTGTACCCGGGGTGGAAGGGCTGCATGCATGTGTGTACACATTATTTCCTCTATAATAGACGTTGTGCTATAACTACCAATGCTATTTTTCAGGCCGATCGCTAGTCGCCTTGGTCCCAGAGATTGTTGAAGCGCGCTCTATAAACTGTGACAGAGGGAGTATTATGAGCGGATTCAAAGAAGAGCGTATTGATGGTTGCTTCTTCCGAGCAACTTATAGTGGGGAAGGTGGGGCTTATGACTTGACTGCTCATTACTCACTATTAGTGCGGCACAACTACCGGGCCGAGTCTCCCATGCGGTTGTGCACTACAATTTGGTGCATGGCACATGGACCCGGATGCTGAAGAGGCTTCTGGCAATGCTATCAAACTTCCAGCATTTGTTTACATAATTGACGTACTATACAAATAATTTTCCAGCGACATGAAATTGTACAATGCTCTGAACCTTTCAGCTTTTGTTTCGTGTGTCTTGCCATCCATGCTCTTTCGGAAAAAATAAAAAACTAACTTCCTTGCTAATGCATCTCAATGATTAGCAGATCAGAGCTAATATTTACATCACAACTGAAGACAAAGTTGTGAGAAGGTGTTAAATTAAAATTGATCCATGCTTTCATTGGCAGCAACTCCCCCCCAGCTCTGTCTAAATCAACAAGGCATGTTGGGAAAAAAGTAGCTGTCAGGAGCATGCAACATTACGATCATTTTGTGCAGTTCCACTAAAATAGAGCTGAGCGTCCCTGTTCCAAAGATATTAAGTGTGGTTACAATAATAGAGGACTGTTGATGAAACAATAAACACACAAATAGAAGCCGGTCACCTTTGCAGTCTCTCTTCAGAATAACTAGTTGGAGAAGATTAAGCAAATAGTTGGAGAAGATTAGGCTCGGAGTTGGATGAGGAGGATAGAGCAAAACCAATCTCCCTTTGTGCAGTCACACTGAAATGTAGAGACGTTGCCCGTGTGACATTTTAGTAGAACTGCACAAAACACTCTTGAGAAAAAAGTGATTTGTGCAGTTCACCAAAAGGTCGCAATAGCAACGAGGTGAAATGGATAGCCCTGTTTGCAAAAAAGAAGTAGAAAGGAAACAATTACTGGCCAATAATAGTTGATGACACATACGACGACAAAAAGAACCATATTCCTTGTCCTAAGGGAAGATAACAGCACGGTTGTTTATCTAAAACGGTGTGAGGACAAGATTAAAATATGGAAAGTACGTCGAACGAGCTACTTTTTGGGCAAAGAACTAGGGAAGATCCACATGCAAGATTTTCCACATGTAGCAACGGGGGAAGATGGGCAGGAGAAAGGCCGGAGGAAGCTGTACCTAAGGGTCGTCGGGATGTAACTAGGAGGGCACCGACGGCCGGGATCTGCCCATACTGCGGCAGCAAGCAAGTGGTGAAGGCCCTGCCGCGCCAGAGCTTGGTCAGAGAGAACGACGGGTACCGTAGATCGGGACGTGCTGCCTCGACGCCGTCGAACGGAGAAACAATGCACATCCTCCCTTTCCGCCGGTGGATGAGATGTGGACGGATCAGTGACCAACGGTGAGAGAGAGGCCACCACCGCCTTGTGTGAGATAGTGTGATGAGAGACAAACCCCGCCAGGCAGCTCCATTGTATATAGTGGAGCAGATTTCTTTTTTTCTCGATGACAATCGTTTTATATTTTGTACGTGCCATTGAGGAATATAACTTTATTTAATACTAACGCGTCAAGTCGCTACACGCGTCAAAGTGTCACGTGGGCTGCCTTTTCGTACAGAAATGAACTCCACCGTGTACCCGCGCGGGTGTGGCGAGGAACAAGACGTGAGTACGTGAGTCATGCGTGCACCTCTTCTTTATGTGTAGGTACGTACGTGGGTGGGTGTGAGAGAGATGGTTTGTGTGAAACAGAGGCAATGTGTCGATGATATGTCAAACAAAAAAATGTAACATATGCAATGTGTGTGAAACTGAGTCATGGATATATCATATATAGAGGGAGCGATCCACGAGAAGAGAGTGGAGGGATCATCGGCATGAGATATCGATAGAATCGAAAACAGGGATGAAGTGTGTGGGTGCGCGGTCGATAAAGAGTGCCATCGAATTTGTGTTTGCCCACGTCAAAGATACAGGGTGGCTGGCCTACTGGAATGTGAGAGGGCAGAGGTGCAGTTTGTCTCTGTGGCATGGATACCTACCTACAACGTTCGACTATCGGTGTGGGGGGGGCGAGGGGGCAGAGACCTAACTATATAGAGGTAGATCGACTGGTATATGTGTGGAGAAGGAGAGAGACCTAGCTATGTATTGAGGGAGATCGATCAGTATCCATGCATATGTGTAGCAGAGGAATAAGGTTGGGAGAGAGACAAAGGTAGAGTGTCGGAGGGTTAGTGGTGGAGTTGCTTCTCACAAATGGTGGGAGAGGCTTGCTAGACAAACGGAGGGTACGACTGCAATATCAATAAGAGAGGGGATGTCTGCCTGTCTATGCACGTGCGTGTGAGAGACGGGTCGGGAGGAATGCAAGGATGATGAGGGGGGATGATATGGTTGTGGTAAGCAGACGTAACTACATAGGAAGATCAATCATCGTGTGTCGGAGAAAGTGAGAGACATAACTAGTGAGGTACGTCGATCGGTGCGTGGGGAAAAAGACTTATAGTCGACCTAGCTATATGTAGGGAGATAGGTAGGTATACATGCATGCATGTGTTAGAAGCAAATAAGGTCCGGAGAGATGGACAGGGGGAGAAGGATGCGGCAAGGAGGTGGTGCGAGAGGCCTACTATATCGAGGGGGGAGGAGTGTGCGAGTATGAGGTCGATGAAAAGAGGGGCGGGAGTGTGCACGTGCGTGGAACTGTATTGGACATAGGGGGGCATGGACGGTGAGAAGAGAAGAGGGAGAGTGTGTGTTTATGGTAGGCACACTTGGCTAGAGAGGTATATCGACCGATGTGTGCCGGAAAGAAGGAGCCGGGGGGCCTACACACACCGTGGGTGAATGACCTAAAGAGAAATAACGAATGTGCGTGATGGAGGGGACGCTGAGGGAGGGTGAGAGGGGGGCGGGCGTGTGCATGCACGAGAGAAAGTTAGCGCTAGCTACAAAGAGAAGAGGATTGTGTGGGTGTAAAAGACAAACAGATATCATAATTCATTATAAAAAGTGGATTCGAATATTTGAAGAAGATATCATAGTGTTTTAAACCGACGCATGCATGAATATATATAATGGTGATATGCATGGTGTGGTTATGAACATGTTATACTACATATAATATATAGAACATTTATTTGAATTTGTTATAATGTGTGGCTTTTGCAGCTCAGGGCTAAATACTTGTCATAATGTAGGGGGCGGGGCACTATACTTTGTGTGATAAACACAGTGTACGTATGAAACATGGTTTAGATTATGAAGATCTAGTTAGTACATCAAATGTACTATTATTTGGAATCAACATCAAGTGTATTCAAAATTTTGAATTCGAGTTCATATAGTACACATAGTTCATATCTATCTCTATAGTAATCATGTGGTGTGTTGTTAAGATAATATACGAATGATGGTTTAAGTTGGCAACAATCATGATTGTAGATTCTTATTCAAATAGAGAAACGAATTCAAATTTAGTTCGAATTGCAGTGGTAGTATAGAAATTTGGAATGCACTAAAATGTTTGTATGAGTAGGTTACATGCATTATACAGCCAGCGAAAATTTTTAAATGGACATAACATGGATTCATAGCTTTGAATAGCATTTGTACAGTAAAACGGGACAAGACTCTCTCTTTGTGTGGTGCGAATAGTTTTATTTTTTTTGTTTTTTTCATTGAGGGAAGTGCGAATTGATTTGGTACGTACATTATTACATGTTAGGCTTGTCCCTAAAATTCAACTCCCGCCTTGTTATCCCAAAAATTCAGATATCGTGCTCCCAAAACTCGCGCCTTCACAACCCGCGCCTTGCTATCCCGAAAATACAACGCGCGCGAAAACTCCCTCCAGCTGCCAAATCCCGACACACGAAATCCCCCTTCTAACCCTGAGCTGAAAGGGCCGCTAGTTCAAATCGGTGGGGGTACTTTTGTAACACACCCTACATTTTGGACAAGCACGTCCCTATGTCATGGTCCCCCCCTCCCATCACCTCCTTTTCGCCATTCGAAATCCTAGGCCGCCATAACCTCTCTGCTCCAGCCGCGAAACCCCACCCTCCATCGTCCGCCACCTCACCGCTGCCCAGCCGAAGCCTCTTCCCCGATGACATCGTCCACCGCAACAGCTCGATGTCCCTCATCCACCGCCCCGGATGAGGATCCGTCATCGATCTCGTCGTCCCGCCGGTTCAGCCGCCCCGTCCTCCACCTCCAAGGAGCTGCTCCGATGATCGCCTCATCTATCGCGGCTGCTCTATCCCCACAGCGCTGCCTTAACCTGCTCCACCGGAACCGCTACATCCTCATCGATTCCTCGGACGAAGCCGAGGCCTACTTGGCACCACCAAAGAGGTTGTACACTCATCGCATCGCACCTTCTCCTTAACTTGACCTCCCAGCGCCGCCGGTGCTCGATCCCGCTCCCCCATGGTGCGGCTACCTTGTAGTCGGCGCCACCGGCGACATCTCCATGGTGGCTCTCCCCCAGTGAGAGGCTCCCTCGGTGGTGGCGGCCATGCCAGCAGGAGTTGCTGTTGCTGCTCGGGCTCTCGCTCGCTCGCACTGCTGCTCTGCTGCTGCTGCTACGGCTCTCGGTTGCTCGCGCTGCTGCTCTGCTCTTCCCCTCGCTCGTGCTGCTGCTCTGCTCTTGCTCTCACTCGCGCTGCTGATGCTGCTACATGGGCTGCTGCAGCTACACGAGTTGCTGCTCTGGCTCTAGTTCGCGCTGCTGCTCCAGGCGCTGCTGCTCCGGCTGCTATCTGCTACTTTGTTTCCTGTTGGTCGCCTGCTGATTTAGATCACTTTTCTCTACTACTAGTGCTCGAGCAGCCTAAACTACATGTGAAGTGCATCTCTGCTACTAGTGCGTTCAGTTTTGACACTAACATTCAGATTCCACAGTAAATTTCAGTTTCGACAGTTAAGTTCAGAGTCAACAGTTTTTACCTCATCAGTTGTAGTCAGGTGTTTTTTGGTGATGTACATTTTACATCTACCTCTTTTTGGTAATGTATTTTACATCATCTATTGGAGATGCTATTAGAATCCCACTTTAGATTAACGATGTTTGTCTTGTGCTGCTTTAGCCTCGATGTCTTATGGCTCACCGGAGCTGCTCCAACGACGGAACCATCCATCACAACAGAGCAGTACCCTGGATGCCGTCTACAGACGCCTCAGATCTTCCACCACACCTCTGACAGCCACCTCTGTCGCAACTTCTTCAGCGATCAACCCAATGATGTCGAGGCCGACACGGCTACGCCAAAGAGGTTGTACACTTGTTGCATCACTTATTACTCTACATTCATGTTGATCCATTAGGGCTATTTCAGTTCAAAGGAAAAAGTGAAGGAAAAACATAGCAATAGGAAATTTTCCTATGGTAATCTACTATTCAATTATTCATGCATTTGGTTGAAAGGAATGGAGCGAAACATCCACCTGGAGCTACTTTTCCTATGCATGAAAACAAGACTAAGTGCATTAGTGGCAGAATAACATTCTAACTATACACACTTTCATATTGTTTCACTTTAATTTGGTCATGTTTCTTTGCATTCCTCTGCTCTTCCAATTCCTGTGAACCAAACACCCAAGTTGACAGAAATCCAGTGTTTACAAATGCTCTATTTCCCACGTGCATTCCTATCCTATTCCAGTGTTTTTCCTATCCCTGCGTTTTTAGAATCCTGCAAGCCAAAGGAGCCCTTACAGAATTACTTCAGTTACAGATAGGTGTCGAAGAAAACTTTGTGTGGTTTGTCCTGATCCTGCCGCGACGTCGTCCACCTCACCTGAGCTGCTCCATCGACAGAAGCATCCACCATACCAGACATCATGACTCCCGACCGTCTTTCGCTGCCTCAGATCTCCTTCCTTGCCGCCGGCACCCACCACAACTGCATCACCATCATCGACTCAGCAGATGAACCTGAGGAGTACACGGGTCCACAAGAGAGGTCACGCTCTTTTGTTTCTGCTTATATTATGCATTGCTTAATATTACCTGCTACTTTACCGTCCTGTTCACCTCTTTGACTCCAAGTCAGGTCTGAATTAATGTTCAAACTTGAGTTTTAAAATGCTTATGGGGCACATATCGAGGCAGCAATGAATAGTATCTCTGTCTATTATCTGGTTCACCTAGGGTATGTCTATGTTGTTCATCTTGGGTGGGAAACAAACAATAAAGCAATCATCATCTGTCTTTTTATTAAAGTAAAGCTATCATCAGCCTACTATCATTATCTTTGGATCTATCCACTGGTTGTTACCATCACTCTAGATTTCTGCATGCTCTCCTTACATAATCTCACTATATTTTTTTCGTATGCATGTCAGATATTGTACACAGTCATGCTGAACATGTAGAGAAAAAGAGAAGAATTTTGCCCGGCAATACAATGTCATGCAGACATCGCTCCATGGTGGGTGCAATGGCAAATCCTCCCCACCTCTCGATTGTAATCCAGAGGAAGATATCTGTTCTGAGGCGGATTCGGACGGAGCTGACCACTCCTATTTACCCCCCGAGGTGTTTGCTCTAACTTGGCATGATGATGTTGGTCATATCATGCATATGTTGCCTTGCAGTGCGTACTTTCGACATCATATACGTCATCTGCTTAGTTTAGACATGTTCTGTAATGCCACCTATTTAGTTTCTATATCATATAGTGAATTATGCAATCTAATCTCTTTTAGATAGCCATAATATATGTGAAATATGCAATGCCATCCTGTTTAACCAGGCATCATATATTTGAAATATATCTTGCCAATCCTTTTCTTCATTACATTTCCATTTGTTGACAATGTTTGTACATTCAACTACTCTTCCTGTGAATCGGCCATTTGAGTGGGTGATGGAAAAATCTGGAGTGAAAACAAGGTCGTCAGAGCAAACAGTGCTACCTGTCAAAGCAGATCTCTTGCTGGGTCCCGATAGCTCCTCAGAGATGGATTCAGAGACAGATGACCAGTCCTATTCCCCCACCGAGGTGTATGCTCTAACTTGGCACGGTTATACTGCTCATATCATGCATATGGTGTGTTGCATTGCATAGTTTAGACATCATATACACAATATTCAACACCATGTTCTTAGTTTAGACATCATATATGCGAATGCCCTCTGCTTAGTATATAAATCACACGTGTGAATTATATCATGCGATCCTGATTACTTGGATAACATGTATGTGAATTATGTCATGCCAACCTGTTTACTAAAGACATGATATAATTATCTCATGCCATCCTGTTTAGTTAGTCATCATATCTTTGAATTATGTCATCCTATGCTATCCAGTTTAGATAGACATCATATATGTGAAATTATGTCATTCTATCCTTTTTAGTTAAACAATATACATGTTAACTATTTCATGCCCTCTTTTTTCCACACTATCTATTGCATCTGTCTCTCATACAAGGTCTATACATTCAACTACTTTTCTTGTTTATCAGCCATTTGAATTGGAGGGGATGATGGCAGTATCTAGTGGAGTAAAAACACGGTCTTCAAATAAAACAGTGCTACCTCTTGGTGGAGAACTGGAGATAGCACCCCGGTTGCACATGCATGAGAACCAGCCCTACCACACATAACCCAGACTCTCGCAGATTGTACCCCTACTCCGATGGACAGAGAACCAGCTTCACCCAATCTAACCCCAACCACAGTAGATAGTAACCCAGTTCCAGTTGACACAACACCATCTCCAGCACAGAGCTCCCAAACAAGAGAAGTTAGTATGGCAGCTCCAGTGCCCAAAGCGCCAGTACTACCACGGCGAACCCCAACTCCACCAGTTAGTACACCTATTCCTGTGGACGAAGCAAAACCAGCCATTCGTAGTTTAGCATCTATCGCATTTGATGTTGTTAAATCCTATGTGCATATCTTACCATCATGGAAATATTATACTGCAGATGAAGGAACAAGCCAGTTGCAGGTGTTCGTCCAGGAGTTATGTGTAAGTAATGTTATTTATGGAAAATACTTTTTTTGTCCCATACATTCTACCTCCATGCTGGTTTTAATACAGCAAATGTTCCCATTTTTCTCTATAGAGAAGGACCAATTTGGAAATTCGGGATGAGGTAACATGTGCTAATACCTCTGCTATCTTCAAGAATGCTTGGTGGCAGTATCGAAATTTCCTGAAGAAAACATACTTCGCTGGCAAAGAAACTCATCAAATTCCCTTACTTTCTCCTGAGACACATTTACGGCACGATGACTGGGAACGCCTTGTTCTGTACTGGTCCCGAACCAAGAATGTGGTAAGGTCTATGAGTTCATTTTTTATTTTGAAGTACTATATGCCTGCGTCTTACTGGACTCTGATCATGTAGAACAAGCGCTTAAACCTGAAGAAGAACTGTTCTCATTTAAGATTCCGTTGCTATGGTGCATACTGCTTTGCTCTTGTATCACTGTATTTACTCATATAAACTTATTTTTAAATTGAAGGATCCAATCAAAACTCCAATGGCACAATAGGTATGTTTAAACATGTTTCTTTAACAGGTTTGCTCTTCTAAATTGCTCTATTGATTTCAATTTCAATTGTGTATACAGTTGACTTCTCATATCATGCACATTACTAGCATCACAACAGAGCCAATAGTGCTGCTGTACATGTATAATTGTGTTACCCATCTGAAATCTTGTTGTGTCGTGTAGTTTCCCACACTTGTATTCTTTCAATGCTGCTTTGTCTTGAACTGATATGATTTGAACCGTGTCTCTATTTTGATTTGGCAAGACAATGCAGTGACCATAGGACATAGATATATGTTTGTTTGATGCTTTTATTATGTACTTACTACTTCGCAATAGAAGACTTGGTAGTTTAATCCTGTCCACCTTATTCGGATCCTTCCGTTGTTTCTCTTCATTCGTGAACTTGGGGACTTGTCCATCTTCACGTCCATCTTTCGAAGGGCCTTCTTGTTACCTGATCATGCACAACATTTCGGACTTAGGTAGTAGCCATGTCTCAAGTGGATCAAATGTAATATCACTAAGGAAAGAAGTCACCTCGGTCTCGAGAGCTCTATCTCGTGCTCGTATCATAGGTCCTCTTGGCACTTGGTGAGACGGTGGTAGGTCCATGGGGATGACCATAGGATGCTCCGCATCATCTCCCCCCCCCCCCCCCCCCTTGGGAAAGATCCGACCTCGGATCGAAATCCTCATCACCATGGTAGGGAGAGAGATCTTTGATGTTGAAGATGTCGCTCATGGTGTACATGTCACGTGGGATGTCGATCTTGTAGGCGTTGTTGTTGTAGCATTCAAGCACCTTGAAGGGTCCATCGGCTCGTGGTAGAAGTTTGGACTTGCAGTCTTTGGGGAAGCGGTCCTTGCGAAGGTGTAGCCACACAAGATCTCCAATGTTGAATACCATGGGTTGTTTGTTGATGTTGAGCTTGGTCGCGAGTTGTTGTACTTGGCGCTCGATAGTGTGCCTTGTATCTTCATGCATCCTCTTGAGGTAGTTCACTCGGGCACTCGCGTCCATGTTGGTGCGCTCTTGTAGTGGTAGAGGAAGAATGTCCAATGGGGACAACAGGTTGAAACCGTAGACGACCTTGAAGGGGGACTTGCCGGTAGTCGAATGTCTAGCGCGGTTGTAGGTGTACTCGGTGATGGGTAGGCACTCCTCCCACTCCTTGATGTTCTTCTTGATCAACACGCATAGTAGAGTGGAGAGTGTTCGGTTCGTCACCTCCGTTTGGCCGTCGGTTTGAGGATGGTATGCCGAAGAGAACAAGAGCTTGATTCCGAGCTTGGCGCATAAGGTCTTCCAAAAGTAGCTCAAGAACTTGATGTCGCGGTCCGAGACAATCGTCTTTGGTACTCCATGTAGGCGGAAGATTTCCCTACAAAAAAGATTTGCAACATGTGAAGCATCGTCTATCTTGTTGCATGGTATGAAATGTGCCATTTTAGAGAATCGGTCCACAACAACAAACACGGAATCCTTTCCATTTTTAGTTCTAGGCAAACCAAGCACAAAATCCATGCTAATATCTTCCCATGGGTGGTATGGAATTGGTAGAGGCATATAAAGACCATGAGATTGAGCTTTGGACTTAGCTTTGCGGCATGTAGAGCATCGGTTGGTGAAGCGCGAGACGTCGCGGAACATCTTGGGCCAAAAGTAGTTCTTGGAGAGCGTAGCAAATGTCTTGTCGCGTCCAAAGTGTCCCATTAGTCTGCCTTCGTGGGATTCTTGTAAAAGGAGCAAACAAAGAGAAGACTCGGGGATACACAATTTGTTAGCTCTCATAAGATAATCATCTTTTATGTAATAGCGTTCCCAAGAGGTATGCATCAAACATTTGGCATAAGGAATAGCAAAAGTAGGATCATGCGCATACAAGTCTTTTATGTGCTCAAAACCAATGACATTCAATTCAAGTTGGGTAACAAGCATGCATTTGCGGGAAAGCGCGTCCGCCACAACATTTTCCTTACCTTTGATATACTTGATGACATAAGGAAATGACTCAATAAACTCACTCCACTTAGCATGACGCTTGTTCAACTTAGTTTGACCCTTAAGGTACTTAAGCATTTCATGGTCGGTAGGAATGACAAATTCATGGTGACCCTTAAGGTACTTAAGTGTTTCATGATCGGTGTGAAGAATGAACTCATGAGGGCGGAGATAATGTTCCCAAACATGCAAGACTCTAACTAAAGCATATAGCTCTTTGTCATAGATGGGATAATTGAGTTGCGCTCCGGAGAGTTTTTCACTAAAGAAAGCGATTGGGCGCTTCTCTTGCATTAACACACCTCCTATGCCATAACCACTAGCATCGCAATGAATCTCAAAGGGTTTATCAAAGTTTGGTAAAGCAAGCAAAGGAGCATGTGTAAGCAAATTCTTTAGCTCATTGAACGCGGTATCTTGGGATGGTCCCCAAACAAAGGGTGCATTCTTCTTACTCAAAGCATGTAAAGGGGATGCAATGGTGCTAAAATCCTTAACAAATCTACGATAGAAACCGGCTAAACCAAGAAAACTACGCACTTATTGCAAGTTGGTTGGTTGAGGCCAAGTTTTGATAGCATTGATCTTAGATTCATCTACATGTACACCCTTAGAAGACACAACGAAACCCAAGAAAACAAGCTTATCAACACCAAAAGGGCATTTGTCCATATTAGCATAAAGGCGCTCTTTACTAAGGGTTTGCAACACGGTTCTAAGATGGGTGACATGATCTTTGAGCGATTTTCTAAACACAAGAATATCGTCAAAATAAACCACAACAAATACGCCAATATAGGGTCGAAGAACAAAATGCATGACTCTCATGAAAGTACCTGGTGCTTCGGATAAACCCATTGGCCTAACAAGCCATTGATATAAGCCAAATTTGGTCTTAAATTCTCCATTCATCACCTTCTTGTATTCGTATTTGATAGTAGCCACTTTTAAGATCAATTTTAGAGAAAATAGTGGCTCCGCTAAGCTCATCTAGCATATCATCTAGGCGTGGAATGGGGTAACGATAACGAACGGTGATAGCATTGATAGGACGACAATCGGAACACATGCGATATGTACCTTCTTTCTTGGGAACAAGGATTACCGGTACGGCACAAGGACTCAAGCTTTCTCGTACATGGCCGTTGTCGATGAGTTGTTGTACTTGCCGTTGGATCTCCTTGGTTTCCTTGGGGTTGACGTGGTAGGGAGCCTTGTTAGGAAGAGGTGCTACGGGGATGAGGTCAATGCGGTGTTCGATGCCTCGAAGAGGGGGTAGACCCGGAGGTAGCTCGTCGGGGAATACATCTTGGAATTCCTGCAATAGAGAAGATAACACTAAAGGGAGATTGTGAGAGGTGTTAGTTTTTGGTGCCTCATCCTTGCACAAAAGGACATAGTGCATAACACTTGATGGGTTCTCACACACTTCTCTCATCTCACGTTTGGTGGCAAAGAGGAGTAGGTTTTTCTTGTCGATCATCGTAGAGGCACTCGATTTGGGCTTGTGGCGCTCACTCTCTTTATGGTGGTTCGCTCTCTCACTATTCTCTCCACGATGGGTGGCTTGCTTGTCGGCGATCACTTGACTTGGTGACATAGGTCATAGCACATACTCCTTCCCTTTAATCTTGAAGCTATAGTGATTTGTCCGCCCGTTGTGGATGACGCCTCGGTCAAATTGCCATGGTCGTCCAAGAAGGAGGTGGCAAACGGACATCGAAACGACATCACACTCCAAAGTGTCTTCGTATGCTCTGATCTTGAAGGAAACTTGCACCATATGTTCGACTTGGATAGTGCCGGAGTCACTTAGCCATTGAACCTTGTAAGGATGCGGGTGCTTCATCTTGACTAATTGGAGCTTGGAGCATAGTTCTTCACTTGCCAAGTTATGACAACTTCCTCCATCGATGATGACCTTCACGGACCTTCAATTGATGCCGGCCTTGGTGTGGAAGATATGGCATCTTTGGTCTTCTTCTTGTTGATGTTGGAGAGTCAAGACGTTGGAGACAACAAGAGCGGGGCTCGGATCTTCATCACAAAAGACTTGATCATCTTCATCGTCGTTCACTTGCCGGTGCATGGCCACTTGCTCAAGGGCTTCCATTTCACCTTCACTCATGGAGTCGTATGTACCATCGTTGTCGGGGCACGACACCTATGGGATCCCGAGAGATCCCTTTACGATTCGGCGGGGGGAGAGGTATACGCAAAGAGCAGAACCAGTGATCGACGCGGGAAGCTTTTACCCAGGTTCGGGCCGCTGATCAGCGTAAAACCCTACTCCTGCTTTGTGTTCTTATTGATGTTCTTGAGCCCAGCCTTCAAGAGCGCACGCAATGAACAGTGCGTTCAAAGAGTAGCTACGCATGCAGAATGGGCCAGAAGTTCTCCTCCTCTGTAGCAGTTGCCTTGGGCCTCCTTTTATATGCTCAAAGGGGTCTCCACAGTGGCAAAATGTACATACATTGAGGTGTAAAGTAGCTACAGGGTATCATACCTAACCCCTGACGGATTAGGACAAACGCATTTAATGCACCGTGAGGTGTCCGTTTAGGTGTCCTCACTTTCTTGGGGATGGAAAAAGGGGCCATCCCATCAGCACCGCTTAAGTTCTCCTCCACTGGCGCGTTGCCACACATCCAGAGAAGGACCCAGAATGTCAGACTCGTTACTGTGCCGAAGCGGTGGCACAGTGGCAGAATCTCGCCGGGCGCCTAGCCTTGCCGGGCGCCAGGGCTTGCCGGGCGCCAAGCTTTGCTGGGAACCAAGCCTTGCCGGGCACCGAGGCTTGCCGGGCTCCACGAGCCATCCCGGCAAGGATCTTGCCGGGGAAGCTGGCCTTCGATTTCCAGCTTTGCTTATCTGCTGATCCTCAGATCTCTGACTTGATGATTTCCTTGATGACTTAAATCGACCTCGAGCTGATCCCGGCAAGCCTTGCCGCGAGGACGGCTACAACTGCCCGTGCACAAGTAAGGGGTACTAGTGGCCCAATACTTAGTACACCGACAGGAGCCCCCGGGCCTGGGCCATACACGAGTGCGAGGCATTGTTAGGCTAGGCCCAAACAGTGCACGGGCACGCGTGGCAGGGAATTAACTGCTCGTAAAGATCTTGTTTTACTGTGCCCCCACTATGCGCACGGAGCGCGCGATGTGGGAAGTGTGCCAAAAAGGCTGCAAACTGTTTCGCGCCCACAGAGGCGCATTCATATTGGGGGATAAACAAGGTGGCCCCGCTCCTTCCCCATAAAAAGGAGAAGTCGTGGAGGCGCAAACCCATTCACCCCCTCTTCTTCCCAATCTGGCCATCGCCATCGCCTTCCTCTGCTCGAGCTCAGAGCGAAACCTTCTTTCCCTTCTGCTCGCCGCTCCCGCGCTCGTTCCGTCCTCTGGCTTCCATCTCCACAGTCGCCATGCCGCCCAAGGCCAGCAAAGGCAAGGGCACGGACAAGGAGTCGAAGGCCGAAGTTCCGGAAAGCGAACTGGTGAAGATGCGGAAGAGGCTCGTCGTCTTCCCTCCGACGCTCGACGCCGAAACCTTGAAGGGACGATACCAATGCATGTGGGCGAAGGGAACACAAGCCCACCCCGCCACACGCGTGATCCCAGGTGCTAGTTCCAAAGGCGGATCGGACAGATACCCCTTCTTCACTGCGTACTTTTATTGCGGGCTCTGTCCACCTTTTTCCGATTTCTTCAACGACATCATGTATACATACGGCTTCCGCCTTCTTGATTTCACGCCGAATGCCGTATTTTGCATGTCGATCTTTGCCCATCTTTGTGAAAATTTTGCCGGCGTGATCCCCAATTCTGCTCTTTTCTGCCACTATTTCTATCCTCGAATCCAAAAAGGAGAGGCTCTCTCTGGATCTATCGCTTGGATTCCAAGGGCCTGGAACAAAGAGATATACCCAGATGGAGTTTACCGCGAAAAGTGGGACGAGTGGCGGGCCGAATGGTGCTGGATCCAGGAAGCAGATCCTCATCCTTTTTGCCATCCCCGGCGACAGAAGGTGGTCCGCGGCAAGGATTGGGGCGATCTCGCCGCAGAAGACGAGAAGCTCACAATCGCCACTACCAGGATCCTCCGCTTGAAGGCTGCCGGGCTGACAATGGAGATGATCGGCTTCGACTTCCTCCGCCGCCGCATCGCCCCTCTGCAGAATAGGGGGAGGCCAGCCTGGGAGTGTAAGAACGCAACGGATGTCATGAGGCTACGCCCCGGGCTGAACAACAACTTGACTGTTATGCAGCTTGGCGCTCTCTGCCAGAAGTTATTCCAGCGCGAAGACAAGCACCGGCTGCCGGCAAGGATCGTCCCCTTGTGCAACAACTCTGCACTGGGGTTGATCATTGCCTTCTTGTCGATGTTCAACGCCCACGGCCTTGACCCGACCTGGGTCGAGCCAAGCGAGGAAGAAGCGCAGAAATTCTTCGACAATCTGACGGAGAAGCCTGTCCGGCAAGAGCCAGATCTTATTCGCGCCACCACAGATCAGGAGGTAGCATACATTGCTACCAGAGTGGAGGAAGCGAATCTTGCCGCGGAGGCCGGCAGCGTTGGCTTCACAGAGTGGGAAGCCAGCGATGCAGAGGTGGTGGTGGAGGCAAAACCTGCCGAGGAGAGCAAGGTTGCCAGGGAAGAAGGCGGCACAGTCGCTGAAAGCTCATCCGGCGACAACACGGCCGAAGAGGAGACGCGAGAAGAGCCCTCGCCCCCGAAGAAGACAAAGCGTGTCCTTCGGAAAGCCGCATCGGGCGTCCCGGCAAGCCAGCCTACATCGAGCGGCGAATCCCCCGGTAAGAAAGTGGCCGGCAAGACCGGACCACGGCAGGGGGCCCGTCAACAGCCCGCGCGGCGCGCGAGACCGACACCAGCGGCCACCGCCGGAGCGGCAGGAGGGTCTCGTACAACCGTGCCAGAAGCTGCCCCGGCGCCTGCCACAGCCAAGCGGCCCAGGACCCCCTCCTCTGCCTCCCCACTCAGACGCCGCAACGGAGGTCGACTTCGACATCTCCGGCTTCAGTCCGAAGCGAGAGGAAGAAGAGTGAGTACCTGTCACAACTTCCACCTTCCAATCTGCGTCAGTCTTACTGACTTACTTGTATTGTTTCTGTAGTGACACAGAAACCTTGCTGGAGAGAATGGCGAAGAGGTCAAGGACTTCTACGGGCGACGAGCCCCCGGCAGGCTCCACTAGCGTGCCAGAGACCGTCATCGTGAGCCCGGAGCCTAGTCCTCAACGCAGCCCCCAGCGTAAGTTTATTGTCCCTTTTTCCTGTTGGCTGGTGCCGAGGCTTCCATTCTTGTCGCTAATATCTTCGGGTTCGCAGGAGAAGAACGGCAACAAGGAGAAGATTGCCCCATTGTGCCTCCTTCATCGACCGCTCCGCCCACAAGCACATCTCCGGCAAGAGATCCTGCCGACGAGCCCGTCCGGATTGAGGAAGAGCCGACAAGCACGGACTCCGGCAACCCACCCCCGGCAACCGGGGTTGCCGGGAGAGGCGAAGCCACCTTTCGACAGCCCGACGCAGGTACTCGATCGCCTCAGAGTGCTAGTTATTCTTTTCCCCTTACTTCTTTATCCTTGATCACTTCAAAATTTAAAAACTCGATCTTATTCTGACTTCCTCCTTCACCCTTCAGAGTTCTCTGCGATGGAACATATGGACGTCGACGCCGTCATCGAGGAGACCGCCAGGGATGGTGCTGCCGAAGCGGCCAGGATCACTGCCAGCGAGGCCACCAAGGATGATGTTGCCAGGGCCGGTGATGCTCTTGACGGGGAGGCCGCCAAGACAGCACAAAAGGAAATCGCGGAAGAACCTGCTGAAGAGGGCGACAGGGAGGCTGGGGACCATACTGACGGCATTCCTGCCGCAGGAGCGCCAGGCGCTGCATCGGCCGCGGAGCCCCCTGCCACTGGTGAGGCGGCCACTGAAGACCAGCCATCAACATCTGACGAGCCCTCATCCAGCAAGTATCTCAAAGTTGGCGAAAACCTATTCATCAACTTGCCAGGGACGGCAAGCGCCGAGGCACGAGCTGAAGGAGAAATTTTTGAGGAAATTATTGCCGCTGCCGGGCTCGAAGTTGTTGACGATCCCAGCGCTAGCAGTGGCAAGTCTGAAGAGGATTGGCTCCTTCAGGCCATGGGCGAAAACTTCCGCAAACTCGAGGCTCTCCATCGTGCCCGAAAAGAGAAGGCGGACTCCAGAATGGCAGATGTCGAGGCAGCCGAAGCGGATTTTCAAAGGCACGTCGCACAAATGCAAATCTGGCATGCCGAGGCCCTTCAAGAGCTGGTTGCCAGTCGAGAACAATTGAGCCAGCAATGGAATGAGGTCCTCCTGAAGCAATCAGACATGGAGAAGGCACATGATGAAGCTGTTCAAAGGATTGCTGCCGAAGATGCCCTCCTGACGGGGCGCCGCGTTGCTCTTGATGCTCATGAGGAAGATCTCACTGCTCGTGAGCAGGCGCTCGCCGCCAAGCTTCGCAGCAAGAATGAAGACACTGAAAATCTTGTCGCGCGGCGGACCCAGGAGCTGGAGCAGAAGCACAAGGAGGCGCTCGAAGCTCTAACTGCAAGTCACGCCGGCAAGCTCAAAGAGGCCGTCGATGCTGCCGAAGTTGCAGAGGCCGCCAGGAACGAGCTGAGCGACAAAGTGAAGAGGCTGGAGACAGATCTCGACGAGCATGGCAAGGAGCTCTCGACGCTCAAGGGGGACAGGGAAAAAACCCTCCACTCCTTGGCGGAGATGCAAGTCGCCTTGTTTGACAAGACCAAGCAGCTCTCCTCTGCGGCTGATGATATTGCGGTTCTGGAGCTGAAGCTGACCACGCTGCAGAAATCTCTCGAGGCCGGCAGGGCCCGTGAGAAGGCTCTACTCAAGGATCTCCAAGGAGAGAGGAACCTGCTCAAGAGCGCCGCCGCTGCCCAGAACGAGTATGAGAAGGGAGTGGAGATCTGGACTGGCCGTCTCATCGCTGCCGCGGAGAAGCTTACCGCAGAACTGTCAACCATGGGCTTGTCGAACTTCAGATATTCTTCCGAGGAAAGAATATCCCCAAGCGCGAGATTGACGATGTTCTTTGAAAGCATCATCAACGCGTTGAGGGCGCTCCAGTCCAGCCGGGCGACCCAACTGGCGAACGAGACTCGCCGGCTTTGCCGGGCTGTCCTTCGCAAGGTGCTCCTCAAAGTGGTGCACAACAATCCCGGCATCGACCTCTCCAGCGCACTCGGCCACCTGCCAAAGGATGCAAATGTTGAAGCGCTTGAGAAGTGCATCGCGCTGATCCTTGAGAAGGTGGACTCCATCAAAAGGATCGAAGGCCAGCGCAGGGATTGAGTGCTTCCCTTTTATTCTTGCCGCCATCATCTCATGTAAAAGACAGTTAAGTCTCGAGTTAGGACTGCGGCAACTCATGGATGTAATATAATTTAACTATGTTTAGGCTCATGCTAGCTACTTTCCTTGTCTGATTCCTTTATGTATGGAGTTCATCCTACGCTTACTGAAAAACTTGCCGGCGCGCAACCTGCCGCGAGCGCTGGGTGCGGAACTTCAGCAGCCTGCTGGAGGCGCAGCGGCCGGCAAGACTCCTTGGCATTCTCAGTGCAGCCACTTAAATTGTTGAGCGGACTCGAAACAAAATAAGGGCTCCACTGATTACAACAAGGGTTCCTTCGCGTGCAGATTTTCCATACAAGGGTCGGAATCGTCCAAGGAACTAACTTGGTAATAAAAGAAAAACTTGCTTTGAGTTTTTAGGATTTAGCTTTCTGTCTTTGTCCTTCCTCCGGCAAGCATACGATTCCGAACGTCACCAACTGGTATTCATGTCTCCCTCCCCCCCCCCCCCCGGCAAATGTGCACGCGAGGAATCCTTCTGTCTTTAAGAAAAAGAAAGAAGAGAAAATGAAGAGATGAAACCTTGGCGGTTCGTTAGAACTTACCGGGATCAGGTGTTATACATCATCTTAGACAAACATGAATATATGAATGTGAACATGAGAATCAATAAGGAAATGTACAACACTTAAATTTATTCATCTGTGCTCAGGGTCTGCGCCTGGCTCTGTACAAAGGATCACATGCCTTGCCGGCAAGACTTGTACAGAAAGGTGGTTGCCGGGAGCCCCCGGCAACCGCGCCTTATGGATAGAACTTGCGAAGATGTTCGATATTCCAGGAATTACTCACTGGAATGCCATCTCCGGTCTCCAGGCGGACAGCGCCAGGCCTGGTGACTCGTACTACCCGATAAGGGCCTTCCCACTTTGGCGTCAACTTGTTTGAATTCTTGCGGACTGAATCCGTTGAAGAACAAGGTCGCCTTCCTCAAGGCTTCGGGCATGAACTTTGCGGCTATGATAGCGGCGCAAAGCTTGCTGGTAGCGTGCAGCTCGCACACAGCCTGAAGACGATTCTCCTCAGGAGCACAGCGTTATCTTGCCGCAGTTGCTCTTGCTGCGAGCTCATCATAAGCGAGCACTCGAGGAGATCCGTATATGAGTTCCATGGGGAGAACTGCTTCCGCTCGTACACCAGAGCGAAGGGCGTCTGGCCGGTGGCTCGATTTGGTGTCGTTCTGATTGACCAAAGAACCACCGGCAACTCATCAATCCAGCGTCTTCCGCACTTTTTCAGCCTGTCAAAAGTTCTGGTCCTGAGACCGCGCAGCACTTCAGCATTGGCCCTCTCCGCTTGGCCGTTGCTTCTCGGGTGAGCAACAGAGGCAAAACAAATCTTGCCGCCAAGGTCTTGGACGTACTGCATGAAGGTGCGACTTGTGAACTGCGTGCCGTTGTCGGTGATGATCCTGTTAGGCACACCGAAACGGCAAACAATTCCTTTGAAGAACTTGACAGCTGACTGCGCTGTCACCTTCCTCACTGCTTCCACCTCCGGCCACTTTGTGAACTTGTCGATAGCAACGTACAAGTACTCAAAGCCCCCGGCAGCACGGGGGAATGGGCCCAGTATGTCGAGCCCCCAGACCGAAAATGGCCAGGAGAGAGGGATTGTTTGAAGAGCTTGAGCTGGCTGATGTAATTTCTTCGAATGAAACTGGCACGCTTCACACCTGGTTACTAGTGCAGTCGCATCCTGGAGGGCGGTGGGCCAAAAGAAACCTTGCCGGAATGCTTTTCCAGCAAGCGCTCTTGACCCTATGTGAGAACCACATATGCCCCCATGAATCTCTGCCAACAGCTGTAGTCCATCCTCCCGAGAAATGCACTTCAATTTCACACCGTTTGGTCTCTTTCTGTACAGGACGTCATCGACGAACTTGTACATAACAGACCAACGGGCTACTCTCTCCGCTTCTTCTTGTTCCTCAGGGAGTTCACCTATCTGAAGGAAATGGACAATGTGCTGCGCCCATGCTGGAGCCTGAGGCTCGACAACTAGGACTAAAGGCATCTCATCCACCGGGGGAACATTTGTCTCGACAGCAAGGGCCTGAGGCCCTGCCGGAGCCTGTTGTTCCCTGGCAGGCATGTCGATCCCGGCAACTTGCTTGCCGGCGGCTCCGGGGAGCTCTGCCGGGAAGTACTGGCCAGAGTTCAACTTTCTTCTCTTTTCTTGCCGCATCGATGGCGCCACGGATGGTTGAGTCAATTGGAGCACAAAAGTTCCTGGTTCCACAGGCAACTTGAGGGCAGCACGCTTTGACAGGTCGTCAGCAACGCTGTTCTCGGCACGAGGGACATGCTCCATTTGGAGACCGTCAAAGCTCTCTTCCAATTTCCTCACTTCATCTACGTAGGCCTGCATCAATGGGCTTTGATAGTTCTTGTTGACCTGCCTGACGACAAGCTGTGAATCACATTTGATAATGAGCTTTTTGATACCAAGGTCCGCCGCGATCCTAAGACCGGCAAGCAAACCTTCATACTCTGCAGTGTTGTTGGTTGAACTCTCCCGGGGAAAATGCATTTGGACTACATACTTGAGGTGCTCTCCGGTGGGTGCGACAAGCAGCACACCAGCACCGGCGCCTTGCAGCGAAAAAGCCCCGTCAAAGTACATAACCCATTGCTGATCGATTTCCTTGCCAGGGCGACTTGTTTCTTGAACTTCTTCGTCTGGCGTCGGGGTCCATTCTGCAATGAACTCCACTAAGGCCCTGCTCTGAATTGTGGAAGTACTTTCAAACTTAAGACCAAAGCTGGACAGCTCCAACGCCCACTCCATGATCCTGCCGGTTGCCTCCGGATTTTGCAAAATCCGTTGCAACGGAAAGCGAGTGACGACGGTGATCTCATGTGCTTGAAAATAATGGCGCAGCTTTCTTGAGGCCATAAGGAGGCCAAAAAGCAACTTCTGCACACCAGAATATCTTGACCTAGCCCCTTGTAAGAGGGAGCTAACAAAAAAACTGGGCGCTGCACCACCTTTTTCTTCTGCACGGGCTCTTCTGTTTGCGCAGATCCTGTCTTGCCGGGATCAACCCTTGCCGGGGAAGATCTTGCCACGTCATCTGGCGGTCCTGCCACTGATGTTGCGTCCTCATCAGCTTCCCTCTGCGCCACCAGCGCAGCACTAACCACTTGATTTGTCGCCGCCAGATACAGCAGCAACGGTTCTTGTGGTTTAGGTGCGACTAGCGTCGGCGGAGAAGAAAGGTATTTCTTCAAATCTTGCAGCGCCGCCTCTGCTTCTGGGGTCCATTTCATTGGACCTGCCTTCTTCAAAATTTTGAAGAAGGGCAGAGCGCGCTCAGCAGATTTGGAAATAAACCTGCTTAGAGCAGCAACACAGCCGGCAAGACGACGCACATCCTTGACGCGTCTCGGCGCTTCAATTTGCTCAATGGCTTTGATCTTGTCGGGGTTAGCTTCGATTCCCCGGCAAGATACAAAGAATCCGAGGAGCTTGCCGGAAGGAACACCGAACACGCACTTCTCAGGATTGAGCTTCAAGTTGATCTTGCGCAAGTTCGCAAATGTTTCTTCTAAGTCTTGAATGAGCGTTGCTTTATCCTTAGTTTTGACCACTATATCATCCATATACGCCTCCATATTTCTATGGAGTTGTGTCTCAAAACCAATCTGGATTGCTCTGGCAAATGTTGAACCAGCACTTTTCAACCCGAAATGCATTCGTATAAAACAATACGTACCACATGGGGTGATAAAGGCGGTCTTCTCTTCATCTTCCTTTGCCATAAAAATCTGATGATACCATGAATAGGCATCAAGGAAGGACAGGAGATCACAACCAGCGGTGGCATCCACAATCTGGTCGATGCGCGGCAAGGGAAAAGGATCTTTTGGACAAGCTTTATTGATATCTGTATAATCGATACAAAGCCTCCATTTCCCGTTCGCTTTCCGCACTACAACCGGATTGGCCAACCAGGTTGGATGAAGCACTCCTTTGACCAGTCCTGCCGCCTCCAGCTTCTTAATCTCTTTGGCAATGAATTCTTGCCGCTCCAAAGCCTGTTTCCTCACCCTTTGCTTGACGGGCCGCGCATGAGGGCAGACAGCAAGGTGGTGCTCAATTACTTTCCTGGCAACGCCGGGGATGTCAGACGGTTGCCATGCAAACACGTCGACATTCGCCCGCAGGAAAGCAACGAGCGCGCTTTCCTATTTGTCATCTAGGGTGGAACTTATGGTGAAAGTTCCCCCCATCCCGTCGTCCCTGGCAGGCACCTTCTTGGTTTCTAGCGGGGCAGCCTTGGACTTCTTGTTCTTGCCGGTGGAACTTTCGGGCATGTCTTCGACGGAAGCGCAGCACTCCGAGGAGGTGCGCTTGCCGGAGTTGGCGCCAAGGTTCCTGCCGGTCTTCTTCTTCCCCCCGGGAGTTCCAGCGGCAGGAGCAGATGCCTTGATGGCAGGTGCTGCAACTGCTTCCCGGTAAAGTTGGTCGGCACAGATGAGCGCATCCTTCTTATCGGAATGGATAGTGATGACGCTCAACGGCCCAGGCATCTTCAAGACGTTGTATGCGTAGTGTGATGCCGCCATAAACTTAGCCAGCGCTGGCCGACCAAGGATCCCATTGTATGACATGGGGATCTTGGCGACATCAAACACCACCTTTTCGGTTCTAAAGTTAAGCTCGCTGCCAAATGTTACCGGCAGCGTGATCTTGCCCTTAGGCTGGGTTCTTCCCGGGTTGACCCCTTGAAACGTATCCGTTTCCTCGAGGTCTTCGTCGGGAATCTGAAGCTTTGTGAGCACATCTGGCGAGATTAAGTTTAGGCCGGCCCCGCCGTCAACTAACATCTTCGTCACCTTGAGGTTGCGAATTGTTGGGGAAACCAACAATGGCAAGCACCCGACCGCAGTTGTGCGATCAGGGTGATCCTCGGCGTCAAAGATGATAGGCGTGCTGGACCACTTCAGAGGCCTACATGCATCGGGGGATGGCTCTGCCGCATTAACCTCCCGCATCCACTGTTTAAGTTGGCGGTGGGAAGAATGCAGCGAGGCACCCCCATCAGTGCACATAGCCTCCGTAGCCTTCTGGAATTCCTGCTCACTGGACTCGTCATCTTCTTCATCATCATCTCCTTCTTTATCTCGGCCCCGAGCAGGCCGATCCTTCTGTTGCTTGGCCTTGCCGCGGCGACCTCCTCGGCCACCGCGTTTCTTGCCGGACCCCTCAGCACCATCTTGGGCCTTCTCCTTATCTCGCCTCTCATATTCGGCCTTCTGCTTCTCGGCAAGCTGCTCAACTTGCCGGCAGTTCTGGAGATCGTGGCCCTTAGTGCGATGGATCTTGCAGTACTGCTTGCCGGAGTTCTCTGACTTGTCGGCAGCCGCCAAGGCCTGACAGGAAGGGCACCCGGTAAGATCCTTGCCGGGGTCACCAACCTTGGCCTTCTTGGCGGCGCCAGGGTTGCCGGATTCCTCGACGGCAAGCACGGCCTTGCCTCCGCGCTTCCTATTCCGCCGCCGGCCTTTCCTTGACGGGGCCGCGGCATCTTCTTCTTCTGAGTCGCCTGCCGCACCAACAGCCTCACCGTGGAGTTTCCTCCCCTCTTCAGCTCGAGCGCACTTGTCGGCCAAAGTGTAAAGCTCGGCAATACTCCTGACTTTGTTCATTGCCAGCTCTTCCCGCATCCTGCGGTTACGCACGTTCTGATGGAACGCGCTAATGACAGCGGCAGGATGAACATCAGGAATATTGTACTGCACCCGGCTGAATCTCTGCATAAACTTGCGCAGGGACTCGCCCTCCTTCTGAGGGATGATATGCAAATCACTCTCTTGGCCAGGAGCTTGGTGGCCTCCAACAAAGGCGCCAACAAACTGATGGCACAGATCTGACCAGGAAGAAATAGAATCCTCCAGCAGATGCATCAACCATGACCTGACGTTGGGTTTGAGCACCAACGGGAAGTAGTTGGCGAGTATCTTGTCATCTCGGCCCCCGGCAGCCTGCACCGCAATGGTGTAGATGCTCAGGAACTCCGAGGGATGGGTCTTGCCGTCATATTTCTCCGGGACCTCTGGCTTGAGGGTTCGGAGATTGGGCCACTGGACTTGCCGCAGCTCACGGGTAAACGCTGGAGGTCCTACCTCATAAGGCAAGTCTCCTACGTTCCCTGGCTCAGGCTCGTCGACAACCGGCCCCGCGCGCTTATCAGACTGATAGCGTGCTTCCCGTCGCCGCTCGATGGTTGTTCGAGCGTCTTCCTTGCCTCTTTCCTGGAGAACCAGACGCTGATCACGCCGCATCCGTGGATCAGACGACGCCGTGGAAACTTCTTCATGGCGGTCGACTTGCTGAGTCGTCGGCCGCTGCTGACGCCGCGGGGGAGAGTGCACTGTAGTTGCACCACCTCCGGTTTTCTCTCCACCGGCTCGCATCGGATCGATGGGCTTCCACTGAGAGGGCCCTGCCTCTTGTGGTCCATCCTTATTAGCGAAGCCGATAAGGCTCTGGATAGTAGCTCGCCACTCCTCCATCTTCTCCGGGGCGGGAGGAAAATCGAGGATCAGCTGTGCACGTGCCAAGGCTTCCGCTGGCGTAGGTGGCGGCGACAGGTGCGAGGTGTGTGAGGTGCTCTGACTCCTAACCAAGTTAGAAGGAGCACCGCCACGGTCACGCGACCGCGCGCCACCTTCGCCGGCAGCTCGGTGTGCATGCTGGTCCCGCGCATCTTGGGATCTATGCGCAGAAACCTTTTCGTAGGGACGCCCAGAACCACCAGCGCCATGATGTCGCTCGTCTCGCACGACCTGGGCAGGTTGCGAGGCTCGCGCCGGCGCGGGAGCTCCAGCAGGCGCTCTTCGATCCCTAGAGTTTCTTGTGCCACCCGTAGGCAACACAACGCCATCTCTAGATCCAGCGGCGCGCAAGTTACCACTGCCACTGCGAACGATACCGCTCGCTTGGCTTGGGTCACCAGAACGCCGCGGGGGTTCCAGTCCTCTTCCTTCTGCACCCACACCATCGCCTGTCTGCGAAGGCGCGGGCAAAACGGACCCGGACGGTTGTGCTGTCGCGATGTTCTTCTTCTTGGGCGGCATGATGATGAAGATGATGAAGGAACTAGGGCGTCGACCACCAGATCAGGTTCACGCAAACCTCTTCTTCCCCTACCTGGCGCGCCAAAGATGTCGGGGCACGACACCTATGGGATCCCGAGAGATCCCTTTACGATTCGGCGGGGGGAGAGGTATACGCAAAGAGCAGAACCAGTGATCGACGCGGGAAGCTTTTACCCAGGTTCGGGCCGCTGATCAGCGTAAAACCCTACTCCTACTTTGTGTTCTTATTGATGTTCTTGAGCCCAGCCTTCAAGAGCGCATGCAATGAACAGTGCATTCAAAGAGCAGCTACGCATGCAGAATGGGCCAGAAGTTCTCCTCCTCTGTAGCAGTTGCCTTGGGCCTCCTTTTATATGCTCAAAGGGGTCTCCACAGTGGCAAAATGTACATACATTGAGGTGTAAAGTAGCTACAGGGTATCATACCTAACCCCTGATGGATTAGGACAAACGCATTTAATGCACCATGAGGTGTCCGTTTAGGTGTCCTCACTTTCTTGGGGATGGAAAAAGGGGCCATCCCATCAGCACCGCTTAAGTTCTCCTCCACTGGCGCGTTGCCACGCATCTAGAGAAGGACCCAGAATGTCAGACTCGTTACTGTGCCGAAGCGGTGGCACAGTGGCAGAATCTCGCTGGGCGCCTAGCCTTGCCGGGCGCCAAGCTTTGCTGGGAACCAAGCCTTGCCGGGCGCCGAGGCTTGCCGGGCTCCACGAGCCATCCCGGCAAGGATCTTGCCGGGGAAGCTGGCCTTCGATTTCCAGCTTTGCTTATCTGCTGATCCTCAGATCTCTGACTTGATGATTTCCTCGATGACTTAAATCGACCTCGAGCTGATCCCGGCAAGCCTTGCCGCGAGGACGGCTACAACTGCCCGTGCACAAGTAAGGGGTACTAGTGGCCCAATACTTAGTACACCGACAATCGTCGTTGAAGATCATGGTGCGCTTGTTGGTACATTCGAAGGACTTGTGGCCTCAGCCGCCACATGTGAAGCATTTGATGGAACTTGTCTTGACGGTCTCATCCGGTGGAGTTGTAGATGATGAAGCTCTCGGCTTGGAGTTGCTTGGAGTAGGAGGATGGCTTGAGGTTGTCGAAGTTTTCTTGTAATTGGACTTGTTGCCGTTGCTTGTAGAAGGCTTGGTTGAGGTAGATGGTGTTGGAGTCATTGAAGCTTGGGTGTTGGAGAAGCCATCGGACTTGGATGAGAACTTGGCATACTTGAAGTCATCTTGCACTTGACGTTCCGCCTTGGTAGCTTGATGCAATAGCTCAATGAGGTTTGAGTATGGTTGGAAGTCGGCGATCTTCTTGATAGGATGATTGAGTCCATTCAGGAAATGTGCCATAGTTTGCTCATCATCTTCCGTGACATTGGCTCATATCATGGCAATCTCCATTTACTTGTAGTACTCTTCAACGCTCTTGGTTCCTTGCTTGAGGAGTTGGAGTTTCTTGAAGAGGTCACGGTTGTAGTAGGTTGGCACAAAACGTGCTCTCATGACATCCTTTATTTGCGCCCGAGTGGTGATTGGTGGTTCACCTCTTGCCTCACGACGCTCAATGACTTGTTCCCACCATATGAGGACGTAGTCTTGGAACTCAAGGGATGCCATAGCGATCTTCTTCTCTTCCTCATAGTTGTGCAAACGAAAGATCTTGTCGACCTTCAATGCCCATGATAGGTACTCTTTGGGATCATTGCTTCCGTTGAACTTGGGCATGGTGAACTTTAGCTTGCCGTAGCGTTGCTCTTCATTGTGTTGAGGTCGAGGGTGATGACGTCCTTGACGAGGAGGATTGTCTCCCTCAACTTGCTCTTGTCGTGGAGGATTTCCATTGTCTTGTTGCTCTTGTTGAACTTGAGGTTCTTGTCAAGCTTGTGGAGGAGCTTGTCGAGCTTGAGGAGGAACTTGAGGAACTTGTTGGTGCAACCGTGATTGATAAACCCTCTCTTGAACTTCTTCGCGAAGTGCTTCTTCTTGTTCGTGCCTCTAGCGGTTGCGTGCGGCAACGACGCGACTTGTGTCGTGGAGGGCACGTTGCGCCTCAAGTGCTTGAGCTTCTCGCCGTAGTTGTTCTTGACGTTGTGCCTCGGCATCTTGCTTGTCTTGGTGTAGGCGTGCTCGTTCTTCCTCTTGTTGGCGTAGACGTAGCCATTCTTGTGCTTGCGCAAAGGTAGCTTGGTTTTGGCGATGCCGATGTGCTTGTTCATCAAGTTGCTCTTGTGTAGGGTTGCCGTGGAGAGGATTGCAGTTTGCGTGACGGTCTTGGCGCGTGGCTTGGCTAAGAGTGTTCGACGTCGGTGTACTTGAGTTGTTGGAGGAGTGTCTACTTGAGTGGCTCCGTCTTGAGGAGGACGAAGTGGTAGAAGAGCGGTTGACCAACAAGGCACGAATCTCGTCCATTCTTGCATTGCTCTCTTGTTTTTGTTCGTCGAGCTTGTTGTCAAAGTAGTCTCTTGTGCGTTGTTCGGAGAGGCGTAAGTCGGTGGCGAGATTGTCGATGCGGTCGCTCATTGCTTGTTGTTCTTGATGCAAAGCTCGTTGTGCACCAAAAAGGTGGCTCTTGGTGATGTAGGAGATCATGTCGTCGTCTTGCTCGATGAAGAGTGGGTTGGTAGAAGAACTTGGCCTATCCATCATTCCAAGCAAATATGTGAGTGGGAGAAAGAGAAGAACTTATACCAAATGTACCTTGACCGATGTTCAAGATGGATCAATGATCACTCAAATGTGGAACAAGGAAATAGCACAATTGGTACCGATTCTTGTCGGTTTCTCACACCTACACAAATAAAAGCTTATGGTGGAGCTCGGTTAGGATGGTGGCACAAAATTTGATGCAATTGTTAGTGAGACTCAATAATGTTGAAAAAGATTCGCAAATTTGCAAATGCAACAAGTAGACCAAATAGCTAGTGGTACACGGAAACGCACACGCAAATAGATAAATGGGGTCGTGCAACCAAAAATGAGCGGAAAATGTGGAATCCACCAAAATGCTCTTGTTGCACAACTCTAGAGAGACGCAAGCATGATTGCACAATAGGCGGATACGAAACTTGTCCACAACCTACTAAGCAAAAATGCAACGACTTCTATCCCAAGTATGCTATATGTATGGTGTTCCGATGATATGATCCAAGATGATCGAGTATGACAATCTTAATGTCGTATGATGCTATGGTTCTTGCTTATAAGCTCTTTGCTTATCTTTTCCTTTTGCTTAAAAGCTTGTTTGGCTCTTTCTCATGCAAGACTTCACGAACCAAGATAGCAATTGTGTATGCTATGACAACCTTGTGACACAAGAGATGATACCAAGATATGTACCAAGATGATATGGTATGTATGCTATGGGGAGTATGATCACTAATGTGCACAAGTGACGTTGCCGGCAATACTCAAAGGCTAGTCTCGATAGGCAAGATACGCAAAATTGGGCTATGGTGGTTATCAATGTAATGGCAAGGAGTCGACCAAGATGTCGTCGAGATTACCGTCCTTGCTTACGATTGAGGGTGTCAAAATTGTTGAGCGGTTGTTGTCGATGACGAGTCCGTGGCAAAGATGAGCGGCGGTGATGTTGATGTCGAACCGTCCCTAAGTTGCCGAAACGCGTTAGGAAATGGAAACCGCAACTCAAATTCTCAAAACAAAACGTGTCAAAATTGTCGGAGTTGGTGGCGGGTAAGTGGTGGAGTTTGCGGAAAGCGGTGGTGGTATGCGGAAGTGTACGTGGGCACCGGAGCAAAATTTGGTGAAAGTCAGGCGGGAAACGGAGCAGCGGATGGAAGTGATGCTGTCATGGGCCGGATGTCCGGGCTATTGGGCCGGATGTCCGGGCTCTGGATCCATGTACTGATACGTCTCCAACGTATCTATAATTTTTGATTGTTCCATGCTATTATATTATCCATCTTGGATGTTTTATATGCATTTATATGCTGTTTTATATGATTTTTGGGACTAACCTATTAACCTAGAGCCCAGTGCCAGTTTCTGTTTTTTCCTTGTTTTTGAATTTTACAGAAAAGGAATACCAAACGGAGTCCAATTGACGTGCCAATTTTTGATGATTTTTTATGGACCAAAAGAAGCCCCCGGGGTAAAAGAGTTGGGCCAGAAGAGTCCCGAGCCATCCACGAGGGTGGAAGGCGCGCCCTACCCCCCTGGGCGCGCCCCCCTATCTCGTGGATGACTCGGAGACCCCCTTGACGTGAGACCGACGCCAAAAATTCCTATAAATACAGAAACCCCCAGAAAGAAACCTAGATCGGGAGTTCCGCTGCCGCAAGCCTCTGTAGCCACCAAAAACCAATCTAGACCCCATTCCGGCACACTGCCGAAGGGGGAAATCATCACTGGTGGCCATCTTCATCATCCCGGCGCTCTCCATGATGAGAAGGGAATAGTTCACCCTCGGGGCTGAGGGTATGTACCAGTAGCTATGTGTTTGATCTCTCTCTCTTGTGTTCTTGATTCGACACGATCTTGATGTATCGCGAGCTTTGCTATTATAGTTGGATCTTATGATGTTTCTCCCCCTCTACTCTCTTGTAATGGATTGAGTTTTCCCCTTGAAGTTATATTATCGGATTGAGTCTTTAAGGATTTGAGAACACTTGATGTATGTCTTGCATGTGCTTATCTGTGGTGACAATGGGATATTCACGTGATCTACTTGATGTATGTTTTGGTGATCAACTTGCGGGTTCAGTGACCTTGTGAACTTATGCATAGGGGTTGGCACACGTTTTCATCTTGACTCTCCGGTAGAAACTTTGGGGCACTCTTTGAAGTACTTTGTGTTGGTTGAATAGATGAATCTGAGATTGTGTGATGCATATCGTATAATCATGCCCACGGATACTTGTGTTGACAATGGAGTATCTAGGTGACATTAGGGTTTTGGTTGATGTGCGTCTTAAGGTGTTATTTTACTACGAACTCTAGGGCTGTTTGTGACACTTATAGGAATAGCCCAATGGATTGATCGGAAAGAATAACTTTGAGGTGGTTTCGTACCCTACAATAATCTCTTTGTTTGTTCTCCGCTATTAGTGACTTTGGAGTGACTCTTTGTTGCATGTTGAGGGATAGTTATATGATCCAGTTATGTTATTATTGTTGAGAGAACTTGCACTAGTGAAAGTATGAACCCTAGGCCTTGTTTCGAATCATTGCATTACCGTTATCGCTCACTTTCGTCACTTGCTACCTTGCTGTTTTTATATTTTCAGATTACAAAAACCTATATCTATCATCCATATTGCACTTGTATCACCATCTCTTCGCCGAACTAGTGCACCTATACAATTTACCATTGTATTGGGTGTGTTGGGGACACAAGAGACTCTTTGTTATTTGGTTGCAGGGTTGTTTGAGAGAGACCATCTTCATCCTACGCCTCCCACGGATTGATAAACCTTAGGTCATCCACTTGAGGGAAATTTGCTACTGTCCTACAAACCTCTGCACTTGGAGGCCCAACAACGTCTACAAGAAGAAGGTTGCGTAGTAGACATCAAGCTCTTTTCTCGCGCCGTTGCCGGGGAGGTTAGGTAAGCGGTACTCACGTCCCGTCAACGAAGCTCTTTTCTGGCGCCGTTGCCGGGGAGGTGAGTGCTTGAAGGTATATCTTTAGATCTTGCAATTGAATCTTTTAGTTTCTTGTTTTATCACTAGTTTAGTCTATAAAAGAAAACTACAAAAAAATTGGAATTGAGGTTGCCTCATATGCTTCATCTTTTTAATATCTTTTGTGAGAATAAGGATTCCGATAATTGTGCTCAATTGCTAGAGGAAGAATGCAATAAAATATTTGACATACAATCTTTGAATGATGAGCATGATTGCAATGTTGCTAGTATGAATTCTTTGAATATCCATAGTACTAATGATGATTGCACTAGTCATGATAAAAATGTTTCTTATAAGCATGTCAATTTTTGTGGAGTGCATAGAGTTTGTTGTTACATACCAAAAAGGGAAGATAGATTTTGCAAGAGGCATAAGTATTTAGAAACTAAGTGTTTGCAAGAGAGGCTAGATGTTTGTGCTGAAAAATTTAATATTTTTAGCCATCCTTGTGAACTTTGCAATGAACGTGGTCATTTAAATCTCCAATGCAAATTGTTTCATGATCGAATCATGTCCAAAAATTGTGATGAATTGATTTCCCTTGCGCATCATAATGAACTTAGTTTGCTTCTGGATATGAACAAATGAAAAGTATAACTAAGGGTATTCCAGAATATAACCTTAAGAAATTTCTTGATTTTGATCTAGAGGAAATTTATATATATTGTGCGGTAAATTGCATTGAGAATCCTTACATTGCCAATTACTTAAAGACAAGAAAACAAATAGAAGATGAAGAGAATACTAATGAAGGGGAAGAAGTTTCCCAATATCCTCCTATTTTTTCTTATGATGAATCAGGTAACGAGGATGAGCCTTTTATTCAACCAATCTCATCAATAAGGAGCTCCAAAAGGGTGACTAAACCCACACATGATGTGAAGAAGAAAAAGAAAAGACGGAGAAGCAAAGGTAAAAAGGTATCCCTCCCAAATGATGTTGCTCCTATTATTGTTATGCCTATTACTCATTGTGATGATTATGACTGGGAAAGTAATGATACTTGTTATAATCTTGAGAATATTTTTGGCACCAATTTAGAAGCTTGTGATGAAAACAATTGTTATACTACTGGTGCTATTCATATTATAAATGATAAGAGTGATTATGCTTATGATATGCAAAGGCCCAAGCTTGGGGATGCTATGTTTAATGAAGATGATATTTTTAGTCCTCCAAGTTTTGATGTGCAAATTTATTATGATGATAGCATGCCTCCTATTTATGATGATTGCAATATTTATGAAAGTGGGTTTGGAAGAGTGTCAACTTTAGATAATAATTATCCCACTATTTTGGAGGGTGTTGAATCTTATTATAATGCTAAAAGTGGATTTGGAGAGGTCATGACTTTATTTAGTAATGATTCCACTATCTTGGAAGAGGTTTCAATTGATTATGATGAGAACAAAGTTGCTACTTATGATGATTATTGTGATGATACTTATGCTATAAAAGTAGTGATGATTATATTTATAAAACTTTTCATGATTATGATTACCTTTTTCTGAACATTACTCTTTTAATGTGGAAACAATTTATAGTATTCGAGTTTCTTATGATACTCCCACTATTCCGAATAAGAAGAATTTTGCTTATGTGGAGAGTAATAAAATTTATATGCTTGGGGATCATGAAAATAATGCTTTATATGATAGTTATATTGTTGAATTCATTCATGATGCTACTGAAAATTATTATAAGGGAGGAATATATGCTTGTAGGAGTTGCAATAATATCAAGTTTCCTCTCTATGTGTTGAAAATCTTGAAGTTATGCTTGTTTTGCCTTCCTATGCTAGTTGATTTTTGCTCCCATAAGTTATTTGCTCACAAAATCCCTATGCATAGAAAGTGGTTTAGACTTAAATGTACTAGTCATATGCTTCATGATGCTCCCTTTATGTTTCAATCTTATCTTTTATGTGAGCATCATTGAAATCATCATGCCTAGCTTAAAAAGGCGTAAAAGAAAAGCGCTTGTTGGGAGACAACCCAATATTTACCCCTACTGTTTTTGTGTGTTAACATGATTAAGCTACTGTAGTAATCATGTTTTATAGCTTTTGTTTCAATAAAGTGCCAAGTAAAGCCTTTGAGATAGTGTGGTTGATAGTTGACTTGATTCTGTGCAAAAAACAGAAACTTTTGCGCCCAGTCCCAGGATTGTTTAAATTCTCTGGAGCATGTAAAAACTCTGAATTTTTTTACAAAAGATTTATATACAAATTGTCTACGTTTTCCTATTTTTTCAGAGGTTTTAGAGTTACATAAGTATGATTTCAATTCAGATCTTCACAGACTGTTCTGTTTTTGATAGATTCTGTTTTCGAAGCATAGTTTGCTTGTTTTCTAGTTTCTATGGATTATATTGCTTAATATAAATTGTAGAAATGATAGGGTACAGTAGGCATCATGTGAGAAAAATTATGAATCTTGTCTTGACAGTACCAAAGTGAATTATTTGTTTTATTATACTAACGGATCTCACGAAGGTTTTGTTAAGTTTTGTGTGATTGAAGTTTTCAAGTTTTGGGTGAGATATCGATATGAGGAGAATAAGGAGTGACAAGACCCTAAGCTTGGGGATGCCCAAGGCGCCCCAAGGTAATATTCAAGGAAGATCCAAGCAACTAAGCCTGGGGATGCCCCGGATGGCATCCCCTCATTCGTCTCCAACATTATCGGTAACCTTACTTGGAGCTATATTTTTATTCGTCACATGATATGAGTTTTGCTTGGAGCATAATTTTATTTTATTAGTATTTTCTTGCAGTTATTTAGAGTAATGTTTTGTATCTTTTAGTTCAATAAAAGGTCAAGTATAGCCTTTACCATGCTTATTTTACATGTCTATATGTTGCTGTTTTGAAAACAGAAAGCTTTCTATCATTGTATGAATTCTTATGGAAAGTCAGGACATAATTAAATATTGAAATTTTTAAACAATGAGTAACAACAAATTTTATACAGTGTGGTAATTTTTCAGAATTTTTTGAGTTAGGGAAGTATCAGTACAATTGCACTCTTTACAGACTGTCCTGTTTAGACAGATTGCTGTTATGTTTGCATTATTTGCATATGTTTGCTTGTTTAATGATTCTATTTGAGGATAGGAGTACTAAATATGCAGAGGCATTTAGTATGCAATGTCAAATTATAATTTTAGTGATTTGCTACAGTATAGAATGATAAGGTTTTGCATTTGATTTATACTAACTTTTCTCACGAGTTCTTGTTGAGTTTTGTGTGGATGAAGTTTTTAAGATTTAGGGAAACCATCATATAAAAGGAATTAAGGAGACACAAAAGCTCAAGCTTGGGGATGCCCAAGGCATCCCAATATAATATATCAAGAAGTCTCAAGCATATAAGCTTGGGGATGCCCCAGTAGGCATCCCACCTGATACGGGGCTAACCCGGTGTAGGCCGATCTTTCACGATTGGAGTGGATTCCCTCGAAGAACACGAAGAACACGATGAACACGGGGAAGAACGGGGAGAAATCACAAGGGGAAACACTCAAGAACAAGTCCAATCACACATCCACTAGACAATCAAACACACAAGATCCACAAGGTATATGAACAACAAAAGGAAAGATACAAGGTAAAGTTCATCTCCATGAGGAGGTCTTGATGATATCCTAGACGGATCTTCCCGTTAGGGGTCTTGAATCCAAGATGGATCTTCTCCGTAGAGGCCGCGGTCTCTCTCGGTGGAGTAGATCCGGGTGGATGAGCAAAGCTCTATCTCTAAATGAGCTATCACATTTGCTAACCCTAACTAGGAGGTGGAGGTGGAGTATATATAGGCAAGTCCACGAAGGGGGTAAGTGAGAGGGGGAATACATGGGCCTCGGGCCCTATCCAAGCGCGCAGGCAGGTGCCGGATGTCCGGGCTGGGGCCCGGATGTCCGGCCGTTCGCGGGGCGCCGGATGTCCGGGGCACTCGCCGGATGTCCGGCCTGGCGGTGGCCGAAACTGTTGCTCTCTGGATAGCTGTTGTCCGGATTTTTGGGGGTGGCTGCCGGATGTCCGGGCGTTGCTGAGGTGCCGGATGTCCGGGGCTGGCGCCGGATGTTCGGGTGCTGATGCTGTTGGTCGTCTGTTGGGGCAGCTCGCGCGCGGCTGCCCAGGCACCGGATGTCCGGCCTCTGGCCTGGATGTCCGGCCGCTGTAGCTTCAGCAGCTCCATCTTCTTTCGTCGTCGCTTCCAGGCTTCCGTCGCGGATGGTGTAGTTGTTCCTTGGCGCTTGCACTCCTCCTCGACATCCATGAAGCTTCGACAATACCTATGCATGCACACGGGAGAAGTGTCAAGTAGTATACCATCCTCGAAGGGGTCAAGTGAGCACGTGTAAAGGAGATGATTCACCTTTGTGTATGTGAAGTAGATGTCGCACGTGTCACTCGCCGAACGGACTCTTACATGGTGATGTCCATAGGATGCTCCGCATCATCTCCCCCCACCCTTGGGAAAGATCCGACCTCGGATCGAAAACCAAATCACCGTGGCAAAGAGATGGCTTCGCCGTGTAGAAGTGGACGTTCACCAAGTACTTGTCATCTTGAAGCTCGAAGTGCGCACTCTCCAATGTCGCACCGTCTAGTGATTCCTTCAAAAGGAGCAAGGACAACAAACACTTGGAAAAACAAATGTGGTTAGCGTTAGTGCAAAACCAAGCATTCAAGTGGTGATTCACCCAACAAGTGTCGTCATCAAGCATAGCATAGGGTGTGACAAAGGATTGTGACATGGCATGTAAGCATATCAATCGAGCACAAGCAAAGATATCATGGGGACAAGCATGTAAATGGGAGGTAGAGATGCAAATATGTGTGACAAGAGAATAAGCATCTACCTCGAGGTCATAGCAAGCATTCACAAATTGCTCAATGAAAGGTCTATGGTAGGCATATGAATCATTCACAACACCAAAGAAGATGAGATGTCTAAACACATGGGTCAAGTGCAAGACAATCCAAGCATAACGTGCATAGGGTGTAGCGAAGATAGTGTGGCACTCAACACAATAGAAAGAGCAATTGTTCATCATGTGTGAGGCAATCAAGGCAAGCATGTAGCAATCAATGGGACATGGCATATGTGAAGAAATGACATTGTTGCAACCAAACATATGATAGGAGCAAGTAATCCAAGAATTGCATGCAACACACAAGGCATATATAGCATGATGCATGGAACGGGGAAAATGACAAGTCGAAGCATGATCTCTAACATGTGTGCAATCAAATGGTCCGAGATGGTCAATAAGTCTCATGGTGAAAGCAACACAAGTAGTATGATCCATAATATCCATGCTCATGGTATGGGGATTCTCAAAAGAGAAGGATATCACCTTGAAAGCATGTCCTTGTGCATCCTTCACAATGCCGAAACACAAGCAAGTGCGATGTAGAATCGTCGTGGTAGAAGGTGGTTCGCTCTCAAGAGCTCGGATTGTCAACTCATGTGACGTGGAAGTTGACACAAAGTCCAAGTATCCTACACATGCACAAAACAAAACAAAGAACGTATGTGCATGGTAGATAAACACATCATCCATCATGATGGTTCTCTTATCTTGCACATAACCATTAGAAGCACAAGTGCATGAATAATATGATGCAACAATGGCGATATTCATGGCACTAGGTATATGGTGCAAAGAGGTAAGACAAGCATGCTTCACAAGGAATATGTCAAAATCTCCAAAGATATGCGAGAATGCTATGGGGGCAAACTCATTAGCAAGACTATAATCATTGTTGCTATCAATACATGGCAAATCATCTAGCATGAGAGATGCAACATATGGAGATATATGACAAGAAGCAATATGAATCATGTGCAAAGCATGGTAATGGTTGTCATCAACCGCATGAAGTGAGCAAGTATGCAACATTGGTGATGCAACATAAGCAAGCATAGTAATCAAGTCGTGCAAGCTAGTAGTGCGAAGATGCAACATACTAGAAGAAATCATGGCAATCATGTCATGTGAGCAAATAATAGGCATAGGCAATGCACATGACATATCGCAAGCACGAACATAAAGCAAGATCATAGTATCATCATAGGAATGGGTCATAGGTGGAACATGGCAATAACAAGCAATATCTCCACCAAGCTTGCAAATACACATACAAGTACTAGAATCAATCATTATGTGTAATGCAAAGCATGGGTCACAAAAGCATGGCAAAGGCATAGTAATTAGCATATCATGCAAAGTGAACATGGCAAGATGGGCATATAATATGTAATGGACAATAACCCATAACCAAGTGAGGGCCATGTAGAAGAAATGCGCGAAGTCTTTAGGCGAAGAGAGCGGTGGGAAAGACAATCCATGGGATCCCAAGTCATCATTGCTCTCTAGAGCTCGTTTTGTCAACTCGTGGGATTGCGAGGTTGACAAGTATTCATGGGTACCTACACAAAAGAGACACAAACCAAAGAAATTGTGTGCATGGTAAATGTACACATCATCCATCATGATGTGTATGTGCATGTGAAAGTTAGCACAAGATAAGCATCGCTCAAAGAAATTTGATGCATGGTATATGAACATGTCATCCATCATGAAAGAATAGTTATTGTGTAGAACACGATGGGGGCACAAATTGAGAATGCAAGTATATGGCACATCAATAGCATGTTTATTCATGGGGAGCATATTGTGCACATAATTATTGGGATCATGCAATGGATGGAATTGATCAAAATCTCCTAACATGTATGAGGAAACTATGGGGGTCTCCTCATGAGCAATATTGGAAACATCATATGAAGAATATGGGCAACACCCAAAACAATGCATATCTGAAGCTAGGTGGTCATGGCATGGCATATAAGATAAATGATGCAAAGGGAGCATATCAATATCATCACAAGAAAAACAAATGCCAATAACCATGGGCTTGTCATCTATGGCATATGTACAAATTGGGTTCATTTTAATGGCATATGCATAGTTACTACGAAGAGATTGCAAATATGACATATTGTTTATCTCATGCATAGCATATGACAAGTCAAGTGGATTGTCAAACATGATGTGACCGAGAGAATTATCACAAGAAATCCTATGTAACATGGCATCACAGCTAATAGACTCCACATAAGAATCATCATACTCATCATAAATGGGTAAATCATCGCATGGGGAAGTCACACTAGCATGAAGCATGGAAATGGGTTGATCAACATCGTGCAAGCAATCAATGTCAAGAATGTCCACTAGTGGGACAAGAGCATCACCTTCACCTATGTTACCTTGTTCATTCCACTCATGTGGTGTAGGTGACGTGGGTAAGACCAAATGGTGGTCAATATCATCATCTTGATGGAACCATGTGGGGGGTGCATCATATTCCACCATGGCCATCGTCTTGTCCAAAGGAAGGACGTAGTCGTCGTGAATCGGCGTGTCATCTTATATGGGACCTAGCACCAAATGAGAACACACAATAGAGGTAGAGGTTAAGTCGTTAGAAATCGAAGTGGCCTCACATGCCCTATCAACTACCTCACTCTCTCTATGTGGTGGTTCACTCACTCCCTCAAGGTAGGTGCACTCAAAGTCACACATGGTGGAGTCACTCATCTCACTCAAGTGGTGGGGGTTGTGGCTCTCCTCACATGGGAATTGGGGAAACACATCATATATGGGGCTAGTGGTGAAGTCACTCTCACTCTCAATATGGTGGCACAAGTCACTCAAGTCATCATACGTCACCGTGGTCGAGGTGAAATACTCAACCATCTCATCGTCGTCACCGTGGATGAAGGCCGAAGATGGCACATCATCACTCTCCTCCATGACCGAAGGGAAAATCGCATGCTCGATCATCTCGTCACCGTCGCCATGGATGAAGGCCGAAGATGGCACATCATCACTCTCGCCTCCTAAGATGGAAGCATCATCCTTGCTCGTCACCGTGTCGCTCGCCTCCAAAGCATGTTCCTTGATTGGCTCCATAGTCGTAGTCGTCGCCGCACCATCTTGAAAAAGAGTCGAAGTAGACTCGGCATCATCAATGCCACAAAGAGGAATGGCGGTGGAGTCGAACTTGGGAGCGTCGTCTTGGAGCTCATCGGGCTTGGACATCTTGGTGGTACTATCCTCATGCTCGCCGTCTTGGAGCTTGGTCTTCGAGAAGTGTGCTTGGGGTGGAGAAGCCTTAGCCTTCATGAGTTCTTGTTCCGCCTTAAGAGCACCAATGTAGTTGTCGTCGAGGGACTTGTAGTTCTCGAGGAAGATAGTCTTGGAGATTTCGTTGTGTAATCCCATCATGAAGTGGAACTTCATCGAAATGGGGTCGTCCACGCCGGCTTGTCGCAAGGCTTTCTTCATCTCGTGGAAGTACTTGTCGAGGGACTTGGATCCTTGTATGGTGTTCTCCAATTGGCGTTGAAGTTGTTCCGTGTAGGTTGGAGGCATGAACTCTCGCCGCAAAGCTCTCTTCATCTTGGGCCAACTCATGTCATAGCTCTCCGAAGGTGTGTGAAGCCACCATGCCGATGCGTAGTCGTGGAAGTTTGTTGTGGTGCACTTCACTTGATCTTCGGGAGGAACTTGATGTAGCTTGAAGTAGTCGTCCATTAAGCGTTCCCACTCGACATACTCCTCGGGTTCTTGAGTCCCATAGAAAGGAATCTTGTGGTCGGTGTCGAGGTCATAGTAGCTTGTGGAAGTCGCGGACTTGAGCTTGGGGAGCTTCTCTTGAGGTGCTTGTGGGCGAAGATGCCGCATGTCCATAGGCGAAGATGCCTTGAAGTCGCATGGCGAAGATGCCAAGGGACATGGTGAAGTCGTTGAGCGGTTGTTGGTGTTGAGCTCTTGACCTTCACGTTCTTGTCGGTGGTGGTGTCGATGCCGATGTGATCTTGCCAGAGATGGTAGCTCGGAGGCATGTGCTCTTGAGCGTCTTCTCGAAGATGAGGAAGACCGCTTGTAGGACTTGATGAGGGCTTTGATCTCCTCCATTTGAGCATCCATCTTGGCGTCCAAGTTGTTTTTCATGGCACCAAACTCGTCATTGTTGTTGTAGACCGTAGGTGGTGTGCTTTGCCTATCCATCACAAGACTCGAGTAGAGGTGAGTAGGAAATGAGATAAACAATACCAAGTTACCTTTTCCCAAAGTTGGGGATGTATCTTGTTTCACTCAATGTGAAATGAAAGAATAGTGGAATTGGTACCGGACTTGTTCACTCACACCTATCAAGTAAAGCTTATGGAGTGGCTCGGTGAGGATAGTGGCACAAAAAATTTGATGCAAACTGTTAGCAAGAGTCAATAATGTTGAAAGAGATTCACAAATTCGCAAGTGAAACAAGTAGACCAATAGCAAAGGATGGCACACGGAAACACACACACGGATAGATAAATGGGGTCGTGCAACCAAGGAATGAGCACAAAATGTGGAGTCCACGAAAAATGCTCGTGTTGCACAACTCAAGAGAGACGCTAGCACGATTGCTCAATAGGTGGATACGACACTTGTGCACAACCTATAAGATGCAAAATGGATAAACTTTCTATCCCAAGTATGCTATGTATGTATGGTTCCCGGTGTTCCTCTCAAGATGATCGGATATGACAATCTTATGTGCAATGTGGTATGATGCTATGGCTATTGCTTACAAGATCTTTGCTCTCTTTTTATTTTGCTTAAAAGCTTATTCGTCTTTTTTTTGATATGGCCACAATGCGAAATGCACAAACCAAGGTAGCAATTGTGTATATACGGGAACAATCTTGTGACACAAAGGATGATATGATACCAATATGATATGGTATGTATGCAATGGATGGTGTAGATCACTAATGTGCACAAGTAACGTTGCCGGCAATACTCAAAGGCTAGTCTCGATAGGCAAGTGACGCAAAATGGGCTAGGGGTTATCGATGCAATTGCAAGGGGAATATACAATGATGTCGTCAAGGTTACCGTCCGTATGTACGATGACGACCTCGTGGCGGTGTTCTCGACATCGAACCGTTCCTAATTAGCTGAAACACCTTAGGAAACGGAAAAACCGCGAACTCAAAATCTCAAACGTCAAATGTCAAATGATGGTAGCGGGAATGTGGTGGTGGTTTTGCGGAAGCTCAAAGGGATTGCGGAAATGCAATGATGGGTTTTGAGTACGCAATGCGAAAGTGGATGGTAAGGTGATGGACTATACACGGTGTCGGAGTTGAAGTCGCCGTCCCTAAGTAGCCGAAACACCTTAGGAGAGACAACACACAACACGAACAAATATGGGTTAAGTTTGGGTGGCAGAAGTGTATGGTGGGAAAGCCTATGCAGAAGTTATGGTGGTGGTTGATGAAGAAGCAATCATCCCTAAGTAGCCGAAACACCTTAGGAGACTCGAATCACTACTCAAGCAACCGCCAATGCTATGGGAAACAAAATGGGTTAGGTTGCGGAAGTCGGTGGTGGTTATGCGGAAGATGTGGCGGAAGCCCTAGGCAAAGATGCCAAAGTTCCAAAAATTTGATGGAGTCAAATGATGATGGTAGTATTTTTGTGGTATGGGGGATGTCAATAGCTTCAAAACGAGCTAAAGAACGTCAAAATCGGACTCCGGATGAATTAGTTATGGACAAAACGGTGAAATGGGAAAGGCTGAAGTTACAGGGGCCGGATGTCCGGGGTCAAGGCCGGATTTCAGGGACCCTCTGTCCAGAACCGCGCGCGAATTTGCGCTCCAGGAGCCAGATGTCCGGCTTGGGGCCCGGATGTCCGGCACAATGGCCCGGATGTCCGGCCCGACGATTCCAGATCGGGATTTGAACTTCGAAACTCGATTTGGGGCGGAAATGGATGATTTCGGGGGCAAAATTGGGGAGATTTTGTGGACGGAAGTGGGGGAAAAGATGGGGGAAAGCTAGATCCACTTGAAACCAAGCAAATCCATGGATCAAAATCAACAAAACATCATCAAACCAACAAATCACAAAAAAAATTAGGGGCTATTTTTGGTGGGGATTTTCGAATTCAGGACGAAATCAAGAAAAAGAAGGCTAGAAAACGATGGGGGAGGCTCCAAATTAGTGATCAACATGGCTCATGATACCATATGATACGGGGCTAACCCGGTGTAGGCCGATCTTTCACGATTGGAGTGGATTCCCTCGAAGAACACGAAGAACACGATGAACACGGGGAAGAACGGGGAGAAATCACAAGGGGAAACACTCAAGAACAAGTCCAATCACACATCCACTAGACAATCAAACACACAAGATCCACAAGCTATATGAACAACAAAAGGAAAGATACAAGATAAAGTTCATCTCCATGAGGAGGTCTTGATGATATCCTAGACGGATCTTCCCGTTAGGGGTCTTGAATCCAAGATGGATCTTCTCCGTAGAGGCCGTGGTCTCTCTCGGTGGAGTAGATTGGGGTGGATGAGCAAAGCTCTATCTCTAAATGAGCTATCACATTTGCTAACCCTAACTAGGAGGTGGAGGTGGAGTATATATAGGCAAGTCCACGAAGGGGGTAAGTGAGAGGGGGGATACATGGGCCTCGGGCCCTGTCCATGCGCGCAGGTAGGCGCCGGATGTCCGGGCTGGGGCCCGAATGTCCGGCCGTTCACGGGGCGCCGGATGTCCGGGGCACTCGCCGGATGTCCGGCCTGGCGGTGGCCGAAACTGTTGCTCTCTAGATAGCTGCTGTCCGGATTTCCGGGGGTGGGTGCCGGATGTCCGGGCGTTGCTGAGGCGCCGGATGTCCGGGGCTGGCGCCGGATGTCCGGGTGCTGATGCTGTTGGTCGTCTGTTGGGGCAGCTCCCGCGCGGCTGCCCAGGCGCCGGATGTCCGGCCTCTAGCCTTGATGTCCGGCCGCTGTAGCTTCAGCAGCTCCGTCTTCTTCCGTCGTCGCTTCCAGGCTTCCCTCGCGGATGGTGTAGTTCTTCCTTGGCGCTTGCACACCTCCTCGACATCCGTGAAGCTCCGACAATACCTATGCATGCACACGGGAGAAGTGTCAAGTAGTATACCATCCTCGAAGGGGTCAAGTGGGACGTGTAAAGGAGATGATTCACCTTTGTGTATGTGAAGTAGATGTCGAACGTGTCACTCGCCGAACGGACTCTTAACATGGTGATGTCCATAGGATGCTCCGCATCACCACCTTTCTTCGTCAAGAATTATCGGTTAGTATCGGTTGAGCCTAAGTTTTTGCTCCTTCACACGATGTGTGCTATTTTTAGAGTGTCATTTTATTTTTTTTGCTTGCTGTTTGAATAAAGTACTTAAGATCTGAAATTTTATTTATGAGAGAGAGTCTTCATATAGCTACATAATTATTCAACTACTCATTGATCTTCACTTATATCTTTTTTGGAGTAGTTTGTCATTTACTCTCGTGCTTCACTTATATCCTATGAGTAAATGGTTGAATGAATTGAATATCATAAATCTGAATTTATATATGCTTCATATGCTTATACCATGGGGAGTAATGACTTCACATATAAGAAGTAGAGGTGGTAAATTTATTAGCAAACATAGTATTGGTCACTTGAACAATTCATGAAAGAATATTGAAGGAAGAGAGGTTTCACATATAAATATACTATCTTGGACATCTTCTATGATTGTGAGCCCCATTAATTATTTTCAAACTTGAGCAAATTAGTTGAAGTTGGACAAGGAAGACAACATAATGAGTTATGCTTGGGTATATTTGTATAGAAGTTATATTGTTATGGATCCTCCAACATGTGGTGCTTGCTATTTAGAATCTTTTGCTATCCAAAATTTCTGTACTAAGCGGGAATACTGCTTGTGCATCCAAACTCCTTGAACCAAGTTTCTTCCATGAGTGTCCACCATATCTACCTATATGCGGTATTTACCTGCCGTTCCAAGTAAATTTGCATGTGCCAAACTCTAAACCTTCAATTAATAACCTGTTTTGTATGCCCGAATCGCTCATGTAGCGACTAGGGGCTGTCAGTATCTTCCATGCTTGGTGGGTTATTCTCACGATGAGTGGACTCCGCTCATCATTCACGAGAGAGTGGCTGGTAATTGGGATGCCCAATCCTATGATCAAAAGATCAAAAACAAAATTTCAAATAATTAAACAAAACTCCCCTAGGAAAGTTGTTGGTATGGACGGCACCCATGAATTCGGCTAGCCATGGAGTGTGATTGTTGGTGGAGGGGGAGTAAAAACTTTACCATTCTGTTTGGGAACCGCCTATAATGTGTCTAGCATGGAAGATAGTGAGAACTCTCAGTCGTTATGTTGACAATGAAAGCATACCTCTCAAAATTATTTTCATCTCTGTTTTAAAAGCTTCGAGCTCTGGCACATCTGCAAATCCCTGCTTCCCCCTGCGAAGGGCCTATCTTTTACTTTTATGCAAGAGTCAGTAGTATTCCTTCTCATTCCAACCTACTCTTTAGTTGGCAAGCATCATGTGATGGGGAAAGATCTAAGCATATATGGCCATTCAAATATATTTGATCATGAATTATTATTGTTGACAATTATCTATATGATAAATAAGTTGGGAGGCGAAACACTAAGCCCCTATCTTTCTCTGTGTTCGATGGGTTCTATTTGTTCTAAAAATATGCTTTGAGTGGTAGCAATCATGGAAGACTATATGATAGTTGAGTATGTGGGATTTGCTAAATCAAAGCTCTTACATAGACCCTTCCTGAAAATAAGATGAATTGCAATTGTTTGATGACTGAGAACATAGTTTGTTAGTTTTCAAGAAAGTTTATGATCTATGCTTTAAACATGTGAATAGCTTGTTACTTGATCATGAAAAGTTTTATGATATGAGCTACTGTTATGATATATAATGAAGCTAGAAAAAATGATAGAAATTATCATTGATCAAACTTATGCACTTGCTAGCATTCCACATCAAAAATTCCGTTTTTATCATTTACCTACTCGAGGATGAGCAGGAATTAAGCTTGGGGATGCTTGATACGTCTCCAATGTATCTATAATTTTTTATTGTTCCATGCTATTATATTATCCATCTTGGATGTTTTATATGTTGTTTTATATGATTTTTGGGACTAACCTATTAACCTAGAGCCCAGTGCCAGTTTCTGTTTTTTCCTTGTTTTTGAGTTTTACAGAAAAGGAATACCAAACGGAGTCCAATTGACGTGCAATTTTTGATGATTTTTTATGGACCAAAAGAAGCCCCCGGGGTAAAAGAGTTGGGCCAGAAGAGTCCTGAGCCATCCACGAGGGTGGAGGGCGCACCCCCCTATCTCGTGGATGACTGGGAGACCCCCCTGATGTGAGACCGATGCCAAAAATTCCTATAAATACAGAAACCCCCAGAAAGAAACCTAGATCGGGAGTTCCGCCACCACAAGTCTCTGTAGCCACCAAAAACCAATCTAGACCCCGTTCCGGCACCCTGCCGGAGGGGGAAATCATCACCGGTGGCCATCTTCATCATCCCGGCGCTCTCCATGATGAGGCGGGAATAGTTCACCCTCGGGGCTGAGGGTATGTACCAATAGCTATGTGTTTGATCTCTCTCTCTCTCGTGTTCTTGATTCAGCATGATCTTGATGTATCGCGAGCTTTGCTATTATAGTTGGATCTTATGATGTTTCTCCCCCTCTACTCTCTTGTAATGGATTGAGTTTTCCCTTTGAAGTTATCTTATCGGATTGAGTCTTTAAGGATTTGAGAACACTTGATGTATGTCTTGCATGTGCTTATCTGTGGTGACAATGGGATATTCACGTGATCTACTTGATGTATGTTTTGGTGATCAACTTGCGGGTTCAGTGACCTTGTGAACTTATGCATAGGGGTTGGCACACATTTTCGTCTTGACTCTCCGGTAGAAACTTTGGGGCACCCTTTGAAGTACTTTGTGTTGGTTGAATAGATGAATCTGAGATTGTGTGATGCATATCGTATAATCATGCCCACGGATACTTGTGGTGACAATGGAGTATCTAGGTGACATTAGGATTTTGGTTGATGTGCGTCTTAAGGTGTTATTTTACTACGAACTCTAGGGCTGTTTGTGACACTTATAGGAATAGCCCAATGGATTGATCGGAAAGAATAACTTTGAGGTGGTTTCGTACCCTACAATAATCTCTTCGTTTGTTCTCCGTTATTAGTGACTTTGGAGTGACTCTTTGTTGCATGTTGAGGGATAGTTATATGATCCAGTTATGTTATTATTGTTGAGAGAACTTGCACTAGTGAAAGTATGAACACTAGGCCTTGTTTCGAATCATTGCATTACCGTTTTCGCTCACTTTCGTCACTTGCTACCTTGCTGTTTTTATATTTTCAGATTACAAAAACCAATATAGGGTCGAAGAACAAAATGCATGACTCTCGTGAAAGTACCGGGTGCTTCGGATAAACCCATTGGCATAACAAGCCATTGATATAAGCCAAATTTGGTCTTAAATTCTCCATTCATCACCTTCTTGTATTCGTATTTGATAGTAGCCACTTTTAAGATCAATGTTAGAGAAAATAGTGGCTCCGCTAAGCTCATCTAGCATATCATCTAGGCGTGGAATGGGGTAACGATAACGCACGGTGATAGCATTGATAGGACGACAATCGGAAAACATGCGATATGTACCATCTTTCTTGGGAACAAGGATTACCGGTACGGCACAAGGACTCAAGCTTTCTCGTACATGGCCGTTGTCGATGAGTTGTTGTACTTGCCGTTGGATCTCCTTGGTTTCCTCGGGGTTGACGTGGTAGGGAGCCTTGTTAGGAAGAGGTGCTACGGGGATGAGGTCAATGCGGTGTTCGATGCCTCGAAGAGGGGGTAGACCCGGAGGTAGCTCGTCGGGGAATACATCTTGGAATTCCTGCAATAGAGAAGATAACACTAAAGGGAGATTGTGAGAGGTGTTAGTTTTTGGTGCGTCATCCTTGCACAAAAGGACATAGTGCATAACACTTGATGGGTTCTCACACACTTCTCTCATCTCACGTTTGGTGGCAAAGAGGAGTAGGTTTTTCTTGTCGATCATCATGGAGGCACTCGATTTGGGCTTGTGGCGCTCACTCTCTTTATGGTGGTTCTCTCTCTCACTATTCTCTCCACGATGTGTGGCTTGCTTGTCGGCGATCACTTGACTTGGTGACATAGGTCATAGCACGTACTCCTTCCCTTTAATCTTGAAGCTATAGTGATTTGTCCGCCCGTTGTGGATGACGCCTCGGTCAAATTGCAATGGTCGTCCAAGAAGGAGGTGGCAAACGGACATCGGAATGACATCACACTCCAAAGTGTCTTCGTATGCTCTGATCTTGAAGGAAACTTGCACCATATGTTCGACTTGGATAGTGCCGGAGTCACTTAGCCATTGAACCTTGTAAGGATGCGGGTGCTTCATCTTGACTAATTGGAGCTTGGAGCATAGTTCTTCACTTGCCAAGTTATGACAACTTCCTCCATCGATGATGACCTTCACGGACCTTCAATTGATGCCGGCCTTGGTGTGGAAGATATGGCATCTTTGGTCGTCTTCTTGTTCATGTTGGAGAGTCAAGACCTTGGAGACAACAAGAGCGGGGCTCGGATCTTCATCACTAAAGACTTGATCATCTTCATCATCGTTCACTTGCCGGTGCATGGCCACTTGCTCAAGGGCTTCCATTTCACCTTCACTCATGGAGTCGTATGTACCATCGTCGTTGAAGATCATGGTGCGCTTGTTGGTACATTCGAAGGACTTGTGGCCTCGGCCGCCACATGTGAAGCATTTGATGGAACTTGTCTTGACGGTCTCATCCGGTGGAGTTGTAGATGATGAAGCTCTCGGCTTGGAGTTGCTTGGAGTAGGAGGATGGCTTGAGGTTGTCGAAGTTTTCTTGTAATTGGACTTGTTGCCGTTGCTTGTAGAAGGCTTGGTTGAGGTAGACGGTGTTGGAGACGTTGAAGCTTGGGTGTTGGAGAAGCCATCGGACTTGGATGAGAACTTGGCATACTTGAAGTCATCTTGCACTTGACGTTCCGCCTTGGTAGCTTGATGCAATAGCTCAATGAGGTTTGAGATGGTTGGAAGTCGGCGATCTTCTTGATAGGATGATTGAGTCCATTCAGGAAACGTGCCATAGTTTGCTCATCATCTTCCGTGACATTGGCTCATATCATGGCAATCTCCATTTACTTGTAGTACTCTTCAACGCTCTTGGTTCCTTGCTTGAGGAGTTGGAGTTTCTTGAAGAGGTCACGGTTGTAGTAGGTTGGCACAAAACGTGCTCTCATGACATCCTTTATTTGCGCCCGAGTGGTGATTGGTGGTTCACCTCTTGCCTCACGACGCTCAATGACTTGTTCCCACCATATGAGGACGTAGTCTTGGAACTCAAGGGATGCCATAGCGATCTTCTTCTCTTCCTCATAGTTGTGCAAACGAAAGATCTTGTCGACCTTCAATGCCCATGATAGGTACTCTTTGGGATCATTGCTTCCGTTGAACTTGGGCATGGTGAACTTTAGCTTGCCGTAGCGTTGCTCTTCATTGTGTTGAGGTCGAGGGTGATGACGTCCTTGACGAGGAGGATTGTCTCCCTCAACTTGCTCTTGTCGTGGAGGATTTCCATTGTCTTGTTGCTCTTGTTGAACTTGAGGTTCTTGCCAAGCTTGTGGAGGAGCTTGTCGAGCTTGAGGAGGAACTTGAGGAACTTGTTGGTGCAACCGTGATTGATAAACCCTCTCTTGAACTTCTTCGCGAAGTGCTTCTTCTTGTTCGTGCCTCTGGCGGTTGCGTGCGGCAACGGCGCGACTTGTGTCGTGGAGGGCACGTTGCGCCTCAAGTGCTTGAGCTTCTCGCCGTAGTTGTTCTTGACGTTGTGCCTCGTCATCTTGCTCGTCTTGGTGTAAGCGTGCTCGTTCTTCCTCTTGTTGGCGTAGACGTAGCCATTCTTGTGCTTGCGCAAAGGTAGCTTGGTTTTGGCGATGCCGATGTGCTTGCTCATCAAGTTGCTCTTGTGTAGGGTTGCCATGGAGAGGATTGCAGTTTGCGTGACGGTCTTGGCGCGTGGCTAGGCTAAGAGTGTTCGACGTCGGTGTACTTGAGTTGTTGGAGGAGTGTCTACTTGAGTGGCTCCGTCTTGAGGAGGACGAAGTGGTAGAAGAGCGGTTGACCAACAAGGCACGAATCTCGTCCATTCTTGCATTGCTCTCTTGTTTTTGTTCATCGAGCTTGTTGTCAAAGTAGTCTCTTGTGCGTTGTTCGGAGAGGCGTAAGTTGGTGGCGAGATTGTCGATGCGGTCGCTCATTGCTTGTTGTTCTTGATGCAAAGCTCGTTGTGCACCAAAAAGGTGGCTCTTGGTGATGTAGGAGATCATGTCGTCGTCTTGCTCGATGAAGAGTGGGTTGGTAGAAGAACTTGGCCTATCCATCATTCCAAGCAAATATGTGAGTGGGAGAAAGAGAAGAACTTATACCAAATGTACCTTGACCGATGTTGAAGATGGATCAATGATCACTCAAATGTGGAACAAGGAAATAGCACAATTGGTACCGATTCTTGTCGGTTTCTCACACCTACACAAATAAAAGCTTATGGTGGAGCTCGGTTAGGATGGTGGCACAAAATTTGATGCAATTGTTAGTGAGACTCAATAATGTTGAAAAAGATTCGCAAATTTGCAAATGCAACAAGTAGACCAAATAGCTAGTGGTACACGGAAACGCACACGCAAATAGATAAATGGGGTCGTGCAACCAAAAATGAGCGGAAAATGTGGAATCCACCAAAATGCTCTTGTTGCATAACTCTAGAGAGGCGCTAGCATGATTGCACAATAGGCGGATACGAAACTTGTCCACAACCTACTAAGCAAAAATGCAACGACTTCTATCCCAAGTATGCTATATGTATGGTGTTCCGATGATATGATCCAAGATGATCGAGTATGACAATCTTAATGTCGTATGATGCTATGGTTCTTGCTTATAAGCTCTTTGCTTATCTTTTCCTTTTGCTTAAAAGCTTGTTTGGCTCTTTCTCATGCAAGACTTCACGAACCAAGATAGCAATTGTGTATGCTATGACAACCTTGTGACACAAGAGATGATACCAAGATATGTACCAAGATGATATGGTATGTATGCTATGGGGAGTATGATCACTAATGTGCACAAGTGACATTGCCGGCAATACTCAAAGGCTAGTCTCGATAGGCAAGATACGCAAAATTGGGCTATGGTGGTTATCAATGTAATGGCAAGGAGTCGACCAAGATGTCGTCGAGATTACCGTCCTTGCTTATGATTGAGGGTGTCAAAATTGTTGAGCGGTTGTTGTCGATGACGAGTCCGTGGCAAAGATGAGCGGCGGTGATGTTGATGTCGAACCGTCCCTAAGTTGCCGAAACGCGTTAGGAAACGGAAACCGCAACTCAAATTCTCAAAACAAAACATGTCAAAATTGTCGGAGTTGGTGGCGGGTAAGTGGTGGAGTTTGCGGAAAGCGGTGGTGGTATGCGGAAGTGTACGTGGGCACCGGAGCAAAATTTGGTGAAAGTCAGGCGGGAAACGGAGCGGCGGATGGAAGTGATGCTGTCATGGGCCAGATGTCCGGGCTATTGGGCCGGATGTCCGGGCTCTGGATCCATGTACTAATACGTCTCCAACGTATCTATAATTTTTGATTGTTCCATGCTATTATATTATCCATCTTGGATGTTTTATATGCATTTATATGCTGTTTTATATGATTTTTGGTACTAACGTATTAACCTAGAGCCCAGTGCCAGTTTCTGTTTTTTCCTTGTTTTTGAGTTTTACAGAAAAGGAATACCAAACGGAGTCCAATTGGCGTGCCAATTTTTGATGATTTTTTATGGACCAAAAGAAGCCCCCGGGGTAAAAGAGTTGGGCCAGAAGAGTCCCGAGCCATCCACGAGGGTGGAAGGCGCGCCCTACCCCCCTGGGCGCGCCCCCCTATCTCGTGGATGACTCGGAGAACCCCTTGACGTGAGACCGACGCCAAAAATTCCTATAAATACAGAAACCCCCAGAAAGAAACCTAGATCGGGATTTCCGCCGCCGCAAGCCTCTGTAGCCACCAAAAACCAATCTAGACCCCGTTCCGGCACACTGCCGAAGGGGGAAATCCTCACCGGTGGCCATCTTCATCATCCCGGCGCTCTCCATGATGAGAAGGGAATAGTTCACCCTCGGGGCTGAGGGTATGTACCAGTAGCTATGTGTTTGATCTCTCTCTCTCTCGTGTTCTTGATTCGGCACGATCTTGATGTATCGCGAGCTTTGCTATTATAGTTGGATCTTATGATGTTTCTCCCCCTCTACTCTCTTGTAATGGATTGAGTTTTCCCTTTGAAGTTATATTATCGGATTGAGTCTTTAAGGATTTGAGAACACTTGATGTATGTCTTGCATGTGCTTATCTGTGGTGACAATGGGATATTCACGTGATCTACTTGATGTATGTTTTGGTGATCAACTTGCGGGTTCAGTGACCTTGTGAACTTATGCATAGGGGTTGGCACACGTTTTCGTCTTGACTCTCCGGTAGAAACTTTGGGATACTCTTTGAAGTACTTTGTGTTGGTTGAATAGATGAATCTGAGATTGTGTGATGCATATCGTATAATCATGCCCACGGATACTTGTGGTGACAATGGAGTATCTAGGTGACATTAGGGTTTTGGTTGATGTGCGTCTTAAGGTGTTATTTTACTACGAACTCTAGGGCTGTTTGTGACACTTATAGGAATAGCCCAATGGATTGATCGGAAAGAATAACTTTGAGGTGGTTTCGTACCCTACAATAATCTCTTCGTTTGTTCTCCGCTGTTAGTGACTTTGGAGTGACTCTTTGTTGCATGTTGAGGGATAGTTATATGATCCAGTTATGTTATTATTGTTGAGAGAACTTGCACTAGTGAAAGTATGAACCCTAGGCCTTGTTTCGAATCATTGCATTACCGTTATCGCTCACTTTCATCACTTGCTACCTTGCTGTTTTTATATTTTCAGATTACAAAAACCTATATCTATCATCCATATTGCACTTGTATCACCATCTCTTCGCCGAACTAGTGCACCTATACAATTTACCATTGTATTGGGTGTGTTGGGGACACAAGAGACTCTTTGTTATTTGGTTGCAGGGTTGTTTGAGAGAGACCATCTTCATCCTACGCCTCCCACGGATTGATAAACCTTAGGTCATCCACTTGAGGGAAATTTGCTACTGTCCTACAAACCACTGCACTTGGAGGCCCAACAACGTCTACAAGAAGAAGGTTGCGTAGTATACATCATATATGAACTCAAAAAACTCCGCGTGGAAAAGGCAAAAATCGGGCAAAATTCGGGAGATTTTGTGGATGGAAATTGGGGAAAAGATGGGGGAAAGCTAGATCTACTTGCAACACACAAAATCCGCGGGTCAAATCCAACCAAACTTCATCACACCAACAAATCACAAAAAAATTTGGGGCTATTTTTGTGGGGATTTTCGAAATTGGGGAAGAACACACCAAAATTAGGCTGGAAAACAAAGGGTAGGGGCTCCAAAATCGTGATCAACCAAAGCTCTGATACCAAGATGATGTAGGGTAGAAACCCTAGGGCCGATCTTTCATGATTGGAGCGGATCCTACGAAGAACACGAGGAGAAACACGAGGGAAAAATGAGAGAAATCACTCAAACCAACAAGATTCGATTACACATGTGCTAGATCCTCGAAACACAAAGAGATACATGGTCCAAATCCAACAAAGGACGATACAAACGGTAATTAGTTCATCTCTATGAGGAGGTCTTGAGGTCTTCCCGTTAGGGGTCTTGAATCCGCTTGGGGGATCTTCTCCGTAGAGGTCGTGAACTCAAATGGAGAAGTAACCAAGTGGATGAGCAAAGCTCTATCTCTCAAATGAGCTAATCCTTTGCTAACCCTAGAAAGAGGGAGGAGGAGGAGTATATATAGTCTTGGGGGCGAAGGGGTACATGGGCCTCGGGCCCTTACACTGTGCGCAGATAGGGGAGGCCGGACGTCTGGGCGTCGGGCCGGATGTCCGGGCCTTCCCGAGACACCGGATGTCCGGGTTCACGGGCTGGATGTCCGGGCTGGCCAGGCGCCGTCCTGGTGCTTTCTGGATTGAGGGTGCCGGATTTCCGGGCCGGAGGCCGGATGTCCGGGGCCTGTAGGTACTTGGCGGCTGGGCGGCTGCTATGGTAGATGCTCCAGGGGCCGGATGTCCGGGGCTTGGGGCCGGATGTCCGGGTCCTGGAGACCTCTTTGGATCCTTCTGTCGTTTCTCTTCATCCGTGAACTTGGGGACTTTTCCATCTTCACGTCCATCTTCGGGAGGGCCTTCTTGGTACCTAATCATGCACAACATTCCGGACTTAGGTAGTAGCCATGTCTCGAGTGGATCAAATGTAATATCACTAAGGAAAGAAGTCACCTCGGTCTCAAGAGCTCTAGCTCATGCTCGTGTCATAGGTCCTCTTGGCACTTGGTGAGACGGTGGTAGGTCCATGGGGATGACCGTAGGATGCTCTGCATCATAAGTGTTCTAACACACACATTTATATTCTTATTTTTCCGCATGGTGAGATAGATTTTGATGAATCATCTTGCTTTATAGTTGCAGAAATGGTCAGCCAGGATGCAACAAATGCAGTGCCCGCCCCATTGCCAGAGGACGCGAGAACCCCCTGCTCACGATGCTCCTAGTCGATGAGCCGCACGTGGTGATCCCGAAGGGAACAAAGTCCTAGAAGGGTAAGGCAAGTGCTCAGACTCGGGAGACATCAGTCACCCGGTCCGAGGAGAGCCACACATCCTCCATCCACGAAGATGACATGGGCGTGGACGAGGAGAAGGAGAACCCTCCCCTCAAAGGGAAGAGGGCGGTGTTGAAGGACGCCGAAGCCGGAACATGGCCCAAGGGCCAAAAGAGGTTGAGGAGGACCTCGGCCGGGGCCGCCGGCAAGACGTTGGAGAAGATTGAGCTGTCCTACGAGTCAGAGGATGATCCCCTCGCCATGGGGAGGAAGAAACCGGCACCCCAAGGGTATGTTATATGTTCGTTATGTTTATGCTACAACGAGTCTGACGGTGTCCTGGTTTAGGGGGTGCTAACCTAGTCGACCCGTGCTCCTCTGGTTGGGCTAATGGGCCTTCATTCATACTCAAGATGGACTCCAGAGGAAATATGCAGGAGGCGTGATCGAGACTGTCGGCGTTCTGGGAACCAGGGTACCCAGACTTGCCTGCCTGCGGCCCATGGCGTGGCTTCATCGATGGCCTGGTACGACCCATCTACAAAGACTATCAAGACAAGACCCTCGCGAGGAGCCAAGCCTCGCGAGGCGGACGACGCCAAGACCTCTGGAGGGATCGGCCTCCCCAGGCTGCCTCCTGAGGAGCGGAGATTCCTATGCAGGTGCCCAACCTCATGAGGTTGCGGTGACGCAAGCCATGACGACCAAGGCCAAGCGGGTGCCTGCGGGTGCAGAGAAGACAGTTTCCTCTTTGGTGCTAAGGAGGCAAGCGCAGGCGTGGGTTCCCGAGGACTCAGGCAAAGGTTTCCATTCTGGTGCAATGAGATCAAGGCCGCCAGGACGGCAGGAAAGATGTCATCGCCGAGCCCACCACAGCGTCACGACCAGAAGCTTTGGAGGCGAAGACCACCTTTCGTCAGGATAAAATGTACTACTTGTCCCCTTTCAAATTGGCCATTGTGGAATCCCTTCCCGCCTACGTTTCGGGGAGGAGGACCAAGGACACTATAAATATAGGTTAGCCACCACCATAGAAGGGGATCGAAGCCTCTCGACTCATTCCCTCACCAGAGCAGACCTCGCGAGGTTGTTCATCCCTTGTACTTGTTCATCCTCAGCACCTCGTGAGGCAAATCCACCACAAAGCAGGAGTAGGGTCTTACACCGCAAGGTGGCCCGAACCTGGGTAAATTGATGTGTTCATCTTCTTCCTTGTTCATCGAGCTAGGCCGTGGGGTGACGAGTTGGTTGGCCGGATAGGTTGAGTTCTTCGCACATGCCCCAGAGTTCGAACCTTTCTTGGGTCTGCGGAGCCCTGAATCCGACATTTGGCGCACCAGGTAGGGGCATGTCGAAGCCCCTCTTCCACCGTTCGCTCCGCCGCCGTTCCGTCGTTCCTATGGCCGACGCTCGCCGTGTCCGTACCGAGCGCCAGGCCGCTCATGTCGCCCAGACGGCACCCGTGGGCAGCGGTGCTCCTCGCTGCTCTGCCTCCCCGGTGGCTAATGCCGCCACCGACCCTGCTGCTCGCGAACAGCAGGACTCATCGCTGCCACCGCCCGTGCGGCGCGGCGGCCGCACCGCGACCCCATCACCCACTCCGGCCACAGTGTCGTTTTCTCACGTTCGTCGCGGGCCGATGAACGCGCAGGCTGCGCTGCTCATGGCGCGTGAGCTTTTGCACTATCGTCCGGCCAACGACCTCTACGACGACTGGCTCGGCCGCATCGCCGAGCTCGTCAATGCCGCTGGTGAAGCTCCTGCACCATCCCGTTCACCTCGTCCTCTGCCGTCCCTGGCGGGCGACGTGGCTCACGGCGCGCCTCCTCCCCCTCCTCTGCACGGCGTGGACCCCGAGCCCAGGCGTGAGGCACCCCAGCGTGACCCGCCGCGCAGGGCGCCGATGCGCGATGAGGAAAGCTGCCAGGTGGTACAGCGGCCCCATGGAGAAGCGCGCGCGCTCCCAGCGCCGCCGCATCAAGACCGTGTGCCACCAGAGGCGGTGGTCCGCGGGCACCAAGATCAAGCTCCCCCCATGCGGCCGGCGCCTGTGAGTGCGGCAGGCTACCGTGCTTTCACCCCAGAACTGCGCCGCGTCGTATGGCCCTGCAAGTTCAAACCGGATCTGCCTCCGCGCTACGACGGCACTCCTGATCCCATGGAGTTTCTCCAGCTCTACGAGCTAAGCATCGAGGCGGCAAACGGCAACGACAAGGTCATGGCAAACTGGTTCCCCATGGTCCTCAAGGACAGCGCGCATTCTTGGCTCCTGAACCTCCCGGTGGGGTCGATCTCCTCCGGGGACGAGCTCCGCGAGCGCTTCACCGCCAACTTCCAGGGCACTTGCGACCGCGCTCCTGCAGCAGGCGACCTGCGGCGCATAAAGTAGCAGCCAGGCGAGACCTTGCATAAGTAGATACAGCGCTTCACAAACGTTCGCCTCAAGATCCCAAAGGTGTCGGACGAGGCCATCATTTCAGCGTTTTCTGAGGGCGTCCAGGATGTCAAGATGAAGGAGGAGCTCTCCATGCATGAGGATCTGTGCTCAGCCCTGGAGATGTTCAACATGTCAACCAGGTGCGCGAGGGCAGAGGAAGGTCGCCTCTCTCTCCTGGAGCTCCCGGAGGTCGATCCTGAAGACAAGAAGGCCAAGGCTAAGGAAGTGAAGCGCAAGGGCCACGTCGTGCTAGCCGCGGAGCCCGAGATGAAGCGCGGCTGCGACCACGGCGAATCCTCCAGGGGCAACCGCCCATTCTGCGTCTTCAACAACATCCACAGCCACAACCCCATTGACTACCAGGAGCTCAGGGCAATCCGTGACGGGCGCCTCGGCCATCGTCCCGAGCGCAGGGACCGCGGCTACGGCCACGGAGGAGGCTGTGGTGGTGGCCGCTGGGACAACCATGACCTCCGCCAGGACTGGCGTGATCAGCCTCATGAGGACCGCTGGCAGGGCCAGCCTCGTGAAGGCCCCTGGCGTGATCAGCCTCGTGAGGACCGTCCTCAGGGCAATGCTGCCTTCCTCCGCTGCCGCCACCTCCAAGGAGAAACGACGAAAACCGCCAAGATGATGGGGCTGGGGGCTTCCAGGAGCCACGCGCGATTGCCTGCATCCTGGGTGGTGCTCAGGCCCTCGCCTCTCATCGCATCTTCAAGCAGTTCGCTCATGAGGTGAACGCGGCCCTTCCCAAGCTTGAGGCGTCGCGTCCCCTCAGGTGGTCCAAGTACGCCATCACCTTCGACTCTTCGGACCAGCTCAAGTGTTCAGCCGCCGCTGGCGCGCTCCTGATGCTCTACGTACCGACCATCAGCAACGTCCTCGTCACCAAAACGCTCATCGATGGTGGCGCGGGGCTCAACGTTCTCTCTGTCGAGACATTCAAGACGCTCCAGGTGCCCTACGACCAGCTTCAGCCTACCAAGCCCTTCTCAGGAGTGACCGATGACTCCACCATCCCCATAGGGCAGATCCGCTTCCCCGTCACCTTTGGCAAGCGCGGCAACTACCACACCGAGGTCATCGACTTCAACGTCGCCCACATCCACCTCCCGTACAATGCCATCCTCAGGTATCCGGCCCTCGCCAAGTTCATGACGGTGACACACCACGGCTAAAATGTCCTCAAGATGCCAGGGAGTGGCGGCATCATCACGGTCGCCTGCAACGAAAAGGCTGCGGTGTGCTCCCTCGAGCTCGCCTACCAAGCTGTGGCGGTCAAGAACTCTAATGACAAGGGTGCCATCCGGCCTTCTAAGCCCATCCCCAAGAAGAAGAAGCAGCTCCTCCCCAAGGGCCGTTAGGAGGCTAGGGCGCCTGACGATCATGCCTCAGGCCCCGCGCCCACTGCAGGGGCGCCCTTCCCTCTCGCATAGGAAAGCGCCCCCGGCGCCCCTCTCAGGACGGGCTCGGGGGCTCTCGTCTGGAGGGCCTCTGACCTGACCAGTGTCACGAGGGAGGCGTTCGGGCACCACGTGGGGGCGTGCTTCGACGCGTGCCTCCGTGAGCAAGGCACGAGGCACCAGGCGCTCAGGAGTTCATCACCAAGGTGATCGAGGAGCTTCAGGAGGCGCGAGCCATGTGTGGCGAGCGTTGCCCCGCACCATCCAGTGCAGCTGCCGCCCCTGACATGGGTGGCGAGCTGCGCGTCTGCGTCAACATACCAGGCCTTAACATGGCTGCTTCTCAGGAGTTGTTCTGGCCGTCCCGTGTCGGTCGGACTGGGGGCTACCCCTGCAGCTACGTCCGCATGCCGTTCGTCCTGCTGAACGCGGCCGCCTCATACCAGCGTCTCATGCAGGGTGTCCTGGCGGCTCACAAGGCAAGGCGCCAGGCGGTCTTGTGATGCGGAGCATCCTACGATCATCCCCATGTACACTCTGACTACTCCCCAAGCCCCAAGTGGACATACGACGAGACCTCAAGCATACGTCATTGGACACAAGGTGAACCCGCTCCTAAATGCTTCCCCTTTCCATTCGTGCGAGACATGGTTGCTACCTCATGCAAAGACACTACATGTGCTTAGGTACCAAGAAGACCCTCTTGGAGATGCTCGGGATCACGGACAAGTCCCCAAGTACATGGACGAAGGAGCACGACGGAAGGAACCGAAGAAGGTTCCCAGGCCCCGGACATCCGGCCCCTGGATCCAGCGGCCACAGCAACAGCCCAGCTGAAGAGCATCTCCAGGCCCCGGACATCCGGCCCAGGCCCCGGACATCCGGCCCGACGCGAGCTGCCGGACATCCAGCCCCAGCCCGGATGATAGAGGCAGAGGTGTCCCGTCTTTCGATGAGATGGTGGCTATCGTTTTTGGTGGAGTAGACTTTGATGATCCGACTACGAACGTGCGAGGACGTCGCGCCTTAGCAATCACTAAACCAACTCCGAGAGGTTATTGACCACGCCGGAGCACGATCAACCTGACCATGATGGTCTATTTCCTGCAAGCAAACGAAGAACAAGCAAGAAACTAAGATTTGCAATCTGGATATTGCGAATATAAGATGAAAGCTTTATTGATCAAGGTGGGGTTCTGTGACGTCTTGGTCTGGTCGTTGAACACAAACGAAGTACGCGAAGTTGCGGCTATGGCGAACTTTTAATCTAAACAAAACCCAAAGTATAAACGGCGCCCTAAGGGCTGTATATATGGAGGAAGAGGGGGGGGGGATTTCGTGGCCCTTGAAGGAGGGGTCCGAAACCAACCCTATCTCTTGTTTCCCCACACATACGGACTCTAAAAACAGCCTATACTCAAGTATTTCGAAATTACATGGGCCTAGCCCAATAATAAGGTGACGCAGCACCTATAATAGCCTCTGGACGAAATTTATGAAGTGGCATCTTGTATATTTCGTCCAAGGCTTCCTGCACTCATTATGGTGGCTTCAAAGTCCTGAAATCATCACTTGTAACTCCGTTCTTGTTCCCCTTGCGCATGCCATCATCTCCATGCTTGAACTTGCTCCAAGGTTCCTCTTTCTTGTCCAAGCTAGGCCCTTCATTTGTAAGCAAAACAAATGTATCCAATTTAGGCAGCATCATATTCTCATGAACATTAGAATCATTACCAAGAAACGAAAGTACCTGATAATTTAATTGGCGTGCACGAGCTCTAGTAATTGGTCCAGTATGTATAGCAGCAGGGGCTATGAGATACTAAAATGCACACGAACAGTATGTGTTACCTTAACCTTGCCGCTGTTGTTGAACCATTGGATATAGTAAGGATGTGGATGTGGTCTTGTGGTGAGAGATAGCTTCTCCACCATCTCCACGCTAGCCAAGTTGTTGTAGCTCCCTCCATCTATGATGACGCGAACAGAACGTTCCTTCACAACTCCCTTTGTATGGAACAAATTATGCCTCTGATTTTGCTCAGCTTGTGTGACCTGCACACTCAAAACACGTTGAGCAACTAAACATTCATACCTGTCAGCGTCTTCAGGAGCCATGTATTGCGTCTCATGATCAGAATCATCTCCACCGTGTTCTTCACTTGTAATAAGAGCCAAAGTCTCCTCATCATAGTCACTAGCGGACTCATACCCACCATCCTCAGTAGCAATCATAACACGCGGAGATTGGCATTCTCTCGCATAATGACCTCTTCCCTTACAACAACGACAAATAATATCATGTGTGTGCCCTGTTGATGCCATAGATGAAGAAGAGCTCTGGACAGGCCCACAAGGTGTACTCTTGGCAGATGGTGGTGGTGGTGCCTGTTTTCTTGTATCTCGGTTGGAATTGGCAGCTAAAGTCAGTGGTGCTGCAGTAGATTGTGTGGGAGTAGAGGAGGCACGCGGTGTCCATGATGAAGATCGACCTGCAGAAAAATTAGTTCGCGCCAATGCCTGTCGATCCTGCACTTCACGTGCAGCTTTACAAGCAAGATGGAATAAATGAGTGATATTATTATACTCCTTATACTATAGAATGGTCTGAATCTCTCTATTTAATCCACCCATGAAACGTGCAAGCATAGCTTCATTCTCCTCAACAATACCACATCTAATCATGCCAGTTTGTAATTCCTGATAATATTCTTCTACAGAATTTTTTCCTTGTCTTAAGCGCTGCAATTTTTGAAGTAATTCACGTTGATAATATGGTGGAACCCAACGAGTACGCATAGCAGTTTTCAAAGCAGCCCAAGTAGCTGGAATAGGATATAATCTACAATGTTCAGACCACCATACACATGCAAAACTAGTAAAAGCACAAACAGCAGCAGCAACACGTCTCTCCTCGGGATATTGTAAACATGTAAAACATTGTTCAGTTTCTAACTCCCAAGTAAGATATATATCAGGAACATATCTACCCTCAAATGGTGGAATATTCAATTTTAGTTTAGGAAGATGGTCATGATCTCGTACCTGAGCTGGTAATGCAGCTCTACCATTGCGATTATTGGCATGTGGACGACCTGGTGCTGGTACGTAGTTCTGATTTTGATCAACCTCATCCTCGTAATCGCCCGCATAATCGTCCTCCTCAATGGCAGCAGGAGCCATAGAAGCATCAACAGTAGGTGCATCGGCACCAGAAGTTTGACCAGGCTCAAGGGGAACGCGTTGTGCTCGTCCCACTTGATTTGGAAGGCGACGTTGTTGTTGTTGTAGAGGTGCGATAGGTGCAGCCGGCGGTGGTTGTGGAAGACGCGCGAGCAATTCATTAAACTTGTTATCGAGCTTTGTTTCGAACGTCTTCTCAATTCCATCTATCTTCTCCATGGCCTCTTCAAATCTGTTTAGCACATCTTGCACTTGTCCACTCATCATTTGCTGAAATTTATCATGTAGCTGTTTGTTCGTCATGTTCTCCCAATCAGTGTCATCGGCTTGTGATCCTGCCATGGTTAGCAGCAATAGAAACACACAAGAATATGATCCTACAGACTACTAGGAAGTGGTGGTGGTGGTGTATCACAAATCCGTCAAGCGAATCTCAAATGCTTACCAGTTCTTACCCAGCAGCAGGTGGTGATCGGCCACCGTTGTAGTCAAAACTCTCAAAGATTGGACAGAGCGATTGCCAGGTGGTGTCAAACGCACGACGTAGATGTATGTGGAGCTGGGAAGGCTTATGATATGGTAGCAAAAATGTCAGCAATAATCAATTCAGAGATGCAAAGTTGAATAAACGCTCAACGACGGTACTGTACTGGTCCTAGGCTAGACTGTACTAGAGACGCGAGCCTAGAACACTAACAAAATCACGGCGCAGCACGTAAACAAGGGAAGAGTACACTCTAAAAAAATTTCACTTTTTTTTTGCGCTCCTCTTTTTTTTTGCGCTCCTTTTTTTTTGCAAAAAATCACTATAATGGCGAGTGTCTCAAAACTCTTCCCAAGTCAAACTAACAGGATTGGCACGAAATTTTTTTTGACAATTTTTTTTCTTCAGAAATCAGGGCAGCGACGACGAAAAAGTGCGACAAAAAATCACTATGATGGCGAGTGTCTCAAAACGCTCCCTGGGACCTAAAAATAGGATAGGGAAAAAATATTTTTGACTGCCAAAAATTTGGCCTAAAAACTGCCCGGGGGTCTCCAGACTCTTCTTTTTTTCCGAATCCTACTCAGGCAAGGAAACACGAATCGGAAAATAGATGGGTCTCGAAAACAAACCTAATATGAAAAGAAATCGGATTGGTGGTGGATATATGGTGGTGGAATATGGCAGCGGTGGTGGTATATGGTAGCGGTGGTGGTATATGGATACGGATCGGTGGTGGTATATGGATACAAATCGGTGATGGTATATGAATTTAGAGCGGTGGCGGATAAACGGTGGTGGTAGATGGCAGGGGCGATGATGATGGTGCGGCAGCGGCGTGACAACTTATGACCAGAACACGAAACTCTAAAAGACTAGACGCTAAGACCAGCAACTCGACACGACGATGCAACCGTAGATTCAACAAAGCAAAAGCCCTAAAAAGATTATGCAAAGGCTCAGATTGGTTCGGATATGATGAACTAACCCTAATTTTTTTTGGCTTTTTCGTGGACTGTAGGTATGAAGAACAGACTCGATCTAAACTACGAAAAACTGTAAAATCTCACCGAGCAACCTGAAAATCTGATACCACTTGATAGAGGCAGAGGTGTCTCGTCTTTCGATGAGATGGTGGCTATCATTTTTGGTGGAGTAGACTTTGACGATCCGACTACGAACGTGCGAGGACGTCGTGCCTTAGCAATCGCTAAACCAACTCCGAGAGCTTATTGACCACGCCGGAGCACGATCAACCTGACCACGAGGGTCTATTTCCTGCAAGCAAATGAAGAACAAGCAAGAAACTAAGATTTGCAATCTGGATATTGCGAATATAAGATGAAAGCTTTATTGATCAAGGTGGGGTTCTGTGACGTCTTGGTCTGGTCGTTGAACACAAACGAAGTACGCGAAGTTGCGGCTATGGCGAACTTTTAATCTAAACAAATCCCAAAGTCTAAACGGTGCCCTAAGGGCTGTATATATGGAGGAAGAGGGGGGGGGGATTTCGTGGCCCTTGAAGGAGGGGTCCGAAACCAACCCTATCTCTTGTTTCCCCACACATACGGACTCTAAAAACAGCCTATACTCAAGTATTTCGAAATTACATGGGCCTGGCCCAATAATAAGGTGACGCAGCACCTATAATAGCCTCTGGACGAAATTTATGAAGTGGCATCTTGTATATTTCGTCCAAGGCTTCCTGCACTCATTATGGTGGCTTCAAAGTCCTGAAATCATCACTTGTAACTCCGTTCTTGTTCCCCTTACGCATGCCATCATCTCCATGCTTGAACTTGCTCCAAGGTTCCTCTTTCTTGTCCAAGCTAGGCCCTTCATTTGTAAGCAAAACAAATGTATCCAATTTAGGCAGCATCATATTCTCATGAACATTAGAATCATTACCAAGAAACGAAAGTACCTGATAATTTAATTGGCGTGCGCGAGCTCTAGTAATTGGTCCAGTATGTATAGCAGCAGGGGCTGTGGGTGTTACAATGGTATTGATGTCCTCATCACCGGAAATCCGGCCTCCTTCACAGAATGCATCCGAGTCCACCCCGGACATCCGGCCTAAGGCCCGGACATCCGGCTCTTCATGAGCCGCCGGACATCCGGACCCCAGCCCGGACATCCGGCACCTGCGTGTGCGCAGAGATCGGGCCAAGGGCCCATGTATCCCCCCTCTCACTTGCCCCTTCATGGGCTAGCACTTTATATAGACCCCCTCATCCTCCTAGTTAGGTTTAGCAAAGGATTAGCTCATTTGAGAGATAGAGCTTTGCTCATCCATCCGGATCTACTCCACCGAGAGGGACCGCGACCTCTACGGAGAAGATCCACCTTGTATTCAAGACCCCTAACGGGAAGACCCTCAAGACCTCCTCACGGAGAAGAACTTGCTACTTGTAACATCCTTTGTTGATCGTGGATCGTATATCTCTTTGTGTTTCGAGGATCTAGCACATGTGTAATCGAATCTTGTTGGTTTGAGTGATTCCTCTCGTGTTTCCCCTTGTGTTTTCCCCTCGTGTTGCTCGTGTTCTTCGCGGGATTCACTCCAATTGTGAAAGATCGGGCACCTAGGGTTCTACCCTACATCATCTTGGATCAGAGCAAGGTTGATCACGAATTTGGAGCCCCTACCCCTCGTTTTTCTAGCCTAATTTTGTGTGTTCTTGCCCAATTTCGAAAATTCCCACCAAAAATAGCCCTAATATTTTTTTGTGATTTGTTGGTTTGATGAGGTTTTGTTGATTTTGATCCATGGATTTGCTTGGTTTCGAGTGGATATAGCATCTCCCCAAGTTTCACCACTTTCCATGCATGAAATCTCTCAAATTTTGCCCCCAAAATCATCAATTTCCGCCCCAAATTGTGTTTCGAAGTCCAAATCCCGATCTGGAATCGTCGGGCCGGACATCCGGGCCACAGGCCGGACATTCGGGCCATCGGGCCAGACATCCGGGGTCCCCGGCTGGACATCTGGCCCTTGGAGCGCAAAATCGCGTGTTCTCTAGACAGAGGGTCCCGAACATCCGGCCTCTGTAACTTCAGCCTTTCCCGTTTCACCGTTTTGTCCATAACTAATTCATCCGGAGTCCGTTTTTGATGTTCTTTAGCTCGTTTTGAAGCTATTTACATCCCCCATCCCACAAAAATACTACCACCACCATTTGACTCCATTAAATTTTTGGAACTTTGGCATCTTTGCCTAGGGCCTCCACCACATCCTCCGCATTACCACGACTGACTTCCGCAACCTAACCCATTTTGTTTCCCATAGCATTTGTGGTTGTTTGAGTTGTGATTCGAGCCTCCTAAGGTGTTTCGGCTACTTAGGGATGGTTGCTTCTTCATCAACCACCACCATAACTTCCGCATAGGCTTGCCCACCATACACTTCCGCCACCAAAACTTAACCCGATTTTGTTTGTGTTGTGAGTTGTGTCTCCTAAGGTGTTTTGGAAACTTAGGGACCGTGCTTTCAACTCCGACACCGTGTATAGCCAATCATAGACTTTCGCCACCTTAACCCATTTTGACCGGGTTTCCACCAATACTTCCGCAACCACCACCGCATTCCGCTACCACCATTTGACATTTGCCGTTTGAGATTTTGAGTTGTGGTTTTTCCATTTCCTAAGGTGTTTCGGCTAATTAGGAATGGTTCGACATCGAGAACACCGCCACTCATCATAGCCACAAGGTCGTCATCGTACATAAGGACGGTAACCTCGACGACACCATTGTATATTCCCATTGCAATTGCATTGACAACCCCTAGCCCATTTTGCGTCACTTGCCTATCGAGGCTAGCCATTGAGTATTGCCGGCAATGCTACTTGTGCACATTAGTGATCATCAATCCGCCTTTCCATTGCATACATAACATATCATATTGGTATCATCTTGGTATCATCATATCATCTCGTGTGCCACAAGATTGTTCCCGCATATACACAATTGCTATCTTGGTTTGTGCATTTCGCATAAGTGGACATACAAAATAATAATAATAAGCTTTTAAGCAAAGAAAAAGAGTGAACAAAGAGCTTGTTAGCAAGTGCCATAGCATCATACCACATTGCATATAAGATTGTCATATCCGATCATCTTGGATCATCTTGTTGTAAAGCACCGGAATATCATACATACATAGCATACTTGTGATAGGAAGTCACTACATTTTGTCTCATATAGGTAGTGCACAAGTTCGTATCCGCCTATTGAGCAATCGGTTAGCGTCTCTCTAGTGTTGTGCGACACGAGCATTTTCCGTGGATTCCACATTTTCCGCTCAATCCTTGGTTGCACAACCACATTTATCTATTCATGTGTGTGTTTCCGTGTGCCCACATTGCTATTGGTCTACTTGTTACATTTGCGAATTTGTGAATCTCTTTCAACATTATTGACTCTTGCTAACAATTTGCATCAAATTTTTGTGCCACTATCCTCACCGAGCTCTACCAAAAGCTTTACTTGTGTAGGTGTGAGAATTGACAAGATCCGGTACCAATTGTGCTATTTCCTTGTTACACTATTGAGTGATCATTGATCCATTCTCAACATCGGTCAAGGTACATTTGGTATAGTTCTCTCCTTTCTTCCACTCATATTTGCTCGAGTATTGTGATGGATAGGCAAGGCATTTCATCTCCGGTCTTCGACAACACCGATGGTGCGAACAACTACATCACCAAAACATCCATCTTCGAACTACAACGAGCAACGAAAGGCGCACATTCTACCTTGGGAGAGCGCATCGAGAACCTCTCCATCGACATTCGTCACTCTGAAGCAAGGAAAAGGGACTACATGGACAACAAGCTTTCCACACAAAAGGAGGAGCAAGATGCAAGAATGGAGGAGATTCGTGCCTTGTTGGTCAACCGTTCCTCCCCTTCATCATCCTCAAGGCGGCGGCGACCAAGTCGATCATCTTCGGAGCACCCATGCGATGCAAGCGCAATTCGTCCACGTCCACATCTACATGGCGACCACCAACCCGTTCGTGATCCACATCATCATGAAGGGAAAGTCACCTATAAGCATCATGTGCACGACGACGACGAATGACATCTACTACGAGCTCAAGCACGACAATGACACCATCATCATGAAGATGCTTGAGACGCGCAAACCTACAAGTCCCAACAAGCTCTACATCAAGCTACGTCCAAACTTCATGAGCACAAGAGAAGACCGCGAGACAAGCACCACCAAGAAGAAGCTATGACTACCACCACCACCACTTCGGCATCTTCGCCAAGTGTCATCAAGGCATCTTCGCCTTTGGATGTAGGGCATCTTTGCCTACTTCCCATGAGTACGCCTACATCGACTTCATCAAGTCCAAGGCGACCACCTACACGCCAGGGCGACACTTCCATCTTCGGAACCCCCTCAAGGAAGATGACCAAGCATGGGAAATTCCCTTCGGTCATGGAGACGAGCTACGAGGTGCCACATCATATGGGCCTCATACAAGACGCTGACAAGAAGGTCGATCTAGGGCCATCCCCTTTGACCACGGTGACGAGCATGAACCTCTTCAACAACATGAAGACGGCACCCATATTGGACTCATACTCCGAGTCAAGCTACGCGAGCGCACATGAGACCTTCTCTTTGGTCTCGGAGGAGAGTGATGATTTGCCACTTCCTACGGCACTCATCTTTGGAGGCATTATGGATGAGGAGGTTGAGCACAGGACTATCTCTTCAACCAAGGCGGCGATAGGAGTTGAGCATGGAGACATTTGCACCTACATCTCTCCGACACCCACATATGATGAGATGCCCCAATTGCCATGTGAGGAGAGCCACCACCACATGAGTGACTCCACAATATATGACATTGAGTGCATTTCCTATGAGAGGATGAGTGTGACCACCACTAGCCCCACACACGAGAGCATGCCACACACCCTATGTGAGGTTGAGAGACATTTGAGTGACTCCACCAACCATACGAGTGAGAGCATCCGAGAGGGAGTGAGTGAGCCACAACACTTAGTGAGTGAGGTAGTTGAGACGGCACGTGAGGCCACTATGATTTCTAACGACTTAACCTCTATTCCGAGTGTGTTTTCTTTGGTGCTAGATCTCCTACATGACGATGAGCCTACCCTCGATGAGTCCATACCTCCAATGGATAAACCAATGGCCATGGTGGAAGATGATGAACCACCCACATGGTTCCATCAAGAAGAAGATAACAATGAGTGGATCTTTGACACCTCACCTACAACACATGAGCAACGCTCCAAAGGTAACATAGGTGATGGTGCTTCTCTTGCCCCACTAGTGGACTATCTTGCAAATGATTGCTTGCATGATGATGATCACCTTATGGATTCACCACATACTATGTCTTCTACATGCTTAGATATGCCACCTATTTATGACGAATATGATGATGAGCATGTTGAATTGCCTAGTTGTGATGCTATGCTCCATAGGATATCATGTGAAAATTCTATCGGTCACGTTATGTTTGACAATCCATTAAACTTGTCATATGCTATGAGTGAGATCTCCCATATTGCATCATTTCAATCTCAACATAGTAGCTATGCATGCCCCATTAAAATAAATCCCATTTGCACTTATGGCATAGATGACAAGGTCATGGTTATTGGAATGTGCTTCTCTTGTGATGATATTGCCATGCTTCCTTTACATGATTTGGGCAATTCATCTACTATGCCATGCGATGATCACATTGTTTCGGATATGCATTGTTTTGGATGTCGTCAATATTCTCCATGTGATGTTTCCACTAATGCTCATGAGGAGACCCCCATAGTTTCCTCATACATATTAGGAGATTTTGATGCATCCCATACTTTGCATGATTCCATTCTTTGTGTGCACCATATGCATACCATTCATGACAATGCTCTATATATTTCTCATGATGCATTACACAATTTGAGTCTCCGTTTTGCTATACATAATAACAAACCCCTCATGATGGATGGCATGTTTCTATATCACGCATCTCATTTATTTGAGCATTGGATATTTTGTGCTAACCAACACATGCACGTATGCATCATGATGGATGATGTGTACATATACCACGCACACACAATTTTCCCTTTGCCTTTGTTTTGTGTAGGTACTCACATATACTCGTCAACCTCTCAATCCCAAGAGTTGACGAAATGAGCTCTTGAGAGCAATGATGACTTGGGATCCCATGGACTATCCTTACCACCGTCCCCTCCGCGCAACGGCTACGCGCATCTCTTCTACTTGTCTCTCACACGGCTATGGGCCATATACCATTTATCACCTTATGCTCATTTTTCCGTGTTCACTTTGCATGTTATGCTTGCTTCTATGCCTTTCCCATGCAATTGTGACCCTTGCTTGCATTTACCCATGATACACCAATATACTACTTCTATGTTTATTTGCATGCTTGGTGGAGATCCTTGTTGCTATTACCATGTTTTCCTTGTACCTCATGCTTGTGATATGTCATGTGCATTATATATGCCCACTATTTGCCCACATGACATGATGACTTTGATTACTTCTAGTATGTTGCATCTTCACACTACTAGTTTGCATGACTTGATTCATATGATTACTTGCTTCGTTGCATCACCCATGATACATTCTTGCTCCTTTAATTGGGTTGATAGCATGCATGTTCATGCCTCTCACTTGATTTGTCTTGATCATTATCTCTTGTCTCCATTAGTTGCACCTCTCATATGTCATTATAGTGAGTGCACCCATGCTATGCTTATTGATCTTGCATACTTGGACATATTACTTGTGAAGCTTGCTTGTTTACTTGAGCCTAATGTCTTTGGTTGTAGTCGCATCATATGCTTTCATACCATGACACATCTTGTCCTTTCTTATTATAAGCATGATGAAAACACTTGTTGGGTATCTCACCGCACAGATGATAGGTTTTGCATTTCCGCTAACCTCATTTGTTTTTCTGAGTGTTTGTCATGTTCTTTCACTTTGAGGGATTCATTAGGTGGTTCCATCATGAGACATATTGGGTATGTGAAGGCGTACATGATGCGCAACACCAACATTTTCGACATCCTCATAAAGGTGAACTCATTCCCTTTGAGCCATTCTCAAATACGCATATTGGATGGGCCATTCTTTCATTGTTGCCTCCTTCTTGTTGTCTACATGATACACCTATTGGGTGGAAGACCGGCATTGGAGATGGACCCTATGGACCTTCAAGTTGAGGAGTGCTCGAACTTAGTGGATGCACCTACTTTGGAAGCTCCACCAGACCACAACTTCTACCACGACATCGAGCTATGGTACAACACCACCCATAACAAATTTGCATCTTATGCATGGATTGACTCACATTATGATTGCCTTGTTGCATCTTGTATTACCTTGTCTTCCATGATATATGAGCTTGTGCATTTCCTTAGCAAATTTGTTGTGATCTTCCTTGATGGCATATTCATACATAAAGATCACATTGCCTACCATCAATTGCATGATAACATAATCACATTGAGCACCAATTACCATGTTCATGCTTTTGATACATCGTCCCATTATGACATCATTTTGCACAATGGTCGCATTAATCACATTCACAACACCTTTGTGCATACATCAAATGCTTTTTCTCACATGCATGCTTTACATATCATTCTATATCATTTGGCTAAGCTTCATGCACCTTGTCATGATCAATATTATTAGATGAATGCATGCTTACTTGATGGACACCTAGTGTGCGCTAACCATTGTATTTCCGAGTGTCGTTTGTGTTTGCTATTTTTGCATGTATACCACTCCGGCGACACCTTGGAGTACTTGGATTGCGCCATGCCTTCAACTTCGTCCAACTACAAGTTCATCCACGACAACCGTTTCCATGGTGATGAGGTTTATGATCCGAGGTCGGATCTTTCCCAAGGGAGGGGAGATGATGCGGAGCATCCTACGATCATCCCCATGTACACTCCGACTACTCCCCAAGCCCCAAGTGGACATACGACGAGACCTCAAGCATACACCATTGGACATAAGGTGAACCCGCTCCTAAATGCTTCCCCTTTCCATTCGTGCGAGACATGGTTGTTACCTCATGCAAAGACACTACATGTGCTTAGGTACCAAGAAGACCCTCTCGGAGATGCTCGGGATCACGGACAAGTCCCCAAGTACATGGACGAAGGAGCATGACGGAAGGAACCGGAGAAGGTTCCTAGGCCCCGGACATCCATCCCCTGAAGCCAGCGGCCACAGCAACAGCCCAGTCGAAGAGCATCTCCAGGCCCCGGACATCCGGCTCGACACGAGCCGCCGGACATCCAGCCCCAGCCCGGAAATCTGGCCTCCTTCACAGAACGCATCCGAGTCCAGCCCGGACATCCGGCGTAAGGCCCGGACATCCGGCTCTTCGTGAGCCGCCGGACATCCGGCCCCTAGCTCGGACATCCGGCACCTGCCTGTGCGCAGAGATCGGGCCAAGGGCACATGTATCCCCCCTCTCACTTACCCCTTCGTGGGCTAGCACTATATATAGACCCCTCCTCCTCCTAGTTAGGTTTAGCAAAGGATTAGCTCATTTGAGAGATAGAGCTTTGCTCATCCATCCGGATCTACTCCACCGAGAGAGACCGCGGCCTCTATGAAGAAGATCCATCTTGGATTCAAGACCCCTAATGAGAAGACCCTCAAGACCTCCTCACAGAGAAGAACTTGCTACTTGTGTCGTCCTTTGTTGATCGTGGATCGTGTATCTCTTTGTGTTTTGAGGATCTAGCACATGTGTAATCTAATCTTGTTGGTTTGAGTGATTCCTCTCGTGTTTCCCGTCGTGTTCCTTGTGTTCTTCGCGGGATTCGCTCCAATCGTGAAAGATCGGGCACCTAGGGTTCTACCCTACATCATCTTGGTAGAGGAGGTGCCGGACCCTTGCGAGCTCCCCGGACCTCCGGAGCCTTCTGGGCCTCAGGAGCCAGCCAGCTCGTGAGGAGCAATCTCTGCAGCACGCGTCTTCAGCTACCTCAACGCTTCTACAACGATGGTACCAGGTGACTTTTTGGTTCGTTCAGTTGAGGGCGCCCCTCGGGCTGCTTTATCCTCAAGCTGTCAGGGCCCGCCCCTACAGCTGCATCATTTTGATTCATGTACCCCGGATCAGTTATGCATGCTCAAGTTATTATGGTGGTTAATGTTACGCCTGTTGACTCGTTTTCTATGGGGTTGCCCTTCGCGGGCTCCGTGCGCTGCTAACCCGCCTCTCCCTCATCCCGCAACGGGGGCTACTAGCACGGCGCCTGTGCTCAGGTCCGTCCCTGCAGCATCGATAAACCTAAGAGACCGAGCTCTGGCTTGTGGCCGGCCCCACGCACGTCACCTCACCAGATCCTTAGTGCCTTCGTCTTCTCGTGGAAAGATCACCGGCAGGATAGCAAGCACGGCTGCATGTTATGTTTCTCAGCTAACTCGCAGGAGCCTCCGGAGGCAGGACCGCGAGTGGCCTCACCAACACCTCGTCACCATGGAAGGACGCCACGCTACGTGCCAAGGGGCGCGGCCCCTCCTAGGCGCCCCCTCGGGCGCGGCCACTCTTTTCTTGCGCAAGTTGCTTGCACGCCAAAGGGGGGCCCTTGAGCACCACACCTTAGGGGCCCTTACCGGTTCTCGTGCCCTCGCCCCCTGGCCTTGACCACGGCATTGCGACCTCGCATACCAGCGGCGGCCGAGCCTCGCTCGAGAGCTGGGTCCCGAGGACATAGAGCACCCAAATGAGCGGGGGAGATGGAGTCGGTAGGAGCCCTGTGGGGGGCGCCATCGGGAGAAGGGCGCAGCCTAACGTCGCACAAGAAGCTCGCCCTCCCAGCAAAGGAACCACCACAGGCTCGCCAAGATAAGTCACCTCACACGCACAGGCGTGAACCTCATAATCAGCGTTCTGTCGCTCGCGATTTCGCTTGGGCAAGGAAACTTCCCTTTCAGTCCTTCGGGAGCCGCTTGCACGCCAAAGGGGACCTCCTGAGCATCACGCCTCACGGGCTCTTACCAGACCTCGGGCCGCTCACCTCCTGGCCTTGACCACGGCATCACGACATGGCATACCAGCGACAACCGAAGCTTGCCTGGGGACTGGGTCCTGTCGGCGCAGAGCACTAAGCTACCGCGAGAATGAAAGGGGGGACCCATGCCAAAGCGAGAGACGCAAACACAACATAAGTTGGGGGCACAAGCATTAAGGCAAAGGTGTCATGGTTTTTACACACCCCCGTGGGGCCCTTCATGGTTTTTTCGCAGGAATGAAACAAAAGGAAAAGGGCCTCATGAGGACTGCGGCCCAGGCAGCGTCGCCCATGATGTCAGGATGGCACCGTTCCTCCCCTAGGACCGGGCGCGGTGACGCAGCGGCTCGTAACTGTCGTCGTCGCTCGAGCCTGGTCCGGAGGAAGCGCTGCTGCTGCCGGAGGAGTCGTGGACAAGGCCAAGATCAAGCTCATCGCCGGTGGCCTCGCCGCCGCGCTGGCCTGAAGGGTGGTCGCCGTCTCGATCACCTCCCCTGGGGCAGCACTCCAAACGCCGGTCATCCTCCCCGAAGACTTTGAAGAAGAGCGTCGATGCGCCATCATACTTCAAGTGGATGGCGTGCCTCCCCTCCGAGTTGCAGGCGTGAGCAATTGCGCCCCACCCTCGGGTCATGAAGACGTCGCCAGAGTAGACGGCCTCAACCTCCGACTCTGAAGCTTGGCTGCAGCAGCCGTCGTGCTGCAGCCACAACTCGATGGGCCCCCTGGGCGGTATCTCCCCCGCCAAGGACCGCGGAAGCCGGATCCATGTGCGCAGCGGCATTGCCGTCCACACCACGAACTCGCGAGCCATGCTGCACGCATGGGCTTGTGGGCAAGGTGGTCGTGCGGCCACCACTTGTTCTCCTCCACGATCCCGTCCCTCGCGACTCCCGCGGCCGCCTCCGTGGGCAGGGCTAAGTGCACGAACATTCACGCCGATCGGGAGGCCTGGTGGAGCGCGTTCGTGCTAGGGTCGCATTGTCGTCGGCGCCATGGTGGCATCACGAGGGCAATCGTGCCTTTTCTTCTGCGGGAGCAACTCCGGTCCTGTCAAAGGGGTTTTTCCCTTCTCGGTGGCCGAGAACCTCCTCACTGGTGCCATGGATGCTCTGGCAAGATGGTGGCACAGTGAAGGAGAAGAAGGAGCGGGCGGTGAGAAGATGAAGATGAGTTGGGGGCTCTGCCCCCCCCCATTTATAGCCGGAGGAAGGTTAGCTGCCGGCCTCTCACGCTCCAAGCAATGATGGCCTTTCTGCATGCACCAGGCTGTTCTCAAGTCGGGCAGTTGTCGAGGCGGCGTGGGGAATTGGAGACGCCCACGTCCCATCAAGCGCCACGTGTCAGCCTGGCCCGCAGGTGATTGGGGCCCGTGGCGCTTTGCCTTTGCCCTTTGGCTTCGCCTCGAAGCCAAGTCCGAGTATGCCTTGGGCTCGGGGGCTACTGTCGGCGTTCTAGGAACCAGGGTACCCAGACTTGCCTGCCTGTGGCCCATGGCGTGGCTTCATCGACGGCCTGGTACGGCCCATCTACAAAGACTATCAAGAAAAGACCCTCACGAGGGGCCAAGCCTCGCGAGGCGGATGACGCCAAGACCTCCGGAGGGAGCGGCCTCCCAAGGCTGCCTCCTGAGGAGCGGAGATTCCTATGCAGGTGCCCAACCTCATGAGGTTGCGGTGACACAAGCCATGACGACCAAGGCCAGGCGGGTGCCAGCGGGCGCAGAGAAGACAGTTTCCTCTTTGGTGCTAAGGAGGCAAGCGCAGGCGTGGGTTCCCGAGGACTCAGGCAAAGGTTTCCATTCCGGTGCAATGAGACCAAGACCGCCAGGACGGCAGGAAATATGTCATCGCCGAGCCCACCGCAGCGTCACGACCAGAAGCTTTGCAGGCGAAGACCACCTTTCGTCAGGATAAGATGTACTACTTGTCCCCTTTCAAATTGGCCATTGTGGAATCCCTTCCTGCCTACGTTTTGGGGAGGAGGACCAAGGCCACTATAAATATAGGTTAGCCACCACCATAGAAGGGGATCGGAGCCTCTCGACTTATTCCCTCACCAGAGCAGGCCTCGCGAGGTTGTTCATCCCTTGTACTTGTTCATCCTCAGCCCCTCAAGAGCCAAATCCACCACAAAGCAGGAGTAGGGTCTTACACCGCAAGGTGGCCCGAACCTAGGTAAATTGCTGTGTTCATCTTCTTCCTTGTTCATCGAGCTAGGCCGTGGGGCGATGAGTTGGTTGGCCGGATAGGTTGAGTTCTTCGCACACGCCCCAGAGTTCGAACCTTTCTTGGGTCTGCGGAGCCCTGAATCCGACAGATACTACCTCCCCCGAAGACTTGTCATATACTCCAAGATTTCCCCTGCCGCCATGCCCCTAGATACCAACCTTGTAACCGTATATACCATATCGGGCGTGTATTTAAGCCATGGGGTTTAGCCCGTAGAGGGGACATCAACACAATATCATTCACCTGGCCCTAGAGATAGACCACAACTTACGATCTTGAGGTAGATGAACTATGTACTTGATACATCACCATTGATATAAACAAGAGCAGGAAGTAGGGTTTTACCTCCATCAAGAGGGCCCGAACTTGGGTAAAACATCGTCTCTCTGTTCCTGTTACCATGTGTTCGAGATCTAGAGCTCAGGACCGCCTACCCTGAGGTCTGCCGGTTTTGATATCGACACTGGTGCATTCATTGAGAGTTCCGCTATGTGATCGACAGGAGGATCGATGGGGTCACCGGTCAACAGCCCTGAACTCACAGGGTTGTTAGCCATGCCCGAAACTTCGGTCGTGAAACTGCCTTCACATAGATATGAGGAATTCTGTCAAGGATGAAGGGCTGAGATACTTTTTGGAAAGTGACTCAGATAGCAGGCGATTAGAGGTGACCAATTTGGCTGATCTTCAAATCAGTCCAGCCGGTCCGACGGCCGAAGATCTGAAGAAGGATGAAAGGGTTTTGGACCTGCGATCCCTAGATATAGGAACTCATACACTCACCTCCCATGTCGAGTACCGCCCCGATAACTCGGTCCCGCCTGACATCTGGGATCTGTCCTACATCCAGCGACTCCCCGATGAATCGATCAGACAATTCTGGGCTAGATTCTTATCTGTTAAAAACAAGATAGTAGATTACTTGGACTCTGATATAATTATAGCCTTCCAGCACGGATGCAAGGAGAAAGGCGTTTCGGACGCCCTCGCCCGTTGTTGTGTTCAAATACTTCCAGAACTATCGGATTTAGTGTCCTGATTCTGCACCATTGAAGGTGCCTGGTTGGCCGGAGGAAACAAAGATTCGATCTATGAAGACTATCCGAAACACGACAAATCAGTACATCGGCGTGAACCCCGTAAGCGGAGCACGCAAGGCGAGCGACCTAAGAAGAAAAATAAAACTCCGGGAGACCCCGGGACAACCCTGGATGGCTTTCTGGATAAACTATGCCCGACCCACGCTATTCTAATTAACTCTTGCCCGACTCACAGCCTCCGTGATTGATGGGAGTTAAGGCAGGTGGCCAAAGGAGAACATAACCTCTTGGCGGACGACCGTCGCCTCACAGAACAAACCTCGGACAAAGATAAAGTCATCATGATTTATGAGACCTTCGCGTCCAACAACCAGCGCCAATGGCCCTGCGGGAAATCAACTCCGACTGGGGGCATGTGGATAGACACGCCGATTAATTTTGATCATAACGATCGGCTAAGGTCAACCTCGAACAGATGTCCCGCCGTGCTGGTCCTTAACCCAATTGTAGACAGCTGCCAACTTCAGAAGGTCCTTATGGACGGAGGCAATAGCCTGAATTTAATATATGCAGATACTCTTGACAAAATGCACATCGATAAATCGCGCATAGAATAGAGTACCACCACCTTTAAAGGCATAGTCCCCGGGAGGGAAGCACGTTGCAATGGAGAAATAACTCTGGATGTGGTCTTCGGAACACTAGACAATTACCGCTTCAAAGAGGTCACGTTTCATGTTGCTCCCTTCAAGAGTGGGTATCACGCCATCCTTGGACGGGACGCCCTTTCCAAATTCGAAGCAATACCGCACTACGGCTACATCAAGCTAAAAATGTCTGGCACGAATGGGATTATTACCATCTCAAGTGACCCCGACAGGGCAGTTAAACCGAGAATAAGACGATGTCGCTTGTCCGGGTGTCGTGGGAAAACACGGCCACCTATGACGCCATCGGCCTCTTCTGGTTCGGTAGGGGAGAAGGATGCATTGCACAAAGGGCGGAGGGCGCGGGGGAAGCACGACAGTGATCACACGGGCAGTTTTTACCAAGGTTCGGGCCGCCGCGAGGCGTAAAACCCTACTCCTGCTTTGGTGGATTGATTAGAGGACCGTGGTGGAGACGCAGCGCTCTAGCCCGGCAAGGTTGCCTCGGGGCGAGAGCAGCTACACACGTATGAGTGTACAAGGGACCGAATCCTTTCTAAGGTTGCCATGGCCCTCCTTTTATAGGTCAAGGGGTCACCACAATGGCAAATCAGTCATTGCGTACTGATTATATAGCAAACAGTGCTATCATACCTAACTCTGCAGGCAGGACAGAGCGCATTAAATGCGCTGCTTTGTGTCACATCGTAGCATAGCCCGGCAAGCCTTGCCGTGCTTGTTCGGCCACCTTCTCGCCTGCCTGCGTGACATGTCCCCAGACGGGTGTCATTTGGAGGTGATTTCCTCCGAAAGTGGCTTCCATGTGCCAAGGAATTGCGACTTAGCCACTTGGGGGCTCGAGACCGCATCGATCGATGACTTGCGTTGCTCTGAGGTGGAGCAGTGGAGCCTTGGCGGCGTAATCCGCCCTCAGCGTCCCCGGCAAGCCTGCCGGGGCAATCTTGAGACTTGTCTTCAGGGCAACCTCGTCCCCGCCAGGCTCGCCTGCCCAGCAAGGGAGATTTTTCCTTAGTGGTATCTTGCTCCTTTGGTTGGTCTTGGTCTTCTTGATCCGCCCCTTGATTTCTCAAAGAGCTGATCTCTCCTACTTGGTCTTGTCTTTGATGTGGCAACCTTGTTCTCGAGCCTGTGTACAGTCTGGTCGACACACCTGGGGTTTGTTGCACCGATAGGCGCCCCCGGGCCTGGCCTGAATGCGCTGCCGAGCGTCGTCGGGGTAGGCCCTATCCAGTACACAGGCGGGGAGGCTATCCATGTTTGTGTTCTGTAAGATCAGTACTTGCTTATCAGCATATTAATGAAAAAGACAAGCTTTGCCGGGTAGTTGTGCATGTATCATATCCATGCAGAGGTGAAATGCCTCTATACATTTAAGTAAACAAGTTTCCCCGGCAGGCTATCCTGCCGGTGCCCTCAGTTTGTTGTAGTGGGGCTAGACCTACAGGGCACAAAACCACAAAAGGGACCAGCCCCCTGCCGAACCTTTTCCATCAAAGGCCATAGCGACCACCCTGACCGAAGCAGCGTTCAAGTCAAAGGGTAGGAGCACCTATGTTTCGAAGGTGGCGGGGTTTTCATATGTGCAAGTTTTCAAATTACAGAACAAGTATGGATAAGAAGGAACTTATCTATTTGGTCTGCCGGGGATCATCACGTAGACTTGTCTTCATTTCTTCTCCTCGGGATCACTTCCACGGCAAGAACCCTGTAGCTTAGTGTAGATGAAGACAATGCCACATGCGACCTCATCTATATGATCATGCTATGCTCATGATATGCTTATGCATGCAAGTTTCGGGGGGGCCCCAGCGCTTGGTTTATTTTTCTGTTGCTTAGGGTCTGCGCCTGGCTTTGTACAAAGGGTTAGATGCAACTTCGGCAAAGCTTGTACAAAAGGTTGGCTGCCGGGCAGGGCCAGACAGCCGCACCTTAAGGGTAGAACTTACGGAGATGCTCAATGTTTCATGAGTTTTGCAATTGAATGCCATCTCCGGTCTCCAGACAGACTGCGCCAGGTCTGGTGACTCGTACTACCCGGTAAGGGCCTTCCCACTTCGGCGTCAACTTGTTTGCACCCTCGGCGGACTGAACACGCCTAAGGACAAGGTCGCCTTCCTCAAAACTCTGGGCATGAACCCTGGGGCTGTGATAGCGACGCAGGACTTGCTGGTAGCGTGCAGCACGCGTAGCATCCCGGAGACGGTTCTCCTCAAGTAGCACAGCGTCGTCACGCCGGTGCTGTTCCTACGCTATTTCATCGTAGGCAAGCACTCGAGGAGACCCGAATATGAGTTCCGTGGGGATAACTGCTTCTGCCCCATAGACTAGGGAGAAGGGAGTCTGCTCGGTAGCTCGATTTGGTGTCGTACGGAGGGACCAAAGAACCACCGGAAGCTTGTCGATCCATCGCCTGCCGCACTTCTGCAGTCTATCAAAAGTTCTTGTCTTGAGACCTTGCAGCACTTCAGCGTTCACCCTCTCAGCTTGCCCATTGCTTCTGGGATGGGCCACAAAGGCAAATGAGACCTTGCTTCCGAGGGCATGAACATATTGCATGAAGGTGTGGCTTGTGAATTGGGTGCCATTGTCGGTGATGATTCGGGCAGGTACCCCGAAGCGGCACACCAATCCTTTCAAGAACTTGATTGCTGACTGCGCGGTAACCTTTCTCACGGGCTCCACTTCTGGCCACTTTGTAAACTTGTCGATTGCGATGAATAAGAATTCAAAGCCCCCGGTAGCACGGGGGAAGGGGCCCAAGATGTCGAGCCCCCAGACCTAAAATGGCCATGACAAAGGGATTGTTTGGAGAGCTTGAGCAGGCTGATGGATATTCTTGGAGTGGAACTGGCAGGCTTCACACTTGGAGGGCTGTGGGCCAGTAGAAACCTTGCCGGAAAGCTTTCACCAAGGCTCTTGATCTGATGTGGGAGCCACACATACCCTTGTGTATCTCTGCCAGCAGTTCCTTTCCTTCTTCCCGGCAAATGCACTTCAATTTCACACCGTTGGGCCTTCTTCTGTATAGTGTGTCGTCAACGAACTGATACATACTGGCCCTCCGGGCTACTCTTTCAGCTTCTTCTTGCCCTTCGGGAAGTTCTCCTATTTGGGGAAATGAACAATGTGCCGCGCCCAAGTTGGAGCCTGGGGCTCGACAACGAGGGCTAGCGGCACCTCCCCGTCGATGGGAGCGCATGCCTCGACCGCAAGGACTGGTAGTTCGGCGGGAGGGTGCAGCTCACTAATCAAAGGGGAGATGTTCCCGCCAAGCTCTCTGCCGGGGGCTTCGGGAAGCTCTACCAGGAGAGGCTTGCCGGGTTCAATTTCCTCCTCTTGCTGGCCATTGTTGCTGGGGATACGGAGGGTTGAGTCAAATGGAGAACAAAATTCCCTGGTTCCACAGGGAGTTTTTGCGCAACACACTTTGACAGATGATCAGCAATGATGTTTTTCGCACGGGGTATGTGCTCTGTTTGCAATCTGTCAAAGCGCTCCTCCAACTTTCTCACTTCCTCGACGTATGCCTCCATCAACGGGCTTTGATAATCCTTGTTGACTTGTCTCACCATAAGTTGCGAATCTCCGCGGATGATCAACTTCTTGATTCCCAGTTTTGTTGCAATCCTGAGCCCGGCAAGGAGCCCTTCATACTCTACAGTATTGTTGGTAGCCTTCTCCCGGGGAAAATGCATTTGAACGACGTACATAAGGTGCTCCCCAGTGGGAGCAATGAGAAGCACGCCAGCTCCTACACCTTGTAGGGAGAAGGCACCATCAAAATACATAATCCATTCTTGGGGCGATTCCTTGCCGGGGATGACTGTTTCCAGTACTTCTTCATCAGGGGTTGGCGTCCACTCCACAATGAACTCTACCAGTGCTTTGCTCTGAATAGTTGACGTGCTTTCAAACTTCAAACCAAAGCTGGATAACTCCAAAACCCATTCCATGATTCTGCCGGTGGCCTCGGGGTTTCGGAGTATGCATTGCAAGGGGAAACGGGTGACAACCGTGATCTCGTGGGCTTGGAAGTAGTGGCGCAGTTTCCTTGAGGCCATGATGAGGCCAAAAATTAACTTTTGAATGCCAGAGTACCTCGACCTAGCCCCCTGCAGCAGGGAGCTGACGAAGTACACTGGGCGCTGCACCACCTTCTTCCTTGCCGTGATCTTGGAACTGTCTCTGCTGCCTTGCTCTCCCTTGTCTTGAACTGCATTTGACCTTGCCGAGACGGGTTCACTTTCCTCTCCAGAGGGGGTGGCAGCGGCTGCTACTTCATCTACCTCCCGTTGTGCTACCAGTGCTGCGCTAACCACTTGATTGGTCGCTGCTAAATATAGCAACAACGGCTCTTGTGGTTTAGGAGCGACTAAGGTGGAAACAGAGGAAAGGTAGGTCTTCAAATCTTGTAGTGCAGCGTCTGCCTCCGGGGTCCACTCCATGGGCCCTGCCTTCTTTAAGATTTTGAAGAAATGCAAGGCGCGTTCGGCGGACTTGCAAATGAACCTGCTCAGCGCGGCAACACATCCAGTCAAATGTCTCACGTCTTTGACTGTCTTGGGTGCTTGAATCTGCTCGATAGCCTTGATCTTGTCGGGGTTGGCCTCTATCCCCCGGTGAGACACAAAGAAGCCAAGTAACTTGCCGGAAGGAACGCCAAACACACACTTCTCCGGGTTCAGCTTCAAGTTGATCCTGTGCAGATTTGAAAAGGTCTCTTCCAAATCCTGAATGAGAGTCATTCTGTCCTTGGTTTTGACCACAATATCATCCATGTAGGCTTCAACATTTTTGTGCAGCTGGGACTCGAAGCCAATCTGAACTGCTCTTGCAAAAGTGGATCTAGCGCTCTTCAATCCGAAGGGCATCTGTACAAAACAGTACGTGCCACAGGGAGTTATGAACGCAGTTTTCTCTTCGTCCTCCTTGGTCATGAAGATCTAGTGGTATCCAGAGTAGGCATCCAGGAAGGAGAGCAGGTCACATCCGGAGGTGGAATCCACAATCTGGTCGATGCACGGCAAGGGGAATGGGTCCTTCGGGCATGCCTTGTTCAGATCTGTGAAATCTATGCAAAGCCTCCATTTCCCATTCGCCTTGCGCACCACCACTGGATTTGCTAACCATGTTGGATGCAAGACTCCTCTGACCAAACCAGCTGCCTCGAGTTTCTTGATCTCCTCGGCAATAAACTACTGCCGCTCCAAAGCTTGCTTCCGGACCTTATACTTGATGGGCCGGGCATGTGGGTAGACAGCAAGGTAGTGCTCAATTACCTCCCTGGGAACACCGGGGATGTCAGATGGTTGCCAGGCAAACACATCGACATTCGCCCGCAGGAAGGCAATGAGCATGCTTTCCTATTTGTCATCGAGGGTGGCACTGATGGTAAATGTACCATCAGCACCAGCCATCCCTGCCGGGACCTTCTTCACAGTGAGTGCAACAGCTTTGGATCTCTTGCTATTGGAACTCTCCGGCAAGTCATCAACAGGCGCAGCGCACTCCGAAGAGGTACGCTTCCCGGATACCTTGCTGGCATCCTTGTTGGCTTTCTTCTTTTTCTTGCTTTCCTTGGTGGGAGCAGTGGCTTCCGCGGCCTCTGAAGCGACTGCTTCCCGGTACATCTTGTCCATGCATATGATGGCGTCTTTCTTGTCTGATCGAATAGAAATGATGCCGTTGGCCCTGGCATCTTCAAATTGTAGTAGGCATAGTGGCCGCACCCTGCGGAGCGTGGCCGCTGGGATGTTGTTGGCGTTTTCCTTCTTCGGTGCCTCCTGCTCCCGTTTCGGCCACAGGGGAGGTGGCGACGACGCCGCCTGTGCCGGCCACGTCCCCCGCAGCGTCCACGTCCCCCGCAGCATCCACGTCCCCGTGCGCCCCCGTAGCCCCCACAGCGTCGGCGGCCGCGTGTGAAGGGGCCTTCAAGGCGGATGGGTGAGCTGCGACACCGGGTTTCTTCTTGGGTGCCATGGATGATGAAGCCGTCGATGAAGAAGACGATGATGAAGATGACGCGCTGCACACGCTCTCGGCCCCTTGTGGTTCGGTACGGAGAAGGACGCACTGCACAAAGAGCGGAGGGCGCGGGGCAGCGCGACAGCGATCACACGGGCAGTTTTTACCCAGGTTTGGGCCGCCGTGAGGCGTAAAACCCTACTCCTCTTGGTGGATTGATTAGAGGACCGTGGTGGAGACGCAGCGCTCTAGCCCAGCAAGGTCGCCTCAGGGCGAGAGCAGCTACGCGCGTATGAGTGTACAAGGGTCCGAATCCTTTCTAAGGTTGCCATGACCCTCCTTTTATAGGTCAAGGCGTCACCACAATGGCAAATCAGTCATTCGTACTGATTAGATAGCGAACAGTGCTATCATACCTAACTCTGCAGGCAGGACAGAGCGCATTAAATGCGCCGCTTAGTGTCACATCATAGCATAGCCCGGCAAGCGTTGCCGTGCTTGTTCGGCCAACTTCTCGCCTGCCTGCGTGACACGTCCCTGGACGGGTGTCATTTGGAGGTGATTTGCTCCGGAAGTGGCTGCCACGTGCAAAGGAATTGCCACTTAGCCACTTGGGGGCTCGACACCGCATCGATCGATGACTTGCGTTGCTCTGAGGTGGAGCGGTGGAGCCTTGGCGGGGTAATCCGCCCTCAGCGTCCCCGGCAAGCCTGCCGGGGCAATCTTGAGACTTGTCTTCGGGGCAACCTCGTCCCTCCCAGGCTCGCCTGCCCGGCAAGGGAGGTTTTTCTTTAGTGGTATCTTGCTCCTTTGGTTGGTCTTGGTCTTCTTGATCCGCCCCTTGATTTCTCAAAGAGCTGATCTCTCCTGCTTGGTCTTGTCTTTGATGCGGCAACCTTGTTCTCAAGCCTGTGTACAGTCTGGTCAACACACCTGGGGTTTGTTGCACGGACACCGGGAGACTTTGTCCAAAGCCCTCGCGACCGAGGAGCTAACCGTGCTACACGCTAAAGTCAACCAAGATGATGTCATCCTCAACAAACGACCGATACGTCTCCAACGTATCTATAATTTTTTATTGTTCCATGCTATTATATTATCTGTTTTGGATGTTTTATATGCATTAATATGCTATTTTATATTATTTTCGGGACCAACCTATTAACCAAGAGCCCAGCGCCAGTTTTTGTTTTTTCCTTGTTTTTGAGTTTCGCAGAAAAGGAATATCAAACAGAGTCCAAACGGAATAAAACTTTCGTGATGATTTTTCATGGACCAGAAGACACCTACGAGACTTGGAGATGAAGTCAGAAGAACCATGAGGCGACGACAAGCCTTAGGGGCGCGTCCTAGGGGGGCTGGCTTGTGGCCCCCTCGGAGGTCTCCTAACCCTAATCCTTGGCCTATATATTCCCAAATATTCCATTATCAACAGAGGAAGCAACGAAAATACTTTTCCACCACTGCAGCCTTCTGTTCCCGTGAGATCCCATCTTGGGGCCTTTTTCCGGTTATCTGCCGGAGGGGGATTCGATCACGGAGGGCATCTACATCAACCCTATTTCCCTTCCAATGAAGCGTGAGTAGTTTACCTCAGACCTACGGGTCCATAGCTAGTAGCTAGATGGCTTCTTCTCTCTCTTTGATTCTCAATACCATGTTCTCCTCGATGTTCTTGGAGATCTATCCGATGCAATCTTCTTTTGCGGTGTGTTTGTCGAGATCCGATGAATTGTGGATTTATGATCAGATTATCTATGAATATTATTTGAATCTCCTATGAATTCTTATATGCATGATTTGATATCTTTGTATTTCTCTTCGAATTATCGGTTTGGTTTGGCCAACTAGATTGGTATTTCTTGCAATGGGAGAGGTGCTTAGTTTTGGGTTCAATCTTGCGGTGTCCTCACCTAGTGACATAGTAGGGGTAGCGAGGCACGTATGTATTGTTGCCATCAAGGGTAAAAAGATGGGGTTTTCATCATATTGCTTGAGTTTATCCGTCTACATCATGTCATCTTACTTAAGGCGTTACTCCGTTCTTTATGAACTTAATACTCTAGATGCATGCTGGATAGCGGTCGATGTGTGGAGTAATAGTAGTAGATGCAGAATTGTTTCGGTCTACTTGACACAGACGTGATGCCTATATGCATAATCATTGCCTTGGATATCGTCATAACTTTGCGCTTTTCTATCAATTGCTCGACAGTAATATGTTCACCCACCATATTATTTGCCTTCAAGAGAGAAGCCTCTAGTGAAACCTATGGCCCCCGGGTCTATTTTCCATTATATATTTTCAAATCTATAAACCAAAAATACCTTGTTGCAATTTATTTACTTTTATTTAGTTTTACGTTTTAGCAATCTTCTATACCTATCTCTATCAGATCTCACCTTTGCAATTGACCGTGAAGGGATTGACAACCCCTTTATCGCGTTGGGTGCAAGTGTTTGATTGTTTGTGTAGGTGCATAGATTGGGAACTTGCTTATACCTCCTACTGGATTGATACCTTGGTTCTCTAACTGAGGGAAATACTTATCTCTACTTTGCCGCATCACCCTTTCCTCTTTAAGGGAAAAACCAACGCAAGCTCAAGAAGTAGCAGGAAGAATTTCTGGCGCCGTTGCCGTGGAGGTCTACATCAAGCCTACCAAGTACCCATCATAAACTCTCATCTCTTGCATTACATTATTCACCATTTGCCTCTCATTTTCCTCTCCCCCACTTCTAAAACGATTTTCAGAAAAATACAAAAAGATTTGCCTTTTTATTCGCCCTTCTTCCGTTCGTCTTTTCATTTGCTCTTTGTTTGCTTGTGTGCTAGATTGCTTGCTTTATCACGATGAGTCAAGAGAACACCAAGTTGTGTGATTTTTCCAATACTAATAACAATGATTTTATTAGTACTCTGATTGCTCCCGCCACTAGTGCGGAATCTTATGAAATTAATGCCGCTTTGTTGAATCTTGTTATGAAAGAACAATTTTCTGGCCTTCCTAGTGAAGATGCCGCATCCCATCTAAATACTTTCGTTGAGTTTTGTGATATGCAAAAGAAGAAAGATGTGGATAATGATATTGTTAAATTGAAGCTATTTCCGTTCTCACTACGAGATCGTGCTAAAACTTGGTTTTCATCTTTGACTAAAAATAGTATTGATTCATGGAATAAGTGTAAAGATGCTTTTATTTCCATGTATTTTCCTCCTGCTAAGATCATCTCCCTTAGGAATGATATAATGAATTTTAAGCAACTTGATCATGAACATGTTGCACAATCTTGGGAGAGGATGAAATTAATGATAAGAAATTGCCCTACGCATGGTTTGAGTTTATGGATGATTATACAAAAAAAATATGCGGGATTGAATTTTGCATCTAGAAATCTTTTGGATTCTACCGCGGGTGGTACTTTTATGGAAATCACATTAGGAGAGGCTACTAAACTCCTAGATAATATTATGGCTAGTCACTCTCAATGGCACACCAAAAGATCCTCTACTAGTAAAAAACGACATGCGATGGAGTGGAAAGATGGATGAATAAATGAAATTGTTTGCTAGTAAGAGTGCTCCTATTGATCCTAATGATATGCCTTTGTCTTCTTTGATTGATAATAATAATGAATCTATGGATGTGAATTTTGTTGGTAGGAACAATTTTGGTAATAACGTGTATAGAGGTAATTTCAACCCTAGGCCATTTCCTAGTAATTCCTCTAATAATTAAGGTAATTCCTAAAACAATTCTTATGGAAATTATAATAAGATGCCCTCTGATCTTCAGAACAATATTAAAGAATTTATTAGTTCTCAAAAGAATTTCAATGCTTTGGTTGAAGAAAAATTGCATAAGATTGATGATTTGGCTAGGAACATGGATAGAATTTCTCTTGAAATTGATTCTTTAAAAATTAAATCTATTCCACCCAAGCATGATATTAATGAGTCTTTAAAAACTATGAGAATTTCTATTGATGAATGTAAAGAAAGAACCGCTAGGATGCGTGCTAAGCGAGATTGGCTTGAAAAAGTTTGTTCTTCGTTTTCTCGTGAAAATAATGATGATCTTAAAGTGATTGATGTGACTCCTATTGAATCTTTGTTTTCTAATATAAATCTTGATAAATATGTGACTGGAGATGAGTCAACTTTAGCTAGAAGGCGTCCCAATGATTCGGAGTTTATAGATCTTGATGCAAAAATTGATAAAAGTGGGATTGGAGAGGTCAAAACTTTAAGTAGCAATGAACCCACTCTTTTGGATTTCAAGGACTTTAATTATGATAATTGTTCTTTGATAGAATGTATTTCCTTGTTGCAATCCGTGTTGAATTCTCCTCACGCTTATAATCAAAATAAAGCTTTTACTAAACATATCGTTGATGCTATGATGAAATCTTTTGAAGAAAAACTTGAGTTGGAAGTTTCTATCCCTAGAAAGCTTTATGATGAGTGAGAACCTACTATTAAGATTAAAATTAAAGATTATGAGTGCTATGCTTTGTGTGATTTGGGTGCTAGGGTTTCCACGATTCCGAAAACTTTATGTGATGTGCTAGGTTTCCGTAAATTTGATGATTGTTCTTTAAATTTGCATCTTGCGGATTCCACTATAAAGAAACCTATGGGAAGTATTAATGATGTTCTAATTGTTGCAAATAGGAATTATGTGCCCGTAGATTTCATTGTTCTTGATATAGATTGCAATCCTACATGTCCTATTATTCTTGGTAGACCTTTCCTTAGAACGATTGGTGCAATTATTGATATGAAAGAAGGAAACATTAGATTTCAATTTTTGTTAAGGACGGGCATGGAACACTTTCCAAGAAAGAAAATTAAGTTGCCATATCAATCTATTATGAGAGCTACTTATGGATTGCATACTAAAGATGACAATACCTAGATCTATTGCAATATGCCTAGCTAGGGGCGTTAAACAATAGCGCTTGTTGGGAGGCAACCCAAATTTATTTTTATGTTTTTAGTTTTGCTACTGTTCTTGAATAAAATACACATTATTACCTCTGTAGTAATTTTGTTTTGGTGTTTTAATTAGTGTTTGAGCCAAGTAAGACCTTTGGGATGGCTTACGGTGATAGTTGATTTGATCTTGCTGAAAAACAGAAACTTTTGTGTCCAGTTGCAGAATTTTAATAATTCACAAAAGCTACGAAAAACCCTGAATGTTTTACACAAGATTTATATACAAATTTCCTCTGTTTTCCAAATATTTCAGAATTTTTGGAGTTAACGAAGTATTAGAATAATTCGGATCTTCACAGACTGTTCTGTTTTTTTACAGATTCTATTTTCTATGTATTGTTTGCTTATTTTGATGAATCTATGGGTAGTATCGGGGGGTATAAACCATGGAGAAGTTGGAATACAGTAAATATTACACCAATATAAATAAATAATGAGTTCAAAACAGTACCAAAGGTGGTGATTTTATTTTCTCATACTAACGGATCTCATGAGTTTTTTGTTGAGTTTTGTGTTGTGAAGTTTTCAAATTTTGGGTAAAGATTTGATGGACTATGGAATAAGGAGTGGCAAGAGCCTAAGCTTGGGGATGCCCAAGGCACCCCAAGGTAATTTTCAAGGACAACCAAGAGCCTAAGCTTGGGGATGCCCGGAAGGCATCCCCTCTTTCGTCTTCAATCCATCGGTAAATTTACTTGAGGCTATATTTTTATTCACCACATGATATGTGTTTTGCTTGGAGCGTCTTGTATGATATGAGTATTTTCTTGTTAGTTGGCCACAATCATCCTTTTTGTACACACCTTTTGAGAGGGACACGCATGAATCATGAATTTATTAGAATACTGTATGTGCTTCACTTATATCTTTTGAGCTAGGCAATATGCTCTAGTGCTTCACTTATATCATTTTAGACTACGGCGGTGGCTTTATTTTATAGAAATTGTTGAACTCTCTTGCTTCACTTATATTATTTTGAGAGTCTCTAAACAGCATGGTAATATGCTTAGGTTATGAATTTAGTCCTAATATGATGGGAATCCAAGAGGGATATAATAAAAACTTTCATATAAAGTGCATTGAATACTATGAGAAGTTTGATTCCTTATGATTGTTTTGAGATATAAAGATGGTGATATTAGAGTAATGCTAGTGAGTAATTCTGGATTGGTAGAAATACTTGTGGTAAAGTTTGTGATTCCCGTAGCATGCACGTATGGTGAACCGTTATGTGATGAAGTCGGAGCATGATTTATTTATTGATTGTCTTCCTTATGAGTGGCGGTCGGGGACGAGCGATGGTCTTTTCCTACCAATCTATCCCCCTAGGAGCACGCGTGTAGTACTTTGTTTCGATAGCTAATAGACTTTTGCAATAAGTATGTGAGTTCTTTATGACTAATGTTGAGTCCATGGATTATACGCACTCTCACCCTTCCACCATTGCTAGACTCACTAGTACCCCGCAACTTTCGCCGGTGCACTACACCCACCATATACCTTCCTCAAAACAGCAACCATACCTACCTATTATGGCATTTCCATAGCCATTCCGAGATATATTGCCATGCAACTTTCACCGTTCCATTTATTATGACACGCTTCATCATTGTCATATTGCTTTGCATGATCATGTAGTTGACATCGTATTTGTGGCAAAGCCACCATTCATATTTTTTATACATGTCACTCTTGAGTCATTGCACATCCCGGTACACCGTCGGAGGAATTCATATAGAGTCATATTCTGTTCTAAGTATCGAGTTGTAATTCTTGAGTTGTAAGTAAATAAAAGTGTGATGATCATCATTATTATAGCATTGTCCCATGATAGGAAAGGATGATGGAGACTATGATTCCCCCACAAGTCGGGATGAGACTCCGGACAACAAATAAAAAAAGAGAAAAAAGAAGAAAAAAAGAGGCCAAAGAGCCCAAAATAATAAAAAAATGAGAGAAAAGAGAGAAGGGGCAATGCTACTATCCTTTTTCCACACTTGTGCTTCAAAGTAGCACCATGATCTTCATGATAGAGAGTCTCCTATGTTCTCACTTTCATATACTAGTGGGAAATTTTTCATTATAGAACTTGGCTTGTATATTCCAATGATGGGCTTCCTCAAATTGCCCAAGGTCTTTGTGAGCAAGCGAGTTGGATGCACACCCACTTAGTTTCTTTTTGAGCTTTCATACACTTATAGCTCTAGTGCATCCGTTGCATGGCAATCCCTACTCACTCACATTGATATCTATTGATGGGCATCTCCATAGCCCGTTGATACGCCTAGTTGATGTGAGACTATCTCCTTCTTTTTGTCTTCTCCACAACCACCATATTCTATTCCACCTATAGTGCTATATCCATGGCTCACGCTCATGTATTGCATGAAAGTTGAAAAAGTTTGAGAACATCAAAAGTATGAAACAATTGCTTGGCTTGTCATAGGGCTTGTGCATGATTTAATACTTTGTGTGATGAAGATGGAGCATAGCCAGACTATATGATTTTGTAGGGATAACTTTCTTTGGTCATGTTATTTTGAGAAGAAATGATTGCTTTATTAGTATGCTTGAAGTATTATTGTTCTTATGTCAATATTAAACTTTTGTTTTCAATTTTATGGATCTGAATATTCATGCCACAATAAAGAAAATTACATGGATAAATACGTTAGGTAGCATTCCACATCAAAAATTCTGTTTTTGTCATTTACCTACTCGAGGATGAGCAGGAATTAAGCTTGGGGATGCTTGATAGTCTCCAACGTATCTATAATTTTTGATTGTTCCATGCTATTATATTATTTGTTTTGGATGTTTTATATGCATTAATATGCTATTTTATATTATTTTGGGGAATAAACTATTAACATAGAGCCCAGTGCCAGTTTCTATTTTTTCCTTGTTTTTGAGTTTCGCAGAAAAGGAATACCAAACGGAGTCCAAATGGAATAAAACTTTTGCGATGATTTTTTTTGGACCAGAAGACACCTACGAGACTTGGAGATGAAGTCAGAAGACCCATGAGGTGATGACAAGCCATAGGGGCGCGCCCTAGGGGGGGCACGCCCCCGTGTCTTGTGGCCCCCTCGGAGGTCTCCTAACCCTAATCCTTGGCCTATATATTCCCAAATATTCCATTATCAACAGAGGAAGCCACGAAAATACTTTTCCACTGCTGCAACCTTCTGTTCCCGTGAGATCCCATCTTGGGGCCTTTTTTGGGCGATCTGCCAAAGGGGGATTCGATCACGGAGGGCATCTACATCAACCCTATTGCCCTTCCGATGAAGCGTGAGTAGTTTACCTCAGACCTACAGGTCCATAACTAGTAGCTTGATGGCTTCTTCTCTCTATTTGATTCTCAATACCATGTTGTCCTCGATGTTCTTGGAGATCTATCCGATGCAATCTTCTTTTGCGGTGTGTTTGTCGAGATCTGATGAATTGTGGATTTATGATCAGATTATCTATGAATATTATTTGAATCTCCTCTGAAATCTTATATGCATGATTTGATATCTTTGTATTTCTCTTCGAATTGTCGGTTTGGTTTGGCCAACTAGATTGGTATTTCTTGCAATGGGAGAGGTGCTTAGTTTTGGGTTCAATCTTGCGGTGTCCTCACCTAGTGACATAGTAGGGGTAGCGAGGCACGTATTGTATTGTTGCCATCAAGGGTAAAAAGATGGGGTTTTCATCATATTGCTTGAGTTTATCCGTCTACATCATGTCATCTTACTTAAGGCGTTACTCCGTTCTTTATGAACTTAATACTCTAGATGCATGTTGGATAGCGGTCGATGTGTGGAGTAATAGTAGTAGATGCAGAATCGTTTCGGTCTACTTGACACGGACCTGATGCCTATATGCATAATCATTGCCTTGGATGTTGTCATAACTTTGCGCTTTTCTATCAATTGCTCGATAGTAATATGTTCACCCACCGTATTATTTGCCTTCAAGAGAGAAGCCTCTAGTGAAACCTATGGCCCCCGGGTCTATTTTCCATTATATATTTTCGGATCTATGAACCAAAAATACCTTGCTGCAATTTATTTACTTTTATTTAGTTTTACGTTTTAGAAATCTTTTATACCTATCTCTATCTGATCTCACCTTTGCAATTGACCGTGAAGGGATTGACAACCCCTTTATCGCGTTGGGTGCAAGTGTTTGATTGTTTGTGTAGGTGCATAGATTGGGGACTTGCTTGTACCTCCTACTGGATTGATACCTTGGTTCTCTAACTGAGGGAAATACTTATCTATACTTTGCCGCATCACCCTTTCCTCTTCAAGGGAAAAACCAATGCAAGCTCAAAGGTTGTTAAAACCAAATACGTCGGGCAACTAGTAGACAACTCCACGATACATTCACTAGCTTGCGAGAGTATCAGATTAAACACGATCCGGAAAAATGCATCTTCGAAGTCCCGGCTGGCAAACTCCTTGGCTTCATCGTATCTAGCCGAGGAATTGAAGCCAATCCGGCCAAAATTCAAGATTTGGACTATTTGTAGGTGCCAATAGAGCTCAAACACGTACAAAAACTAGCAGGCTACATGGCGGCCTTAGGTCGCTTTATATCATGACTCGGGGAGAAGGCCCTGCCCCTGTACAGGCTGATAAAGCAAACAAAAACATTTAAATGGACCAAGGAGGCCGCGGCGGCCCTGGAAGACATTAAGGCTCTCCTGGCCACCAATCCCATCCTAGCTGCACCAGGTGTATGTGAACCATTGATATTATACATCTCGGCCACAAGCCAGGTGGTTAGCGCAGTCCTTGTGGTCGAGCGAGACATGGAGAGTCACAAATTCCAGGTCCAGAGGCCCGTTTATTACGTCTCTGAAGTCTTGACTCCATGCAAGTCACGATACCGTCACTATCAAAAGATAGCCTATGCCGTCTTCATGGCATCACGAAAACTTCAGCACTACTTTCAAGAGCGCTCGGTGACCATGGCATCCGACCTCCCGTTAGGTGACATAATTAATAACATGGATGCAATGGGGCGTATAGCCAAATGGGCCATAGAGCTCCTACCTTTTGAAATCATCTACAAACCGTGTTGAGCCATTAAATCCCAGGTACTATCCAATTTCTTGGCCAAATGGACGGAGGCCGAACTCCCCCTGGAATACAACACCTATTAACATTGAACCATGTACTTTGACGGGTCCAAAATGCTCGTTGGTCTAGGGTCTAGCGTTGTGCTCACATCACCCACAGGAGACAATATTAGATACGTGCTGCAAATCATGTACACGGACTCCAACAACATGGCCGAATATGAGGCCCTCCTACATGGACTCCAGATAGCAGTATCCATTGGTGCCAAACGCCTGGAGGTTCGAGGTGATTCCAACCTCGCCATCTCACAAGTCAACGGCGAATTCGACGCCAAAGATGATAGCATACTGGAATGCCATCCTAAAAATCTCGGCCAGGTTCGAGGGGCTAGAATTTCACCACATTCCCCGTGATAGCAACCAAGCCGCAGATATACTCGCTTTTATGGGTGCTAAGCGGGACAAGTCCCAGGAAATAGATTCCTCGAGCGGCTCTTCAAGCCATCCATGGTCTGGGAAGGTAACAAACAATCACCCGAGTCAAGCGAAGCCGAACAACATGCCTCGCCCAAAGAAGATGACGGATCGGATATTATGGGCGGCTCGACTTTCCACGAAATAGCTTCGGCGCACGAAGTCATGGCAGTCATCGTAGAGTGGACAAAGTCCCTCCTTGCGTACCTGCTCCGTAAGGAACTCCCAGATAACAAAATCGACGCACGTCGGATCGTGAGGCAATCCAAAGCCTATAAAGTACACGAAGGAGAGCTCTATAAGATGAACACAATAGGCGTCCTTCAGAGATGCATATCCGAGGAAAAAGGTAGACTTCTACTTCGGGGAATACAATTCGGTATGAGCGGACATCACGCCGCTGCTCGAACTTTGCTCAGCAAGGCCTTCCGAGATGGTTTCTACTAGCCGACTGCAGGCGCCGATGCCTCGGTGTTGGTGCAGCATTGCCCAGGCTGTCAAGTATTTGCCAGACAAAGCCACATGCCCCTACAGACCTCCACACTATTCCAATTATAGGGCCTTTTGTGGTCTGGGAGCTACATATGGTCGGGCCACTCAAGGGTGGATCAAACAAAAATAAATACCTACTTGTCATGGTAGACAAATTCACCAAGTGGATCGAAGCAAAGTCGGTAACCTCCACCTAAGCTATCCAAGTAATTGGGTTTATCTCCAGGGTAGTACACCGTTACGGTATCCCCCACAGCCTGATCACAGACAACGGGGCAAACTTCACGGCCAAAGAGGTAAGAGCATGGTGTGCAAAAAAGGGCATCAAGCTCTATTACGCATGCGCATACCACCGGAGTCTAACGGGCAAGTGGAGTGTGCCAATGGACTAATCCTTAGTGGCATCAAGCCAAGGTTAGTGCGCTCCCATAAAAAAGGCGACTACAAATGGGTAGAGGAACTCGATTCCGTTCTATGGGCCTTGCGCACCACTCCTAACATATCAACAGGATACACACCATTTTTTATGGTATACGATGCCAAGGTAGTACTCCCTTGCAACATCATACATGACGCACCTCGGGTGCGGATGTATGAGGAGCTAGAGGCAGAGCTCGATCAGCAGGACGGCCTAGACACTCTCAAAGAAGAGCACAATGTCGCTAGGGCAAGATCAGCTATTTAACAACAGCAAGCCCGATGCTATCATAGCAGAGAAGTCTGTGCAAAGGACTTGAACATTGGGTACCTCATTATGAGGCTACATCTAGAGAAGCAGAAGCACAAACTTTCTCCCAGATGGGACGGTCCATTCATTATCGATCAAGTGCTAATCGGAGGAGCTTACCGAATTTGAGATCCAGAGGACGGTCCTCTAGAGCCCAACCCCTAGAACGCGACACTGCTCCGATGCTTCTGTGGTTAATCCCCCCGACCACTGCTCATGTATGTACCTTACCCCTTTTTCCCCTTTTTAGATGTCCTATACACCTCCGGACATTTCTGCATGATCCCGCGAAATAATATAGCATGTTCTTTTAAAAACAAGCATTGTTCCACCTCTTCCATACTATCATCTTTCAAGCCAATATATGCATCGATTTGACTTAAGATTTGGCCAAGCTAGGTTGCCCGACTCCTAAGCTTGCCCCTTATGTTCCCGATACTTTGGCTCGGGGGCAAAGGGAGCACCGCTGTGATTGTTACTCCCGGGTCACCCATCACAGTTCCTCAGATGGACAAAGCTAAAAGTTAGCATTCTTAAAATACAAATCGGTCGGCCATGAGATAGGGTTAAAGTGGAAGGGGTCTTTTAAAACCCCAACCAGGGGCTTTACCTCCGAGGTCACTCATCTTCGGACCAATTTGCTCGACACAACCACCCAATGAAAGGGATTGTTGGAAGACCTATTTTCCTCGGAAGATGTTTCTTACATTAAATAGTAATATAACATAACTTTCCGCCACGCTCTTGTCTTTCGAGCTGTATAGCCAGATTGCCTTGTCACCTGAAGCACCTGGTCTGATGACTTCGGCCAGTAGTATGGGACACTCCTCGGCTATTAGCCGACAAGGTGGAAGACGATGGCTGGCTGCAAGAGTTAGGACGCGCGGTCTGCGAATTGACATACAGTACTTCGATACATAAAGTCATACATAGTTATTACACGCGGTCTAGTCCATCTATTATGGTGTCCAGTGTACAATCCTTCTGCGAAAAATGCCTAGCAGGCATCACACTCTCGCATGCATAGCTAGTGGGGATTTCCTTCCTGTCTCACCCATGGGCCCTACCTCAGCTAGCTTTATCGTCTTCACACTGGTATAATGGGTCTTCACCATGGCCCAACCCTCCCTCGCTCCTTCTCGACAGACGGACACTTTCCAAGCTTGTATCCAGTGCCGAGCTCTTTCCAATTGTTCGGCCAGAACAGCCATGTCTTCAGGCACCTGCATCACCGAGGGCCATAAAGCCTGGAAAACATCCTTCATTGCCTTCCGTGCACTTTCATGTACCACGGACACATGAGCCGCCATGTCTTCGGATACTTGACCTCAGGAGTCAGGAGGCAAATCGGACAGAGAAGCTAACAAAAGTACAAAAATCAGCCTGCTAGTCATCATGGCTACATTACATTTTGGAAAGACCACGCGAAAAAGCACCACTTACCAAAAATCATGTCCTTAGTTCGACGATTCTTCGATTCAGTGGCTACTAGTCGAGCTTTTAAGCTCTCAATCTCCCAAGCTTGTCGGGCGTTTTCAGCCCTGGGCGTATTGATGTTATCCACCCTTTGAGTAACCACATGTTGGTTCACCTGACGCTGTGACTCTATATATATCAAATCCTCGCGGGCCTGCTTAAGGCTATTTCAAGATGACCTAGGGCTTCGGCTGCTACAAGGAATTATGGCGTCAGGGCTATCTTATTCTTCACATAGCACCATTGAACGCCATAGAGAAAAAAATGAAACATTTATCGTGCGCCTCTCTGGTGAATTTCTTCACCTGTTCAACCTCGGTCACGGCAGTGTCTAGCTTCCCCTTGGTCTGGGTCAACGGTCAGTTGAACATTCTTCAACCGAGCATCCTGTTAAAGGCGGCAGGCACAAATTCAATATTCAAGCCTTGCGACGGCCCTACTGGCCCACATCAAGCCTTAGAGGATACTACTGTAATTGGTAGTCTTATTTGTCTTTAAACAGACAAGGAAATACACGGAACCCTGAAGCAACAAGAACTCGGGTAAATCCTTAGACGCAAACCCCATGACAAGACATCTAGCGATTGATCTAAGGCACCTCAGGTTGCCTCGGGGTATGCATCTACCGCGTTGAGGGCATTGAACTCCTGGTCCGAGAAGGCCGGATTCCTTAGAGAAGCTTTCCGCTGGCGATAATTCGCGGCACATTAGATCTCGGATGGAGTAGCCGAGCTAGTCGTCGAGTCCTTGGGCTGAGAGGCGTCAGAGGCAATTCCTACGGAAGTACGTGCTTCCGGCTCCCTAGACAAAGCCGCAGTTCCCTTGGCCCACACACTTGTTGCTACGGAGAAAGGCGAGCTTTGCCTGCGAATAATCAGAGAAGTTAAAATCCGAAATATCTTTGCACTAGCAATGATCAAAGAATTACCTGGTAATCGAAGGGGCGCTTTCGCCTGCCCATGTGACCTCGGCTTGAGCTTCTTGTACCTCTCACAGGGACCTTTCCTATGGAGCCGTTTCTCTGCGTAGGCATTCGGAGCGCCGCCCCTTTGGAGGAGAAGTCAGACGACTGGGGGTTGGAGGACGAGGGGCTCGCTTTCGATTAGAGGAAGGGAGCGTTACGATGAAGCTGGCCTCGTCTCCGATGTATCAGGTGTACTGGCTACCCTTGATCCATCTAGGCTCTCCAGGAAAAACTTTCTCCCTTCGTAAAAAGGGGCTAGATCTTCGTCCTCATTGAAAAGCGGATCTTCTGCTCGATAGTGCAGCTCTGGCTCAGGTGTCGGGCTACTTATACCCTCGAGCCAACGCCTACATCTCTGTTCAAGAGCCGATGCACAGTGGATCAGATATTCAAATAGTCTCGAGGTAAATGAAGAGCTCAGGGAAAACTTACTATGTCGGTGGGATTGTAATAGGACAGTCCATCGCGGAACAGTCGTCGGGCAAAGTCCTCCGCCGTTCCTTGATAGATGCCGACTAGCGCTGCCCCAAAGGCTACCTGGTCATAGAAGCTCTCCTGAATGGTTCATGAAGAATCGTCGGTCCCATTGAACTCGCACAACAAGTGTGGATGCTGCCGAAGTGGTTGGACTCTTCGGTCTATCGTCATGGCCATTGCGTCAACAATGGTTAGACTAGTGTGCGTCAACTGTGTCACTTGAGCCGCCAGCTTGGTCACCTCGGCACTCTCCTCTAAGGTCGGGCCCTGTGGCCTCCAGCTATACCGCCTCTTTGGGGGCACCATAGAAAACCAGTTCCAGGAGGGCGATGTCGTCTATGTAAAACCACTCAGTCGGCCAGACATCGGTATCCTCCCGAGGTGTTCCTGGCGGGTATTCTGTCCCCTCAATTTGACAAACTTCAGCTGCCCCTATCTCATATAACTTCTCAGCAGGGGAACATGGCATTATGCAGAAATACCTCCGCCACAACTCAAAGTGTGCCTCGCATCCGAGGTGTATCTCGCAACGGGCGATGTACCCCGCGATATGTAAAATAGCGTTGGGGTGAGGTGATGAAGCTGCAGCCCATAGAACTCTAGCAGACCCTGAAGAAAGGGTGAGTGGGAAACCCTAAGCCACATAATAAGGAGACAAGACATACCCTCTCGCTCTCCTGAGGGGACAGGTGATCCTCTACGTGCACTTGACCGTTTATGGATGTCAATCCTGCGTGGGTCGCTGTCAGATGTGAATCCAGCAGATAACCTTGCTTGGCTAGGTGCTCCAGATAAAGGCGCGGGATAGCGCAGCTGGCCCAATCGCCTCTAGCAGGGTCATGAGGGCGCCTTGAGGAGTCTGCGTCACTCGCCATGAGGAACTCTCAAGGACGTGCTTGAGAGAAGGGGAATGCTTGTGCGATTGGCCTCGAAGGGAAGGATTGAGCTTGTGTGGTAAATCTGCACGACTAAGCCCATGAATATAAAGGGGGAAGAGGCCGACGCTTCGATGTTTCGTCATAAAGCGGCTCATTTCCCCGTAAAAGTGTGGTTACCAAGGTCAGGGAACTAGGGCCACGTTGGTAGGGCCGGGTCCACCTGACAGGACTATAGATGTCTGAATACTACTTGGAAAGGAACTCGCCTATCAAGCCAAAGACTCCGGATTCGAAATCAAGCAATGTCGTTCTCGGTGTCGAAGGCCCGTTCAGGGGCTACTGATGGTGCCCTGGATTAGGGGGTGCTAACCTAATTGGCTCATGCTCCTCGGGTTGGGCCGACAGGCCTTCATTCGTACTCAAGATGGACTCCAGAGGCAATATGCGGGAGGCATGATCGAGACTACCTCCCCCGTAGACCTGTCGTATACTCAAAGATTTCTCCTGCCGCCTTGCGCCTAGATACCGACCTTGTAACCCTAGATACCCTATTGGGCGTGTATATAAGCCATGGGGTCTAGCCCGTAGAGGGGACATCAACGCAATATAATTCACGTAGCCCTAGAGTTAGACCACATCTTACGGTCTCGAGGTAGATCAACTCTGTAGTTGATACATCACCATTGATATAAACAAGAGCAGGAAGTAGGGTTTTACCTCCATCAAGAGGCCCTGAACTTGTGTAAAACATCATCTCTCTATTCCTGTTACCATCTGTCCGAGATCCACAGCTCAGGATCACCTGCCCCGAGGTCTGCCAGTTTTGGCACTGACAGAGTCCTTTTAGTAGGAGCAAACTTACCCGAGCATCTTTATGCAGTCCGCCGAAGGTGCATCGATCCGACTCTTCGAGTGGGTTGCCATCCGCTAGCGGGACCCCAGACCCTGCTACTCCTCCGCCTACACATGACGGGCTGGGGGAGGCCCACATGTACTCTGCCCCCCCCCCGTCGACACAACGGGGGTCGGAGTGTCGACCATCATGACCGAGGTTGAGACCTCGGTCCCGTAGGGCCAAGGGGACAAGATCCCCAAGGTCATCATAGAGGGGTTGGGCCAGTCATCGGCCCAGCCAAAATCTGCTCTGGCTCCACCACCACAGGTAGAGACCCTCGTGCCCAGTGGTCCAGTGCTGGGCTCCGGGGTTCTACCCCCGCTTTCTGCCCAAGGGCGGGCTAGTGTGGGGTGGACTAAAAAAATGGAGGCAGCCTTAACGGGCTCCTCTCTCAAGGAAGAGCACCGCGCCTTGGTAGGTGCATGCTCCATGGCTTCTGATCCACGGAGGCCGGGATGCGAGGCCTTCAAGGGCCTTATTAAGAGCTTCGAGGTACTCTTCTGCCCTTGTGCAAAAATAATTTCTTTGTTTGAGTTTACTTTGCAAATCCATGTATCTGTCCAAGGACATTTTCTCATGGCCTTCTAAACGGAATGGTAAGTGAGTAGCCCCCAAGGCCAAGGTTGGTTTCGAGGAACCGGTGTTGGGATCAAATAAAAGTAGGAGCATAATGTGTAGCCCCATGACTCTGCCCAATGTTATAGGGTGCTTGTCCGGAGTATCAATAAATTGATCATGGGGCTTGTTTGTAAAATGCTTGTGTGCAGGTTTCTACCTCGACTCCGAGCTCCATCTCCGAGTAGATTGCGAAGGTGAACCGAAAGCTCGAGAGCTCCGAGAAGGACCTCAACCTGATGAACCAATTGTTCGAGCAACCTCAAGGTAAGTGACCAGTACTTCCTGCCCTTGAATGTTACTTTGAAAACAAAAAGTGTATTGTGTTTTTTTGTTTTTGAATTAGGAGCTAATGCCAAACTGTTTGAATGACAGCAGCCTTGGCCGAGCTTGAGGGGCTCAAGGCTGAGCTCAAGAAGGCTTGGCAGGAGGTGGATCAGCAAAAGGTTGTGGCCGTGAGGGCGGAGAAGGCCCGAGCTGCCAAGAAGGTGGATCCGGAGAAGGACCAGGCACGGGTCCTGAAGATCGAGGCGAACCTAAAGGGCGTTCTCGAAGCACGCGATAAACCTCAGGCTGAGGAGAAGCAGGCGAAAGAAAAGTTCAAGAAGCTCCAGCTTGTGCACTATAAGCTCCAGACTGCGGCCCGGGTTGACCGCGAGGAGCTCCAGCAAGTGGAGCAAATAGCCACGGGGTAGCCATATTTATTGCAGTGTGTGTTTGGTAGCAAAGGGTGCATCGAGCTCACCCAGCTGCGGCATTCTGCAGAGGTCTTCAGGGATCTCCTAAAGAGTGTGACAGACTCCATCCAGCACTTCGGCCAATTGGAGGGCCATGAGGCAGAGAAGGCATTCTGGCGGTAGTTCCTGGAGTCGCTGTCGTCACAACTATTGAACCATCGAATGAAGCAGCTGGCGGAGCTATTCCGCGTGGCAAGGCCAATGCTCCAGGACCACTGCATCAAGTTGTGGCCCACCGAAGCCTTTCGACCAGCTTCTTCGGTCTCCTGGCTCGGCTGCGAGTTGCTATCCCGTAGGTGGATTGCTGGAAGCGTGCTGCATGCCTCGAGGGAGCATGGTGGGTGTACGCCTACGTGAAGACGCACTTTTGGAAGGTTGATGCACCGATTGTTGCTACAGGGCCCCCTGAAGGGAAGCAGCGCTCCGCGGAGCAGTTCTTCGCCGAGGTGGAAGTAGGAGCCCGGGCTACCGAGGCCATGTGTCCGAAAGACACTTTGTATTAGTTTTAGTACTTCGGAATGCCGAAGTACATGGGATGTAAAAAAATATCTTTGTTTCAAAGAGTATGGTGTTAAATTCCCTCATGTTGTTATTTGCTTAATATTCCTCCTGTTGGACCATTTTGTACTGAAAGTGGCAAGTCATCGGCTTCTACCCCAATGTAAAATATAGAGAGGGTGCTCCTTGAGGTTGTTTATGACCCTTAGCTAATGTCTCGGTACCTAGAGGCGGTCTATGCTCATAGGAACTAGGCAATCAGACTATAACAGCTTTAACTTTCACTTCGTCATAGGAGTTTAATGGTGAGGGCTGATGACGGGCCCTCGGTGTGTGAAGTGGTCAATGTAAATGCATCTAGTGCCCCTTAGTGATTTTGGTGTATTGAAGACTTATAGGTTAAGGGACTAATGTGTTTGTGAGTATACACAGGTCTAATAAGTCTATGAGGAGTTTGATAAATCCAAAGAAAGTTGACCCCTAAAAATGAATGTCTTCATCTGAGGACTTTGGTTTTCTTGAAGACTTTGAAAATGAGGAAATTGGTGTGACCATGAAGATATTGATGTGAAGACTATGAAGCGTGAAGACTTTTGTTTTCGTAGTTTCATTTCCTTTCTTTTGAGTCATAGGAAACACCGTACTGTTAAAGGGGGTCGAGGTAATACTAAGGAAAAATTTCCAAGTGATGCTCATCGGCCTCTTGTGGTTCAAGGTGTCGTGGAGGAACACGATCACCTATGGGGCCATCGGCCTCTTGTGGTTCAGCAAGGGGGAAGATCACATTGCACGAAGAGCGGAGGCCATGAAACAGCACAACGGTGGTGACACTGGTGGTTTTTACCCAGGTTTGGGCCGCTGGGAAGCGTAAAACCCTACTCCTGCTTTGGTGGATTGGATGGAGGAACACGAAGAACACGCAGCGCTCAAGCCCGTTAAGGTGGCCTCGGGGAGAGGTGCTACGCGCGTACAAGTGTGCGAGGGTCCGAATCATTTACAAGTTTGCCTCGGACCTCCTTTTATAGCTCAAGGGGTAACCACAGTGGAAAAATAGTCTTTATCTAGTGATTCGATAGCTAACAGTGCTATCATACCTAACTCTGGCAGTTAGGACAAAGTGCATTAAATGCATTGTTAGGTGTCATGTGGAGGGTGAAGCCCGGCAAGCCTGATGTGCCGCTTAATCATCTTCTGCTTAGATGTTCGACACGCCTCTGGACAGGTGTCATGCGAGGATAACCTGTCTTCCAATGGGCCGGCACGTGATTAGTTGAAACCACTTAATCATCAGGAGGCTCAACAATGCATTGATAAGTGATTTTCGTTGTGGTGCGGTGGAGAGGTGGAGCGGTGGTGTCTTGGCGGAAGTCCATGCCCTTGGCGGCCCCGGCAAGCCTGCCGGGGAAATCTTGGACTTGCCCCTGGGGCGACTTCGACCCAGCCAGGCTCTCCTGCCTGGCAAGGGAAGCCTTACCAAGGTGATGCTCTCCTGTCTTGTATATTTGTCTTGGTCTTCTTGATCCGCTCCTTGATCTCTAGAAGAGCGGTTTCTCTAGCTTGGCCTTGCTTTGTAGTCTGGTGCTGGACACGCGTTGCCAGTACGCCTGTGTATAAGTCCGGGCAACAAACGCGAATGTTTGTTGCACCGACACAAGGTCTCGGCTGGGTGTCCTACCTTCGATGGGAAGGACTACCCCTACTGGAAGAACAAGATGCGCATGCATCTTGAGGCAATTGATAACGATCTCTGGTACGTTGTGGAAAATGGCGTTCCCTCCATCACTACTTTGGCATTCATCACAAGATAAAACAAACTTACGGGCATCCTTGAAGAGAGTAGGCCAATAAAAACCAGATTGCAATACCTTGTGAGCAGTTCTATCTCCCGCATGATGCCCTCCATAAGCTTCGGAGTGACATTTCCGTAAGATTTGTTCCTGTTCATGCTCAGGTACACAACGTCTAATAATACCATCTACTCCTTCTTTATAAAGATGTGGGTCATCCCAAAAGTAATGTCTTAAGTCATAGAAGAATTTTTTTTCTTTTGTTGGTATGTGAAACTAGGTGCTATATATTTAGCAACAATATAATTAGCATAGTCAGCATACCAAGGAGTGTTATGATAAACATTTATTGTAGCTAGTTGTTCATCAGGAAAGCTATCATCAATAGGTAGTGGGTCATCAAGGATATTCTCTAACCTAGATAAGTTATCAGCTACGGGGTTCTCAGCTCCTTTTCTATCAGTGATATGTAAATCAAATTCTTGTAGCAAGAGAACCCACCTAATAAGTCTAGGTTTAGCATATTTCTTTTCCATAAGGTATTTTATAGCAGCATGATCAGTGTGAACAATGACTTTAGAATCAACAATGTAAGATCTGAATTTATCACAAGCAAACACAACTGCTAAAAATTCTTTTTCAGTAGAAGCATTATTTCTTTGGGCATTGTCTAGAGTTTTGCTAGCATAATGGATAACATTTAATTTCTTATCAACTCTTTATCCTAGAACAGAACAAACAGCATAATCACTAACATCACAAATAATTCAAGAGGCAAGTTCCAATCAGGTGGTTGAACAATAGGTGCAGAAATTAAGGCTTTCTTAAGTGTTTCAAAGGCTTCTACACAATCATCATAAAAAACAAATGGAACATCCTTTTGTAAAAAATTTGTAAGAGGCCTAGAAATTTTAGAGAAGTCTTTAATGAACCTCCTATAGAAACCAGCATGACCCAGGAAACTACGAATACCTTTAATATCTCTAGGGCATGGCATTTTCTCAATTGCATCAACTTTAGCTTGGTCCACTTCAATACCTCGTTCAGAAATTTTATGCCCCAAAATAATACCTTCATTAACCATAAAGTGGCACTTCTCCCAATTCAAGACAAGATTAGTTTGCTCACATCTCTGCAAAACTCGATCAAGGTTGCTCAAGCAATCATCAAAAGAAGTTCCATATACAGAAAAATCGTCCATGAAAACCTCAACAATCTTTTCACAAAAATCAGAGAATATAGCAGTCATACATCTTTGAAAAGTAGCAGGTGCATTGCATAAACCAACAGGCATATGTCTATAAGCAAAAGTTCCAAATGGGCAAGTAAAGGTCGTTTTCTCTTGATCAGGTTGTGAAACAGGTATTTGAGAAAAACCAGAATATCCATCGAGAAAGCAAAAGTGTGTGTGCTTTGATAATCTTTCCAATATTTGATCGATAAAAGGCAGAGGGTAATGATCTTTTCTAGTTGCTTTATTTAATTTTCTAAAATCAATTACCATTCTATAGCCAGTAACAATTCTTTGTGGAATGAGTTCATTTTTATCATTAGGAACAACAGTAATACCTCCCTTCTTTGGGACACAATGAACGGGGCTTACCCATCTACTATCAGCTATGGGATAGATTATACCTAGTTCCAGAAGCTTTAATATTTCAGTTCTTACCACTTCTTTCATCTTAGGATTCAAACATCCTTGATGATCAACAAAGGGTTTAGCATGAGGTTCCATATTAATCTTGTGCTGACAGAGAGTGGGACTAATGCCCTTAAGATCATCAAGAGTATATCCAATAGCAGCTTGGTGCTTCTTCATAATTTTCAATAATCTTTCTTCTTCATGTTCTGAAAGGTTAGCACTAATAATAACAGGATATATCTTTTTCTCATCAAGATAAGCATATTTCAAATTGTCAGGCAATTGTTTTAATTCAAACACAGGATCACCTTTAGGTGGAGGAGGACCTCCTAGAGTTTCAATAGGCAAATTGTGTTTTAGCAGAGGTCATTGTTCGAAGATTTTTTTTATCTATTTCATTGCTTTCATGCATATGCATATCATTTTCATGGTCCAGCAAATATTGTTCTAGTGGATCAGTAGGAGGCACGGCAATAGAAGCAAGACCAATTATTTCATCCTTACTAGGTAATTCTTTCTTATGAGGTTGTCTATTAAACTTGGAAAAATTAAATTCATGAGACTCATATCAGCTAACACTGACAGTTTGTTTATGACAATCTATAGTGGCATTGACAGTGTTCAAGAAAGGTCTACCAAAGATAATGGGACAAAAGTCATCTTGTGGGGAACAAAGAACTAGAAAATCAGTAGGGTATTTTATTTTCCCACACAAGACTTCAACATCTCTAACAATCCCAAGTGGTGTGATGGTGTCTTTATTAGCAAGTTTAATAGTAACATCTATGTCTTCTAATTCAGCTGGTGCTATGTCATTCATAATTTCTTGGTATAAGGTAAAAGGAATAGCACTCACGCTAGCACCTAAATCACATAAGCCATGATAACAATGATCTCCTATTTTGACTGAGACAACAGGCATGCTAACAACAGGTCTATTTTTATCTTTTTCATCGGGTTTGGCAATTCTAGCTGCTTCATCACAGAAGTAAATAACATGCCCATCAATATTTTCTACCAAGAGATCTTTAACCATAGCAACACTAGGTTCTACTTTAATTTGTTCAGCAGGTTTAGGTGCTCTAATATTGCTTTTGCGAACCACAGTTGAAACCTTAGCATGTTCCTTTATCCTAAGAGGGAAAGGTGGTTTTTCAATATAAGCAGTAGGAACAACTGGGTCAACATTATAAATAATAGTTTCATCTTTAGCTATGACCAGTTATTTAATTTCTTTTTTAATAGGTGGGTGATATTTGAACCGCTTCTCCTGAGGGAGATCAACATGATTAGCAAATGATTCATAGAAAGAGGTTACTATCTCAGAGTCAAGTCCATACTTAGTGTTAAACTTGTGAAAAGCATCGGTATTCATAAAAGATTTAACACAATCAAATTCAAGCTTAATACCTGACTCTTTACCTTCGTCGAGTTCCCAATCTTTAGAGTTGCGTTTAATTCTTTCTAAAAGATCCCACCTGAATTCAATAGTCTTCTTCATAAAAGAACCAGTACAAGAAGTATGAAGAATGGATTGATCATCACGAGAAAGCCGAGCATAAAAATTCCGAATGATAATTTCTCTCGAGAGCTCATAATTGGGGCATGAATATAACATTGACTTAAGCCTCCCCCAAGCTAGGGCGATACTTTCTCCTTCACGAGGCCAAAAATTATATATATAATTCCGATCACGATGAACTAGATGCATAGGATAAAATATTTGGTGACATTCCAATTTCAATCGATTCCAGTTCCAAGATCTAATATCATCGCATAGCCTATACCATGCCAATGCTTTTCCCTTCAAAGATAAAGGGAAAACCTTCTTCTTAGCTTCATCTCTGGGAAAACCTGCAAGCTTAAATAATCCAAAAATTTCATCCTCATATATCAAGTGCATATCAGGATGTTCGGTTCCATCTCCTGCATAAGGATTAGCTAGCAGTTGTTCTATCATACCCGAAGGAATTTAATAGAAAATATTTTCAGTAGGTGCAGTAGGTTGAGGGGTAGCTAATTGTGGTTTAGGTTGAGGTGAAGATACCCCAAACAAACCCCTCAAAGGATGATTCTCCATAGTAACAAGTGACAATAAATTTCAGCACGTACTAATAATTTTTCCTTACCAATTTCCACTTACCAAGAGCGCTTCACTCCCCAGCAACGGCGCCAGAAAAGAGCCTTGATGACCCACAAGTATAGGGGATCAATCGTAGTCCTTTGGATAAGTAAGAGTGTCGAACCCAATGAGGAGCAGAAAGAAATGACAAGTGGTTTTCAGCAAGGTATTTTCTTCAAGCACTAAAATAGTCGGTAACAGGTAGTTTGATAGCAAGATAATTTGTAATGAGCAAGTAACGGTAATGGTAAATAAAGTGCAGCAAGGTAGCCCAATCCTTTTGTGGCAAAGGACAGGCCAAAACGGTCTCTTATGATAAGCAAAGCGTTCTTGAGGGTACACGGGAATTTCATCATATCACTTTCATCATGTTGGTTTGATTCATGTTCGCTACTTTGATAATTTGATATGTGGGTGGACCGGTGCTTAGGTGCTGTTCTTACTTGAACAAACCTCCTACTTACGATTAACCCCCTCGCAAGCATCCGCAACTATGAGAAAAGTATTAAGATAAAATCTAACCATAGCATTAAACTTTTGGATCCAAATCGGTCCCTTACGAAGTAGCGCATAAACTAGGGTTTAAGCTTCTGTCACTCTAGCAACCCATCATCTAATAACTACTCCACAATGCATTCCCTTAGGCCCAAGTATGGTGAAATTCCATGTAGTTGACGTTTACATGGCACCACTAAGGGAATCACAACATACATATCATCAAAATATCAAACACATATCAAGTTCACATGATTACTTGCAACGTGACTTCTCCCGTGACCTCAAGAACAAAATTAACTACTCACAAATAATAATCATGCTCAAGATCAGAGGGGTATTAAATAGCATAATGGATCTGAATGTATAATCTTCCACCAAATAAACCATATAGTAATCAACTACAAGATGTAATCAACACTACTAGTCACCCACAAGTACCAATCTAAGGTTCCGGTACAAAGATTGAGCACAAGAGATGAACTAGGGTTTGAGAGGAGATGGTGCTTTTGAAGATGTTGATGGAGATGGCCCTCCCAAAGATGGGAGAGTTGTTGGTGATGATGATGACGATGATTTCCCCCTCCGGGAGGGAAGTTCCCCCGGCAGAATCGCTCCGCCGGAGGGCAAAAGTGCTCCTGCGCAAGTTCCGCCTCGAGATGGCGGCGCTTCATCCCGAAAGTCCACTCCTTATTTTTTCTAGGACAAAATGACTTATATACCAGAAGAGGGGCACCGGAGGTTGGCCGAGGAGGACACAACCCACCAGGGCGCGCCTGGGCTCCTTGGCGCGCCCAGGTGGGTTGTGCACACCTGGTGGGCCTCCTCTGGTAGTTATTTGCTCCAATATTCTTCATATATTGCAAAACAATTCTCCGTAAATTTTTAGCTCATCTGGAGATGTGCAGAATAGGTAACTCTAACGTAGCTTTTTCAGGTCAAGAATTCCAGCTGCCGATATTCTCCCTCTTTGTGTAAACCTTGCATATTATGAGAGAAAAGGCATTATAATTACTCCCAAAAGCATTATTATGCATAAAAACATTATAAATAATAGTAGGAAAACATGATGCAAAATGGACGTATCAACTCCCCCAAGCTTAGACCTCGCTTGTCCTCAAGCGAAAAACCGAAATAAAAAAACATGCCCACATGCTTAGAGAGAGAGGTGTCGATAAAAACAAAATACAGACATAGAAGCATCATTCATATAATTATAACAGCAAGGAACTTTAACATAAAAATTTATCAAATAACAGTTAGCATATAACTTCTCATGAACAAGTAACAATTTATCACAACATTGAAGTATAAAGCATAAACCTTATTGAAAACCAACAAACTATGTTCTCAGTCAACTTTGCAATTAGAATTCATCATATTTTCAGGAAGGGTCATGTATCGGAGCCTTTAGGCAAGTCCACATACTCAACCATCATTTAACCTTCTATGATTGCTAACACTCACAGCGTACCCATGAACAAAAAGTTTCAACCGGACACATAGAAAGATAGGGGCTTCTAGTTTCGCCTCCCAACGTATTCATCTCAAGGGTGATGCCAACAATAATAACTCATGCCCACTCATATCCAACTGGATATATGTGCCTAGATCTTTCCTCACCACATGATGCTTGCAAAAAGAGAAAATAAAAAGGAATAGGGGAGAATACTTTGAATCTTACATATAAATGCATAAAAGTAAAAGATAGGCCCTTCGCAGAGGGAAGCAGAGGTTGTCATACGCTTATTTGTTTGTATGCCAAATCCCTTAACGCAAAAGAACTTCATTATGCAGTCCGTCGCTTTTATTACTTTGCCATCACAAGTTCGTACAACGCTCAATTTTCTCTTACACTAAATGATCCAACACATTTAGAAGCAATTTTTATTGCCTTATTGCACCGATGAAAACTTACTTGAAGGATCTTACTCAATCCATAGGCAGGTATGGTGGACTCTCAGAATAAGATTTGGGTTTAGGGATTTTGGATGCACAAGCAGTATCTCTACTTAGTGCAGAATTTTTGGCTAGAAAAGATATTGAGCAAGCACAACATGTTAAAGGATATATGACAATATAACTTCTATGTGAATATGAACAAACATAAATCTACATTGTCTTCCTTGTCCAACATCAACTATTTTGACACAAAATACTTAATGGGGGCTCACAATCATAAAAGATGTCCATGATAGTGTATTTGCATGTGAATCTTCTCTTCCCTTATTAATTCTTTCATGAGTTGCATCACTGACCAATGCTATGTTTGTCAATTTCCAATAAATTTTACCACTTATACTTTTCCTTATGTTGATGTCATTACTTACCATAAGATTAGCATATGATCTTATTCATTTATTTTCCTTTCTTTTATTGAAACATTAAAGTAAAGAAACAAAACTCAAACTACTCTTTATTATATATCTCACACACGATTGCATCGATAGATAGATCACTAAGCAAACACTCGAAAAGGAAGGATCGAACTAAACTCTTATTCAACTAAATCATAGGATAACTAATGATCGAACTAAAATAGACAAAGGCAAAGATAGTGGTGGTGATACGATATCGGGACACCTCCCCCAAGCTTGGCATAAGCCAAGGGGAGTGTACATACCATGAACTCAAGTCTCCTTTGGTGATGAAGAAGGTGGTGGTGGTGAGGTAGTAGTGGTCTTATCTTCCGGTTTCCATGGCAATGACTCACCATCATAAGAAGAGGAGCGAGTCTCGCGAGTCCTGCAACTGGCAGCCAAACTCATACCTTCAAACCTTGCTTCATATTCCAAGACTTGGTTTTGGAGATCATAGATTTGGCTTTGCAGAAAGTTGATTTGCTCGTTGAAGGTGAAGACGATGTCCTTCATGGATTTGCCATCCAGCTTGAGATCACGGGTGTAATCCGCGATCATGAGGTGATTGGCATTGAGTCCACGTTCCACCATCCCCTTGCACTTGAAGACCTCCTGCTCCATGGCTTCGAGCCTGGCATCCACGGTCCCCGTCGCCTTGGGACCCTGGATGTCCCGGATGTGGAGCAACCCCTCACACATCTCAATGGCTTGAGGGTGCTGCATCACCTCCCATAAATACGGGTTGATGATGTTCTCAAAGAACTTGTCCTTGGAGGAGCTCGAAGCGGCCATGGCGATCTAGATCTGTCAGAAAACAGCAAGAAAGAAGAACAGAAGATTTCTCCGTGATACGGTGGTCAATATGTCCGGGGGGTATATAAAGATTTTTTATCTTGGGAAACAAGCAAACGGGAGGAAAATGGAGTCGGGAAGGTTCCCGAGGTGGGCACAACCCACCTGGGCGCGCCAGGGGGCCCAGGCATGCCCTGGTGTCTTGTGCCCCCCTCGGGTGCCTACCTGGTTGTTTCTTATTTTCCTAATTTTTAAAATATTCCAAAACTGAAAGAAAATATTTTTGCGAATTTTTTGGAGTTCGTTTACTTACCGTATCACGTACCTCCTGTTTTTAGGGATTCTGGAGTGTTCCGGAAGGTTTCTTTTATGTGTTCCTTTGGTGTCATGGTTTGAATATTATTGCTTTCAACATTAATAGGCGTACCTGAGATATAGTGTTTAATTATTTGCCCATTGACCACCTTCGAGTTAGTACCTTCGGCATTACTTATTTGGATAGCTCTAGAGCGATAAACCTCCTCGATGATATATGGTCCTTCCCATTTAGAGAGAAGTCTTCCTGCAAAAAATCTGAATCGAGAGTTGTACAAAAGAACATATTCTACAACTTTGAATTCCCGCTTTTGTATTCTTTTGTCTTGCCATCTTTTAACTTTTTCTTTATATAACTTGGCATTTTCATAGGCTTGGGTTCTCCATTCATCTAGTGAGCTAATATAAAATAACCTCTTTTCACCGGCAAGTTTGAAATCATAGTTAAGTTCTTTAATTACCCAATATGCTTTATGTTCTAACTCAAGAGGCAAATGACAAGCTTTTCCATAAACCATTTTATCGGGAGACATACCCATAGGATTTTTATATGCTATTCTGTAGGCCCAAAGTGCATCATCCAATTTCTTAGAACAATTCTTTCGGGACCTATTAACAGTTTTTTTGTAAAATGAGTTTTATTTCTCTATTGCTAAGTTCAACTTGACCACTGGATTGAGGATGATAGGGTGATGCAATTTTATGGTTAACATCATATTTAGCAAGCATTTTACGGAAAGCACCATGAATAAAGTGTGAACCACCATCAGTCATTAAATATCGAGGGACTCCAAACCTCGGGAAAATAACTTCTTTAAGCATTTTAATGGAAGTGTTATGATCAGCACTACTAGTTGGAATAGCTTCGACCCACTTAGTGACATAATCAACAGCAACCAGAATATGTGTATACCCATTAGAGGAAGGAAAAGGTCCCATATAATCAAAACCCCAAACATCAAATGGTTCAACAACAAGTGAATAATTCATAGGCATTTCTTGACGCTTACCAATATTACCAATACTTTGGCATTCATCACAAGATAAAACAAACTTACGGGCATCCTTGAAGAGAATAGGCCAATAAAAACCAGATTACAATACCTTGTGAGCAGTTCTATCTCCTGCATGATGCCCTCCATAAGCTTCGGAGTGACATTTCCGTAAGATATGTTATTGTTCATGCTCAGGTACATGACGTCTAATAATACCATCTACTCCTTCTTTATAAAGATGTGGGTCATCCCAAAAGTAATGTCTTAAGTCATAAAAGAATTTTTTCTTTTGTTGGTATGTGAAACTAGGTGGTATATATTGAACAACAATATAATTAGCATAGTCAGCATACCAACGAGTGTTATGAGAAACATTTATTGCAGCTAGATGTTCATCAGCAAAGCTATCATCAATAGGTAGTGGGTTAACAAGGATATTCTCTAACCTAGATAAGTTATCAGCTACGGGGTTCACAACTCCTTTTCTATCAGTGATATGTAAATGAAATTCTTGTAGCAAGAGAACCCACCTAATAAGTCTAGGTTTAGCTTATTTCTTTTCCATAAGGTATTCTATAGCAGCATGATCAGTGTGAACAATGACTTTAGAATCAACAATGTAAGATCTGAATTTATCACAAGCAAACACAACTGCTAAAAATTCTTTTTCAGTAGTAGCATAATTTCTTAGGACACTGTCTAGAGTTTTGCTAGCATAATGGATAACATTTAATTTCCTATCAACTCTTTGTCCTAGAACAGCACCAACAACATAATCGCTAGCATCACACATAATTTCAGAAGGCAAGTTCCATTCAGGTGGTTGAACAATAGGTGCAGAAATTAAGGCTTTCTTAAGTGTTTCAAAGGCTACTACACAATCATCATCAAAAACAAATGGAACATCCTTTTGTAAAAGATTTGTAAGAGGCCTAGAAATTTTAGAGAAGTCTTTAATAAACCTCCTATAGAAACCAGCATGACCAAGAAAACTACGAATACCTTTAATATCTCTAGGGCATGGCATTTTCTCAATTGCATCAACTTTAGCTTGGTCCACTTCAATACCTCGTTCAGAAATTTTATGCCCCAAAACAATACCTTCATTAACCATAAAGTGGCACTTCTCCCAATTCAAGACAAGATTAGTTTGCTCACATATCTGCAAAACTCGATCAAGGTTGCTCAAGCAATCATCAAAAGAAGTTCCATATACAGAAAAATCGTCCATGAAAACCTCAACAATCTTTTCACAAAAATCAGAGAATATAGCAGTCATACATCTTTGAAAAGTAGCAGGTGCATTACATAAACCAAAAGGCATACGTCTATAAGCATAAGTTCCAAATGGGCAAGTAAAGGTGGTTTTCTCTTGATCAGGTTGTGAAACATGTATTTGAGAAAAACCAAAATATCCATCGAGAAAGCAAAAGTGTGTGTGCTTTGATAATCTTTCCAACATTTGATCGATAAAAGGCAGAGGGTAATGATCTTTTCTAGTTGCTTTATTTAATTTTCTAAAATCAATTACCATTCTATAGCCAGTAACAATTCTTTATGGAATTAGTTCATTTTTATCATTAGGAACAACAGTAATACCTCCCTTCTAAGGGACACAATGAACGGGGCTTACCCATCTACTATCAGCTATGGGATAGATTATACCTGGTTCCAGAAGCTTTAATATTTCAGTTCTTACACCTTCTTTCATCTTAGGATTCAAACATCCTTGATGAACAACAAAGGGTTTAGCATGAGGTTCCATATTAATCTTGTGCTGATAGAGAGTGGGACTAATGCCCTTAAGATCATCAAGAGTATATCCAATATCAGCTTGGTGCTTCTTCAGAATTTTCAATAATCTTTCTTCTTCATGTTCTGAAAGGTTAGCACTAATAATAACAGGATATATTTTTTTCTCATGAAGATAAGCATATTTCAAAGTGTCAGGCAATTGTTTTAGTTCAAACACAGGATCACCTTTAGGTGGAGGAGGACCTCCTTGAGTTTCAATAGGCAAATTGTGTTTTAGCAGAGGTCATTGTTTGAAGAAATTTTTATCTATTTCATTTCTTTCATGGTCCAGCAAATATTGTTCTAGTGGATCAATAGGAGGCACGGCAATAGAAGCAAGACCAATTATTTCATCCTCACTAGGTAATTCTTTCTTATGAGTTTGTCTATTAAACTTGGAAAAATTAAATTCATGAGACTCATCTCCAAAGCTAACACTGACAGTTTGTTTATGACAATCTATAGTGGCATTGACAGTGTTCAAGCAAGGTCTATCAAAGATAATGGGACAAAAGTCATCTTGTGGGGAACCAACAACTAGAAAATCAGTAGGGTATTTTATTTTCCCACACAAGACTTCAACATCTCTAACAATACCAAGTGGTGTGATGGTGTCTCTATTAGCAAGTTTAATAGTAACATCTATGTCTTCTATTTCAGCTCGTGCTATGTCATTCATAATTTCTTGGTATAAGGTAAAAGGAATAGCACTCACGCTAGCACCTAAATCACATAAGCCATGAAAACAATGATCTCCTATTTTGACTGAGACAATAGGCATGCCAACAACAGGTCTATGTTTATCTTTTTCATAGGGTTTGGCAATTCTAGCAGCTTCATCACAGAAGTAAATAACATGCCCATCAATATTTTCTACCCAAGAGATCTTTAACCATAGCAATACTAGGTTCTACTTCAATTTGTTCAGCAGGTTTAGGTGCTCTAATATTTCTTTTGTGAACCACAGTTGAAACCTTAGAATGTTCCTTTATCCTAACATGGAAAGGTGGTTTTGCAATATAAGCAGTAGGAACAACTGGGTCAAGATTGTAAATAATAGTTTCGTATTTAGCTATGACCGGTTCTTTAATTTCTTCTTCAATAGGTGGGTGATATTTGAACCACTTCTCCTTAGGGAGATCAACATGAGTAGCAAATGATTCACAGAAAGATGCTACTATCTCAGAGTCAAGTCCATACTTAGTGCTTAACTTGTGAAAAGCATCGGTATTCATAAAAGATTTAACACAATCAAATTCAAGCTTAATACCTGACTCTTTACCTTCGTCGAGTTTCCAATCTTCAGAGTTGCGTTTAATTCTTTCTAAAAGATCCCACCTGAATTCAATAGTCTTCTTCATAAAAGAACCAGTACAAGAAGTATGAAGCATGGATTGATCATCACGAGAAAGCCGAGCATAAGAATTCCGAATGATAATTTCCATCAAGAGCTCATGATTGGGGAATGAATATAACATTGACTTAAGCCGCACCCAAGCTAGAGCGATACTTTCTCCTTCATGAGGCCAAAAATTATATTTATAATTCCGATCACAATGAACTAGATGGATAGGATAAATTTTTTGGTGAAATTCCAATTTCAATCGATTCCAGTTCCAATATCCAATATCATCGCATAGCCTATACCATTCCAATGCTTTTCCCTTCAAAGATAAAGGGAAAACCTTCTTTTTAGCTTCATCTCCGGGAAACCTGCAAGCTTAAATAATCCACAAATTTCATCCAAATATATCAAGTGCATATCAGGATGTTCGGTTCCATCTCCTGCATAAGGATTAGCTAGCAGTTGTTCTATCATACCCAAAGGAATTTAATAGACAATATTTTCAGTAGGTGCAGTAGGTTGAGGGGTAGCTAATTGTGGTTTCGGTCGAGGTGAAGATACCCCAAACAAACCCCTCAAAGGATGATTCTCCATAGTAACAAGTGACAATAAATTTCAGCACATAGTAATAATTTTTCCTTACCAATTCCCACTTACCAAGAGCGCTTCACTCCCCGGCAACGTCACCAGAAAAGAGCCTTTATGACCCAAAAGTATAGGGGATCAATCATAGTCCTTTGGATAAGTAAGAGTGTCAAACCCAACGAGGAGCAGAAGGAAATGACAAGTGGTTTTCAGCAAGGTATTTTCTTCAAGCACTAAAATAGTCGGTAATAGGTAGTTTGATAGCAAGATAATTTATAACGAGCAAGTAACGGTAACAGTAAATAAAGTGCAGCAAGGTAGCCCAATCCTTTTGTGGCAAAGGACAGGCCAAAACGGTCTCTTATGATAAGCAAAGCGTTCTTGAGGGTACACGGGAATTTCATCATATCACTCTCATCATGTTGGTTTGATTTGTGTTCGCTACTTTGATAATTTGATATGTGGGTGGACCGGTGCTTAGGTGTTGTTCTTACTTGAACAAACCTCCTACTTATGATTATCCCCCTCGCAAGCATCCGCAACTACGAGAAAAGTATGAAGATAAAATCTAACCATAGCATTAAACTTTTGGATCCAAATCGGTCCCTTACGAATAGCGCATAAACTAGGGTTTAAGCTTATGTCACTCTAGCAACCCATCATCTAATAACTACTCCACAATGCATTCCCTTAGTCCCAAGTATGGTGAAGTGCCATGTAGTCGACGTTCACATGACACCACTAAGGGAATCACAACATACATATCATCAAAATATCGAACACATATCAAGTTCACATGATTACTTGCAACATGACTTCTCACGTGACCTCAAGAACAAAAGTAACTACTCACAAATAATAATCATGCTCAAGATCATAGGGGTATTAAATAGCATAATGGATCTGAACGTATAATCTTCCACCAATAAACCATATAGTAATCAACTACAAGATGTAATCAATACTACTAGTCACCCACAAGTACCAATCTAATGTTCCGGTATAAAGATTGAACACAAGAGATGAACTAGTGTTTGAGAGGAGATGGTGATGTTAAAGATGTTGATGGAGATGGCCCTTCCAAAGATGGGAGAGTTGTTGGTGATGACGCTGACGATGATTTCCCCCTCCGGGAGGGAAGTTCCCTCGGCGGAATCGCTCCACCGAAGGGCAAAAGTGCTCCTGCCCAAGTTCCGCCTCGAGACGGCGGCGCTTCATCCCGAAAGTCCTCTCCTTATTTTTTTCTAGGTCAAAATGACTTATATACCAGAAGAGGGGCACCGGAGGTGTGCCGAGGAGGGCACAACCCACCAGGGCGCGCCTGGGCTCCCTCGCGCGCCTAGGTGGGTTGTGCCCACCTGGTGGGCCCCCTATGGTAGTTATTTGCTCCAATATTCTTCATATATTGCAAAACAATTCTCCGTAAATTTTTAGGTCATTTGGAGATGTGCAGAATAGGTAACTCTGACGTAGCTTTTTCAGGTCCAGAATTCCAGCTGCCGGTATTCTCCCTCTTTGTGTAAACCTTGCATATTATGAGAGAAAATGCATTATAATTACTCCCAAAAGCATTATTATGCATAAAAACATTATAAATAACAGTAGGAAAACATGATGCAAAATGGACGTATCAATCATCAGGAGGCTCGACACCGCATTGATAAGTGATTTGCGTTGTGGTGCGGTGGAGCGATCGAGCGATGGTGTCTTGGCGGGAGTCCTTGCCCTTGGTGGCCCCGGCAAGCCTGCTGGGGAAATCTTGGACTTGCCCCTGGGGCAGCTTCAACCCGGCCAGGCTCTCCTGCTCGGCGAGGGAAGCCTTCCCAAGGTGATGCTCTGCTGTCTTGTATGTTTTACTTGGTCTTCTTGGTCCGCTCCTTGATCTCTCAAAGAGCGGTTTCTCTGGCTTGGCCTTGCTTTGTAGTTTGGTGCTGGACACGCGATGCCAGTATGCCTGTGTATAAGTCCGGGCAACAAACGCGAATGTTTGTTGCACCGACAGGAGCCCCCGGGCCTGGCCCATACGTGTCGCCTAGCATCGTTGGGGTAGGCCCTAACAAATACACAGGCGCACGCTTTTGCCAAACCGCAATGGGATTCATGTCTTTCTTCCTTCTTCATTAACCTGTGATTGAATCAGTTTCCGGTTTTCTCGTGAGTCGTGCTGAACGATGTGGGGTTACCCACGTAATGGCTCACGGGCTACCCATGTTCACGGGGAGGTAACTGCCATCTTACCCATCCCACTACTCTTGCCTTTTTCGCCATGTACGCTGCATGCATTGCGCAGGGTTGGTGGCAGATGCGTAGGGCGCAGAAATGAGTGCCATGGCAGAAAGCTCAACACCGTGGATAGGTGCAGGATGGCGGCCGTCGATTATGGACGTCGTCAGCGACGCAGAGGGACTGGATTGGTGGAGTGGAGCGGTTGCCTTCTGGGTGGTGAGGAGCCAGCCAACGGCCATGCTCCCCTATAAAAGGAGCCGCGGGCGGAGGGCTCACCCACAAAACATCTTCTCCTTCTTCTTCTTGCGTCTTTCTTCGACTATGGTGAGGGGAAGAGGACGTGTTCGTGCTCCAGCGGAGGTGACGAGGGTCTCTTCTTGGCACTGCCTCCCTCCCCCTGCTGAGGATCCAGGGGCAGAATCCAACACACAAGGTGGTGCTGCAGGACATGGGCGTGGCCGTCGCGGCGCTCGGGGCTGAGGAGGGCGTGGCGGTGCTCTGATCGCTCCTCCCCCAGCCGGCTTGGCCGCAATGGAAGGCCACGTCGGGGACCAGCCATTGGAGTTCATTGTCAAACTGCGAGGGACCCCGCGCAGTCGTCTTCGGCTTCCTACCCCTTTCGCAAGGGTGATTGTCGGGGCACGACACCTATGGGATCGCGAGAGATCCCTTTACGATTCGGCGGGGGGAGAGGTATACGCAAAGAGCAGAACCAGTGATCGACGCGGGAAGTTTTTACCCAGGTTCGGGCCGCAGATCAGCGTAAAACCCTACTCCTGCTTTATGTTCTTATTGATGTTCTTGAGCCCAGCCTTCAGGAGCGCTCGCAATGAACAGTGCGTTCAAGGAGCAGCTACGCATGCAGAATGGGCCAGAAGTTCTCCTCCTCTGTAGCAGTTGCCTTGGGCCTCCTTTTATATGCTCAAAGGGGTCTCCACAGTGGCAAAATGTATATACATTGAGGTGTAAAGTAGCTACAGGGTATCATACCTAACCCCTGACGGATTAGGACAAGCGCATTTAATGCACCGTGAGGTGTCCGTTTAGGTGTCCTCACTTTCTTGGGGATGGAAAAAGGGGCCATCCCATCAGCACCGCTTAAGCTCTCCTCCACGGGCGCGTTGCCACGCATCCAGAGAATGACCCAGAATGTCAGGCCTTGTTACTGTGCCGGAGCGGTGGCATAGTGGCAGAATCTCGCCAGGCGCCGATCCTTGCCGGGCACCAATCCTTGCCGGGCGCCAGGGCTTGCCGAGCGCCGAGTTTTGCTGGGAACCAAGCCTTGCCGGGCGCCGAGGCTTGCCGGGCTCTACGGGCCATCCCGGCAAGGATCTTGCCGGGGAGGCTGGCCTTCGATTACGAGCTTTGCTTATTTGCTGATTCTCAGATCTCTGACTTGATGATTCCCTTGATGACTTAAATCGACCTCGAGCTGATCCTGGCAAGCCTTGCCGCGATGACGGCTACAAGTGCCCGTGCACAAGTAAGGGGTACTAGTGGCCCAATACTTAGTACACCGACAGGAGCCCCCGGGCCTAGGCCATACACGAGTGCGAGGCGTTGTTGGGCTAGGCCCAAACAGTGCACGGGCACGCGTGGCAGGGAATTAACTGCTCGTAAAAGATCTTGTTTTACTGTGCCCCCACTACGCGCACGGAGCGCGTGATGTGGGAAGTGTGCCAAAAAGGCTGCAAACTGTTTCGCGCCCACAGAGGCGCATTCATATTGGGGGATAAACAAGGTGGCCCCGCTCCTTCCCCATAAAAAAGGGGAAGTCGTGGAGGCGCAAACGCATTCACCCCCCTCTTCTTTCCAATCTGGCCATCGCCATCGCCTTCCTCTGCTCGAGCTCAGAGTGAAACCTTCCTTCCCTTCTGCTCGCTGCTCCCGCGCTCGTTCCGTCCTTCGGCTTCCATCTCCACAGTCGCCATGCCGCCCAAGGCCAGCAAAGGCAAGGGCACGGACAAGGAGTCGAAGGCCTAAGTTCCGGAAAGCGAACTGGTGAAGATGCGGAAGAGGCTCGTCGTCTTCCCTCCGACGCTCGACGCCGAAACCTTGAAGGGACGATACCAATGCATGTGGGCGAAGGGAACACAAGCTCACCCCGCCACACGCGTAATCCCAGGTGCTAGTTCCAAAGGCGGATCGGACAGATACCCCTTCTTCACTGCGTACTTTTATTGCGGGCTCTGTCCACCTTTTTCCGATTTCTTCAACGACATCATGTATACATACGGCTTCCGCCTTCTTGCTTTCACGCCGAATGCCGTATTTTGCATGTCGATCTTTGCCCATCTTTGTGAAAATTTCGCCGGCGTGATCCCCAATTCTGCTCTTTTCCGCCACTATTTCTATCCTCGAATCCAAAAGGGAGAGGCTCTCTCTGGATCTTGGGACGAGTGGCAGGCCGAATGGTGCTGGATCCAGGAAGCAGATCCTCATCCTTTTTGCCATTCCCGGCGACAGAAGGTGGTCCGCGGCAAGGATTGGGGTTATCTCGCCGCAGAAGACGAGAAGCTCACAATCGCCACTACCAGAATCCTCCGCTTGAAGGCTGCCAGGCTGATAATGGAGATGATGGGCTTCGACTTCCTCCGCCGCCGCATCGCCCCTCTGCAGAATAGGGGTAGGCCAGCCTGGGAGTATAAGAACGCAGCGGATGTCATGAGGCTGCGCCCCGGGCTGAACAACAACTTGACTGTTATGCAGCTCGGCGCTCTCCGCCAAAAGTTATTCCAGCGCGAAGGCAAGCACCGGCTGCCGGCAAGGATCGTCCCCTTGTGCAACAACTCTGCACTGGGGTCGATCATTGCCTTCTTGCCGATGTTCAACGCCCACGGCCTTGACCCGACCTGGGTCGAGCCAAGCGAGGAAGAAGCGCAGAAATTCTTCGACAATCTGACGGAGAAGCCTGTCCGGCAAGAGTTAGATCTTATTCGCGCCACCACAGATCAGGAGGTAGCATACATTGCTACCAGAGTGGAGGAAGCGAATCTTGCCGCCGAGGCCGGCACCGTTGGCTTCACAGAGTGGGAAGCCAGCGATGCAGAGGTGGTGGTGGAGGCAAAACCTGCTGAGGAGAGCAAGGTTGCCGGGGAAGAAGGCGGCGCAGTCGCTGAAAGCTCATCCGGCGACGACACGGCCGAAGAGGAGACGCGAGAAGAGCCCTCGCCCCCGAAGAAGACAAAGCGTGTCCTTCGGAAAGCCGCATCGGGCGTCCCGGCAAGCTAGCCTACATCGAGCGGCGAATCCCCCGGCAAGAAAGTGGCCGGCAAGACCGGACCGCGGCAGGGGGCCCGTCAACAGCCCGCGCGGCGCGCGAGACCCACACCAGCGGCCACCGCCGGAGCGGCAGGAGGGTCTCGTACAACCGTGCCAGAAGCTGCCCCGGCGCCTGCCACAGCCAAGCGGCCCAGGACCCCTCCTCCGCCTCCCCACTTAGACACCGCAACGGAGGTCGACTTCGACATCTCCGGCTTCAGTCCGGAGCGAGAGGAAGAAGAGTGAGTACCTGTCACAACTTCCACCTTCCAATCTGCATCAGTCTTACTGACTTACTTGTATTGTTTCTGCAGTGACACAGAAACCTTGCTGGAGAGGATGGCGAAGAGGTCAAGGACTTCCACGGGCGACGAGCCCTCGGCAGGCTCCACTAGCGTGCTAGAGACCGTCATCGTGAGCCCGGAGCCTAGTCCTCAACGCAGCCCCCAGCACAGCCCCCAGCACAGCCCCCAGCGTAAGTTCATTGTCCCTTTTTCTGTTGGCTGGTGCCGAGGCTTCCATTCTTGTCGCTGATATCTTCGGGTTCGCAGGAGAAGAACGGCAACAAGGAGAAGATTGCCCCACCGTGCCTCCTTCATCGACCGCTCCGCCCACAAGCACATCTCCAGCAAGAGATCCTGCCGACGAGCCTGTCCGGATTGAGGAGGAGCCGACAAGCACGGACTCCGGCAACCCACCCCCGGCAACCGGAGTTGCCGGGAGAGGCGAAGCCACCTCTCGACAGCCCGACGCAGGTACTCGATCGCCTCAGAGTGCTAGTTATTCTTTTCCCCTTACTTCTTTATCTTTGATCTTATTCTGTTTTCCTCCTTCGCCCTTCAGAGTTCCCTATGATGGAACACATGGACGTCAACGTTGTGATCGAGGAGACCGCCAGGGATGCTGCCGCCGAAGCAGACAGGATCGCTGCCAGCGAGGCCACCAAGGATGACGTTGTCGAGGCTGGTGGTGCTCTTGACGGGGAGGCCGCGAAGACAGCACAAGAGGAAACCGCCGAAGAACCTGCTGAAGGGGGCGACAGGGAGGCTGAGGACCGCACTGATAGCATTCCTGCCACAGGAGCGCCAGGCGCTACACCGGCCACAGAGCCCCCTGTCACTGGTGAGGCGGCCACTGAAGACCAGCCATCAGCATCTGAAGGCCCCTCATCCAGCAAATAGCTCAAGGTTGGCGAGAACCTGTTCATCAACTTGCCGGGGACGGCAAGCGCTGGGGCACCAGCCGAAGGAGAAGCTTTCGAAGAAATCATCGCTGCTGCCGGGCTTGAAGTTGTCGACGATCCCAGCACTAGCAGCGGCAAATCTGAAGAGGATCAGCTCCTTCAGGCCATGGGCGAGAACTTCCGCAAACTCCAGGCTCTCCATCACGCCCGGAAAGACAAAGCGGACTCCAGAATGGCAGTTGTTGAGGCGACCGAAGCAGATTTCCAAAGGCGCGTCGCACAAATGCAGATCTGGCACACCGAGGCCCTCCAAGAGTTGGTTGCCGGCCGGGAACAAGTGAGCCAGCAGTGGAATGAGATCCTCCTGAAGCAATCAGACATGGAGAAGGCGCATGATGAAGCTGTTCAAAGGATTGCTGCCGAAGATGCCCTCCTGACGGGGCGCCGCGTTGCTCTTGATGCCCATGAGGAAGATCTCACTGCTTGTGAGCAGGTGCTCGCCGCCAAGCTTCGCAGCAAGGATGAAGACATTGAAAATCTTGTCGCGCGGCGGACCCAGGAGCTGGAGCAGAAGCACAAGGAGGCGCTCGAAGCTCTAACCGCAAGTCACGCCGGCAAGCTCAAGGAGGCCGTCGATGCTGCTGAAGCTGCAGAGGCCGCCAAGAACGTGTTGAGCGACAAAGTAAAGAGGCTGGAGACAGATCTTGATGAGCACGGCAAGGAGCTCTCGACGCTCAAGGGGGACAGGGAAAAAACCCTCCACTCCTTGGCGGAGATGCATGTCGCCCTGTCCGACAAGACCAAGCAGCTCTCCTCTGCGGCTGATGATATTGCGGTTCTGGAGCTGAAGCTGACCACGCTGCAGAAATCTCTCGAGGCCAGCAGGGCCCGTGAGAAGGCTCTACTCAAGGATCTCCAAGGAGAGAGGAACCTGCTCAAGAGCGCCGCCGCTGCCCAGAACGAGTACGAGAAGGGAGTGGAGATCTGGACTGGTCGTCTCATCGCTGCCGCGGAGAAGCTTACCGCAGAACTGTCAACCATGGGCTTGTCGAACTTCAGATATTCTTCCGAGGAAAGAATATCCCCAAGCGCGAGATTGACGATGTTCTTTGAAAGCATCATCAAAGCGTTGAGGGCGCTCCAGTCCAGCCGGGCGACCCAACTGGCGAACGAGACTCGCCGGCTTTGCCGGGCCGTCCTTCGCAAGGTGCTCCTCAAGGTGGTGCACAGCAATCCCGGCATCGACCTCTCCAGCGCACTCGGCCACCTGCCAAAGGATGCAAATGTTGAGGCGCTTGAGAAGTGCATCGCGTCGATCCTTGAGAAGGTGGACTCCATCAAAAGGATCGAAGGCCAGCGCAGGGATTGAGTGCTTCCCTTTTATTCTTGCCGCCATCATCTCATGTAAAAGACAGTTAAGTCTCGAGTTAGGACTGCGGCAACTCATGGATGTAATATAATTTAACTACGTTTAGGCTCATGCTAGCTAGTTTCCTTGTCTGATTCCTTTATGTATGGAGTTCATCCTACGCTTACTGAAAAACTTGCCGGCGCGCAACCTGCCGCGAGCGCTGGGTGCGGGACTTCAGCAGCCTGCCGGAGGCGCAGCGGCCAGCAAGACTCCTTGGCGTTCTCAGTGCAGCCACTTAAATCGTTGAGCGGACTCGAAACAAAATAAGGGCGCAACTGATTACAACAAGGGTTCCTTCGCGTGCAGATTTTCCATACAAAGGTCGGAATCGTCCAAGGAAATAACTTGGTAATAAAAGAAAAACTTGCTCTGAGTTTTTAGGACTTAGCTTTCTGTCTTTGTCCTTCCTCCGGCAAGCATACGATTCCGAACGTCACCAACTGGTATTCATGTCTCCCTTATGGGATCCCGAGAGATCCCTTTACGATTCGGCGGGGGGAGAGGTATACGCAAAGAGCAGAACCAGTGATCGACGCGGGAAGTTTTTACCAAGGTTCGGGCCGCAGATCAGCGTAAAACCCTACTCCTGCTTTATGTTCTTATTGATGTTCTTGAGCCCAGCCTTCAGGAGCGCTCGCAATGAACAGTGCGTTCAAGGAGCAGCTACGCATGCAGAATGGGCCAGAAGTTCTCCTCCTCTATAGCAGTTGCCTTGGGCCTCCTTTTATATGCTCAAAGGGGTCTCCACAGTGGCAAAATGTATATACATTGAGGTGTAAAGTAGCTACAGGGTATCATACCTAACCCCTGACGGATTAGGACAAGCGCATTTAATGCACCGTGAGGTGTCCGTTTAGGTGTCCTCACTTTCTTGGGGATGGAAAAAGGGGCCATCCCATCAGCACCGCTTAAGCTCTCCTCCACTGGCGCGTTGCCACGCATCCAGAGAAGGACCCAGAATGTTAGGCCTTGTTACTGTGCCGGAGCGGTGGCATAGTGGCAGAATCTCGCCAGGCGCCGATCCTTGCCGGGCACCAATCCTTGCCGGGCGCCAGGGCTTGCCGGGCGCCGAGTTTTGCTGGGAACCAAGCCTTGCCGGGCGCCGAGGCTTGCCGGGCTCTACTGACCATCCTGGCAAGGATCTTGCCGGGGAGGCTGGCCTTCGATTACCAGCTTTGCTTATTTGCTGATTCTCAGATCTCTGACTTGATGATTCCCTTGATGACTTAAATCGACCTCGAGCTGATCCCGGCAAGCCTTGCCGCGATGACGGCTACAACTGCCCGTGCACAAGTAAGGGGTACTAGTGGCCCAATACTTAGTACACCGATAGTGATGGAGGTAGAACAGCCGCCATGATTGAAGCTGCACATGAGGGGCTGCTGTAATGGTAGCATGCGGGCGGACATAGAGTTCCCCGCACCTCATGTCATGCTTCTCCGCGCGTGGCTGGAAAACTTTTGCTTGTGCCCATAGCTTGGCGGCAGGGCACGTTCTCCATTTTAAATTAATGGAGGCCAACCTGCTGTCCCTCAAGGTCTTCGGGCGTTGGGGTGCTCGTTTAGGGTGCTGTGCGGAGAGCTCGGCCGACGATGAAAGCTCCTCCTTGAGCGACAGCGACAGAGAGGACAGTGACGGCAATGACGACGACATCGAGTGGGAGGACGGCGGCTCGGACTCCAGCTGAGCGCCGGACGCACCATCACCGTCAGCTAGGCACCGGCGGCACCATCATCTGCACCTGGTCTTCTCCCCGGCAGAGCGATTTGCCGGGGTGTTGGGTGTGGATGTCTCCGCCTCGTCCAGCTGGACCCCGATAGGCTTCCCCGTGGACTCCGGCTTCATCTTCCCTACCAGTGTCCCTTCTGCCGCATTCCGCTGGTCCTGGCGGTGGTGACCACGGCATCGCCTAGCCGCTCTCTCCGTCCATCGTCTTCGTCTGCACTCTCTCGATCTTGTCAAACTGTGTCCCGTGGGCCCTGACGGGGTCAGGCTGGGCTTCTGCCCAGGCACTGCTTTTGCCCTCTTCACCTCCCACTGTAGCTCCTAGGAGGAGAGGGACAAGAAAGGCATTACGGGGCACTTATCTTTTTTCAATCAAAAACATGTAGACACTTGCCAAGCTTTAGTCTTAAATATGTAATCTTTTCAACCATATTTGTACCCTGTAAGGCTTGTACTTGTTTATCTATGTATTAATGAAGAAAGATATGCTTGCCGAGCACTTGTGCATGTATCATACCCATGCAAAGGAATGACTCCTCTATACTTTCAAGTAAACAAGGTTGTCCGGCAAGACATCTTGCCGGCCCTTCCATTGCTGCCGCGAGGCTCGGCCTGGTGGGTTTAGGAGTGTGGAAGAGAACTGGCCCCTTGTCAACCCTTTTTTTCAAATGCAACTGCAACCATCTTGACGGAATTAATCTTTGAATCAAAAGATGGGAGCACAAATGTTTGAGGGTGACAAGGTTTTTCTATGCACAAGTTTTCCTCACAAAGGTACACTATGGATGTCTTAAAGGGAACTTATGCGCTTTGCATTGTCGGGGGGCCGATATGCATGCTTGTTCTCACTTATCCTTCTTGGGATTTTATCCACGGCAGGGGCCCTGTAGTTAGCGCAGGGGAAAACAGCAGCATATGACCCTTTCTAAATGATCATGGCAGAACTATGCTAAAATAAACAAGCATGCAATTTTTAGGCGCCAGCGCTTCATTTTATTATCTTTGCACAGGGTTTGCGTCTGGCTTTGTACAAAGGGTTACATGCACATTGGCAAGGCTTGTACAAAAGGTGGTTGCCGAGGCTAAGCCTGGTAGCCACGCCTTACGGGTAGAACTTGCGAAGATGCTCAATGTTCCATGAGTTTTGCACTTTAATGCCATCTTCGGTTTCCAGACGTACTGCGCTAGGTCTGGTTACTCGTACTACCCGGTAAGGGCCTTCCCACTTCGGCGTCAACTTGTTGGAACCCTTGGCGGATTTAACACGCCTAAGGAAAAGGTCGCCTTCCTCAAGGCTCCAGGCATGAATCTTCCGGCTATGATAGCGGTGCAAGGCTTGCTGGTAGCGTGCAGCACGCATAGCGGCCCGGAGACGATCTTCCTTGAGGAGCATGGCATCGTCATGCTGAAGCTGCTCTTGCTCTACTTCATCGTAGGCAAGTACTCGAGGAAACCTATATATGAGTTCCGTGGGGAGCACTGCTTCTGCCCCATACACTAGGGAGAAGGGAGTCTGGCTGGTGGCTCGACTCGGTGTCGTACGGAGGGACCAAAGAACCACGAGTAGCTCATCGATCCAGCGTCTGCCGCACTTCTACAACTTATCAAAAGTTCTTGCCTTGAGTCCACGCAGCACTTCAGCATTCATCCTTTCAGCTTGTCCATTGCTCCGGGGATGAGCAACAGAGGCAAAGGAGTCCTTGCTTCTGAGGTTTTGGATGTACTGCATGAAGGCGCGGCTTGTGAATTGGATGCCATTATCGGTGATCACCCTGGCGGGTACTCCAAAACAGCACACCAATCCCTTCAAGAACTTGATAGCTGACTGTGCGGTTATCTTCCTCACTGGCTCCACTTTCGGCCACTTTGTAAACTTGTCGATTGCAACATACAAGAATTCAAAGTCCCTGGTAGCACGGGGGAAGGGGTCCAAGATGTCGAGCCCCCAGACCGAAAATGGCCAAGATAAAGGGATCGTCTGGAGAGCTTGAGCTGGTTGATGGATGTTCTTCGAGTGGAACTGGTAGGCTTCACATTTGGTGACTAGCTCAGTTGCATCCTGGAGGGCTGTGGGCCAGTAGAAACCCTGTCGGAAAGCTTTTCCAACCAGGGATCTTGATCCAATGTGGGAGCCGCACACGCCCTTTTGTATCTCTGCCAGCAGCTTCTGCCCATCTTCCCGGCAAATGCACTTCAATTTCACACCATTTGGCCTCCTTCTGTACAGAGTGCCATCGACAAACTGATACATACTGGACCGTCGGGCTACTCTTTCAGCTTCTTCTTGCTCTTCGGGAAGTTCTCCTGTTTGAAGTTAGTGGACTAAGTGCTGCGCCCAAGTTGGAGCCTGAGGCTCAACAACAAAGACTAATGGCACCTCCTCGTTCGTGGGAGCGCTCACCTCGACCGAAAGAACCTGTGGTTCTGCGGGAGGATGCTGCTCACGAACCGAAGTAGAGTCCTTCCCGGTAGCCTCTCTACCAGCGGCTTCGGGAAGCCCTGCTGGGAGATACTTGCCGGAGTCCAACTTCCTCCTTTTTCTGGCCATCATTGAAGGGGACACTGATGGTTGAGTCGGGTGGAGGACAAAAGTTCCTGGTTCCACAGGGAGCTTTTGTGCAGCGCACTTTGATAAATGATCAGCAATGCTATTCTCCGCATGTGGCACGTGCTCTGTTTGTAATCCATCAAAGTGCTCCTCCAACTTTCTCACTTCCTCTACATATGCCTCCATCAATGGACTCTGGTAATCCTTATTGACTTGTCTCACCACGAGCTGCGAGTCTCCACAGATGATCAATTTCTTGATTCCCAACTCCACCGCAATTCTGAGCCCGGCAAGCAGCCACTCATACTTAGCAGTGTTGTTGGTGGCCTTCTCACGGGGAAAGTGCATTTGAACCACATACATGAGATGCTCTCCGGTGGGTGCAACAAGAAGCACGCCAACTCTAGCCCTCCAACGAGAAAGCACCATCAAAATACATGATCCACTCCTGAGGCGCCTCCTTGCCGGGGATAACTGTCTCTTGTATCTCTTCATCTGGAGTGGGCGTCCATTCCGCAATGAACTCCGCCAACGCTCTGCTCTGAATGGTTGAGGTACTTTCGTACTTCAGGCCAAAGTTGACAGCTTTAGTGCCCATTCAACTATCCTGCCAGTAGCTTCGAGGTTCCTCAGTATGCGCTGCAGTGGGAAACGGGTGACAACTGTGATCTCATGGGCTTGGAAGTAGTGGCGTAGTTTTCTCAAGGCCATGATGCGGCTAAAGATCGACTTTTGCACTCCAGAGTACCACGACCTAGCCCCCTATAACAAGGAACTGAGAAAGTACAATGGCTGTTGCACCACTTTCTTCTTTGTCGCGGTTTTAGGACTGTCTTCGCTAACTTGCTCTGCTTTTCCTTGATCTATGTCCAATCCTGCCGTGACTGGTTCAGTTTCATCTCCAAAGGGGACAGTTGTGGCAGCTGCTTCCTCATCCACTTCTCGCTGCGCCACCAGCGCGACACTAACCACTTTGTTCGTTGCCGCTAAATATAGCAGCAACGGCTCTTGCGGTTTAGGAGTGACTAAGGTGGGAGCAGAGGAAAGGTATGCTTTCAGGTCTTGCAGCGCTGCTTCTGCCTCCGGGGTCCACTTCATCGTTACTGCCTTTTTCAAGATTTTGAACAAAGGTAAGGTGCGCTTGGCAGACTTGGAAATGAACCAACTTAGTGCGGCAACGCATCCAGTCAAATGCCTCACATCCTTGACAGTCTTGGGTGCTTGAATTTGCTCGGTTGCCTTGATCTTGTCCGGGTTGGCCTCTATCCCCCGCTGGGACACAAAGAAACCAAGTAGCTTGCCGGAGGGAACACCAAACACACACTTCTCAGGGTTTAACTTCAAATTGATCTTGCGCAAGTTTGCAAAGGTCTCTTCCAAATCTTGAATAAGTGTTGATCTATCCTTGGTTTTGACCACTATATCATCCATGTAAGCTTCTACATTCCTATGCAGCTGAGGCTCAAAACCAATTTGTACTACCCTTGCAAAGGTGGATCCAACGCTCTTTAACCCGAAAGGCATCCGTACAAAGAAGTACGTGCCACATGGAGTTACGAACGCGGTCTTCTCTTCATCTTCCTTGGACATGAATATCTAATGGTACCTGGAGTACACATGCAAAAAGAAAAGCAGATCACACCCGGAAGTGGAGTCTACAATCTGATCAATGCGTGACAAGGGGAAAGGGTCCTTCGGGCAGGCCTTGTTCAAGTATGTGAAGTCAATGCAGAGCCTCCATTTCCCATTTGCCTTGCACACTACCATTGGGTTCGCTAACCAGGTTGGATGCAGCACTCGTCTGACCAAACCAGCTGCTTCAAGTTTCTTGATTTCCTCGGCAATGAACTGCTACCGCTCCAAAGCTTGCTTCCTAACCTTCTGCTTGACGGGCCGAGCGTGAGGGCAGACAACAAGGTGGTGCTCTATTACCTCCCTGGGAACGCCGGGGATGTCAGATAGTTGCCAAGCAAACACATCGACATTTGCCCGCAGGAAGGCAATGAGCGCGCTTTCCTATTTGTCATCAAGGGTGGCGCTGATGGTGAACGTACCGTCAGCGCCATACTGCCTTGCTAGGACCTTCTTCACAGCAGGTGAAGCAACCTTGGATATCTTGCTAGTGGAACTCTCCGGTAGGTCATCAACAGGTGCAGTGCACTCCGGAGAGGCACGCTTCCTGGATTCCTTGCCGGCATCTCTGCTAGCCTTCTTTCCCTTCTTCGTTTCCTTGGCGGGAGCTGCAGCCTTAGCTGCTACCGCATCCTGATACATCTTGTCCACACATATGATTGCATTTCTGATGGGATGGAGATGACGCCCATCGGCCCTGGCATCTTAAAAGTATTATAGGCATAGTGGGATGCTACCATGAACTTCGCCAGAGCCGGACGACCAAGAATCCCATTGTACGGCAAGGGAAGTTCAACAACTTCAAATACAACCATCTCGGTCCGGTAGTTCAGCTCTCCACCAAATGTTACCGGCAGCGTAATCTTTCCCTTAGGATGGCTACTACCGGGGTTGATTCCTTGGAACGTGCCAGTAACCTTGAGCTCTTTATCAGGGATCTGTAGTTTGCTGACCACTTTGGGGGAGATCATATTCAGCCCAGCCCCGCCGTCAACTAGCATCTTTGTGACTTTAAGGTTGCAGATTGTTGGTGAAACCAACAACGGCAAACACCCTACCGCAGTAGTGCGGTGAGGGTGATCCTCTTCATCAAAGATGATAGGCGTGCAGGACCACTTGAGCGGCTTCCGGGAGTCTGCAGCTGGCTCCACGACATTGACCTCACGTGCCCACTGCTTGAGCTGACGGTGAGAGGAGTTCAGGGACGCACCTCCGTCAATGCACATGGCTTTAGTTGCTTTCTAGAATTCTTCCTCGCTGGCTTCTTCGTCATCTTCTTCATCACTCACATCATCCCCTTCTTTCTTCTCACGGCCTCTGGCAGGCTTCTCTATTTGCTGAGGGGCCTTGCCGCGGCGGCCCCCTACTGCCACGGCCTTTTCTGCTAGCACCTTCTTGGTCTCCCCCTGTCGTGCTTCTCATATTCTGCCTTCTGTTTTTTAACAAGCTGCTCAACTTGGTGGCATTCTTGGAGATTGTGACCTTTAGTGCGGTCGATTTTGCAGTATGGCCCATCGGACTTCCCAGCTTTCTCTACCACTGCAGCCTCCCGGCAATCAGCGCACGCGGTAGCTTCCTTGCCGGGGGCTTCGGTTTTGGCCTTCTTGCCGGTGCCGAGATAGCCAGAGCCCTCAATGGCCAATACTAACTTCTCCTTGCGTCTCTTGTTGCGCCTCTGGCTCTTCCACTTTGGGTTAGCGGTCTCATCGTTGTCCTCCAAATCAACCTTGATGCCATCCTCCTCCCCGGGGAGTCGCCTTCCTTCCTCAGCCCGGGGACATTTATCTGCCAAGGTGTATAATTCATTGATGGTCTTGGGCAGCCGGACGTTCATTTTGGACCACATCCTTCTGTTGCGCATGTTCGAGTGGAACGTGGCAATCACATCTGCTGGATGTATCTCTGGAATCTTCCTGTGTACTCGGCTGAACCTCTACATATACTTTCGCAAGCTTTCCCCTTCCTTCAGTGGAAGGATTTCCAAGTCACTGGGCCACCCAGGCTCCTGATGGCCACCCGTGAAGGCGCCAACAAATTCATTGCACAAGTCAGCCCATGATGAAATGGAATTCTCCGGCAGGTGCATCAGCCACGACCTCACGTTTGGCTTGAGTGCCCAAGGGAAGTAGTTGGCGAACAAATTTTCATCCTTGCCCCCGACGGCTTGAACAACAATTGTGTAAATGCTTAGGAACTCTGCCGGGTTTAACTTTCCATCATATTTTTCTAGTAGCTCAGGCTTGAAGACGCAGGCAGATGGCCAACGGACTTGCCGCAGCTCATGAGTGAAGGCAGGGCACCCAACCTCGAAAGGTAGGTACCCGCCATCACTTGGCGCAGGTTTATCAATGTCTGGGCCATTGCGCCTGTCAGATTGACGGCGGGTCTCCTGGCGCCGCTCTATGGTGACGCGCACATCTTCCCTCTGCCGATCCTCCAGGACCTGCCACTGATCCCGGTGAGCTCGTGGATCAGATGAGGCCATCGATGCTTAGTCGGGTTCGTGGACATGTTACTCTTGTTGCTGCCTCTGGGTTTGCTGCCGTGGAGGGGACTGCACCATTAGTGTGGCCCCCTCAACGTGGCCAGCAGTCCGGGCTGTTGTTGCTATTTGCGGGTACCATGATGGCTCTGCCTGCTGAGATTTTTCAGCTTCGGCGAAGCCGATCAGACTCTGGATGGTGGGCCTCCACTCATCCATTTGATCAACTGCTGGCGGGAATCTTAGCAGAAGTTGGCCCGCGCCATGGCTTCCGTAGCTGTGCTTGGCATGGCTGACAAGGCAGACCGCAAGGTCGCTCGACTCCTGGTAGCACCAGCAGGGGCGTAGCCGCGTTCTTGCCGTCGCGAACCGGTCGCCAAGGCAATTTGATGATGAGTAGGGCGCGCTCGGGATTGGCAACCCTGTTCGGCGCTCCATCTTGCTCGCCTTGCTCCGGGCAAGGCGCGTGCCCAGTAGCCACACCTGTGGTAAGCACTGCTAGAGGGTCACGACTTGCGCCAGAGTGGGCGTCGTTGCTGCGGTTGCGCCCGCTAGTGTGGCGGGGAGGTTGAGACTGGACGTTCCCTCCACCCGCGGCTTGCGGGTTATGGCCGTCGGGATGTTGTTGATGCTGTCCTTCCCCGGCGTCTCCTGCTCCAGCTTCGATCTTGGGGGACAAAACATCGGCGCCGCCTGCGCCATTCGCGTCACCCGCGGTACCCACCTCGCCTAACTGTTTAATCATCAGGAGGCTCGACACGCCTCTGGACGGGTGTCATGCGAGGATAACAAGTCTTCCAATGGACCGCCACGTGCTTAGTGGAAGCCACTTAATCATCAGGAGGCTCGACTTCGCATTGATAAGTGATTTGCATGGTGGTGCGGTGGAGCGGTGGTGTCTTGGCGGGAGTCCTTGCCCTTGGCGGCCCCGGCAAGCCTGCCGGGGAAATCTTGGACTTGCCCCTGGGGCGGCTTCGACCTGGCCAGGCTCTCCTGCCCAGCAAGGGAAGCCTTCCCAAGGTGATGCTCTGCTGTCTTGTATGTTTGTCTTGGTCTTCTTGATCCGCTCCTTGATATCTCAAAGAGCGGTTTCTCTAGCTTGGCCTTGCTTTGTAGTTTGGTGCTAGACACGCGATGCCAGTATGCCTATGTATAAGTCTGGGCAACAAACGCGAATGTTTGTTGCACCGACACAAAGTCTCGGCTGGGTGTCCTACCTTCGATGGGAAGGACTACCCCTACTAGAAGAACAAGATGCGCATGCATCTTGAGGCAATTGATAACGATCTCTGGTACATTGTGGAAAATGGCGTTCCCTCCAACACTCCCCCCATATAATGCTACTGATGTGAAGAGATTCAAGTAACTCGACTCTCAAGCGAAGAATATTATATGTGACCATCTGAGCAATGGAAGTACGGCAGAGTGAGTGCTTTGGAGTCTGCAAAGCTTATCTGGGATAAGCTGTCCAAGGTCAACGAAGGAATCTCAACCCAATGTGATTCTCGAGTTGACGTTCTTCGCAATCTCTTCAACCGCTTCAAAAGACTCGACAATGAAAATGTTCAGCAAACCTTCGATCGCCTCACTGATATCTCCAATGAGCTACAAGCACTTAGTGCCACTAACATCACCGATCATGAGGTGGTGAAAAAATTGCTGAGATCTCTTGATTCCTTATTTGACACACTAGCACTAATGATTCAAGAACGTGGAGACTACAAGTCACTAGATCCTGCTGATATCCTCGAGAGACTGAACACTCATGAATTCCAACAAGCTGAGAAGAGAGACCTCTATGGGCCAAGCTATGGAAGATCACGTGCACTAAAGTTCAAGGCAATATCCTCATCTAAAGAGGAAGACTTTGACAGTAGCCTTGGTGATCCTGAAGAACTAAGTCAGGAGCTAGCAATGCTCGTGAGGAAATTCCAGAAGTTCTAAAGGCGTGGCCGTTTTGGAGAAGCTTCAAGAGGTGATGACTTGAGATCAGATTCTTCATCCCGTGACTACAAGAAGAGGACTTGCCACAAATGCAAGAAGCCCGGTCACTACATGGCTCATTGTCCTCAGTGGTTGAAAGAATCAAAGAAGAAGAAGTACCAGGATGACAGTTCAGATGACTCGAAGAAAAAGAAGAAATCTTCAAAGTCCTCATCGTCAAAATCTTCAAAGTCTTCATCTCACAAGAAGAGCAGTCCCAGAAAGGCTCGGGCATTCATTAGCAAGGAAATGGACTCTGAAGCTGAATTTGAGGAAAATGAGGAAGAGGAGGAATCTGAGGAGTCAGACTCTGGTGTGGCGAGCCTAGCTCTCGCTACTGCTTTCATCAGCAAGTCCATCTTCAACTGTGAAGAAAATGGCAACTCCAACACTACTGATGATGGCAATGATGACTACACTCCCACCTATTGCTTCATGGCAAAAGGTGCCAAGGTACTCAAATATCCCTCCTCCAAATCTAGTGAAGATGAATCTGATGTAAACCTCAAACCTAGCTATTCCAAGCTTGCTAATATTACCACTAAACAACAAAAAACTTTGGAAAGGATTCAAAATTTGCTAGACAAAAGCGATGACCTGTTGGGTGAGGAAATGGATCGAACTCAAACTCTGACTGATGATCTTCAATGACTTCAGTCCAAGTTTGATAACCTTCAAGGTCGTCATGTAACTCTCTTAGCCGATCATGAGAAGCTTTCTTATGAATTTCTTCAAAGAAAGCAAGATCTTGAGAAACTAACGGTGAGTCATGATGATCTCCAAAGGGAAAATGACTCTTTGCTTGCTCAACAGATCAGTTCCGCTCAGGAAGAATTCATTCCACCATGTTTGAAATGCATCAAACGTGAATCTGCTAATTCTTCACCTGAAAGTTCAAATGCTTCTATTGCTGCAAATTCTTCAACTATTTATGTGGTTGCAAATTCCTCATCTAGGGATACCAAAAGTATCACTGACGAAAATGCAGGGTTGAAGGAATTGTATGTGACAGGCATGTACAAAAGCCTCAAAGGGCATCAAGCTCTTTGTGATGTGCTTAAAAAGACAGATCTTGAACAGGAACCCTAGGAAAGAGGGTATTGCATTTGAGAGGAAACTCAATGTTGAAGGAACCTAATGGAAACCTGAGCAGTATCCCAAAACCACATGGGTTGTTGCAAAAGGACCTCCCGTAGACCCATCTACTTTATCTGGCTTTACATGTGAATCTTCATATTCATCTGATGAGTCATTTGAATCCAACTATAAACTGTTCAAAAATCAGAATGGTGAAGTATTTGCCACATATGTTGGAACTAACTGCAGGAACGGTCCCACTAAAAAGAAAATCTGGGTTCCCAAAAGGTGCCTTGAAAGTCTTCACATGAATGTCCTCAAGACACCACCTGTGAAGAACAGGAACTCGAGATCAAATTCCTCATATGGACCAAAGTCCTCATATGGATCAAATTCCTCATATGATCATCATCGTGCTAATGCATCTGTTTCGCAGGAAAAATCTAAGGGTCATGAATATGTGTTCATAAGTCCTCGAAGAATTTATCTGCTTACTCATATGCATACTCTAACCCCTCCTCTGTGTAACGAAGTGCACTGGCTTCAATTCCACCTTTCTCATATGGAGCTCGCAGAATGATGAACTCTTTGCCACCCGTCCATATGTGGGTGGTGAAGAAAAAGAACTAATCTCTTATGCAGGGTCAGATCTCCAGACGAACTTGAACGTCTGAAGAATTTGCTGGAGACCTGAGGATGCTTGAAAGGACGCAAGCCAATCATGAAGAAATGAATTACTCATTTCTCACGTCCTTATATTGTTGTATCTGTTGTACTACTTGATGAAATTCTATCTGATGAATTTGATGGCATATTCTTCACTCTGAAGTATATGAGTTCGTAAGATGCACTAATTCGTCTGCAGGATGAATCTATCAAAGCTACTTAGTGGGTCCTCGACAGTGGATGTACAAATCACATGACTGGTGACAAGAACTTACTGATGGACTCTGCACTATATCCATCGCATCTGAAGCATATTACCTACGCTAATAAAGGAAAAAAGCAAGGTATTGGGTCTAGGTAGGGTTGGAATCTCAAAGGATCGACACATAAAGGAAAAAAGCAAGGTATTGGGTCATGCTTGTCGAGTGCCTCGGATTCAACCTCATGTTTGCCTTAATGCTTTGTGATCTTGATATGGTTGTCATCTTTGGCAAATATCGTTGCATAGTACTCATGGAATCTGACAAATCCAAAGTCTTCGAAGGCTTTAGGAGAGGAGACTTGTATATTGTTGATTTCTCCGCAGGACCACAGCCTGCCACATGTCTACTTGCAAAAGCTTCAGAAGGCTGGCTATGGCATCGACGACTTGGCCATGCTGGCATGAGGAACTTGCACACACTTGTGAAGAAGAAGCATGTCATCGGCATCGAGGGTGTCAAATTCCTCAAAGATCATCTTTGTGGGGCTTGTGAGTCTGGAAAGATGACCAAATCCAAGCATCCCTCGAAGTCTATCATGACTACCTCTCGTCCTTTTGAATTGCTTCACATGGACCTGTTTGGCCCCACTCATTATGCCACACTAACAAATGCAGCATCTCTATATGGATTTGTTATTGTTGATGATTATTCTCGTTACACCTGGGTGCATATCATCACTAACAAAACTGAGGTGCAGGAAGTCTTCAAACGATTTTCCTCAAGGGCCTCGACGAATTTCGGTGCGAAGATCAAGCATATCCGGAGTGACAATGGGACCGAGTTCAAGAACACTAGCCTTGATGACTATCTTGATGAACTTGGTATTACTCATGAGTTATCTGCCCCATACACTCCTCAGCAGAATGGCGTCATGGAGCACAAGAATAGGACTCTTGTTGAGATGGCTTGCACCATGCTTGATGAATACAAGAAACCTCACCGCTTCGGCCTGAGGCTATTGATACTGCGTGCCACATCATCAACAGGGTATATCTTCACAAATTCTTCAAGAAGACCTCATATGAGCTCCTCACTGATAAGAAACCCAATGTGAGTTATTTCAAAGTCTTCGGTGCTAAATGCTGGATTAGAGATCCTCATCACAACTCTAAATTTGCACCGAAAGCACATGATGGTTTTATGCTTGGTTACAGAAAGGACTCGCACACCTACAGAGTCTTCAACACCTATCACCACAAGGTTATTCAAACTGTAGATGTGCGGTTCGATGAGACTAATGGCTCACAAAGAGAGCACCTACCTCCTGTGCTAGATGAAGTACCTCCTGAGGAATCTTTTAAGCTCAAGGCTACTGAGGATATCATACCCACTGAAGAACCTACTGAAGAACACATTCCAGATAAAGAGGACAATCATACTGGTGCACTTGAGGGAAATTGCGCGGAAGAAAATGCTCAGCCCAATCAAAGTCGTCAACTTGCTCATCCTCGCGTGGCAAATGAAGTGCAGATTGAGAAAATCCTCGACGACATCAATGCACCAAGTCCTCTCACACCCTCAAAAGCTTCACATTTGTCCAACTTTTGTGGGCACTTTGCTTTTGTCTCTATCATAGAGCCCACCAAAATTGATGAGGCATTTCTGAAGCCTGAGTGGATTCAAGCAATGCAAGAGGAATTACACAAATTCGAGCTCAATAATATGTGGGAACTTGTCAAGCGACCAGATCCTCGCAAGCACAACATCATAGGTACCAAGTGGATCTACCGCAACAAGCAAGACGAAAATGGCCTAGTGGTGAGGAATAAGGCTCGTCTTGTAGCTTAGGGCTACACACAGGTTGAAGGAATTGATTTTGATGAAACGTTTGCACCTGTTGCTAGACTTGAAGCTATTCGCATATTGCTTGCTTATGCTAACCATCATAATATCATCTTATATCAAATGGATGTGAAAAGTGCATTCCTCAATGGTAAGCTTAAGGAAGAAGTATATGTCACTCAACCCCCAGGTTTTGAAGATTCTAAGCATCCTGACAAAGTCTTCAGACTCAACAAGGCCCTCTATGGGCTCAAGCTGGCCCCTCGGGCGTGGTAGGACACACTGAAGGAATTCCTCATGAAGAAAGGCTTCAAACCCGGTTCACTTGATCCTACTCTTTTCACAAAAACTTATGATGATGAATTATTCGTGTGCCAAATATATGTAGACGATATTATTTTTGGGTGTACTGACGAACGTTACAGTGATGAATTTGGATACATGATGCATGAAGAATATCAAATGTCTATGATGGGAGAACTGAAATTCACCCTAGGTCTTCAAATTCGTCAACAACGCAATGACATCTTCATATCTCAAGATAAATACCTCAAAGATGTACTGAGGAAATTCGGCATGCAAGATTGCAAAGGCATCCAAATCCCTATGACCACAAATGGCCATCTTTGCACCGATGAAAATGGTAAAGACTTCGATCAAAAGGTATACCACTCCATGATTGGCTCTTTATTGTATCTATGTGCATCTAGGTCAGATATTATGCTTAGTCTTTGCATGTGTGACCGTTTTCAAGCCACACCGAAGGAATCACACCACAAGGCTGTGAAACATATTCTTCGATATCTAGCTCACACTCCAACACTTGCATTATGGTATCCCAAGGGCTCGGCTTTTGATCTCATTGGATATTCTGATTCTGACTATGTCGGTGATCGGGTGGATCACAAGTCAACATCAGGCACATGCCATTTCCTTGGACGATCCTTAGTATGTTGGTCCTCGAAGAAGCAGAACTGCGTATCACTGTCTACTGCTGAAGCTGAGTATATTGATGCTGGTTCTTGTTGTGCTCAATTGCTGTGGATGAAGCAAACCCTCAAGGATTATGGCATCAATGAGAAGAACGTGCCTCCCTACTGCGACAACAAGAGTGCCATCAAGATTGCTCACAACCCAGTTCAACACTCGAAGACAAAGCACATCCAGATTCGTCATCATTTTCTTCGAGATCATGTGTTGAAGGGCGATATCTCCATCAACCACATGAAGACTGAAGAACAACTGGCGGATATCTTCACAAAGCCCTTGAATGAAAAGAGATTTTGCAAGTTGCAGTGTGAGCTAAATATCTTAGAATCTTCGAATGTTCTTTGAAAGGACACACATCCTAACATTTATGCAAAATTGATGACTTAGATGTGTAACACATGAACTAACATTTTTCTTCAATCAATGAAGACTAACCCTCTAAGTGTGAAGAAATTAATGAAGAATTTGATTCTTAGAGCCCTACGATAATTGTACGCGGTGTCTGAAATCATCATTCTTATACGGTGGGTCACGCCACCAACCAAAGTTGAAAATCTTCAAATTTGAGTTTTTTTCGTCATTTTGCAAATTCTTCAAATTTTCAAATTCCTCAAGTTTGCAATTTCTTCAAATTTTTCGACTGGTGTTCTTCATTGACTATATATATATATATATATATATATATATATATATATGAGTTTTCAATGTCCTCAACAGCATTCACTTATTGCTAATTCTTCAAGTTGATTTTTCCTCTAAGTGAATGTGATCGGACCCGTTCCCCCTCTATGCTAAACTCAACCCAGTCTATTCACAAATTCTTCATGTGCGTTCTATTTGAAACCCATTGAAAGTCTTCACTGTGTCCTTAACAATTGAAGAATTTGCGAACAAAACATTAAAATTTCATATCTGAATTTTTGGCAGTTGCCGCTCAAACCGTTCCACTTCCCACGATGGATTATTTTACTCACCCACGATCCCCCATGATCTCCACCTCTTAGTATGTGGGTGACACATGTCGTTAGGATAGCAAGGGTCAGGGGCATGCTCGTCCAAAATCTTCGGGTGAATAGTTTTTCACCTCGGCTATAAATACCCCCTGCCCTCCTACTACCTCATTTACTCCGCTCGACCGCGTCTCTCCTTGCTCAAGCTCTGACCTAGCGCCGCTGCTGAACTTCATCGTTGCCGGTGAGGAAGAGCTTCACTGCCTTGACCTCGTCGCCGTCGTACTCGCGCCGGCCACAAAAATCCTCACACCGCCGCCGCCGTAGTTGTCTCCTGCCACTGAGTTAGGGCGTCGGAGATCTGGACAGACGAACCTCTAAGTTCTTACTCCCAGTTCGTCGTGTTCTTAATCAAGGGTAACTAAAATCTGATTTTACCGCCCTACTTTGATTCTTATGATTTTCACAAAATCCTCAACAGGTGTTTATTCCTCAACAATCTACTCCTTAAACACTGCAATGCTTGCTTTCCTTGATTTATTTCTTTAAGCTATGATTTTCCTCAAGATTCCTCAATTGTGTAGATTTTCTAATCTATACAACTCTGGAACCTGAGTCAAGAATGCTTAGTGAAATTCCTCAAGACATCTATGGTCAAATTCCTCAACTTGATACATTTTGAAAAATTTCTGAGAACGCATATGACCTCTTCGAATTCTTCGCACCTATACTCTGTTCACGAGTACAAAAATGTCTACTGATGAGTCTCTAGGTTCTCATCAACTTAACTCATTTGTAGCATTCCTCGAAGAAAAATTGCATACCTACTCAGAATCATGAAAAGTTCAAAATCCTCAAGTGAGGAAAATGGCAGATGGGAAAAGACCTCAGAAAGGAGGAAAGAGGCCTAAAACCAACACAACATTTGAAATCCCTGAGGACATCTATGATGAGTATTGTACACTAGATGAAGAAACTCATGGGAAAGAAAAACAAGAATTAGCGCAAAGTGCGCATTCACATGATTGAGAGAAGATGGGCAAAGGAATGGAGGGAATATTGTTATGTTACTCCCAAGTACATGAAGAAATTTGTTGTAAATCCTCCATGCTCAAGACCACCTCTAGCTGCTGGCCAACGAGCTGATCCTACCAGCATCAAGCGTGGTGAGGATTTTCCAAAAGAATGGGCCAAGCGCCAAGAAAAGCTCCGAAAAACTGCAGCTGAAGCAATGAGGACATTCGATGAGGATTCTCAAGCTGCTGCTGCTGAGGCCTCTGCTAGTAGAGCTGCGCCAAAGAAGGCCATTCTGAAGAAGTCAGTTGTGAAGACAAAATCTTCAAGCTCAATGCCCTCACGGCCAAGTTCCTCTACAGCAAAGCCCTCAGTTCAAATACCTCAGGCAACTTCCTCAAAGGCAGCGCCAACTTCTTCTGTTGCTGCAAAATCCTCAGCTGCTGCCACAAAGTCCTCAAGAACTATGCATCTTGCAACATGTTAGCGGACTACTGGTTTTTCAATTGCATCAGGAGCTTCTGCAACTTCCTCAGCTCAACCACAATCCTCAAGTGGTCCAACATTGCTTTAGGTTAAGTCCACTGCTGGACGTGGAAAGAGGCCAAGTCCTCACAAGAAACAAGTGGCTTTCCAGGTTCCATCTGATGATGATGATCAAGCTGATGATGATGAACTTGCTGAAATCATCAGAGATAGACAAGAAAGGGCTGCAGGAGCCAAAGGAAGCTTTGCTCCTTTTATGCTGGATCCGAAGAAGATCCTTGACTTCATTGATATCTGGCATAAGGATCCAAATACCCCACTCCCTGACCTGAATTTGACTCCTGGTCAAAGTCACATGCTGACCGCCTTCATAGGCGAAGAAAAATGGAAGTTTGAGAAGGCTAGGGGAGTCAAGAAGGACCAGTACAAGAAAGAGCGGTTTCTGAGGAACAACATTCTCACTTTGTCTCCTGGAGAACTTGTTGAAGTTCAGAAGGACATCAAAGTCCTCAGTGATGAATTTGACCGATACCATGCTGATTGGCTCAGAGCCAAGGTCAAATTTGTCAACATTGCCAAGAACCTCAAGGTAAAAGTTGCAGCTCCATCACAACAAAAAATTCCTCAGGCTGAAGATTCTGTTCAGCCTGCTGACGAAACTACTGAGCTTGAAGAAACAGAGAATGCCATGGCGATGGCATCAGTCGTGCCTGAAGAAACTGCACCTACTTCGTCCTTAGCTCCTCCTGCAAAATCTTCAAAGGAGAAGAAAACAACACTTCCTTCTGCATCAGAAGTGAAGAAAACAAAAGCTGCGGAGAAGGAAGCCGCAAAGAAGAAAGCATCAACCTCTACAGAATCCTCAGCTCCCAAGAAAGTGAGGACTTTGACGAGCTCTTTCGGTGAACCAATTGATGATGTTCCCATTTCGATTGTGCCATCAAAGGAAATAGTTTCTTTTGGTGAGGAATATGTCATTCCAGATGACGGAGATGATGAAGAAAATCATTCTGCTGCTTCTTCAGAGCAGTTTGATGAAGAAATTGAGGTGGAAGCAAATGCTTCAACCCCACTGGTATTATCGCCTATGCCTCAGTTCATGGCTGAAGAGGCGGGAGTAGAAGAAATTGATGAAGATTTGGATATTTACTCAACCACTCCTGTCCTTAATGATGATTATTGGGAAAATCTTCACCCAAATTCACCAATTGCCACACCTCTCCATCAAATTCCTCGGTCTCCTATGCAAACTTAATTTTTTTGATAGGGTCTAAAGGTCGTCCAACTTCTCTCCAATCTATTCCTGAAGAAATTCCAGCTGCAACAGCTGAAGAAATGGAGACACAGTGATAAAGGCGAGCGTGTCCCGATCTTTGGATGAGATGATAACTATCAATTTGGTGGAGCCGACTTTGATGATCCGGCTGAAAATGTGCACGACATTGCACCTTAGCAATCGCTAAATCAACTCTGAAGGGTTATTGACCACACCGGAGCACGATCAACATGACCACGAAGGTCTATTCCTACACGCAATCGAAGAACAAGCAAGAATATGATTAAGCAATCTGAATATTGCGAATATATATGAAGTATTGATTATGGTGGGGATCCGAAAGCGGTCTTGGTCTGGTCGTTGGACACAAACGAAGTACACGAAGTTGCAATGGCTAACTTTTAACTAAACAAATCCCAAGGAAAAAGCTACTAGATGGATCTACTTATATAGGAGCAAGAGGTGGCGGCCAAGGAGGTGGGAGGATGTCCCAAGGCAGCCTAAAACTAACCCTAGGTCATACAAGGCTCATGGGCCCAAGTGGAGATGATGCAACACCTTTGGACTTGTAGTTTGACTCGGATTCTGCTGCAGCGTCATATTGTTTCGTCGATAACTCAATGCTCCGGATGAATTTGAAGGTGAATCGAACTGAGTTGGAAAGAGCATGAAATCTACTTTCGAACAAAAAAAGAATTACCCAATTCGGAGTCCGTATGAAAGAGTGCTTGGTGTTTTGAGTCAGGTATGTCTGTGCAGTCCGAATCTGAATCCAGAAAGTGAGAGACTTGGACTCTATTTTTGACTTGGACTCTATTTTCTCTTGGCCCAAAAGTGATGCGAGAGAACTTTTTGAACAGCACCTAAACATCTCTTTTCCCCTTATCTTCGTATGTGGATTGTACAAATGTCCCATACACCTGCAATTAGACATGACACAAAAGTTTGTGAAGTATTTTTGTCGTGGATGACATAAATAAATTAGTGAATAGTTTGCATTAGAAATCACCTCACAAATATACATGTATGCAATATTTTTGGTCGTATCCAAGGTAGTCATGTCCTCATCATCCTCCGCTTCTTGAAAACAAAGCCGTCCTCGGCGTTGCTTAATCTGAAATGTGGCTAACAAAAGAGACAAGGTGTACATGTTGTATATGTATATGTCATCCATTTTTACTTCCCTTGGTTTTTGCACATATGACACATGTATACATGAGTATCCTTCATAGTTCATAAAATCTAAAGCCAAAATATTATCACAAGAAGTAGAAGGCATGAAAATATTGCAACTCAGTTTGCACATATAAGTGAAGCTCTTATTCATTTCAAAAGGTTGACAATGTTCATCATTAAACCATCCTAACATTGGTGAATAAACCTTACTTGCATCAAATTTACATGCTATAGCATGCTTAAATAAGCAAACATGCAATAAGTCATTAGTCACAGAATCATCACCAAGATTAGAGGTCATATCAAAATGATTAAACTTTGGTTCTTTTGCATCAATAGTTAATTCAATGGGTGCACTCAAAATTGTTGGTATTTCAGTTATTTGATCACATGACGCATTCATGACAGTAACACAATTCTCTAAAATAGGTGGTGTGCCCACATCAATAGGTAACTCAACACATGATGTATTCAAGTTAACTAGGCATGCATCATTCTCATGTGAAAGTGGAAAATATGCACCTTTGTCATTACCTCTTATGATCAACTCAGATGATGTAGGCACTCTCGATGGTGATGTGTCACATCATGGAGATGATGTAGTCCCCGCAACAACGGATGTGGTTGTCATAGTACGCCTAGTAGTTGAAGGAACAACCGTATCAACTCTTGGAATATGCACCGTGTGCTTGTTCTCCTTGTGGGCAACACGTCGTTTTAATTCCTGTTCAGCTTTGCAAGCAAGACGAAACAAATGGTCCATACGATAACACTCTTCATGAATTAGTATCTCCTGAATATCATGGTTTAATCCTCCCCAAAATCTATCCATAAAATCTTCTTCACTTTCTTCTAAAAATGAGTGCAACAAGGTAGTTTGTAAATCATCATAATATTTTGTTACGGTGTCACTACCTTGTTTTAAATGTTGTAGTTTTTTAATCATGCCACGAGTATAATAAACATCTACGAATCTATCTCTAATGACATGTTTTAAATCATCCCAAGTAGTAGGTATATAATCAGAGTTTAACCGACGGTATTTACTCCACCAAACTGAAGCATAACCAGTGAATGAACCAACCGCGACCTTAACTTTTTTACAATCAGCAAAATTATGGGAAGCAAATATAATATTTATGTCGAACTCCCACGCAATATATAAAGCAGGTCTGAAACGGCCATTAAATGGTGGTATAGAAACATTAACCTGATCATGTGCATTTGGATGTTTGTGTACCTCTCGTGACGGTTGTAGTATTTGCTTAGGTGGTGGCACGTCTCCCACGATCGATAAAGCCCAAGAACTAACAACTCCGGAACCTGCCATAGTTAGTAGAAAACAAGAAACAAAATCCAAGAATAATGTTCCTATGAACTACTAGGATGTGGTGGTAAAACGCTCACAGTATAGCAAATATCAATATCTTACAAGTTCTTACCATGCAGCAGGTGGTGACAGGCAACCAGCGGTGTCAAATAACTCTGAAAATTGAGTAAAGCGATTGCCAGGGGAACATACGTATACACAGTGTAGAAATATGTGGAGTTTGGAAGGCTTAAATATTTGGTAGCAAAAGATTAGCAATAATCAATTCAGAGATGCAATGTTGAATAAACGCTCAACGACGGTATTGTGCTTGTCCTAGGCTAGACCGGATGAGAGACGCGAGCCTAGAACACTAATGAGGTCACGGCGTAGCACAACTAGCATCAATAAAGGATATGAAGTAGTTCTGGACAGCAAGATAAAAGTGAAGATCACAATAGCAGTAAAGATAATGATGTGAAACAACTGCCAAGCAGGATATACCAACAACTTTCTCTCCAACTTCCTCCGGAAAATTTTGTCCCAATTTTCTGATAATTTTTCTCAAGAATGGCACTGACTCAAGCTATCAAACGCAAAAAGAATCACTCAATTCTGAATTGATATGAAGAGTCAAAGAATTCTAAAACTGGCCTGAAAACTGGAACAAGCTATATGCGCAAACTTCGGAGGGCAAAAAGACCTATTTAGAAGCCGATTTTGAGACGCCAAATGTTAAAAAAGCTTTTGCAACTATTCAGATGCGGCTCGTCACTAGCTTTAATTTGAGTACTTGTGGAGCCAAAACGGACTTCGTATGAAAAAGATATGCCTGTTTTACTGAACACTGCGCAAAACAGATTCCAATCCGAATTCAGGTACGAGATTGATTCTAGATAGATCCGAAATTTCTTTTTCTTTTCTTCTGTTTTTTCTCTCACTTTTTTTTATTTTTCTTTCTCTCCTTTTTTCTCTGGCTTTTTTTAACTTTTTTTTGTCTCTGCCTTTTTTTGTCTCTGCCTTTTTTTGTCTCTCCCACTTTCCAAGACAAACTAGATAAGATGCAGATTGGATCAAGCGAAGATGTGAACGACCTCAACTATGATCGTGACAATGAACGATGGGTAGCACGTGGTGGAAATTGATGGATGGGGTGGTGGACAGCTGAAGGGATAACGATGCAGCGGCAACATGACTAATGTGAACAAAAATAGAAACTCTAAATGAACTAGACACCAAGACCAGCAACTTGACACGATGATGCAACCGATAATTCAATAATGCAAACAATGAAAAGAAAATTGCAAAGGCTCAGACTTGCTACGACAAAAGATGAATAGATCTAACTTTTTTTGTGACTTTTTCTTGGATAATAGGTAAGAAAATAAATCTAATCTAGGGATAACTGGATTCTCACCGAGCAACCTGAAAACTGATACCACTTCATAGAGGCAAAGGTGTCCCGTCTTTTGATGAGATGGTGATTATCTTTTTGGAGGAGTAGACTTTCACGATCCGACTGCAAACGTGCACGACGTTGCGCCTTAGCAATCGCTAAATCAACTCCGAAGGGTTATTGACCACACCGGAGCATGATCAACCTGACCACGAAGGTCTATTCCTGCATGCAATCGAAGAACAAACAAGAATATGATTAAGCAATCTGAATATTGCGAATATATATGAAGTATTGATTATGGTGGGGATCCGAAAGTGGTCTTGGTCTGGTCGTTGGACACAAATGAAGTACACGAAGTTGCAATGGCTAACTTTTAACTAAACAAATCCCAAGGAAAAAGCTACTAGATGGATCTACTTATATAGGAGCAAGAGGTGGCGGCCAAGGAGGTGGGAGGACATTCCAAGGCAGCCTAAAACTAACCCTAGGTTGTATAAGGCTCATGGGCCCAAGTGGAGGTGATGCAACACCTTTGGACTTGTAGTTTGACTCGGACTCTGCTGCAGTATCAGATTGTTTCGTCGATAACTCAATGCTTCGGACGAATTTGAAGGTGAATCGAACTTGGTTGGAAAGAGCACGAAATCTACTTTCCAACAAAAAAAGAATCACCCAATTCAGAGTCCGTATGAAAGAGTTCTTGGCGTTTTGAGTCAGGTATGTCTGTGCAGTCTGAATCTGAATCCAGAACATGAGAGACTTGGACTCTATTTTCTCTTGGCCCAAAAGTGACGTGCGAGAACTTTTTGAACAGCACCTAAACATCTCTTTTCCCCTTATCTTCATATGTGGATTGTACAAATGTCCCATACACCTGCAATTAGACATGACACAAAAGTTTGTAAAGTATTTTTGTCGTGGATGACATAAATAAATTATTGCATAGTTTACATTAGAAATCACCTCACAAATATACATGTATGCAATATTTTTGGTCGTATCCAAGGTAGTCATGTCCTCATCACACAGACTGCTGATGAAACTAACGCTTCAATTCCTCAGTCTGCTGCACCAGAAGTTGTGACTCAAGAGGTTGTGAGGCCTATAACTGCAAATCTTCAGCCCAAGCCTCAAAATCCTCAGTTTGGCACAAGGAGGCCAAAATTCAACAATGCTGATTTCTTCGCTGAGCATCATTTCTTCACTGATGCAAATCCTTATGACTCAGCAAGACTAAGGCGCAATAGGTTTTGGATTGCAAGTCAGATGAATTTCTATGCCTTTCTTCTATTTGACAAGGACAAAGTCTTCCAACACCGCCAAATTCCTCATGTAGATATGGAGTCCATTCCATGATTTCAACCAATTTTGAATGTTCTTCAAGAAGCTGGACTCCTCAACTTCTGTGCTGACATTTGTGATTGGAATGAAGAGCTAATTCTACAGTTCTATGCAACTCTGCACCTCACTAGCAATGTCCCTGATGTCAATTCATGGGTTCTGGACTAGATGACAAAGCTCCAGCAACTGAATTGCTTCATGCCATCTGATGAAGACATCAATACCATTGTTACACCCACAGCCCCTACTGCTATACATACTGGACCAATTACTAGAGCTCGCGCATGCCAATTAAATTATCAGGTACTTTCGTTTCTTGGTAATGATTCTAATGTTCATGAGAATATGATGCTGCCTAAATTGGATACATTTGTTTTGCTTACAAATGAAGGGCCTAGCTTGGACAAGAAAGAGGAACCTTGGAGCAAGTTCAGGCATGGAGATGATGGCATGCGCAAGGGAAACAAGAACGGAGTTACAAGTGACGATTTCAGGACTTTGAAGCCACCATAATGAGTGCAGGAAGCCTTGGACGAAATATACAAGATGCCACTTCATAAATTTCGTCCAGAGGCTATTATAGGTGCTGCGTCACCTTATTATTGGGCCAGGCCCATGTAATTTTGAAATACTTGAGTATAGGCTGTTTTTAGAGTCTGTATTTGTGGGGAAACAAGAGATCGGGTTGGTTTCGGACCCCTCCTTCAAGGGCCACGAAATCCCCCCCTCTTCCTCCATATATATAGCCCTTAGGGCACCGTTTAGACTTTGGGTTTTGTTTAGATTAAAAGTTCACCATAGCTGCAACTTCGCGTACTTCGTTTGTGTTCAACGACCAGACAAAGGCGTCACAGAACCCCACCTTCATTAATAAAGCTTTCCTCTTATATTCGCAATATCCAGATTGCAATCTCAGTTTCTTGCTTGTTCTTCGTTTGCTCGTAGGAAACAGACCCTCGTGGTCAGGTTGACCATGCTCCGGCATGGTCAATAACCCTTGGAAGTTGGTATAGCGATTGCTAAGGCGCGACGTCTCGCACGTTCGTAGTCGGATTGTCCAGGTCGACTCCCACAGAAAACGATAGCCACCATCTCATCGAAACATCGGGACACCTTCGCCTCTATCAAGTGGTATCAGATTTCTAGGTTGCTCGGTGAGATTTTACAGTTTTTCGTAGTTTAGATCGAGTCTGTTCTTCATACCTACATTCCACGAAAAAGCCAAAAAAAATAGGGTTAGTTCATCATATCCGAACCAATCTGAGCCTTTGCATAATCTTTTTTGGGTTTTTGCTTTATTGAATTTGCGGTTGCATTGTCGTGTCTAGTTGCTGGTCTTAGTGTCTAGTCCTTTAGAGTTTCGAGTTCTGTCACAGTTTGTCACGCCACCGCCGCACCATCTTCGTCGCTGCTGCCATATACCACCACCGCTGCCATATCCTACCACCGCTGCCATATACCATCACCGCTGCCGTATTATACCACCATATATCCACCACCAATCCAAGTTCTTTTCATATTAGGTTTGTTTTTTAGACCCATCTATTTTTTGAATCGTGTTTCCTTGCCTGAGTAGGTTTCGGAAAAAAAAAGTCTGGAGACCCCCGGGCAGTTTTTAGGCCAAAATTTCGGCAGTCAAAAATATTTTTCCCTATCCTATTTTTAGGTCCCAGGGAGCGTTTTGAGACACTCGCCATCATAGTGATTTTTTGTCGCACTTTTTCGTCGTCGCTACCCTGATTTCCGAAAAAAAAATTGTCAAAAAAAAATTTCGTGCCAATCCTGATAGTTTGACTTGGGAAGAGTTTTGAGACACTCGCCATTATAGTGATTTTTTGCAAAAAAAGAAGAGCGCAAAAAAAAGATAAAATTTTTTAGAGTGTGCTCTTCCCTTGTTTACGTGCCGCGCCATGATTTTGTTAGTGTTCTAGGCTCGCGTCTCTAGTACGGTCTAGCCTAGGACCAGCACAGTACCGTCGTTGAGCGTTTATTCAACTTTGCATCTCTGAATTGATTATTGCTGACATTTTTTATACCATATCATAAGCTTTCCTAGCTCCCCATACATCTACGTCGTGCGTTTGACACCACCTGGCAATCGCTCTGTCCAATCTTTAAGAGTTTTGACTACAATGGTTGCCGATCACCACCTGCTGCTGGGTAAGAACTGGTAAGCATTTGAGATTCGCTTGACGGTTTTGTGATACACCACCACCACCACTTCCTAGTAGTCTGTAGGATCATATTCTTGTGTGTTTCTATTGCTGCTAACCATGGCAGGATCACAAGCCGATGAGACTGATTGGGAGAACATGACGAACAAACAACTACATGATAAATTTCAGCAAATGATGAGTGGACAGGTGCAAGATGTGCAAAACAGATTTGAAGAGGCCATGGAGAAGATAGATGGAATTGAGAAGACGTTCGAAACAAAGCTCGATAACAAGTTTAATGAATTGCTCGCGCGTCTTCCACAACCACCGCCGGCTGCACCTGTCGCACCTCTACAACAACAACAACGTCGCCTTCCAAATCATGTGGGACGAGCACAGCGCGTTCCCCTTGAGCCTGGTCAAACTTCTGGTGCCGCTGCACCTACTGTTGATGCTTCTGTGGCTCCTGCTGCCGCTGAGGAGGACGATTATGCGGGCGATTACGAGGATGAGGTTGATCAAAATCGAAACTACGTACCAGCACCAGGTCGTCCACATGCCAATAATCGCAATGGTAGGGCTGCATTACCAGCTCAGGTACGAGATCATGACCATCTTCCTAAACTGAAATTGAATATTCCACCATTTGAGGGTAGATATGTTCCTGATATATATCTTACTTGGGAGTTAGAAACTGAACAACGTTTTACATGTTTACAATATCCCGAGGAGAGACGTGTTGCTGCTGCTGTTTGTGCTTTTACTAGTTTTGCATGTGTATGGTGGTCTGAACATTGTAGATTATATCCTATTCCAGCTACGTGGGCTGCTTTGAAAACTGTTATGCGTACTCATTGAGTTCCACCATATTATCAACGTGAATTACTTCAAAAATTGCAGCGCTTAAGACAAGGAAAAAATTATGTAGAAGAATATTATCAGGAATTACAAACTGGCATGATTAGATGTGGTATTGTTGGGGAGAATGAAGCTATGCTTGCACGTTTTATGGGTGGATTAAATAGAGAGATTCAGACCATTCTAGAGTATAAGGAGTATAATAATATCACTCGTTTATTCCATCTTGCTTGTAAAGCTGAACGTGAAGTGCAGGATCGACACGCATTGGCGCGAACTAATTTTTCTGCAGGTCGATCTTCATCATGGACAGCACGTGCCTCCTCTACTCCCACACGTCCTACTGTAGCACCACTAACTTCAGCCGCCAATTCCAACCGAGATACAAGAAAACAGGCACCACCACCACCATCTGCCAAGAGTACACCTTCTGGGCCTGCCCAGAGCTCTTCTTCATCTATGGCATCAACAGGGCACACACATGATATTATTTGTCGTCGTTCTAAGGGAAGAGGTCATTATGCGAGAGAATGCCAATCTCCGCGTGTTATGATTGCTACTGAGGATGGTGGGTATGAGTCCGCTAGTGACTATGATGAGGAGACTTTGGCTCTTATTACAAGTGAAGAACAGGGTGGAGATGATTCTGATCATGAGATGCAATACATGGCTCCTGAAGACGCTGACAGGTATGAATGTTTAGTTGCTCAACGTGTTTTGAGTGTGCAGGTCACACAAGCTGAGCAAAATCAGAGGCATAATTTGTTCCATACAAAGGGAGTTGTGAAGGAACGTTCTGTTCGCGTCATCATAGATGGAGGGAGCTGCAACAACTTGGCTAGCATGGAGATGGTGGAGAAGCTATCTGTCACCACAAGACCACGTCCACATCCTTACTATATCCAATGGTTCAACAACAGCGGCAAGGTTAAGGTAACACGTACTGTTCGTGTGCATTTTAGTATCTCTACATATGCTGATTATGTTGATTGTGATGTGGTACCCATGCAAGCATGTTCATTATTACTTGGTAGACCATGGCAATTTGATAAAAATTTTGTACACCATGGTAGAAACAATCAGTATACTCTTGTTCATAAGGATAAACATATTACTTTGCTTCCTATGACTCCTGATTCTATTTTGAAAGATGATATTAATAGAGCTAGTAAAGCAAAACAGGAGAAAAATAAGAGTGAAAATCAGATTGTGGCAAAAGAATTTGAGCAACAAATGAAGCCTAATAATAAACCATCTAGTGTTGCTTCTGAAATTAAATTGAAAAGTGCATGTTTACTTGCCACTAAATCTGATATTGATGAGCTAGATTTCAGCAAATCTGTTTGCTATGCTTTTGTGTGCAAAGAGGCATTATTTTCATTCGAGGACGTGCATTCCTCTTTGCCTCCTGCTGTCACTAACATTTTGCAGGAGTTCGCTGATGTCTTTCCACAAGACGTGCCACCGGGATTACCACCTATTCGCGGGATTGAGCATCAGATTGACTTAATTCCCGGTGCTTCACTGCCAAACCGTGCGCCATACCGTACCAATCCAGAGGAGACAAAGGAGATTATGCGTCAAGTACAGGAGCTGCTCGACAAAGGTTATATACGCGAATCTCTTAGTCCTTGTGTTGTTCCTATTATACTAGTGCCAAAAAAGGATGGTACATCACGTATGTGTGTTGATTGTAGAGGCATTAATAATATTACTATTCGCTATCGTCATCCTATTCCTAGGCTAGATGATATGCTTGATGAATTGAGTGGCTCTACAATATTCTCCAAAGTTGATTTGCCTAGTGGATACCATCAAATTCATATGAAATTGGGAGATGAATGGAAAACAGCATTTAAAACTAAGTTTGGTTTATATGAGTGATTAGTCATGCCTTTTGGGTTAACTAATGCACCTAGTACTTTCATGAGATTAATGAACGAAGTTTTACGTGCTTTCATTGGACGATTTGTGGTAGTTTACTTTGATGATATATTGATTTATAGCAGATCTTTGGAGGAACATTTGGAACATTTACGTGATGTTTTTATTGCTCTACGTGATGCACATTTGTTTGGTAACCTTGGGAAGTGCACCTTTTGCACCGACCGAGTATCTTTTCTTGGCTATGTTGTTACTCCACAGGGAATTGAAGTTGATAAAGCCAAGATTGAAGCTATTGAGAGTTGGCCGCAGCCCAAAACGGTCACACAAGTGAGGAGTTTCCTTGGCCTCGCTGGTTTCTATAGGCATTTTGTGAGAGATTTTAGCACCATTGCTGCACCTCTCAATGAGCTTACCAGGAAGGATGTGCCTTTTGTTTGGGGTACCGCACAGGAAGAAGCCTTCACGGTATTGAAAGATAAGTTGACACATGCTCCTTTACTCCAACTTCCTAATTTTAATAAGACTTTTGAGCTTGAATGTGATGCTAGTTGAATTGGATTAGGAGGTGTGTTATTACAAGATGGCAAACCTGTTGCATACTTTTCTGAAAAATTGAGTGGGCCTAGTCTGAACTATTCTACTTATGATAAAGAATTATATGCTCTTGTTCGGACCTTAGAAACATGGCAACATTATTTATGGCCCAAAGAATTTGTTATACATTCTGATCATGAATCTTTGAAACACATTAAAAGTCAAGCAAAACTGAACCGTCGACATGCTAAATGGGTAGAATTCATTGAGACTTTCCCTTATGTCATTAAACACAAGAAGGGTAAAGAAAATGTTATTGCTCATGCATTGTCTCGTCGTTATACTATGCTTTCACAACTTGACTTTAAAATATTTTGTTTGGAGACCATCAAAGATCAATATGTGCATGATCCTGAATTTAAAGATGTATTGCAGAATTGTAAAGAAGGGAGAACATGGAATAAGTTCATCGTTAACGATGGATTTGTGTTTCGTGTTAACAAGCTATGCATTCCAGCTAGCTCCGTTCGTCTTTTGTTGTTGGAGGAGGCGCATGGAGGAGGATTAATGGGACACTTTGGCGTAAAGAAGACGGAGGATGTACTTGCTACACATTTCTTTTGGCCAAAGATGAGACGGGATGTTGAGCGCTTTGTTGCTCGCTGCACTACATGTCAAAAAGCTAAGTCACGACTCAATCCTCATGGTTTATATATGCCTTTGCCTGTACCTAGTGTTCCATGGGAGGATATATCTATGGACTTTGTTTTGGGTTTACCTCGAACAAAGAAGGGGAGGGATAGCATATTTGTTGTCGTGGATAGGTTCTCGAAAATGGCACACTTTATACCATGTCATAAAAGCGATGATGCTGCTAATGTTGCTGATTTGTTCTTTCGTGAAATTATTCGCTTGCATGGTGTGCCAAATACTATTGTTTCAGATCGTGATACCAAATTTCTTAGCCACTTTTGGAGATTTTTATTGGCTAAGTTGGGGACTAAACTGCTTTTTAGTACTACTTGTCACCCCCAAACTGATGGACAAACTGAAGTAGTCAATAGAACTTTGTCTACTATGCTTAGGGCTGTTTTGAAGAATAACAAGAAAATGTGGGAAGAATGCTTGCCTCATATTGAATTTGCTTATAATCGTTCGTTGCATTCTACTACTAAGATGTGCCCTTTTGAAATTGTATATGGTTTACTACCTCATGCACCTATTGATTTGTTGCCTCTTCCATCTTCGGAGAAGGTTAATTTTGATGCTAAACAACGTGTTGAATTGATCTTAAAAATGCATGAGTTAACTAAGGAGAACATTGAGCGTATGAATGCTAAATATAAACTTGCTGGAGATAAGGGTAGAAAACATGTTGTGTTTGCACCTGGAGATCTTGTTTGGTTACATTTGCATAAGGATAGATTTCCTGATTTGCGCAAATCAAATCTAATGCCACATGCTGATGGTCCTTTTAAGGTGTTAGAGAAAATAAATGATAATGCATATAAACTTGAGCTGCCTACAGATTTTGGGGTTAGTCCCACTTTTAACATTGCAGATTTGAAGCCTTATTTGGGTGAGGAAGATGAGCTTCCGTCGAGGACAACTTCATTTCAAGAAGGGGAGGATGATGAGGACATCAATACCATTGTTACACCCACAGCCCCTTCTGCTATACATACTGGACCAATTACTAGAGCTCGAGCACGCCAATTAAATTATCAGGTACTTTCGTTTCTTGGTAATGATTCTAATGTTCATGAGAATATGATGCTGCCTAAATTGGATACATTTGTTTTGCTTACAAATGAAGGGCCTAGCTTGGACAAGAAAGAGGAACCTTGGAGCAAGTTCAAGCATGGAGATGATGGCATGCGCAAGGGGAACAAGAACGGAGTTACAAGTGATGATTTTAGGACTTTGAAGCCACCATAATGAGTGCAGGAAGCCTTGGACGAAATATACAAGAGCCACTTCATAAATTTCGTCCAGAGGCTATTATAGGTGTTGCGTCACCTTATTATTGGGCCCGGCCCATGTAATTTCGAAATACTTGTGTATAGGCTGTTTTTAGAGTTCGTATGTGTGGGGAAACAAGAGATAGGGTTGGTTTCGGACCCCTCCTTCAAGGGCCACGAAATCCCCCCTCTTCCTCCATATATACAGCCCTTAGGGCACCGTTTAGACTTTGGGTTTTGTTTAGATTAAAAGTTCGCCATAGCTGCAACTTCGCGTACTTCGTTTGTGTTCAACGACCAGACAAAGGCGTCACAGAACCCCACCTTCATTAATAAAGCTTTCCTCTTATATTCACAATATCCAGATTGCAATCTCAGTTTCTTGCTTGTTCTTTGTTTGCTCGCAGGAAACAGACCCTCGTGGTCAGGTTGATCGTGCTCCGGCGTGGTCAATAACCCTTGGAAGTTGGTATAGCGATTGCTAAGGCGCGACGTCTCGCACGTTCGTAGTCGGATCGTCCAGGTCGACTCCCACAGAAAACGATAGCCACCATCTCATCGAAACATCAGGACACCTTCGCCTCTATCACCATCCCAGTTAGTCCTCCCACAGAAGGTGCAAGGCTTAACTATGAGGAACCTGAACTTCAAAATCATCTCATGCATGTGTTGATGAAACCTTTGCATCTAGGCCAAGCTCTAATAACCATTTTCCACGTGAAGGATTTGTTGTATGTGCCAAGAACAATATACCGCATTCTGACCAAAACCCTTAGTCCGATCAAAGGCCACAATTCTGAAGAAGAAGTTGTTGGCATCATGAAGAATCTGCTGTTCAACATCATTCATGGGACTCCCATTAACTATCAGGATTTCTTCATGAGGACTTTGTCAAATGTTGCTCTTTCACCGTTTGAATTGAAGTCCTATGCTCCCTGGATTATGAAATTCATTAGAACCAGGTCTTCAATCCCATACAAGGCTGACTTTCAAAATCATCTTATATTTCTGCCTCCTATTGAAGTCCTCAAAAGGACCATTTCCTCAGCTGATGAAAAAGGCAAAGCTGCTGTTATTGATGAAGGCACTCGCCCATTCGATGGTCAATTTCGTAAGGCTGCATCCTACTCCACCAATGATGACTCTACAACCCAGGACTCTGTTGCTAAAGCCACCGAGCAAAATCCTCAATCCACTGCCCCTCGTGTGATGACTGATCATGAGCTACTTCTAAGTCTTCATCACAAAGTCGATCGCAATCACAAGTGGGTCAAGCGTCAATTTGGCTCAATTCTTCAGAACATGACTGTCACTCAGAACACTGTGAAGAAGAATCACTATTATGCGCATGAAATCTTTGATCGCACTTGGGCTATCCTTTCTCATCTTTACAGTGATGAAGACCTCAAGCAGATGGACTTTCAGCAGAACTTTGACTGGTCACATCCTCCTTCGAAGAAATTCAAGAAGGTCAAAGTTCCTCAGTTGGTCACAAGTTCATATTCTTCATCGCGTGGGACGGATGAAGCTGAGGATCTCGACGACACTGCGGCAGGCCCTACATCGACAAATGACCCCGACAACGCTGGTGCTCCTCCACCGACCTCAAGCTGATATTCTCCAGGGGCGTTAGTCCTCATTTTTTGTCCCTTTTGGTCATTCGATGACAAAGGGGGAGAAATTTGAGTTAGTCTTCAAGCGGGTCTCTATATATGGGCTGTTTTTTCTTTAAGTTACAACTCTCGCTCTTGTAAGGTGTTTGCTTTGATGAGTTGTAAACTTAAGTCCGATGGTGGTCTGATACTTTTGAACTGCTTTCTACATGCTTAATTCCTCAAGTACCTTAATGCACACATGCTGAATTTCGTCACACACCATTTTCCATCATGCATTTCAAATTCCTCATATTATTTGTTAAATGCATGAATGGATTACAAGATATAGGGGGAGATCTCCAAGATTTTTCCTACCATGTGCATTTGCAGTCCAAAGCAAATTCCTCAAATATGCACATCTTCAGGTAGAGTTCTTCTATATCTTGCAATCAAATTCCTCAATACCAGTATTTACACTTCATATGTTTATCGCCGTTGAGAACTTAACCTATTTGTCCTCAATCACCAAAAAGGGGGAGATTGTAAGTGCATCTAGTGCCCCTTAGTGATTTTGGTGTATTGAAGACTTATAGGTTAAGGGACTAATGTGTTTGTGAGTATACATAGGTCTAATAAGTCTATGAGGAGTTTGATAAATCCAAAGAAAGTCGACCCCTAAAAATGAATGTCTTCATCTGAAGACTTTGGTTTTCTTGAAGACTTTGAAAATGAGGAAATTGGTGTGACCTTGAAGATATTGATGCGAGGACTATGAAGCGTGAAGACTTTTGTTTTCGTAGTTTCATTTCCTTTCTTTTGGGTCATAGGAAACATCGTACTATTAAAGGGGGTTAAGGTAATACTAAGGAAAAATTTCCAAGTGATGCTCATCTCAAAGCCTATACACATACCCAATCCTTCGAGTGAAGCCTTTGGAAATCTCTTGCAGTTCAGTCAATTTCTTCAGTGACAGAGACGAAGTTCTTCTGGTCTCTGACGAATTTGTTCTGACTGAGGATTTAGGATTTCACCTGTGCGAATTGCCTCAGTGAGGAACATGGTAGCCCTGAGGAATTTGAGAGCTCAGGTTTTCGACCGTTGCTATGCTTTATGCCAGCTATCCCAAAATATCTTATCCATCCAACGGTCATATCATTAAGGGCATTTATGTCTTATCATGTTGGGCTGCTCCCTGGCTATAAATAGCCGCCCCCCTCAACCACTAGCTGGTTGGCTGCTCCGAGAGAAACTAACACTTGTCATTTAGAGCATCCCATCCTCCGAGGACTTTGAGAGAAAATCATCAGTGAGAAAAAACCCAAAACCCCAACACCTAAAACCCAAAGTGATTGAGCATCATTGAAGAGATTATTCCTTTGTGGAACCGACGCTTGTTACCTTTGAAGAATGTGAATCTTCCAGACGGTTAGGCATCAAGGTCTAGAGCATCCAAGAGGAATTGTGGATTGCCGAGTGACCAAGTCTGTGAAGGTTTGGAAGTCACCTTGAATACTTACCATGAGTGATTGGGTGAGGTCTATGTGACCTTAGCTCAAGGAGAATATGGTAAGGACTGTGTGTCCTTTGGTTTAAATACCAAGCCGCTCAAACTAGACGTACAACCGTCACAGCAGTTGGAACTGGTCTACCAAATCACTATCTTCACCGAGCTGCTGGTTCTATGTCCTCAACCCTTTCATTTCCTTGTTTATGTGTTGATGAAATTGATCATTACTGTTTGAAGACTTTGACTGAAGACTTTCTCAATTTCCTCAATCCTATTTCTTCAGTCATCTTGTCTTCTGCCTGCTTATCCTATTTACACGCTACATGTGCTCTGTGCATGTTTTATTTCATCATGATGACTATGCTACTGTCTTGTTATGCATGCACCTGAGTGCTTTATCCACTGCTTGTATTTCGTCACTTAGCAAATTCCTCAAGTAGTATTTCCTCAGTGACGAATTTGTAAAAATCACCTATTCACCCCCTCTAGTCGATATAATGCACTTTCAGTCGACTTAAGCAGCCGAGGTCTACGCCATTGCCCACTTTGACTATGAATAAGCCCTTTGTTTAACATGGGTAAGCCCTTCGTTTAACATGGGTGATCTCTAACGACACGTCGCTTAACGTGGTCTTTGGATTGCCGACCAGTTTTCGCTTACCTAGAGAGTCAGTTTTTGGCTTTCTCCACTGAGGCGCTCTGCCAATTAAGCTGTCAACACTATCGCTGTGGTTCTACCGTTACACCCTTAGCCGAATTTGTCGAGAACGTAAGGGGTACACATAGGAGCCGAGCAACCCAACTATTGACCAAAATCCAGGGTCGAAACAGATGCATATAATGCAACATCCAAGACGCCGGGTACTTCAGACTTGTGTATTAGGGCGGGGAAACAAGGCCCTTTAGCAGTTGTATTTTAAAGACATTCTTGTAGCTTACTGGCAGTGCTTGTACAGAAATACATTAAGGACCTTGAAAGGCATGATTTCTTTATTTTATGAGTTCAAGCTTTACATGCCGAGCTGTAACAAGCAAAACTAATAGGATACAATGCAAATTAATGGTAAAGGAAGGAGCAAAAAACAAGGCGGATCTTGACATCGGGTTAATAAGCCCGGGTCGCTTCCTGCCACACGTCTGTGTCTCCATGTTGTAGACCATCTCGTCCTCGTTGATGGTGAAGACTAAGATGGACTGCGTGTCACCTCGGCCCTGCATGTGCTTGAAGCGTTCGCTGGCCGAGTCCTTTAAAAGAGGTCTGCATATGTCCGTTGTGTGGTTGAGGCCACGTGGATATATTTTTGCTGGCTAGCTCTTTGACAGAACCTTGTCGATGGGGAAGCTCGAATCATAGTCGCTCTTCGGTCTAGCCGATCCGGCGTTTCCATCAATTTAGCTCCTCGGCGGCCCAAGGGATTTTTAGTGCGAAATTATGCACCCTGGGGACGTAGTCCCCCTTCCAAGGGGAGCACGCAAGGAGCCGGTACCCCTATTTAAGTTGTGGGGATATGTGTCCGAGGTTAAGTAGTGTGGCCCGCGTACACATTGAAGAGCTAGAGGTGCGTTTACCGCAACGGGCCGCCTCCTCGGATGCCTGCACCTCAGCTACGAAGGCTGCGGTCTGCTCCTCTGTCCGGAGGGAGCATTCTGTGTTACCATTTACTGTAATAACACCGTTGGGTCCTGGCATTTTGAGCTTGTGGTAAGCGTAATGTGGGACTGGGTTGAAGCGAGCAAACGATGTGCACCTAGGAGCACGCGGCATCCACTTCGGAAGGGGACAATGTCGAAGATTAAGTCTTTGCTTCTGAAGTCCTCGGGTGACCCGAACACAACCTCCAGTGACATGGTTCCGGTGCAACGAGTCTCAACACCTGGTATGACACCTTTAAGGGTAGTGCTGCTCGGCTGATCCAAGATGAGTCAATGCCCATCTTCCTAATTGTGTCCTCATAGATTAAGTTGAGGCTCCCTTCATCTATAAGGATGCGTGTCAGATGGAAACCATCGAAGATTGGGTCCAGGACGACTACAGCCAACCCACCATGCCTGATGCTGGTCGGATGGTCACGCTTGTCGAATGTGATCGGGTAAGCCGACCACGGGTTGAACTTCGGGGCGACTGGCTCTAGCACGTAGATTTCCAGAAGTACGTGCTTCCTCTCCCTTTTAGGGGTGTGGGTAACATAGATCATATTTACTTCTGTTACCTAATTAGGAAACTTCTTTTGGCCTCCATTGTTGGGCCACCAAGGTTCATCCTCATCTTCACTGCAATTTTGGGTTTTACTTTGACCCTCCGTCGCTACCTTGCCAGCTTGTTTGAATACCATGCAGTTCCTGTTAGTGTGGGTTGCTGGTTTGTCCTGAGTGCCATGGATTTCACATGGTCGATCTAGGATCTCATCTAGCTAGCTAGGTTCATCCTTGTTCGCTTTAAAGGGTTTTCATTTCATTCCGGATCTAGGTCCGACAAACCCTACATTGACTGTGGCGTCCTCGATGTCGCTCCCACCATTTTTATGCATGCACTTGTTTTTATTGCGCCGAGGCTTTCTATTGGTGTCGCGTGTTTACGAGGTGCCCGCCTCACCATTATGGGTACTTCAGGCAAGCCAGCTATCTTCTCCTGCGCAAAAGTGGGTCGTTAGCGAAGTAAGGGCTGCCATGGTCCTCCGCTTGTCTTGGCCGTGCTGCCGGGCAAGCCATTCATCTCAGATATTATTCTTGAATTCAACGATGGCTTCGGCGTCGGTGCAGCCTATGATCTGATTCTTTTTAGTAAGGAACCTGTTCCAGAACTTCCGAGTTGATTCGCTTGGCTGCTGGGTGACATGGCTGAGGTCACCAGCGTCCGGAGGTCAGACATAAGTGCCTTGGAAATTTTCTGGAAAGGCATCCTCAAGGGCTTCCTAGCTACCAATAGAATGAGGAGGCAGGCTATTAACCCAATGCCTCGCTGGCCCCTTTAACTTGAGCGGCAAATACTTGATGGCATGGAGGTCATGTCCGTTAGCCATGTGTATGTGGAGAAGCAAATCTTTGATCCACATTGCTAGGTCTGTAGTGCTATCGTATGATTCTATATTGATGGGCTTAAACCTTTCTAGAAAATGATGTTCCATTACCCTGTCTGTAAAGCAGATCGGGTGGGCTGGACCTCGAAACCGGGTAGTATCCTATCGGAGGTTGGTGGAGAGCCGTGTGTACGCTTGATCTCGGGAACGACCATTCTTGTTTAACCAGGCGTCGTAGCCATCGGGGCCGGTGAGCACGCGTCCTCTTGACCTGTAGATGGACCAAAGAGGCGCTCGGTTTGCCTCAATGTGACCTCAAATGTAGTGAGGGTCTAGATAATCATAACAGCGTGGAGCCGGTCGAGTATTGAGGTTTTCCCAGACTGGCCTGTCCCGACATCTAGGGGGTCGGTAAGGCGCATCGGCGGCTAATTCGTCATCGAACTCCCATAGCAATCATTTGTGAGGATATGATTTGGGCGCGCTATGGAGTCGATCTTCGAGGTCTTGTTTGGCCGAGAGTACTTCGACTCACTTTTCATTCAGCGCATCTGTACTCGCTTGCAACAGCAGCTGCTGCTACTGCATGCATTTCATACCTCGAGCAGTGGCAACGAGGCGCTGCCGGAAGTGCTCTTCTTCGAAGGGGTCTTCGAGGACGATATAGCCCTCGGTGCCGAGACTCTCGTCTTCTTCAGACTCCAGCATGTAGTTGTCGTCGGCCCCTTCAACGAGGCCGTCAGGATCCAAGTCCTCGGGATTTTCTTTAGGACTGCTATTCTGTACTGGGGAGGCTTGAAGGTCCTCTCCAGTGTTATCAGCATTGCCGGCTGTTGCCTCGCCATTATCGGTGGTGGCGTTGTTGCCGTTGGGTTCCCCGTTGTTGCCTCTTTCTGTGTCTGCACCGACGTCTTGGAGGGGATCTGGGGGTGTCAACCATATAGACATTATAGGTGGATGTTGGAGTCCACTTGCTAGTGTTTACCAAGGGCGAAGTGTGTTTTGTGGGGCCATCAGCATCTTCATCCATGTCCGTGGCCTCATCGTAGTCTAGCACGTCGGTTAAGTCATCGACCGTGGCGACTAGGTGGGTGGAGGGTGGGACGTAAATTTCCTGATCGTCGGCTTTAAGTCCGATCTTGTCGTAAACCGAAGTCCTGCCATCTGAGATAGACATGCTTTGGATACGGTCAAGCATCTCGTTTAGGTGAGATAGTTCTTCGGACTTCATGGCCTGGCTATAAGAGGGGCTGACTCAAATTGTACCCGGCATATAGCCCGGCGTGTTTTTGACGCGGAGAGGATCCGAGAGTGATTCTAGATCCTGCGCCGGGGTTGGCTCAAAAGCCGACGTAGCTTCAGAGGTAGGGGACGGACCTGAGTCTGGGCCAGGATTTGAGGGGAGATAACCCGGAGTTGTTAAGACGGGGTTCTCAGGTGGCGCACATGATTCTAGCCCGACGTTCTCAAAGGAGACCGGTTTCGGAGTCGATCCTCCGATGCCGGGAAGCTCCTCCACCCGGCTGGGCGTCCGGCCTGACAGGATGAGTTCACCGTGGGAATTCACGCTGTACTCTAGGCCTCCAAAGGTCACGATCTGACCCGGGGCGTAGTTCTTGACGGAGGCCAGACGGCTGGCCGAGTCATCGCAGAAGATCATGCTGCCAAACACGAAAAGTTGGCCGGGATGTAAATGTTCCCATAGCCGTTGCCGTAGTTGATCTGCAGATGAGCAATTGATTCTTCTATCGATCTCACAACGGAACTCTCAACGAAAGTACTAGTGTCTGTGTGAAAACCGGCAGACCTCGGGGTAGGGGGTCCCGAGCTATGGATCTCGGACAGATGGTAACTGTAACAAGGAGACAATGTTTACCCAGGTTCGGGCCCTCTTGATGGAGGTAAAACCCTCATCCTGCTCTTGTTTATTTTGATATAGATGTATCGAATATAGAGTTGATCTACCTCAAGATCGTTAGATGTGTTCTAACTCTAGGGCTAGGTGAATGAGATTGTGTTGATGTCCCCTCTACGGGCTAAACCCTAAGGGTTATATACACGCCAGGTAGGGTATCTAGGGTTACAAGGTCGGTATGTTGGCTCAGAGGCGGCAGGAGAAGTCTTGGAGTATACGGCAAGTCTTCGGTAGATATAGCCTCGATCTTGCCTCCAGCGTGTAGTCTCTAGAGTCCATCTTGAGAAGAATGAGGACCCATCAGCCCAACCCGAGGAGCATGGACCAACTAGGTTAGTACCCCTAGTCCAGGACACCGTCATCCTTTCTGTTGTTCTTCAAATGATAGTCTCCTCAACACTCAATCTGTCTCTCATAGATTTGGCTTGTGTAGGAGAAGGATTGGAGTGGAAAGCAACTTGAAGAGGCTAGAAATCAAGGTTCAAATGGTAGGAATGGAATCTTGATCTCAACACATGAGTAGGTGGTTCTCTCTCAGAAAACGAATTGTGGAAGTAGTTGTTTGTTCTGATGGCTCTCTTAGAGAGTAAGTGGTGGTGGAGGGGTATAAATAGGCAGCACCAAAAATCCAAACGTTACAAGCTTTTGATCCAACTCGATGTCACCGATATAATAATCTCGATGAGACCGACTAGTGCAAAAGACTTGACCGTTAGGCTTTTCGGTGAGACTAATTATACAAAATTGATGGGACCAAAGTGCAATGACTAAGGCAGAACCTCGTTTCAGAAATTCTGATTGTTTCAACTCGGTGGTTCCAAAGTGAAGCGACTTCATCATAGAAACTTGGCAAGGCCATCTCGGTGGGACCGAGAGTCATTTCGGTCATACCGAATTATTGATGTTTTGGTTGTGGTAATAGAAGGATCATCTTGGTGGGTCCGAGTGGATTGTATCAGTGGGACCGAAATGATGAACTAGGCTTTCTACAGATGTGTTTTGGGGGAAGTGACTGAGGGTTTTTGGAGCAATATCACTAAGCACTTTGAGCAACAAACTCATCAACAATACCTCACCCTCTTTTAACAGTACTGACTTTGCTAAGGGACTCAATGTGATCTTGGATCACTAAACCAAAAATGTAGAGTCTTGCGGTAGCCAATTCTTGTCCTTGACATTTTGAAGGGGTCCACATCCTCATGTCCTTGCCATGCCACTGTTGAACTTGTCTGAAAAATACTAGATAAAAATATTAGTCCAACAAAAGGTATGTTGACATTAATTACCAAAACCACCAAGGGAGCAAATGTGCTTTCACCCACCCATCATACCATGGAATCAAATGAAGGAGGTCATGTGAGCATGTTTTTTGCCTACATACTACAGCCGAGATCTCTTCAAGAAATTCCAACTTCTCAAGCAAGGCACCAAGTCCGTTAAAGAATACTACACAAAAATGGAGATTGCAATCATACGAGCCAATGTCACGGAAGATGAGGAGCAAACTATGGCACGTTTCTTGAATGGACTAACCATCCCATCAAGAAAATCACATATTTCCAACCGTACACAAACCTCCTCGAGTTAGTGCACCAAGCTACCAAGGCGGAGCGACAAGTGCAAGGTGACCTCAGGTACACCAAGTATGCTCCAAGACGTACAGTTCATACACTCAAGCTTCAATGACTACAACTCCGTCAACCTCGACTAAAGCCTCACCAAGAAACGGCGACAAGTAAAGCTACAAGAAACCTCTGTCATCTTTGGCACCTTCGAGTCATGCTTCTACCACAAGCAACAATAAGCCAAGAGCTTCATCATCAGCTACTCAAACCAACGAGATCGTTAAGACGAGTTCCATCAAGTGCTTCACATGCCAAGGTCAAGGCCACAAGACAATTGAGTGCCCAAATCGGCGCACCATGATCGCCAACGACGACGGCACCTACGAATCTATGAGCGAAGAAGAAATGCAAGCGCTTGAGCACATTTTCATGCACCGCCAAGTGAATGAGGACGAAGACGCTCAAGTCTTTTGTGACAATGATTCGAGCCCCGCTCTTGTTGTCTCCAAGGTATTGACACTTCAACACCAACAAGAAGAAGATCAACGATGCCATATTTTCCATACCAAAGCAGGCATCAATGGACGTTCCGTCAAGGTCATCATCGACGGTGGAAGTTGCCACAACTTGGCAAGCGACGAGCTATGCTCCAAGCTACAATTGGTCAAGAAGAAGCACCCTCGCCCATACAAGGTCCAATGGCTTAGCGACTCCGGCACCATTCAAGTGGAGCACACCGTTCAATTGTCCTTCAAGATTGGCACATACGAAGACACATTGGAGTGTGATGTGGTTCTCATGTCCATAGAGGACAAATCACTATAGGTTCAAGATCGTGGAAATTCGACCGTGGCACCATCCGCAATAGATGGACAAATCACTATAGGTTCAAGATCAAGGGCAAGGAGTACATGCTTTGACCCATGTGGCCAAATCAAGTGATCGCCGACAAGCAAGGTTCAAACTATCATGGAGAGAATAGTGAGCGAGTGAACCACCCAAAAGAGAGTGAGCGCCACAACCCAAAATTGAGCGACTCCATGATGAGCGACTAGAAAAATTTAGTGCTTTTAACCACCAAAAGATACATGAGGGGTGTGAGTGAGAGCCCATCAAGTGTTCTTCACTTTGTACTTGTGTTCAAAGATGAAGCGGTGTGGACTAATACTTCACAACATCTACCTTTGGTGTTGTCTTGTTTATTGCAGGAATTCAACGACATATTTCCCGACGAGCTACCTCCTGGACTTCCTCCACTTCGTGGAATAGAAGACCGCATCGACCTCATTCCCGGTGCACCTTTATCGAACAAGGCACCATACCGCGTCAACCTCGATGAGACAAAAGAGATCTGATGGCAAGTCCAACATCTCATGGAAAATGGATATGTACGCGAGAGCTTAAGTCCATGCACTACAAAAAAATGACACATCCGTGACATTTTGGCCCGAACGAAAACTTTTTCTTTCATGCTTATGACACTTCTATGACGATAATTGTGACAAAAACACGTATCATCATAGATGTGGTGGGCTCCTACTTCTATGACAATAGATCATGACAGAAAATGGGCTTTTCATCTTGGGCGGGCCGGGGACGCACCAGAATGACATTCTTTGGGCCGTCCATGACGAAAAAATCATAGTAGAAGCGAGGGCGAGGAAAATTTCAGGGAGTTCCCGGTCACGGTGGGTGGTCGGGGCCGATCCATGCACGGAGGTTTGCGCGTTTCTATTGTATAGGTACGCGCGCGTGTGTGCGAGGCGTTGGGCTCTAACTGAACCCGAGCGAGGCATTCACCTACTGAACCCAAGCGATTGCACTTGCTACGTTACTAAACTCGAGCGATCGATCCCTTGGCTGTTAACTGAACTCGAGCGATTCCTTCGCTGCTGACTGAACCCGAGCGATTTCTTCGCTACTGCTGCTAACTGAAGCCGATTGAACCTGCCTCTTGATGAACAGTGACCTTTTTGGGGGTTGGATGAACAGGACCGCGTGGAGGGCTGGTTGAACAGTAGCCGGTGGAGGCTGGAAGAATAGTAGCCCGTGGATGAACAGTAGCTAGTGGAGGCAGAAGGAAGACGCGGTGGATGAAAAATAGCAGGTGGAGGCTGGTGGAAGTTGACGGTGGATGAACAGTACCTCGTGGAGGCTGGAGTAAGGGAGTAGACGGTGGATGAACAGTAGCCCCTGGAGTCCCGTTTTGTGGTACGCCACACCCCTCCCGATGAACAGGACCCCGTTTCGACCGTAGGCGCTCCAACAAAAGTCCATTTCCTCCGTTTAGTAGTACACCACACCCTTCCTGATCAATGGGACCCCGTTTCGACCGTAGTCTCTCCAACAGAAGTCCGTTTCCTCCGTTTTGCGGTATGCCACACCCCTCCCAATCAACAGGACCCCGTTTCGACCGTAGGCACTCGAACAGAAACCCGTTTCCTCCATTTTGCGGTACGCAAGACCCTTCTCGATGAACAGGACCCTGTTTCGACCGTATGCGGTCGAACAGAAGGCTGTTTCCTCTGTTCTGCGGTAGGCTAGACCTCGTTTCGGCTGTTCCGCCCAAGCCGGTTGGCTCCTGATGAACACGACGTATTCTGACCCAGTCGATTGCCTCCCGATGAACATGACATTGTTTCCTCTGTTCCGACCCAGTCGGTCAGTTGCCGATGAACAGGACGCAGTTGCTGTACGCATTCGATACCCTGTCCATATGTACGTACGTAGCCGTATTTACTTTCTTGCAGCATGGCCGTACGTACGTGTACACGATATAGACGAGACCGCGTGACATGCTACATCGGCGGTTCTACTACGACACCTGCCGCTCCTTCCTCGGCCACGGTTCATCGCTGTAGAGAGACTGATAGACTAGTATGTACATACACGTTAGCGACCAGATAGATAACGCCATGTATGCTTCGACTGGGTGGGTCCCAACTGTCAGGGAGGACAAGGAGGCACTTCCTTGCGTGCGAATATATAGCTGGCGGGTCCGAGCTGTCAGGGGCGGAATCATATTTTTTGCCTGTAATAAGGAGGCACTTCCTTGCGTGCAAAGATGTTGTTGGTGGGTGTCGGCATGGAGCATGATCACCTATGGGGCAGGGGTGCCTGTCGGTGTCAAAACCGGCAGACCTCAGGGTAGGGGTCCCAAGCTGTGGATCTAGCATCGATGGGGAACAAGGGACGATGAACACAGTGTTTACCCAGGTTCGGGCCCTCTCGAAGATGTAAAACCCTACGTCCTGCTTGATTGTATTGGATGTATAATATGGTTTACAGAGTAGATCTACCTCGAGATCCGTATGAGCTAAACACTAAGGCGATGAGGTGATGAATGTAGCTCTAGCCCTAAGACTAAACACCCTCGGTTTATATAGATACCGGTAGGGTTAAGATTACCAAAGATAGATTACAATAAGGGTTTAGAGAGATCCTGCACCTTCTTGACTTAGAGGGCACACCACAGCTTCATAGGTCTCCTGTCACTATATGGCTCCACCAGTCTAGCCCAAGTCCAATGGGCCGTCGCCCCGAGGACCCCTTAGTCCACGACTCCCTCAGTAGCCCCCGAACTTGCCTCCAACGCCGGGGATTGTCCTCTAAAGTCTTCAGATTGGTGGCTTGCGAGACGAGTTCTTCTATTCCGCTATTCAACTTGGAGCCGTGTTACTTTCGTCAAACCCTATCCAGAACCCGGGCTAATGTGCTTCAAGACCGGACAGGTTTAGGACTCTGGGCTCCGAAGACATCTCAGGATCAAGGTGGGACCATCAGAGTTTTAATGCCATCCCTCGGGGCGAGAGCGTCGCGCACCTTTTCAGAAGGCATGCGGCCCAATGCCGACTTTCCACGAGCCCTTCCTTCCAGCTTCAAGGCAAGACGCCCATTTATAGATCCACAGGTGCGGGGGACAACTGACTTCTCCTTTTTCACAAGGAACAACACCGAAGAAATTACCCAGCGCCATGGCTGATCTCCCGGGCTTATCGTCGCGCCCGCACGGTCCACTCCTAGGCGATTGGTCGAGCTGTTCAATTTCGCACCTTCATCTGAGGCGCTTACAGACGCAGTGTTTCCTCCCCCCAGCAGATTTGGTTCCTGTCCGTGCCGGTCTCATCTCCGTCGCTGGATGCGCCCTTGCCGAGAACTCCCCCGCTCCGAGTAAGGAGGAGAGGGTATGTCTCGTGCCCTTCCTGCTAAGAGGTTTGGGTTTTCCTATTCATCCGTTTTTGCGGGGTTTGTTAGAGTTCTACGGGATCCAGCTCCACAACCTCACCCCGGGGCCCATATTGCACATCTCTGGCTTCGTAGCCCTATGCGAGATATTTCTGAGCTGCGAGGCCCACATTGACTTGTGGAGGAAGTATTTCTGTCTTATCCCTCGCCTCCGGGAGGGATCCATATTCGAGGTTGGTAGCGCCGAATTATGGCGGATAGCTGGGACAGGGTACCCAACTAGGACCCCACAGAAAGATCCCGAAGGATGGACTTCAGAGTGGTTTTACATTGAAGACGTTCCACTCACCGATCCAATTCGGCAAGGGTTGCCCGAATACTCAAACGAACTACCTGTAAAGCGGTTCAACTGGCGGCCCAGAGGCCCTTCCCAACAGGACAGTGAAGAGGTGCGTGCGCTGGCGGCCAAGATCAGGCTGCTTACCAGCAGTAAGTTGACCATGGTTGAAGTAATGGCCATCGCTATTACCCGATGCGTGCAATCCCTGCAGCAGCGGGGTCATCCTTTATGGTGCTATTACGGGACCAACGACATAACCCGTTACCAATGACAAGGGCCTGACAACAAGGTGGCTCTGGCCAAAATATTGGCCGATCTCTTCAAGGGAGAGGAGGCAGAGTTCGCTCGCATGAGTATTCGGGAAGGCTGCACTGGACACAATCCGGGCGATTGGGTAAGCCACGATCCACTGTCCTGAGCTCACAGATTACACCCAAACCCTGACTGGTTGTATTTAAACAGGGCTGGAGGCATCAGGTTGCGTCCATTAATTGCCCTCCTCATCAACCGGAGAATCATTCCCGTGAATATGATCCGGGTATCATGACGACCCAGAGACGTCGATTGATTTTGAAGACGGGGTTTTCTATCAGGAGAGCCTTGACGGCGTCAAAGTTGCTGTGACAGCCGATCACCCCGGGGCTCTTCCCTCTTCCACAGTAAGTGAAAAGAAGACCCTTACCCGAACAGGGCGCTCATCTCACGCTATTCCCCACGTGCTGACTTTTGCTCCCAAGGGTCGCCGCACTACGCGCAAGACCATTTTGGGAGGAGTGCGAATCGTGCCAACTTCGGCCCCTAATGGGAGATCAAAGCGGAAAGCATCCGCCGAAGCGGAAGCACCTGCCCCCTCGGCCCAGCGGTAACGTATTTCGGAATTGCAGCGAGGGTTGATTTTAGCACTCTTTTTCTAAAAGTTGCTCAACTTTTGCAGAAGGCGTATGCCTCTGCACCAATCCAAAGATTCCTCGGGTGCACCGAATCATAGCTCCGGTCCCAAGTCTTCGGCACAAGCCAGAGCCTCCCCCGAACACACGGCGGCCGGCGCGCCTCCGATGGACTCCGACGATGTTTCAGTCACCAACTCCGAAGTCGAGAGCGTAATGAATCATCGCCGCCGGAGGGAGACATTACGTCATACTGCCTTTGCCGAACAGGAATTTAGTGCTTTTAATTTAGTGGATGCTTACCTTGGAGCGGCCCGGACAGGTCTTGAAGGGATCGTCGGTCTTTTTGCCGCCAAGGTGCAGTTATGTAGCTTGAAAGCAAATCATGTTCCCTAACCACCTAGCCCCCAAGCCTTAATATGGGCGGGACGACCGAGTTAATGGTGTCTAATGCTATTATTTTTGTAGGCCGCAAGAGAGCAGAACGAAATTTGTTCGAGGACCTTAAAGTGAGTCGGACACAGTTGGTCGAAACCAAGGCCGAACTAGATGCGGCTCGAAAAGCCAGCAGCGAGTTGTCCGGTAAGTAGAAAAGTCCTGTTGTGCAGGTATATGTTGTATTTTATGCATTAACACCGTATTCTCCGTATAGCCGCGGGAGCAGAAAGCGAGCTACGGAGGGAGCTAGAGGCTGGCAAATGGGTGCTGCCGCGAAGTCAGGAGGAGAAAAATGAGCTCAAGGAAGAGAACCGTCAAAAAATCAAGGAAATTGTAAGCTTAAGAACCCAGCTGGTGCAAGCCTTGGAGGTGAACCAGAAGCTAAAAGGTGGCATATTTGGTAAGTACTGCTCTGACCGGTATGGTGGTCCAGTGTCATTGGCATTGTAATGACGATATGCAACACCTGCTTGATAGGTCTCCTGACTGGGCGGCCCGAGGAAGAAGTCAGCGCCTATGACGGGAATCTTTTAAAGGAGCTGTCGAAGACCTACGAGAGGGCTCGGATGGCCATGAAGAGTATGGTGAAGGCATTATGGCCGTCAGAGGTTCCGCCAGAGAGCATGGTCGAACTAGCTAGTCACTTTAAGGGAGCTCGGCGAAGGTTTGAATTGTGGAAGATCTCTTCTTGCCGAGAAGGGGCGCGCGAGGCATGGGCTATGGTAAAAACCCGTTTCACCAAGCTGGACCTGGAGCATATGGCCCGGGTTGATCCAATGGGCCCTGACGGCCAAGAGATACCTCTAAGCTTGGTGTATGATGATGTGATGCCAGCCGCTCATCATTCTCAGAAGGATTGTGCTTTAGAGAAACTGATAGACAATGTAGATCAAGAGTAGTTGTGTCAATTCTATGTATCTATGTACTGTACATTGACCGAGCTCAATCCACGGTTTTATTTAAAAGAAATGTTGTATTAACTGGCCATTGGCTTCCACCTCCCCGATCAGTGATCGGGAAGTGTTCCGTACTACGTGCCGAGGAAACAAGGCAGTACTTCAGGAACCAGGCAATCCGGCCATTTGGCTCGAACGGACGAAACATGTGCGGAGAGTTATGTTATATTACTGTTTGATGTAAGAAACATCTTCCAACAAAAATAGTTCCTCCAAACGTTCCTTTCTTCGGGTAACTTTATAGTCCGGATGTGTGAAATCAATGGAGATCATTGGCCGCGAGAAAACCCTGGTGATAAGCGCGAGGCTATATTCCCTTCTCTTAGGCCGACTTATTGTATTATGTAAGAACGCTAGCTTTCGGCTTCACCCGTCTGAGGTACGGTCCAGGATGACCCGGTCGTAACAATCGCAGAGGTGCTCCCTTAACTCCCTAGCCAAACAATCGGGAACGTAGCGGTAAACACAGGAGCCAGGCAACCCAGCTTGGCAAAGATCTTAAGTCAAACAAGTGCATGTGTTGGCTTAACATGTGTGACAAGGATGCAATCAGTACGAATGCGAGTTATACATTTATTCGGCTCTTCTGAGTGAGCCCCCATGCGAAGCAGGGTTTTACATTCAATGATGTATATAATACGAGATTGGTATGGTTCAGTTTAGCCGAACTAGCACCATGTCGAAAAGAGAGAAATAAGGAAAATAAAATAAGGAAAAGGTGGAGATGTATGTCAAGCTCAGGCGTAAAAACGCCACAGCCGGGCTGCGTTCCACGGGTTTGGCTCGAGGCAGTCGTCGGACGGGCGGCGAAGACGATATGCTCCTCCAATGAGTACTTCATCGATGATGTACGGTCCCTCCCATTTAGGTGATAATTTATTCTTCTGCTTCTCGGGGACTCGGAGGACGAGATCTCCCACGTTATATGTCTTCGCCCGGACTTCACGGTTGTGGTAACATTGTGCTTGCTGCTGATAGAACGTGGACCGAGCTCGAGCTATGTCCCATTCTTCTTCCAGAGCATCCAGACCATCCTGCCGTTTGAGGTCGGCTTCCTTTTCTTCGTACATGCGCACTCTAGGCGCGTCATGGATAAGGTCGCATGGGAGAACTGCTTTCGCACCGTATACCATAAAAATGGTGTGTATCTAGTTGACCGATTAGGAGTAGTGCGCAGCCCCCATAGTACGGAATCGAGTTCCTCAACCCAATGGCAGTCTGATTATTCAAGGGATCGGACTAGGCGAGGCTTAAGGCCGCTCATAATGAGTCCGTTGGCTCGTTCGACCTGTCCGTTGGTCTGTGGGTGGTACACTGAGGCATAATCGAGCTTAATGCCCATTTTATCGCACCAATCTTTAACTTCCTGGGCGGTGAAGTTGGTACCATTATCAGTAATTATGCTGTGGGGGACACCATAACGGTGTACGACATCGGATAAGAAGTTGACGACTGGTCCGGATTCTGCCGAAGTGACGGGTCTTGCCTCGATCCACTTGGTGAATTTGTCGACCATGACCAATAGGTACTTCTTTTTGTTTGTCCCCCCTTTGAGTGGCCCGACCATGTCGAGACCCCAGACCGCAAAAGGCCATGTGATCGGTATCGTCTGAAGACCTGTGGGGGGCATGTGGCTTTGATTTGCGAACAGCTGGCATCCAACGCAATGTTGGACTAATGTCCGGGCATCTTCACGGGCGGTAGACCAGAAAAAACCTGCTCGGAAAGCCTTGCTGACCAAAGCCCGAGCTGCCGCGTGGTGTCCGCCCATGCCCGCGTGTATCTCTGCCAAGAGATGCTGCCCCTCTTCTTCGGAGATGCACCTTTGTAAAACTCCTATTGTACTCTTCTTATAGAGTTCACCCTCATGGACCTTGTATGCTTTTGAGCGCCGAACTATGTGTCATGATTCAGTTTGATCCTCTGAAAGCTGATGTTATGTGAGCTAGGCTAGCAGGGGTTCTGTCCAGGGTGGGATTATGACCATTACTTCGTGTGTGGAAGGTGGTTCCTCGAGTGCGGAGCCGCCGATGACGTAATCGTCTTGTTCATTTTCGGGCGAGGCATTGTGAGCGGGCTCATTGGATAGTGCATCGGTGACGTTGTCCTGCCACACCATGGAGGGCTTAAAGAGCCACTCGAGGAAGGTGTTCTTGGGAAGCGGGTCACGCTTGGCGCCCATGCGGGCGAGGACGTCAGCTGCTTGATTACTGTCTCTAGCGACATGGTGAAATTCTAGGCCCTCAAACTGGGCCGATATCTGGAGGACCGCGTTTCTATATGCCGCCATCTTGGGTTATTTGGCGTCGAATTCGCCGTTGACTTGAGAGATCGCCAAGTTTGAATCTCCCCTTACCTCGTGGCGCTACACGCCCTTTGTCGTAGCCATGCGAAGACCATGTAGTAGTGCTTCGTACTCGGCTGCGTTGTTGGACTCCATGTACATTATTTGGAGGACATACCGAACAGTGTCACCTGTTGGGGAGATTAGGATGACCCCAGCCCCCAGTCCGGCTAACATCTTTGAGCCGTCGAAATACATTGTCCAGTGCGAGTATATAGAGTACTCCCAGGGTAGTTCGGCCTCAGTCCATTCGGCTATGAAATCAGCCAGCACCTGAGATTTAATGGCTCGGCGTGGCTTGTATGTTATCTCGAAGGGTAGGAGCTCAATGGCCCATTTGGCGATGCGGCCCGTGGCATCCCTGTTATCGATTATGTCATTCAAGGGAACGTCAAAGGCCACTATGACCGAACATTCTTGAAAGTAGTGTCATTCGGGATGCCATGAAAACCGTGTAGGCTATCTTTTGATAGTGCGGGTATCATGATTTGCATGGCATAAGCACCTCGGACACGTAGTAGACCATCTTCTAGACTTGGAACTTGTGGCCTTCGGACTCCCGCTCTACGACGAGCACCGCGCTGACCACCTGATTAGTGGCTGAGATGTATAGTAGCATGGGTTCGCCGACGCCGGGTGCGGCCTGGATAGGGTTGCCGGCGAGGAGTGTTTTAATCTCCTCGAGTGCCATGGTTGCTTCATCTGTCCACTGGAAGTTCTTCGTCTTTTTGAGCAGTTTGTAGAGTGGCAATGCCTTTTCTCCGAGGCAAGATATGATGCGGCTCAAGGCGGCCATGCATCCCGCTAGCTTCTGGACATGTTTGAGCTCTGTTGGTATTGCGAGCTGAGACAGTGCTCTGATTTTGGCCGGATTGGCTTCAATTCCTCTATGGGAAATGATGAATCCGACTAGCTTTCAGGCAGGGACCCCGAAGACGCATTTCTCCGGGTTGAGCCGTATGTCGTAGGCCCGCAGGTTGTCGGAGGTTTGGCATAGGTCGTCTATCAGTTGGTCGATATGTTTGGTTTTGACAACCACGTCATCCACGTAAGCCTCGACTGTTCTGCCAATTTGGTTTCCGCGGCATGTTTGAATCATGCACTGGTATGTGGCTCCTGCGTTTTTTAGCCCGAACGGCATGGTGTTGAAGCAAAAAGGCCCGCAGGTTGCCTGATCGGACTCCTTCATATTAATCTGATGGTATCCGGAGTATGCGTCAAGGAAGCATAACGAGTCATGTCCGGCGGTGGCGTCGATGATCTGGTCTATCCTTGGTAGGATGGATCCTTAGGGCAGGCCTTGTTGAGGTCTTTAAAGTCGACACATAGCCGCCAGGACTTATCCTTCTTGGGTACCATAACAAGATTTGCTAACCACTCGGGGTGCTTGATCTCGCGGATGAATCCGGCCTCTAGCAGTTTTGCAAGTTCTTCGCCCATGGCGTGCCGTTTGGGCTCGGAAAATTGGCGTAGAGTTTGTTTCAATGGCTTGAAGCCTTTTAAAATGTTGAGGTTGTGCTCTGCTAGCCTTCGTGGGGTTCCTGGCATATCTGATGGTTGCCAGGCGAATATTTCCCAGTTTTCATGTAGGAATGTCCTTAGCGCCTCGTCAACTGCGGCGTCTAGCTGTGCTCCTATGGATGCCTGTCAGGGACGAATCCGCGATCACCTATGGGACCCAGGGAAGGACCCCTTTACGTTCGGCAGGGAGAGACGGTCGCACGAAGAGCAAATCTAGCGAAGAACACGACAGTGCACGAGAGAGATTTACCCAGGTTCGGGCCGCACGGATGCGTAAAACCCTACTCCTGCTTTTTGGTTTATTATCTGTATGATTGTTCTAGCTCCAGGAGCGCTACAGTACCGAGTAGCTGCGTACAATACTGGAGTTCTCCATCTCCCAGTTCCTCCTCTCTCCCCATGTTGCCTATGGGCCTCCTTTTATACGCACAAAGGGGTCACCAACAGGTGGCAAACAGTAAAGGTAGAGGTGGAAAGTTGCTACAGTAAGGCCACTATTACCAGGATGACATGTCCTACCTACCACTGACGGCAGGGGACAAGGGCATTAAATGCCCATGCCTTTGCTGTCCACATACATGTACCCGGACGTCTTGGACGTGGGAAAAGCCTATCCCACCTGCTCCTGCACCGCTAGTTACAGTGCACCGCCGTCTACACAGTGCCCTGCCACGCACGCTTGGAAGGACCCAGAGCGCCACGCTGGTAGAGGCACCGGAGCAGCACAGTGGTACAGTAACGCTTGCCGCGGCAAGACCTTGCCGCACCTGACAGCTTGCCGCAACCCATAGTTTGCCGCGCAAGGTAACTTGCCGGGGCAAGTACCTTGCCGCAGCCACTATCTTGCCGCAGCCAATACCTTGCCGCAGCCAATGACTTGCCGGGGCAAGTACCTTGCCGCGGCAAGTACTCTGCTACAGCAATGCCCAGGCCGGGCCTCAGCTGTCCCTCCCGGCAAGCTCCTCTTGCCGGGGCCTTAACTCTTGCTTTGTATACTTTGTTCTTGAATGGCTTAATAATCTTGAGCTTCTCTCTGGCTGTCCTCCCGCAAGCCTGGCCGTGGGATGCTACTACTGCCCGTGCACAAGTACGGGGTACTAGGGTACCCCTATTCTAGTACACCGACAGGAGCCCCCGGGCCTGGGCCACACACGGTGCCGGGCGTTGTTGGGCCAGGCCCAAACAGTGCACGGGCACGCGTGGCTGGGATAAGCCGAAATGTCTCTATGTTGTTTAATTGCACGCTCTCCCACGCGTCACGCGTTGAATGCGGAGCGTGGGAAGCGTGCACAGCTATCTCGAATGACGAAGGGGCGGATGGTTCCGCATCTTTCCCCATAAAAGGAGGGACCTGCAGAAGCACTCACACACCCCTCTCACCATTCTCGATCTCCAAATCTCTGCCTTCTTCTTCCTCCGCTCTAAAACAAAGCGGTTTCCGAATCCTCCGCCACCGCGCGCGTCTGCATCTCCCTCGGTCCTCAGCTCCGCCTTCGCCATGCCTCCCAAAGGAGAAAAGGGGAAGATGGGGAAGTCCTCAAGGACGGAGACCCAGGCGCAGTTGAAGAGGCAGAAGTACGCGCTCTTCGCTCCGACGCTCACGGGGGCGGATCTGAAGGCCAAGTTCCAAGGCATGTGGGCCACGAGGACCAAGGTGCATCCGGCCACCCGTGTTCGCCCAGCCACCGACGAGAGCGAAGTGAGCAAGTACCCCTTCTTCGCTTGCTACTTTTGGTGCGGGCTCTGCCCACCGTACTCGGATTTCTTTAGCGACGTCATGTACACCTTCAACCTCCATCTGCTGGATCTCACACCGAATGCCGTATCCACCATGGCAATATTTGCGCATCTGTGCGAGAACTTCGTCGGCGTCGCACCCAACACTGCGCTGTTCAGGCATTACTTCACTCCCCGTGCTGAAAAGGGGGAGCCTCTCACTGTTGGCGTCTTGTTCGTTTCAAGATTGGGCGCCAAGGAGCATTATCTGAAGGGGGATCTCCGCCCAAGATGGGGAGAAATCCGGTCTGAATGGTGTTGGATCATTGACGACGAGCCGCCACCATACTGTGCGCTTCGCAAGACCCCAGCAGCGCGTGGCACGGACTGGAGCGATCTGGATCCCCAGGACAAAAAGCTGGAGATTGCCGCTACCAGGATCATACGGCTCAGGGAGGCCGGGCTCACCATAGGATGGTTGGCGCAGACTTCCTCCGCCGCCGCATTGCTCCTCTGCAGCAGAGAGGAAGGCCGGCCTCTGATTGGAAGAACCCAGCCGATATCATGCGGCTGCGCCCTGGACTGATCAACAACTTCACAGTTCTGCAGCACGACTTCTTCATGCGAGAACTGTTCAAGCAAGAGACAGATCCAGAGAAGCGCGACAAGGCGTTCACGCTGCCGAAGCACATCGTGCCCCTTTGCAACAACTCCGCATTGAGTGCAATCATCGCTATGATGCCGCTCTGCAATGCGCACAGCGTTGAAGCAACTTGGGACGTGCCGCTCGAAGAAGACGTGCGGCGATTCTTTGACTCCACGGTCGAAAAGCAGGTCCGGGTGGAGGAGTGGCTCGTCCGCAACACCACTGAGCAAGAAATAGAATTCATCGCTCGAAGAGTGGAGGAGGACAGGCTCGCCAGGGAAGCTGGCGATTTTGGTTATACTTTGGCGGAGCTCGTCGAGGCACAAAAGGAGAGCCTTGCCGAGCAGGGGATGCTTGCCGGGAAGGGCGAGCTCGCCGCACCCGGCAAGGATGTCGGGCCAAGCCAGCCTGCCGACGAGTCAGGCAGCTCGGAGGATGAGGGCTCCTCTTCCGAGGAGGGCACCGAAAGCCCACCGCAGTCAGAGTCCCCAGCCCCTCTGAGGAGGAAACGCCTTCACAGGCTTGGCAAAGTGGCTGAGCGGCAAGAAGTTCAACAACCGCCGGAGCGCCGTTCGACGCGCTCGACCGCGGCAAGGGCTGGTGCTGCGGGAGCGTCTCACGCGGCCCCGGCAACTGGAGCAGGGTCATCAAAGACCGCTGCTACTACCCCCGCCAAGCGGCCAAGGAGCCCAGCTCCCCCTCCTCCCCCTCCTCACACGGAGGCGGACTTTGATTTTTCCGCTCTCAGCGAAGAGGACGACGAGAAAGAGTAAGTTCCCTTGCCGCGACCCTCAATCTTTGTAAGGTTTTGTTACTGTCCTCACTTGTCGCGCTCCGGCCTTGCTTCCGCAGGGAGGAAAACTTGGCGGAGAGGACAAGGAAGAGAGCTAAGGTCTCGACGAGCGAGACCGTGGTGGTCATCGAAGATGAGCCCACGGCAACCACCGGGGGAGCGTCTGAGACCATCCCGACCAGCTCGGAGCCCAGCCCTCATCGCAGCCCCCAGCGCAGCCCCCAGCGTAAGTATTTCAACTACCTTTCGCTGGCGGTCGCTGAGGAACAAGCATTTGTCACTGACATCTTTGGGCGTGTAGGAGAGGAGCAGCAAGTGGAGCCATCTGAAGGTGCTCCAGAAGTACCACCCCCCTCGACCACACCGCCAAGGAGAAGATCTCCGGTAAGGGCTCCCACTAGCGAGCCGAGCCACGAAGAGGAGCCGGCAAGCGCCGAAGTGCCAAGCACCAGCGCTGGCGACCCCACCCCAATGACAAACGTTGACGAGGGAGGGGAGCCCACCGCTCCTGAGCTCAACACGGGTAAACCCACTTGCCGCAAAACTCTTTCTGCTTTCTTTCTTTTGTCTTCTTGAATTTCTTCCTGAAGCTCTTTTTGCCTTACTTCTCGGGTTGGCAGAGCCCTCCTCGGTGGAGCCAATGAACATTGACTCTTCTGCCGAGGAGAACACCACAGGGGCTGTCGACGACGAGGCCGCCAAGGCCGCCGCTGCCAAGGCCGACAAGCTAGCAGCCGACAAGCTTGCCGACGAAGAAACTGCCAATGCTGCCGAAGAGGCCGGCAAGGCCGCCGAGGATAATACCGCCAAGGCGCCCACCGATGAAGCCGCCAAGGCTGCTGAAGCTGAGGCCGCCCAGAAGGCTGCTGAGGAGGCCGGCGAGGGAGCCGGTGGTCGTACTAACGGCCCTGAGGCCACAGGAGTGCCAGGCGCTACTCCGACCACGGGTCCCTCAACCACTGACGAGGCGGCAGCGCCCAACTCGCCTCCGCCAAGCAAATACATCCGGGTCGGCGAGAACGTCTACGTCAGCCTCCCCTGGACGGTGGGCTCCAGAGCGCCAACCGAGGAGGATGTTGTGGACGAGGAGATCCTTGCCGCTGCCGGGCTCCAGCTTGTGGATGCGCCAGGCGCCAGCAGTAGCAGCACGTCTGAAGAGGAGCAACTGCTTCAAAAGCTGCTGAATCTTCATCGCGCCCGACGGGAGAAGCTAGCTTCCAGGGAGGCGCTCATCGAGAAGGCCGAAGCTGACATGTTGAGGCGCGCGGAGATCTTGGCGGACGTCCGCGCGCGATCTCTTAATGCGTTAGAGGCCAAGCGGGCACAGCTGGCCGAAGAACGGCAGGCCCTCCTCCTGATGAAGCAAGACATTGAACAAAAACAGGAGGAGACCGCCAAGGAGTTGTCTGCTCAGGCCAGTGATCTGAACCAGCGGAAAGTGGACCTTGATGCCCACAAAGAAGAACTTGCCGAGCGCAAGAGGAAACTTGCCGAAACCCTCCGACAGAAAGACGAGGAGGTGGCAAGACTTGTCGCAGAGCGGACCCAGGGGCAGGCACAAAAACACCAGAAGGAAATCGAAGCCTTGGCCCAAGAGTACGCCAGCAAGTTGGTGGAGGCCACCAACGCTGTCGCTGCTGCAGAAGTGAACATGAAGGAAACGGAGGAGAAAGTGGCAAGGCTAGAGGCCGCCCTCAAGGCAAACGGTGACAAGCTCTCAACGCTTGAAAGTGAGAGGGCAAAGGTGACCCACACTTTGGCGGAGATGCAAGTTACCATAGCCAAGAAGAACAATCTGCTTGCCGCCGCCAACGACTCCAGAGCAGACCTGAAGCTGAAGCTGACCACGCTGAAGGAGACGCTCGACACCACCAGAAAGCGCGAAGGGCTTCTAATGACAGAGCTCCAGAAGGAAAAGGGTCTGCTTCAAGACGCTATTGCAACCCACAAGAAGTTCAGGGATAACGTGGGGATCTTCACAGACAGGCTTGCCAGCGCCGCCGAGGACATCGACAAGGAGCTGACTGCCCTGAAGGTGCCGGACTTCGGGTACTCCACCGACAAGAACACGCAAACTAGCGTCAAGCTAGCCGAGTTCTTCGACGGAGTAGTAGAAGCACTCCAACAGCTCCAAGTCAATCACAAGGCTCAACTGGCCGACGAGTCACGCAGGCTTTGCCGGGGAGTTCTCCGGAGGTTGTTGGTGAAGATAGCATACAGAAACCCGGGCGTCGACTTCAGCAACATCTTCAAAAGCTTGCCGAAGGGATACGACCCCGCGCCACTAGAGACCCTTGTCGCGCCCATCGTGGAGAGGGTGGACCAAATCCAGAGAGTCGAAGGCGAGCACCGCAATTAGAGAGCCCATTCTTCTCCCTCCTTGCCGCCGCGGGGAGGGAAGATGCTCAATGTTCCAGGAATTGATCACTGGAATGCTATCCTCGGTCTCCAGGCGGACAGCGCCGGGCCTGGTGACTCGTTTCACCCGATAAGGGCCTTCCCACTTCAGCGTCAACTTGTTTGAATTCTTGGCCGACTGAACGCGCCGAAGAACAAGGTCGCCTTCCTCGAGACTTCTGGCATTAACTTTGCGGCTATGGTAGCGACGCAAAGCTTGCTGGTAGCGAGCAGCTCTCACAGCAGCCTGAAGACGATCCTCCTCGAGGAGCACAGTGTCATCTTGCCGCAGTTGCTCTTGCTCAAGCTCATCGTAAGCGAGCACTCGAGGTGACCCGTATATGAGTTCCGTGGGGAGAACTGCCTCTGCTCCATAAACTAGAGCAAAAGGCGTCTGGCCAGTAGCTCGATTTGGCGTCGTCCTGATCGACCAAAGAACCTCTGGCAGCTCCTCGATCCAGTTCTTGCCGCACTTGCGCAGCCTGTCGAAAGTTCTCGTCTTGAGCCCACGCAGCACTTCAGCATTTGCCCTTTCAGCTTGACCGTTGCTTCGGGGGTGAGCAACAGAAGCGAAACAGACCTTGGCGCCGAGGTCTTCGACATACTGCATGAAGGCGTGGCTCGTGAACTGGGTACCGTTGTCGGTGATGATCCTGTTAGGAACACCAAAGCGACAAACAATTCCCTTGAAGAACTTGATGGCTGATTGTGCTGTCACCTTCCTCACTGCTTCCACTTCTGGCCACTTCGTAAACTTGTCGATGGCAACATACAAGTACTCGAAGCCCCCGATGGCACGGGGAAAGGGGCCGAGGATGTCGAGCCCCCAGACCAAAAATGGCCAGGAGAGAGGGATTGTCTGGAGAGCTTGAGCTGGTTGATGAATCTGCTTGGAATGAAACTGGCACGCTTCACACTTGGTTACTAGTGCAGTTGCATCCTGGAGGGCGGTGGGCCAAAAGAAACCTTGCCGGAAAGCCTTTCCAGCAAGGGCTCTTGACCCTATGTGGTGACCACATATGCCTCCATGAATCTCCGCCAACAGCTCCTGTCCTTCTTCCCGGGGAATACACTTCAATTTCACACCGTTTGGTCTTTTTCTGCACAGCATGTCATCGACAAATTGATACATATTGGACCGTCGGGCTACTTTCTCCGCTTCTTCCTGCTCTTCGGGAAGTTCTCCTGTCTGAAGGAAACGGACGATCTGCTGCGCCCACGCTGGAGCCTGTGGCTCGACAACGAGGACTAAAGGCATTTCTTCTGCTGCGGGAACATCAGGCCCTACGGCAAGAGCTCGTCGCTCTACCAAAGCCTGCCGTTCCCCGACGAGCTTGGCGGGAACAGCCGCTTCAACGACAAGAGCCTGGGGCCCTGCTGGAGCGTGCTGTCCTTCAACAAGCTCGTCGGGAGCGGTTGCTTCAACGACGGAAGCCCAAGGCCTCGTCGGAGCATCTTGCTCCTCAGTGCTTCGATCAGGAGCGCCTGCTTCAACGACAAGGACCCGAAGTCTTGTCGGAGCAAGTTGCCCCTTTGCCTCTTGCCTAGGAGCACCCGCTTCAACGACAAGAGCGTGAGGCCTTGTCGGAGCAAGTTGCCCCTCTGCATCTTTGGCGCTGGCTTTGGCAGCCTTCTTGCCGGCGGCTTCGGGGAGCTCTGCCGGGAAGTAGTCGCCAGAAGCCAACTTCCTCTTCCTGCCTTGCCCTACTGATGGCGTCACGGATGGCTGAATTAGTTGGAGCACAAAAGTGCCTGGTTCCACAGGCAATTTGAGTGCGGCGCGCTTTGACAAACCATCGGCAATGTCATTTTCAGCACGTGGGACGTGCTCCATTTGTAGGCCGTCAAAGCGTTCCTCCAACTTCCTCACCTCATCTACATAAGCTTCCATCAATGGGCATTGGTAGTTCTTGTTCACTTGCCTGACGACAAGCTGCGAATCTCCCATGAAAATAAGCTTCTTGATCCCAAGGTCTGCCGCGATCCTGAGACCGGCAAGCAACCCCTCATATTCTGCAGTATTGTTCGTCGCCTGTTCCTTGGGAAAGTGCATTTGGACCACGTACTTGAGGTGCTCTCCGGCGGGTGCGACAAGCAGTACGCCAGCACCGGCGCCTTGCAGTGAAAAGGCACCATCAAAGTACATAAGCCACTCTTTGCTTGTCTCCTTGCCGGGGAGAGTCGTCTCTGGGATTTCTTCGTCTGGCGTTGGTGTCCATTCTGCGACAAACTCTGCCAAAACTCGGCTCTGTATGGTTGATGTACTCTCAAACTTGAGACCAAAGCTCGACAACTCCAACGCCCACTCGACAATCCTGCCTGTCGCTTCTGGATTTTGCAAAATCCTTTTCAGCGGGAAGCGAGTGACGACGGTAACTTCATGTGCTTGAAAGTAATGGCGCAGCTTTCTCGAGGCCATGAGAAGGCCGAAAAGCAGCTTCTGCACACCAGAATACCTTGACCTAGCTCCCTGCAGAAGAGAGCTCACAAAGTAGACCGGGCGCTGCACCATTTTCTTCTTTTGTATCACTTCGCCTGACTGCGCAGACGAATCCTTGTCGGCAGCAAAACTTGTCGGGGGAGCCCCCAGCTTGTCGCTGGTCGTGCTTGCCGCAGTTACTGCCTCCTCATCCACCTCTCTCTCCGCTACCAGCGCAGCACTAACCACTTGATTGGTTGCCGCTAGATACAGCAACAACTTCTCTTGTGGTTTAGGTGCGACAAGTATTGGAGGAGAGGAGAGGTATCTCTTCAAGTCTTGCAACGCTGCCTCCGCCTCCGGAGTCCATTTCAATGGACCTGCCTTTTTTAAGATTTTGAAAAATGGCAGGGCGCGCTCAGCTGACTTGGAGATAAACCTACTGAGGGCAGCAACACAGCCGGCAAGTCGTCGTACATCCTTGACGCGCTTCGGTGCTTCAATTTGCTCAATGGCTTTGATCTTGTCAGGATTGGCTTCAATTCCACGTTGAGACACAAAGAACCCGAGAAGCTTGCCGGAGGGAACTCCAAACACGCACTTCTCGGGGTTGAGCTTCAGGTTGATCTTGCGCAGATTTACAAAAGTTTCTTCTAGATCTTGAACCAAAGTAGCCCTGTCTTTGCTTTTGACCACTATATCATCCATATAGGCTTCCACATTTCTGTGCAGCTAAGGCTCAAAAGCAATCTGGACGGCTCTTGCAAATGTCGAACCAGCATTTTTCAAACCAAATGGCATACGTACGAAACAGTATGTGCCACAGGGTGTGATAAATGCGGTCTTTTCCTCATCTTCCTCAGCCATGAAGATTTGATGATACCCCGAATATGCGTCAAGAAATGAAAGCAAATCACATCCTGCCGTGGAGTCAACAATCTGGTCTATGCGGGGCAAAGGAAATGGGTCTTTGGGACAAGCTTTATTGACATCAGTGAAATCAATACAAAGCCTCCATTTTCCATTCGCTTTGCGCACGACAACGGGATTGGCCAACCACGTAGGATGGAGCACTCCTCTGACGAGGCCTGCTGCTTCCAACTTCTTGATTTCTTCCGCAATAAACTCTTGCCGCTCCACAGCTTGCTTTCTGGCTTTCTGTTTGACGGGCCTCGCGTGGGGACAAACGGCAAGGTGGTGCTCAATTACTTTCCTGGGAACACCGGGGATGTCGGACGGTTGCCATGCAAATACGTCGACATTCGCCCGCAGGAAAGCAACGAGCGCGTTTTCCTATTTATTGTCAAGTGTGGCACTGATGGTGAAGGAACCACCAGTGCCGTCCTCCTTGGTGGGCACCTTCTTTGTCGCCGGCGGAGCGGCTTTGTTCTTCTTGCACTTGCCGGTGGAGCTCTCTGGTGCGTCCTCGATGGCAGCGCAGCACTCCGAAGAGGTGCGCTTGCCGGAGTGGGCACAGGAGCTCTTGCCGGACTTCCTCTTGTTCTCCCCACCGAGAGCTTCAGCGGCAAGTGCCTTGGCGGCAGTTGCGGCAGCTGCTTCCCGGTAGATCTTGTCGGCGCAAATAAGCGCATCCTTCTTGTCGCAGGGAACTGTGATAACACCTACTGGACCTGGCATCTTCAACACGTTGTAGGCATAATGAGAGGCTGCCATGAACTTGGCGAGCGCTGGACGGCCAAGTATCCCATTATAAGGCAATGGAATATCGGCAACATCAAAGGTGACCTTCTCGGTCATGTAGTTCAGCTCGCCGCCAAATGTCACTGGCAGCGTGATCTTCCCTTTCGGCTTGCTCCTTCCTGGATTGACTCCTTGGAAAGTACCAGTTTCCTCAAGCTCGCCGTCAGAGATTTGAAGTTTCCGGAGCACAGCGGGCAAAATCAGATTCAAGCCGGCCCCACCGTCAACTAACATCTTCGTGACCTTGAGGTTGCGGATCGTTGGTGAAACCAACATCGGCAAGCACCCGACCGCCGTTGTGCGGTCAGGATGGTCCTCAATGTCAAAGACGATAGGCGTGTCGGACCACTTCAGAAGCTTTCTGGCATCAACAGATGGTTCCGCCGCATTGATCTCTCGCGCCCACTGTTTAAGTTGGCGGTGAGAAGAATGCAACGAAGCACCACCGTCAACACACAAGACTTCTGCGGCTTTCTGAAATTCGTGCTCACTGGATTCTTCATCATCTAGATCATCATCATCATCATCTTTGTCGCGGCCACGAGGAGGCCTGTCTCTCTGCTGCTGCTTGGCCTTGCCGCGACGCCCTCCTCGGGCAGTGCGCTTCTTGCCGGACCCGCCAGCACCTTCTGGGGCCTTCTCCTTGCCGCGCCTCTCATACTCAGCTTTCTGCTGTTCGACAAGCTGCTCGACTCGTCGACAGTTCTAGAGATCGTGTCCCTTGGTGCGGTGGATCTTGCAATATTGCTTGTCGGAGCCGTCCTGCTTGTCGGCAGCCGCCAAGGCCTGACAGTTGGTGCATGCGGCAATCTCCTTGCCGGAGCCCTCGACTTTGGCCTTGTCGGCGCTGCCGTTGCCGCTGGACTGCTCGACGGCAAGCACAGCTTTGCCCTTTTTCTTCCTGTTGTTCCGCCGCCGGCCCTTCTTTGCCGGGGCGGTACCTTCGCTGTCAGAGCTCCCCCCTGCGCCAGCACCTTCACCGGGAAGTTTCCTTCCCTCTTCAGCGTGCGCACACTTGTCGGCGAGAGCATATAGCTGGCCAATGTCTATGACCTTGGTCATCGCCAATTTCCTCCCGCATCTTGCGGTTACGCACGTTCTGATGGAACGCGCTAATAACCGCAGCGGGGTGAACATCTGGGATGTTGTACTGTATGCGGCTGAACCTTTGAATGTATTTGCGCAGGGGCTCTCCTTCCTTCTGGGGGATGAGATGAAGATCGCTCTCCTGGCCATGAGGTTGATGACCGCTAGTAAAGGCACCAACAAACTGATGGCACAGGTCCGCCCATGAAGAAATGGAGTTCTCCGGCAAGTGCATGAGCCACGAGACGACGTTGCTCTTTAACACGAGCAGGAAGTAGTTAGCAAAAATCTTGTCGTCTCGTCCCCCGGCAGCTTGCACCGCAATGGTGTAAATGCTGAGGAACTCCGACGGGTGTGTCTTGCCATCATACTTCTCCGGCACGTCAGGCTTGAAAGCCTTTCGATTGGGCCACTGGACCTGCCGCAGCTCACGGGTGAACGCTGGACAACTTACCGCGTATGGCAAGTCGCCAGGATCCCCTGGCGCATGCATGTCAACAGCGGGCCCTGCGCGTCTGTCGGACTGACGATGCGCTTCTCTCCTTCGCTCGATAGTGGTACGAGCGTCTTCTCCTCTGCGTTCCTGAAGAACGAGGCGCTGGTCACGATGAGCTCGCGGGTCAGACGACGCCGTGGAATCATCGCCACGGGCGTCGTTTCGACGTGTCGGCGACCGAGGCCGTCTGGGTGGGGAGTGTACGGTTGTTGCCCCCTCGCCGTTCTTGTTGGTGACAGCATTGTCACTAGTTCTCTTGTCGGCCGCGCGCACCGGGTTGGCATCAGCGAAGCTGAGAAGGCTCTGAATGGTTGCCCTCCACTCGTCAAGCTTATCTGCTGGTGGAGGGAAGTTCAGGAGCAGCTGCGCACGCGCCAACGCTTCTGCTGGTGAGGGAGGTATCGAGTGGCGTGAGGACTGTGGGATGCTCTTACTCCTAACAGTGTTAGAAGGAGCATCTCCACGCCCAGGCGACCGCACCTCGACCCCGCCAACGTGTTGTTGCGTATGGTGACCCCGCGCATCTCAAGATCGATGCGCAAGTTCATTATCCAGGGAGCGCCTGGCACCTGGGGCGTCAGGACGCTGCCTGTCACGGGCTTCTTGCGAAGGCCGCGGCGTCTGAACCGGCGCAGGCATTCCAGAACGCGCAGCACCGTTTCTGGAGCTTGCAGGGCCAGCAGCAGCGAGCAGCGCTGCGTTCCCAGACCCAGCAGCGCCAAGATTGGCGTTGCTGGCCCGGTTTTGGACAGGTGGAGGTAATAGGAGCTCTCGCTCTCCAGTCCCCCCAGCAGCCGCAATCACGTCGGCACCCTCCTGCATGGGAGCAGGCGGGTTGGACGTAGACGCACCGATGGCTGAAGTCTTCTTTTTTGGAGCCATAAGACGGAGGATGGCCCAAAAACTAACGCGCAAATCGCTAGATTAGGTTCACACAACCTCCTCTCCCCTACCTGGCGCGCCAAAGATGTCGGGGACGAATCCGCGATCACCTATGGGACCCAGGGAAGGACCCCTTTACGTTCGGCAGGGAGAGACGGTCGCACGAAGAGCAAATCTAGCGAAGAACACGACAGTGCACCAGAGAGATTTACCCAGGTTCGGGCCGCACGGATGCGTAAAACCCTACTCCTGCTTTTTGGTTTATTATCTGTATGATTGTTCTAGCTCCAGGAGCGCTACAGTACCGAGTAGCTGCGTACAATACTGGAGTTCTCCATCTCCCAGTTCCTCCTCTCTCCCCACGTTGCCTATGGGCCTCCTTTTATACGCACAAAGGGGTCACCAACAGGTGGCAAACAGTAAAGGTAGAGGTGGAAAGTTGCTACAGTAAGGCCACTATTACCAGGATGACATGTCCTACCTACCACTGACGGCAGGGGACAAGGGCATTAAATGCCCATGCCTTTGCTGTCCACATACATGTACCCGGACGTCTTGGACGTGGGAAAAGCCTATCCCACCTGCTCCTGCACCGCTAGTTACAGTGCACCGCCGTCTACACAGTGCCCTGCCACGCACGCTTGGAAGGACCCAGAGCGCCACGCTGGCAGAGGCACCGGAGCAGCACAGTAGCACAGTGGTACAGTAACGCTTGCCACGGCAAGACCTTGCCGCACCTAACAGCTTGCCACAACCCATAGTTTGCCGCGCAAGGTAACTTGCCGGGGCAAGTACCTTGCCGCAGCCACTATCTTGCCGCAGCCAATACCTTGCCGCAGCCAATGACTTGCCGGGGCAAGTACCTTGCCGCGGCAAGTACTCTGCTACAGCAATGCCCAGGCTGGGCCTCAGCTGTCCCTCCCGGCAAGCTCCTCTTGCCGGGGCCTTAACTCTTGCTTTGTATACTTTGTTCTTGAATGGCTTAATAATCTTGAGCTTCTCTCTGGCTGTCCTCCCGCAAGCCTGGCCGCGGGATGCTACTACTGCCCGTGCACAAGTACGGGGTACTAGGGTACCCCTATTCTAGTACACCGACAATGCCGTCTTGTTGGGATCTGTTGGGTGCACTTGAAATTTTACTATTTCATCTGCTGGCTTGAATGATGTGGGTTTTTGTCTTTTACTGAGAACCACATCATCCCTGTCGACTGTAGTGCATAGTGCTGTCAACTCTTCGGCCGTGATGGCTTTGAATAGTGCCTCTAGGGCGAGGGATGCCGTCTTGTTTTCGGCTCGCAAGGCTTTGCTCGGGTCACTTTTAAGAGAGATCACCCTGTTGGGCCCTGGCATCTTGAGTTTCATATACCCGTAATGTGGTATGGCCTAAAATCTTGAGAATGCCTCATGTCCTAGAAGGGCATGGTATTCGCTACGAAAGGGCACAATGTGAAATATTAAGAGTTTGAATCTGTAGTTATCGGCTGTGCCGAACACAACATCCAGGGTTACGCGTCCCGAGCAGTGTGCCTACCTACCAGGTATTATACCTCGGAATGTGGTATGACTGCGTTCGATGCGAGACCTGTTGAACTGCATCTTGTCTAGAGTATCCTCATAAATGAGGTTGAGGCCGCTGCCTCCGTCCATCAGCACTTTAGGCAGCCGGAAACCGTCGACAATGGGGTCGAGGACCAGCGCGGCCGGTGCGTGGTTGTTATGGGGGCTTGGCTCATCCTTCTCGTTGAAGGTGATAGGTGTGGCTGCCATGGCTGTGTGGCCGTCACTTGATATATTTGGTTGAGCTCTCGAAGAGCCCTTTTCCTTTTATTGTTTGAGGCGAACGTCTCGTATACCGTAAGGACATTGTGGTCCTATGGTGAAGCTGAGGACTATTTATCTGGGGGTGTAAGGCCCAAGATTGGCTCGGCATATTTGGCCACTTGTCTTACCACCCAACAGGATCGAAGTCTGTGGGTTGGGTTTGCGTCCAGCAAGACCGAGTGTATTGGGCATGGTTTATCCAGCAACTCGTCTAACACTGATCTGGGCCTAGTTTTCTTTTCATTAGGCTCGTGCTCTAGCGACCAATTTGTGTAAGCTCATTTAAAGCAAGGCTTTCCGTGATGCGCGGCGGGCTGTGACCCCATGTTCATCTGTTGCGCCCTCCACGTGTTCTCCATGGCGCAATATTTGCGTACCATGTCTGATAGTTAGGTGAAGCTTTGAATTTGGCGACGCGCGAGGGCGTCTAAGAGGCCCTCGTCCCTGCAGTTAAACTGGAAGGCTTTAATTATTTCTTTGTCACAGCAAGGTGCCATCCTATTCTTTACCAGGAGAAATCTAGCCCAATAATGATGGACTGTCTCGTTTGGCAGCTGTTTGACATACATGAGGTCCCATATGTCTGGGTTTCCAGAATCCGGAGAGTATTCCATGTGGTGGGTGGGTGGGAAAATTTCAAGAATTCCCTTCTGCTGCAGACCCTGACTATCCTTGATGGGTTATTGAGTCATGTCTGGTTCTGGTCGTGCAGGGCTCGGATCCGGACTAGTGTGTGGCTGGATCGGCTCGAGGCCGGATCTAGCGTTGGGGCTCGAGTCCGGACATACATCTGAGCTGGTGTCTGAGTCCGAGCTGGAGATTCGAGTGTACACCGTTCTTAGCTTGCACGGCTGTGGCCCCTCCTGGGCCTCTTCGACCGTGGCGACGAGGTGCGTGACCGGGGGGTTGTTGATTTCTCGGCCGTCGGGTTTAAGCCCGATCCGATCGTAGGCCCTAGGCCTGATAACAGAGATTCCCACTGCACAGAAAACACTCGCCAGGTGGTCTGCCGGCTCGCCACATGGGGGTGCCAGACACTTCGGCGATTCGGTGGGATATCTTGTGGGCGGTCTGTCGGAGTCGGGCTTCAGGGCCGGACTCTGAGAGATACCGGATTTTTGTGAGTCTGCTGGTCCTGGGGTCGATGACTCTGAACCAATGAACCCTTCAACGGGGGTGAAGCCTTTGATCTGGTCGAGGCGACTAGTGGGATCGGTGCGCACTAACTTGCCGCCGAAGACGAAAAGATTACCAGGGGCGGGGAAGCCCTCGGCGTGGGTGTGGTCTCCAATGACCGGTTGGGCCATCGATTCCTATGGCAATCCCACAGCAGAACTCTCAATGAAAGCACCAATGTCGATGTCAAAACCGGCAGACCTCGGGGTAGGGGCTCCCGAGCTATGGATCTAGGATCGATGGGGAACAAGGGATGACGAACACAGTGTTTACCCAGGTTCGGACCCTCTCGAAGAGGTAAAACCCTATGTCCTGCTTGATTGTATTGGATGTATAATATGGTTTACAGAGTAGATCTACCTCGAGATCCGTATGAGCTAAACCCTAAGGCAATGAGGTGATGAATGTAGCTCTCGCCCTATGACTAAAAACCCTCGGTTTATATAGACACTGGTAGGGTTAGGGTTACCGAAGATAGATTACAATAAGGGTTTAAAGAGATCCTACGCCTTCTTGACTTGGAGGGCACACCATGGCTTCATAGTTCTCCTATCACTATACGGCTCCACCAGTCCGGCCCAAGTCCAATGGGCCATCGCCCCGAGGACCCCTTAGTCCATGACTCCCTCAGTGCCCCTTTGTGGTTCGGCATGGGGACGGCCGCGTTGCACAAAGAGCAGAAGCAATAGGGGACAGCACGGCGATGGACAGCTAGTTTTTTCCCAAGTTCGGGCCGCTTGGGATCGTAAAACGCTACTCCTACTTTGGTGGATTGATCTGGAGGAGGACGAAGGCGCAGAGCGCACTACCCCGGCAAGGGTGCCTCGGGAGTGCAATCACACGCGTACAAGTTGATGCGGAGCATCCTATGGTCATCCCCTTGGACCTACCATCGTCTCATCAAGTGCCAAAGAGGACCAATGACACGAGCACGAGCTAGAGCTCTCGAGACCGAGGTGACTTCCTTCCTTATTGATATTCCATATGATACACTCGAGACATGGTTACTACCTAAGTCCGGAATGTTGTGCATGATCAGGTACCAAGAAGGCCCTTTCGAAAATGCATGTGGAGACGGACAAGTCCCCAAGCTCACGGATGAAGAGGAACGACGGAGGGAACCGGAGAAGTCCCTAGGACCTGGACATCCGGCCCCAAGCCCCAGACATCCGGCCCCTGGAGCATCATCCACAGCAGTAGCCCAGCCGACAAAGACCTACAGGCCCCGGACATCCGGCCTCAGCTCGGACATCCGGCTATGCCCGGAAATCTAGCCTGAGCCCCGGACATCCGGCGCCCGCCTATCTAGAGAGTACCTGAACGGCCCCCGCCAGCTCAGACATCCGGCCCGAAGCGAGCCGCCGGACATTCGGCCTCTGGCCCGGAAATCCGGCACCCTCCTTCCAGAGAGCATTAGGACGGCGCCTGGCCAGCCCGGACATCCGGCGTCTCTAGAAGGCCCGGACATTCGGCCCGACGCCCGGACGTCTGGCTCCATCTGTTTGCGCACTGTAACGGGCCGAAGCCCATGTATCCCCTCGCCCCCTAGACTATATGTACTCCATCTCCATCATGTTTTAGGGTTAGCAAAGGATTAGCTCATTTGAGAGATAGAGCTTTGCTCATCCACTTGATACCCTTCTCCATTGGAGTTCATGACCTCTACGGAGAAGATCCCCCAAGTGGATTCAAGACCCCTCATGGGAAGAGCTTCAAGACCTCCTCACGAAGAAGAACTTGCTACTTGTATTGTCCTTTGTTGATCGTGGATCGTGTATCTCTTTGTGTTCCGAGGATCTAGCACATGTATAATCGAATCTTGTTGGTTTGAGTGAATCCTCTCGTGTTTCCCCTCGTGTTTTCCCCTCGTGTTCTCCACGGGATCTGCTCCAATCATGAAAGATCAGGCATCTAGGGTTCTACCCTACATCATCTTGGTATCATGAGCCTAGGTTGATCACGAATTTGGAGCCCCTACCCTTGTTTTCTAGCCTTGTTTTGTTGTGTTCTTCCCCAAATTCGAAATTCCCCACAAAAATAGCCCTCCCAATTTTTTTTGTAATTTGTTGGTGTGATGAAGTTTTGTTGGATTTGATCCGTGGATTTCGTGTGTAGCAGGTAGATCTAGCTTTTCCCCATCTTTTCCCCAATTTCCATCGACGAAATCTCTCGAATTTTGCCCTGGAAATGCCTTTTTCCCAGCGAGTTCATCGAGTTCGTCTCGGATCTGGAGGCCCGGACATCCGGCCCATGCCCCCGGAGATCCGGCCACCCGGACATCCGGCCCGATAGCCCAGACATCTGGCCTCCCGCAGCATCACTTCCATCCACCGCTCCGTTCCCCGCCTAACTATCGCCAAATTTTGCTCCGGTGCCCACTCACACTTCTGCATACCACCACCACTTTCCACAACCACCACCGCTTACCCATTACCAAACTCCAAAAAATTTGACACGTTTGTTTTGAGAATTTGAGTTGCGGTTTCCGTTTCCTAACGTGTTTCGGCAACTTAGGGACGGTTCGACATCCACACCACTGCCGCTCATCTTCGCCACGGACTCGCCATCGACAAGAACCGCTCCACAATTTTGACACCTTCAACCATAAGCAAGGACGGTAACCTCGACGACATCTTTGTCTACTCCTTGCCATTGCATTGATAACCCCATAGACCATTTTGTGTACCATTCCTATCGAGACTAGCCTTTGAGTATTGCCAGCAATGTTACTTGTGCACATTAGTGATAATCATCTCATTGCATATATCATATGATCTTGGTATCCATATCTTGATATCATCTCTTGTGTCACAAGGTTGTCATAGCATATACACAATTGCTATCTTGGTTCGTCAAGTTTCCATAAGTGGCCAAAGAAAGAGCTCAAAAGAGAAAGAGCCAAACAAGCTTTTAAGCAAAAGGAAAAGATAAGCACAGAGCTTTTAAGCAAGAACCATAGCATCATACTACATTAAGATTGTCATACTCGATCATCTTGGATCATGTCATAGGAACAACATACATATAGCATACTTGGGATAGAAGTCGTTGCATTTTTGCTTAGTAGGTTGTGCACAAGTCTCGTATCCGCCTATTGTGCAATCGTGCTAGCGTCTCTCTTGTGTTGTGCAACACGAGCATTTTCTGGGGATTCCTCATTTTCCGCTCATTTTTGGTTTGCACAACCCCATTTATCTATTTGCGTGTGTGTTCCCGTGTACCATATCTTGCTATTGGTCTACTTTTTGCATTTGCAAATTTGCGAATCTTTTTCAACATCATTGAATATCACTAACATTTGCATAAATTGTGTGCCACCATCCTAACCGAGCTCCATCATAGGCTTTATTCTTGTAGGTGTGAGAGATTGACGAGATACGGTACCAATTGTGCTATTTCCTTGTTACATCATTGAGTGATCTTTGATCCATTCTCAACATCGGTCAAGGTACATTTGGTATTGTTCTTCCTTTCTTCCACTCACACATTTGCTTGGAATGATGGATAGGCCAACTACTTCTACCAACCCACTCTTCATCGAGCAAGACGAGGACCCGAACACCTATTGTTCTTCCTTTCTTCCACTCACACATTTGCTTGGAATGATGGATAGGCCAACTACTTCTACCAACCCACTCTTCATCGAGCAAGACGAGGACCCGAACACCTACGTCACCAAGAACCACCTCTTGGGTGCACAAAGAGCATTGCATCAAGAACAACAAGCATTGAGCGACCGCATCGACAATCTCGCCACCGACTTGCGACTCTCTGAGCAACGTACAAGATACTACTTTGACAACAAGCTCGACGAACAAAGAAAAGAGAACAATGCAAGAATGGATGAGATTGGTGCCTTGTTGGTCAACCGCTCTTCTACCACTTCGTCCTACTGACGAAGGAGCCATTCAAGTCGACACTCTTCCGACACCGTTTCCGGTTCAAGTACACCTGCATCGAACACTCTTCGATGAGCCGCGCGCCAGGACCGTCAAGCAAACCGCAACCCTCTACACGGCAATGAGCGACAAGAGCAACTTCTAGAGCAAGAACACCGGCATCGTCAAAATCAAGCTACATTTGCGCAAGCACAAGAAAGGCAACGCCAACAAGTGGAAGAACAAGAACGCCTCCGCCAACGAGAGCAAGAGGAAGAGCGAGCGTGCCAACACCAAGACGAACAAGATGCCGAGGCACAATGTCAACAACAACAATGGCGTAAAGCACAAGGTCTTGAGGCGCAACGTGCTCTACACAATACCAATCATACCGTTGCCGACCGCAACCGACGTGTTTGAGAAGAAGAAGAAGCACTTCGCGAGCAAGTACAAGAATGCATATATCAAGCACGTTTGCACCAGCAAGCTCCACAAGCTCCTCCTCAAGCTAGACATGAACAACAAGCTCGACAAGAACCACAAGTTCGCCAAGAGCAAGATGAGGTTGACAATCCTCCACGACAAGGGCATCATCACCCTCGACCACAACACAATGAAGAGCAACGCTATGGCAAGCTCAAGTTCACCATGCCCAAGTTCAACGGAAGCAATGATCCTGAAGAGTACCTTTCATGGGCATTGAAGGTCGACAAGATCTTTCGTTTGCACAACTATGAGGAAGAGAAGAAGATTGCCATGGCATCCCTTGAATTCCAAGACTATGTTCTCATTTGGTGGGAGCAAGTCATCGAGCGTCGTGGAGCAAGAGGTGAACCACCAATCACAACTTGGGATCAAATGAAGGATGTCATGAGAGCGCGTTTTGTACCAACCTACTACAACTGCGACATCTTCAAGAAACTCCAACTACTCAAGCAAGGAACAAAGAGCGTTGAAGAGTACTACAAGGAAATGGACATTGCCATGATACGAGCCAATGTCACGGAAGATGATGAGCAAACTATAGCACGTTTCTTGAATGGACTCAATCACCCTATCAAGAAGATCACCGACTTCCAACCTTACTCCAACCTCATCGAGCTAGTGCACCAAGCTACCAAGGTGGAACGTCAAGTGCAAGATGACTTCAAGTATGCCAAGTACTCTTCTAAGAACTACGGCTCCAACAACCAAGCTTCAATGACTCCAATAACTTCTACCTCAACCAAACCTTCTACAAGCAACAGCGACAAGTCAAGTTACAAGAAAACTTCGACATCCTCAAGTCATCTTCCTACTACAAGCAACTTCAAGCCGAGAGCTTCATCATCTACGACTCCACCGGATGAGACCATCAAGACAAGTTCCATCAAGTGCTTCACTTGTGGCGGCCGAGCCCACAAGTCCTTCGAGTGTACCAACAATCGCACCATGATCCTCAGAGACGACGGCACCTATGACTCCATGAGTGAAGAGGAGATGGAGGCCCTTGAGCAAGTGGCCACGCACCGGCACGTGAATGAGGATGAAGATGATCAAGTCTTTTGTGATGAAGATTCGAGCCCTGCTCTCGTTGTCTCCAAAGTCTTGAAACTTCAACATCAACAAGATGAAGACCAAAGATGCCATATCTTCCACGCCAAGGCGGGCATCAAAGGTCATTCCGTCAAGGTCATCATCGATGGAGGGAGTTGCCATAACTTGGCAAGTGAAGAACTATGCTCCAAGCTCCAATTGGTCAAGATGAAGCATCCCCACCCCTACAAGGTCCAATGGCTTAGCGACTCCAGCACTATTCAAGTGGAACATATGGTGCAAGTTTCCTTTAAGATAGGAGCATATGAAGACACTTTGGAGTGTGATGTCATTCCGATGTCCGTTTGCCATCTCCTACTTAGACGACCATGGCAATTTGACCGTGGCATCATCCACAACGGGCGTACCAATCACTATAGCTTCAAGATGAAGGGAAAGGAGTACGTGCTACGACCTATGTCTCCATGTCAAGTGATCGTCGATAAGCAAGCCACCCATCGTGGAGAGAATAGTGAGAGAGTGAACCACCCAAAAGAGAGTGACCACCACAAGCCCAAATTGAGTGCCTCCACGATGAGCGACAAGAAAAACTTAGTGCTATTTGCCACCAAAAGTGAGATAAGAGAAGTGTGTGAGAACCCATCAAGTGTTATGCACTATGTCCTATTGTGTAAAGACGACGCACCAAAAACTAACACCTCTCACAATCTACCTTTAGTGTTATCCTCTCTATTGCAGGAATTCCAAGATGTATTCCCTGACGAGCTACCTCCGGGTCTACCTCCTCTTCGAGGCATCAAACACCGCATCAACCTCATCCTCGGAGCACCTCTTCCTAACAAGGCTTCCTATCGCGTTAATCCCGAGGAAACCAAGGAGATCCAACGGCAATACAACAACTCATCGACAACGGCCATGTACGAGAAAGCTTGAGTCCATGTGCCATCCCGATAATCCTTGTTCCCAAGAAAGATGGTACATATCACATGTGTTTCGATTGTCATCCTATCAATGCTATCACGGTTAGATATTGCTACCCAATTCCACGCTTAGACGACATGCTAGACGAACTAAGCGAAGCCACTATTTTTTCTAAAATTGATCTTAAAAGTGGCTATTACCAAATCCGCATACAAGAAGGTGATGAATGAAAAACTGCATTTAAGACCAAATTTGGCTTATATGAATGGCTTGTTATGCCAATGGGCTTATCCGAAGCACCCGGTACTTTCATGTGAGTCATGCATTTTGTTCTTCGTCCCTACATTGGTGTATTTGTTGTGGTCTACTTTGACGATATTCTTGTATTTAGCAAATCTCTCAAAGCTCATGTCACCCATCTTAGAACCGTTCTACAAACTCTTAGAAAAGAGCGCCTTTATGCTAATACGGACAAATGCATTTTTGGTGTTGATAAGCTCGTTTTCTTGGGTTTCGTCGTGTCTTCTAAGGGTGTTCATGTAGATGAATCTAAGATCAATGCTATTAAAAATTGGCCACAACCAACCAACTTGCAACAAGTGCGAAGTTTCCTTGGCTTAGCCAGTTTCTATCGTTGATTTGTTAAGGATTTTAGAACCATTGCATCCCCTTTACATGCTTTGAGTAAGAAAAATGCACCCTTTGTTTGGGGACCATCCCAAGATACCACATTTAATGAACTTAAAAATTTGCTCACTCATGCTCCCGTGCTTGCCTTACCCAACTTTGACAAAACTTTTGAAGTTCATTGCGATGCTAGCGGTAATGGCATAGGAGGCGTGTTAACGCAAGAGAAGCGCCCTATTGCCTACTTTAGTGAGAAACTTTCCGGAGCGCGACTCAATTATCCCACCTATGACAAAGAGCGATATGCTTTAGTGCGAGTTTTGCGTGAGTGGGAACATTATCTTTGCCTGCATGAATTTGTCATCCATACAGACCATGAAATGCTTAAGTACCTTAAGGGTCAAACTAAGTTGAACATGCGTCATGCTAAGTGGAGTGAGTTCATTGAGTCATTTCCTTATGTCATCAAGTACATCAAAGGCAAAGAAAATGTTGTGGCGGATGCTCTTTCCCGCAAATGCATGCTTGTTACCAAACTTGAATTGAATGCCATTGGCTTTGAGCACATAAAAGACTTGTATGCGCATGATCCTACTTTTGCTATTCCTTATACCAAATGTTTGACGCATACATCTTGGGAACGCTATTACATCAAAGATGATTATCTTATGAGAGCTAACAAATTGTGTATCCCCGAGTCTTCTCTTCATTTGTTACTTTTGCAAGAGGCTCATGGAGGAGGACTAATGGGACACTTTGGACGTGACAAGACATTCGCCACGCTCTCCAAGAACTTCTTTTGGCCCAAGATGTTCCGCGACGTCTCACGTTTCACCAACTGGTGCTATACATGTCGCAAAGCTAAGTCTAAAGCTCAATCCCACGGTCTATATATGCCACCTCCTATTCCGTATCACCCATGGGAAGATATTAGTATGGACTTTGTGCTTGGTTTGCCTAGAACTCAAAATGGAAAGGATTCTGTGTTTGTTGTTGTGGACCGCTTTTCTAAGTTGGCACATTTTATCCCATGTAACAAGATCGACGATGCTTCACATGTTGCAAATCTCTTTTGTAGGGAAATCTTGCATCTACACAGAGTGCCCAAGACTATCGTATCGGACCGCGACATCAAGTTCCTAAGTTACTTTTGGAAGACGCTATGCGCCAAGCTCGGCATCAAGCTATTGTTCTCTTCGGCATACCATCCACAAACCGACGGACAAATGGAGGTCATGAACCGGACGCTCTCTACTCTCCTCCACGTGTTGATCAAGAAGAACATCAAGGAGTGGGAGGAATGCTTACCCATCGCTAAGTATGCCTACAATTGAGCAAGACACTCTACTACCGGGAAGTCCCCCTTCGAGGTCGTCTACGGCTTCAACCCGTTGTCCCCATTGGACATTCTACCTCTACCACTACAAGAGCGCATCAACATGGACACAAGTACACGAACAAGCTATATCAAGAAGATGCATGAAGATACAAGGCACACCATCGAGCGCCAAGTACAATGACTTGCGACCAAGCTCAACATCAACAAGCAACCCATGATATTCAACATTGGAGATCTTGTATGGCTACACCTTCGCAAGGACCGCTTCCCCAATGAACGCAAGTCCAAGCTACGACCACGAGCCGACGGACCCTTCAAGATGCTCGAGCGCTACAACAACAATGCGTACAAGATCGACTTACCACGCGACAAGTACTCCGTGAGCGATATCTTCAACATCAAAGATCTCTCTCCCTACCAAGGTGATGAGGATTTCGATCCGAGGTAGGATCTTTCCCAAGGGGGGGGGGAGATGATGCGGAGAATCCTATGGTCATCCCCATGGACCTACCATCTTCTCATCAAGTGCCAAGAGGACCAATGACACGAGCACGAGCTAGGGCTCTCGAGACCGAGGTGACTTCCTTCCTTAGTGATATTCCATATGATCCACTCAAGACATGGTTACTACCTAAGTCCGGAATGTTGTGCATGATCAGGTACCAAGAAGGCCCTTTCGAAGATGCATGTGGAGACGGACAAGTCACCAAGTTCACGAATGAAGAGGAACGACGGAGGGAACCGGAGAAGTCCCAAGGACCCGGACATCCGGCCCCAAGACCCGGACATCTGGCCCCTGGAGCATCATCCACAGCAGCAGCCCAACCGACAAAGACCTACAGGACCCGGACATCCGGCCAAGCCCGAAAATCCAGCCTGGGCACCGGACATCCGACGCCCGCCTATCCAGAGAGCACCTGAACGGCCCCCGCCAGCCCGGACATCCGGCCAGAGGCCCGGACATCGGGCCCGAAGCGAGCCGCCGGACATCCGGCCTCTGGCCCGGAACTCTGGCGCCCTGCTTCCAGAGAGCATTAGGATGGCGCCTGGCCAGCCCGGACATCCGGCCCGACGCCCGGATGTCCGGCTCCATCTATCTGCACACAGTAACGGGCAGAAGCCCATGTATCCCCTCGCCCCCAGACTATATATACTCCATCTCCCTCACGTTTTAGGGTTTGCAAAGGATTAGCTCATTTGAGAGATAGAGCTTTGCTCGTCCACTTGATACCCTTCTCCATTGGAGTTCACGACCTCTACGGAGAAGATCCCCCAAATGGATTCAAGACCCCTCACGGGAAGACCTTCAATGTGACGCCCCCAGCCCAATCGTGCACTAATCATACACGCAAATGCACACGATCAAGCCTAAGGACTCACGGGAAGATATCACAACACAACTCTAAAACATAAATAAAGTCATACAAGCTTTATATTACAAGCCAGGGGCCTCGAGGGCTCGAATACATAAGCTTGCGAACAAGCGTCAGCGGAAGCATCAGATATCTGAGTACAGATATAAAAGAAAGCACAGAAAGGCCTTCAGAAAGGCGGGGCAAAATAAAACACTACGAACAAAAGGCGTAGGCCTCCTGCCTGGGACCCTCCGATCCTACTCCTCGTCGTCAGTCAACTCGTAGTAGCAATCATCCTCTGGGTAGTAGTAGTAGCGATCATCGGGGCATCTGTCTCAGGGTGCTCCGTCATCTTGTTACGACAAACTGATATGGGGAGAAAAGGAAAACAAAGCAACCGTGAGTACTCAGAAGTACTCAGCAAGCAAGGATCTACACTACATATGCAACATTTTCAAGGGAGGCTGTATATGTGGACTGGGCTGCAGAAATGCAAGAATAGAGAGAAGGCCTAGTCCTATCGAAGACTAGCATCTTCAGCGGTCTTGCAGAAATAGAAGAGGGTAGAACTGTACAATATAATGTAGTAGTAACATTAAGTCTCAACCTCACCCAGAGATCCTTTCTCGACTCCCTGCGAGAAAGCAATCCCAGAGCCATACAGTCATCAACCTCGTCCTGAGATCCCTTCTCGACTCCCTGCGAGAAGCAATCCCAGAGCCATAGTATCCAAGTATCTAGTTCTAAATTGTATCAATCAGGATACAACTCCGAGTGTCCGTTACCGTAGGACAGGCTATCGATAGAAGTTTTCTTCCCTGCAGGGGTGCACCAACTTACCCAACACGCTCGATTAACTCCGGCCGGACACACTTTCCTGGGTCATGCCCGGCCTCGGCCAAACGACACATCGCAACCCTACCTATAGCTCAGCAGAGAGGTCACCGCCGGTCTACATCCTAAGCGCAAGGGGGTCTTGGCCATCGCCCCTCGCCCTCCGGGTCGTTGCGCACATGGCTCAGATCCAAACACCACCGCAATGGCGCCGATCACTCCATGCTGCACTGCTGAACTGGACGTCTGACAGAGCTTTCGGCTGATGCATACGATGCAGAACGCCCATACTATGCCCACGTGATGGTTAGTGCTATCAGACCGGAGGCCTGCTCGGATCAAATATCCAAATCGTTAGGACTAGGGCTTGCGGTAACGAGCAGAGACTCACGAAAGATGTGACCCGTCGCCCCGTCTCGAGGACTTGCTGCAAGGGTTAAGAATGCCCGGCCGCGCCTCGTATTCACCACTCGGGCACCACACTGGCACCCGTCTTCACAGCACTCGCCTCTCAGGCGCACGCGGGTACCCCTCAGGGTCGACCCGCCTATCCAAGTAACAGTGTAAAGTCCAAGTATCCGTGTGTCCATAACATCAGGGGAATCCGAGGTATCACCCTCGTTGGATTCCTACTCGATGTGTCTGTCAAGGTCAACTCGGAGGATTCACCCTCGATGGGTTCACACTTGATGTGTTGCACGACAGCGTCGTTACCGGAAGTGGTGAAGGAGGAATCACCCTCGATGACCACGACCGAATAGCTACTCTACATAGTTAACATCAGAAGTGCTACAAGAGGTTTCACCCTCGGCACTCGATAGTAACGCTGTAGTGTCGTTACAACTAAAGGGGGTGATGTGCGGTGTCGGGGCCTGGTCTTCAATCCCGTTGATCGGGTCTTCTGACGATCCAGCGCGGCAGTCGGGACAAGTGGGGTCACTGATAGGTCTCTACCCAGCCTAAACTAAGCAGTTTAGGATATGCAGGTAATTATCAACAGCAGGATACAATAAACAGGCTATGCATCAGAATAGGTAAAGCAGCAGCAACAGCAATTCTAATGCAAGCATGAGAAATAGAATGGGCGATATCGAGATGATCAAAAGGGGGGGCTTGCCTGGTTGCTCGGCGGCAAGGGCAAGGTCGTCAACGGTGGCGTCGGGCTCCTGAGTTGCGTCGGTCTCGGGGACGACGTCGGTGTCAGGGTCTACCGAGAGAGAAGAGGGGGAGGAAGCAGTATAAATATAGAGCAAACATGAGCAACTCAAAGTACGGCATGACAATATGCAGTGCCGGGTGTGTCCTAACGTATGGTTGCACGTCACCGAGGAAGGAGGAATCCATCGGGAATGTTTTCCTGGTTCCGGGCATTTGTCAGACAGATGACCGGAGGGGAACGGTTGCATGTTCGGATAGTTAGAGACGTGTGGCGGACGAACGGACCGCGTATTCAGATTCGTCTCGTCATTCTGAGCAACTTTCATGTACAAAGTTTTTCGATCCGAGCTACAGATTATTTTATATTAATTTTTAAAGTTTTACTAAACGTTCGGAATTATTTAAATCGGAAAATCAATTATTACATCAGCAGTGATGTCACGCTGACATCATCAGTCAACATTGACTGTTGACTGGGTCAACCTGACAGGTGGGCCCCACCTGTCAGTGTATGTTAATTAACTAACAGTTTAATTAGTTAATTAAACTCAATTAGTTTTAATTAAACAGAATTAATTAGGTCTAATTAGTCCTGATTAATTAAGTTAATTAATTAATTAATTAATTATTATTATTTTTAACTGTTTTCTCTTTTTTTTTTAACGTTTTGGGGCGGGCCCCCATTGTCATAGGCCCAGGGGGCCTTAACGGGCGGCGAATGCGGGTGCCCGCCCGCATGGCCACGGGCGTGTGGGCGCTGGAGCCGGGCGCGGACCCAGGCGACGCCGTGGCCACCGCGGGGCTCGCCGGCCGGCCGCAGCAGGCAGAGGCGGGCGCAGGAGCAGCGGCGGGCACGGCGCTGGAGGGAGCGGGGCGAAGGGCGTGCGGGGCCAGGCACGGTCGGAGGCCAGGAGCGGGCCAGGGTGCGCCGGGCGCAGTCGAGGGAGGGCGCGCCCGGGCGCGCGTGCGCGAGCATGAGCAGGGTGAGGCGAGCGCGGCAGCGGGGTCGTGGGCGCGAGCGGGCCAGGCGGGGTGCGGTCCAGCGCCGGGGGGGGAACGCGGGCGGCGCGGTGAGCGCGGGCGCCGCACTGTGGCGGACATGGCGGGGCCAGCGCGGCGCGCGGGGAAGCAGCGGCGGTGGTGGCCGCAGGTCGCAGCGGCCACCGCAGCAGGCGCGGGCGATGCGTGGTGGGGCTGCGGGCGGTGGACGGTGCCGGCGACCAGAGGGAGAGAGGGGGCGGAGGGGGAGCTCACGTGCGATGGAGAGAAGGGGGCGTCGAGGCGCGGGGAGGTCCGGTGAGGGGGAGGACGAGGAGGCGGTGTGGCGACGGCGGAGGCGGGGTCCGGCGACGGCGTCGACATGCGGCGAGGCGGCGGCGATCCGGCGGCCGGGGCGGCGTCGGGCGTCGATGCGCCTCCCGATCCAGATCCAGAGAGGGGGGGGAGGAGGGAGGGGAGTGGGGGTGTCGGGGGAGGGGTTAGGGTTTGGGGTACGAGGCCATATAGGCCAGCGGGGTTTGCAGGGTGGGCCGGCCTGGTGCAGTGGCCAGCTGGGCCGGTTGGCCCAGTGGGGGGGGGGGTTTCTTTTTCTTTTTCTAATTTCTTTTCTGTTTTCCTTTTTAGTTCTGTTTTGTTAAATGCTTGAGCACCAAAAGGTTTTTTGTAAAATATGAGACCTAGCCCATAAATCGTAGTGCAATGTATGCCACTGCAATAAAAGAGTTTGGTGTCCACATCTTTTTGTTTGGATTTTATTTAAATGAAAAAGGAATAAATAGTGCTATGTTGCTGCTGTTTCTTGATGTTTGAGTGCTTTTCCAATTCCAATCAATGTTGCAATCATTTTTATAAATGCTTTGGGATTATTTGCAACATGGTGCACATTTTAGTTTTCAGGTTTAGGCAACTTTTATTTTCCACTTTAGTTTTAATTTGAATTTTGAGTTAGGAGTTGAAATACAATATGATGCTAATGATGATTATGCACTGTTGATCCTGATGACATGGCATAATCAAAAGGGTGATTACTGTAGTTAATACATGGGGTGTTACAATTCTCCTCTACTAACAAGAATTCTCGTCCCGAGAATTAAGAGGTAGAAGGAAAAAGTTCGGGGTATTCCGCACGAAGATTATCCTCGCGTTCCCAAGTGGCTTCATCTTCAGTATGATTTGACCACTGCACTTTGAGGAACTTGGTAACCTTCCGACGGGTCCGACGTTCAGCTTCATCGAGAATGCGGATCGGATGCTCCTTATAAGATAGATCATCTTGCAATTCGAGCACCTCGTGATCCACAGCTCGGTGTGGAGATTCCTTGAAGCATTGACGAAGTTGCGACACATGGAAGACGTCGTGGATATGGGAGAATTGCGGCGGCAATTCCAATTTATACGCCACCTGTCCACGCCTTGCAACAATGCGGAAAGGACCAATATAGCGTGGAGCTAGCTTGCCCTTGATTCCAAAATGGTGAGTGCCCTTCATAGGAGTGACACGAAGATAAGCTTGATCACCAGGTTGATAAGTCAAACCCCATCGTTTGCGATCGTAGTTGCTCTTCTGGCGGTCCTGAGCCGCCTTGAGATTTTCCCGGACAATACGGACTTGTTCTTCGGCGTGTTGAATAATATCCGGACCCACGAGCGGTCGTTCCCCAGTTTCTGACCAATTGAGAGGGGTTCGACACTTACGTCCATATAGAACTTCGAAGGGGGCCATTTTTAAGCTGGCTTGATAGCTGTTGTTATAGGAAAACTCGGCATATGGGAGAGATTTTTCCCACTTCTTGCCGAATGAAATAACACAAGCCCGAAGCATGTCTTCAAGAACCTGATTGACTCGTTCGACTTGGCCTTGGGATTGGGGATGATAAGCTGAACTCCAGGTAATATGAGTTCCCATAGCTGTTTGGAAACTTTCCCAGAATTTGGAAGTGAAAAGACCGCCACAGTCCGAACTGATCTCCTTCGGAATACCGTGGAGTGAAACAATTCTGGAGATATACAACTCTACTAACTGACTAGCAGTGATAGTTTCTTTGACACGCAGAAAGTGTGCAACTTTAGAAAGTTGATCGACGACGACAAGAATAGCATCGTGACCCTTCTGTGACTTGGGAAGTCCTGTAACGAAATCCATCTGAACCTTATCCCATTTCCATAGAGGAATAGGAAGTGGTTGCAGAATTCCAGCTGGTTTCTGATGTTCTGCTTTAACGCGACGACACACATCACATTCAGCAACATAACGAGCAATGTCCTGCTTCATTTTAGACCACCAGTACCTTTGACGGAGATCACGATACATCTTGGTGCTACCCGAATGAATAGACAGCGGGGTATCATGTGCCTCCTTCATGACTTTGTCAGTCATGAGTTCGAAGCGAGGTACGACAATGCGGTTTCTGAAATACAAGGTTCCATCTTCAGACAGCGAGAAATCCCTGTACTTTACAAGGTGAAGGTCTTTCTTCATCAGATCAATTTCAGCATCTTTAGCTTGCGCATTCTTAACAACTTTCTCAAGATCTGGTTGTATCACAAGGTTATTTAGAGAGCCCTATGGAACAATACGTAGATTCAGCTTGCGCAGTTCTTCATAAAGACGAGGTTGTGCTTGCCTAACCATGAGGTTGTCGCAATAGGACTTGCGGCTTAAGGCATCAGCCATCACGTTAGCCTTACCAGGGGTATAGGAAATACCCAAATCATAGTCCGCAATGGCCTCCATCCATATTTGCTGACGGAGGTTTAGAGATGGCTGAATGAACAAGTACTTCAGACTTTTATGATCCGTGTAGATCTCGCAACCATTACCGAAAAGGTAATGTCGCCACAACTGCAATGCATAGATCACAGCAGCTAGTTCTAGATCATGTACCGGATAATTCTCTTCATGTGGGCGCAACTGACGAGAGCCATAGGCAATCACTTTACGCTCTTGCATTAGGACACAGCCTAATCCTTCACGGGATGCGTCACAATAGATCACAAAGTCTTTGCGGGTATCTGGAGGAGATAGTACTGGGGCAGATGTTAGCTTGTCTTTGAGTGCTTGAAAACTTTTCTGACATTTTTCTGTCCATTCGAACTTAACGCCCTTGTGAAGCAGATCAGTCAAAGGCTTAGCAATCTTGGAAAAGTTCTCGACAAAACGACGGCAATAACTTGCAAGGACGAGAAAACTTCTGACTTGCTTGACATTCTTCAGAGGAGTCCAGTCAAGAATAGCCTGAACTCGTTCTGGGTTAACGGCGATGCCATCTTTGGAAATCACATGACCAAGGTAAGTTACTTTAGAAAGCCAGAATTCACATTTGGAGTATTTGGCATACAACTGGTGTTCTCGGAGCCTTTCCAGTACAAGACGAAGGTGTTCGGTATGTTCTTCCTTATTCTTCGAATATACCAGAATATCATCTAGATAAACCACGACGAACTTGTCGAGGTAATCCATGAAGATATAATTCATCAGACGGGAGAATGTGGCTGGAACATTGGTTAAGCCGAAGGACATGACCGTGTACTCGTAGGAGCCATAACGAGTAACAAATGCAGTCTTCGGAATATCCTCTTCGCGAACACGGATCTGATGGTATCCCAATCTCAAATCAAGCTTAGAGAATACTGAGGAACCGGCAAGTTGATCATACAAATCATTGATCCGGGGAAGCGGATATTTATTCTGGATTGTAGCTTGGTTAATGGGCCGATAATCCTGAACCAATCGGTTAGTTCCATCATTCTTCTTAACGAAGAGTGAAGGTGCTCCCCAAGCAGAGGAACTGGGGCGGATGAAACCTTTCTTAAGTGACATGTCAATTTCTTCCTTAAGTTCGAGAAGATGATGCGGAGGCATTTTATAAGGACGCTTCGCAATAGGAGTTGTGCCAGGCTTCAAGTCGATGACGAACTCAACAGCTCTAGCAGGGGGTATTCCTGGAAGTTCTTCTAGAAATACATCTTGAAATTCATGAACAACTGGAACGTTCTCGATGCCTTCAAGAGGTGAAGCGTTCAATGCATTTAGAACATATATCTGAGCTTCGGCGTCCTGCACTGTACGAGCTGAGTATCTGACAGTCTGACCGGAAGGGTGTGTGAGGCGGACTGTTTCAGTGGCACAGTCAATCAAAGCTTTATGAGGCTTCAACCAGTCCATACCCAGAATAATGTCTATGTTGGAGGTCTTGAGAGCAATGAGTGAAACGGGGAACATCAATCCTCCGATCACAATGTGGTTACCGTGGCTTACCATGGTAGTTTGCCAATTAGCTCCAGGTGAATGGATTACTAATGGGGTGGACATCTCCTCGAAAAGTATATCATGGCTTCGCGCAAAACTTTCGGACATGAAGGAGTGTGATGCTCCAGAATCAAAGAGGACTGAAGCTGGGATTGAATTCACTAGAAGGGTGCCCATTACAATGTTGGGGTCCTGTCGAGCTTCTTCCATGTTGACTTGGTTGACATGGACCCGAACTATAGCAGACGGCCTGGCATAACAGCTTCTGAGACGACGGTTTCGACAGCTTTTCTTGCGACTAATAGGAGGACGTGGTGCGTCCTGATGAAAAGCCGTAGCATCAGGCGGTCCATCATGAACCGATAGCTGTCTCGGCGATGAAGGCAAACGAGGTGCAACATATGACGGCCTTGGTGTTGGAGCAGGTCGGTGGTGTACATTGTGCGGGATCCACACTCGACGCTTCTGAACAGGCTGACCCAAGGATGAGCCAGCTCCATGAGTGCGCTTGAGCGACTCCTGGTACTCAGTCAGAGCTGTTTCAACTTGGAAAGATTTGCTGACAAGCGTTGCGAAATCTGTGAAATCATGGACAGCAAGTGCAAGTTTTATATCCGTACGCAGTCCTTCACGGAATTTCTCCTGCTTGCGAGTGTCAGTGTCGACGTCATTCGCAGCATAGCGGGATAATTCAAGGAATTTCCTCTGATATTCATCCACAGTCATTGTGCCCTGTGAGAGTTTACGGAACTCCTGCTTCTTCTGGTCCATCAGACCTTGAGGAATGTAACGTGCATGAAAAGCTGACTGAAATTCCTGCCAAGTGGTTACAGTCTCTGCAGGCAACATAGCCTTGTGGCTTTCCCACCATTGAGCAGCTGGACCCTTTAAGTGGAATGTCGCAAAGGTGACGTGACTGTCAGGAGCGACATTAGCTGATTCCATCTCAAACAGGATGTCACGAAGCCAATCATCAGCATCCATAGGATTGGTGGAGTTGCGAAAAATGGACGGATTGAGGCGCACAAATTCTGGCAGAGTTATTGGAGCATTCTGTTGCTGAGCATTCTGAGTTGGGAATTGAGCCAATACTACGGTCATAAACTGACGGTTAAGCTCAAACTTCTGGCGGTTGAGTTCAAACTGCTGCATCATGGCGGCAATATAGGGTGGAGGTGGAGGATCGTCAGCCATCCTGCCAAATCAACAAGGGCAGTTCAACAAGTAGAAATGCAGATGTATGGAATTATTCATGAAGTAGCACGCACGACAGAAGGAAGTGCAATAGATACTTCATCATAGCCACACCAGACATTCAAATCCACACCTAGTCTCGATTACGAACCGGCATTACGACAGCTGAAAGGAGAAGGCTAGACATCTAGGCGGCGCGCAGGCACGCGGTAGGGAAGTACACAACGAGACATAGCAAAGGCTACATCAACGTCGGAGAAAACTGACGGAGCGAGGAATCTGCAAGTGACAACACAGGGTGCCCTCGATAAAAGGATCCTGTAAGCAGAACCTGGCCCACAATCTTGAAGCAAGGGGGGATATTTTCAGAACTCCGGGTGGATGTGAGCACGAGAGCCTAATGTTGGAATTAGTAAAATATTAACCCGAATAGGAGAGAGATCAGAGTCCCAGATTAAAGGTCGAGGAGTAAAAGATACTAATACCACCCAATTGGCGACGTGGGCCCGTAAGCCACAGAGCCAAGTTAGTAAAGTAGTTTTCGGTTACTAGACTCAACTTCGGCCAAGGAGTTAGAAAGGGGGGGTTCCTACAGGCAGTGGGCTCTGATACCAACTTGTGACGCCCCCGGCCCGACCGTGCACTAATCATACACGCAAATGCACACGATCAAGCCTAAGGACTCACGGGAAGATATCACAACACAACTCTAAAACATAAATAAAGTCATACAAGCTTTATATTACAAGCCAGGGGCCTCGAGGGCTCGAATACATAAGCTTGCGAACAAGCGTCAGCGGAAGCATCAGATATCTGAGTACAGATATAAAAGAAAGCACAGAAAGGCCTTCAGAAAGGCGGGGCAAAATAAAACACTACGATCGAAAGGCGTAGGCCTCCTGCCTGGGACCCTCCGATCCTACTCCTCGTCGTCAGTCAACTCGTAGTAGCAATCATCCTCTGGGTAGTAGTAGTAGCGATCATCGGGGCATCTGTCTCAGGGTGCTCCGTCATCTTGTTACGACAAACTGATATGGGGAGAAAAGGAAAACAAAGCAACCGTGAGTACTCAGAAGTACTCAGCAAGCAAGGATCTACACTACATATGCAACATTTTCAAGGGAGGCTGTATATGTGGACTGGGCTGCAGAAATGCAAGAATAGAGAGAAGGCCTAGTCCTATCGAAGACTAGCATCTTCAGCGGTCTTGCAGAAATAGAAGAGGGTAGAACAGTACAATATAATGTAGTAGTAACATTAAGTCTCAACCTCACCCAGAGATCCTTTCTCGACTCCCTGCGAGAAAGCAATCCCAGAGCCATACAGTCATCAACCTCGTCCTGAGATCCCTTCTCGACTCCCTGCGAGAAGCAATCCCAGAGCCATAGTATCCAAGTATCCAGTTCTAAATTGTATCAATCAGGATACAACTCCGAGTGTCCGTTACCGTAGGACAGGCTATCGATAGAAGTTTTCTTCCCTGCAGGGGTGCACCAACTTACCCAACACGCTCGATTAACTCCGGCCGGACACACTTTCCTGGGTCATGCCCGGCCTCGGCCAAACGACACATCGCAACCCTACCTACAGCTCAGCAGAGAGGTCCCCGCCGGTCTACATCCTAAGCGCAAGGGGGTCTTGGCCATCGCCCCTCGCCCTCCAGGTCGTTGCGCACATGGCTCAGATCCAAGCACCACCGCAATGGTGCCAATCACTCCATGCCGCACTGCTGAACTGGACGTCTGACAGAGATTTCGGCTGATGCATACGATGCAGAACGCCTATACTATGCCCACGTGATGGTTAGTGCTATCAGACCAGAGGCCTGCTCGGATCAAATATCCAAATCGTTAGGACTAGGGCTTGCGGTAACGAGCAGAGACTCACGAAAGATGTGACCCCGTCGACCCGTCTCGAGGACTTGCTGCAAGGGTTAAGAATGCCCGGCCGCGCCTCGTATTCACCACTCGGGCACCACACTGGCAGCCGTCTTAACAGCACTCGCCTCTCAGACGCACCGGGTACCCCTCAGGGTCGACCCGCCTATCCAAGTAACAGTGTAAAGTCCAAGTATCCGTGTGTCCATAACATCAGGGGAATCCGAGGTATCACCCTTGTTGGATTCCTACTCGATGTGTCTGTCAAGGTGAACTCGGAGGATTCACCCTCGATGGGTTCACACTTGATGTGTTGCACGACAGCGTCGTTACCGGAAGTGGTGAAGGAGGAATCACCCTCGATGACCACGACCGAATAGCTACTCTACAGAGTTAACATCAGAAGTGCTACAAGAGGTTTCACCCTCGGCACTCGATAGTAACGCTGTAGTGTCGTTACAACTAAAGGGGGTGATGTGCGGTGTCGGGGCCTGGTCTTCAATCCCGTTGATCGGGTCTTCTGACGATCCAGCGCGGCAGTCGGGATAAGTGGGGTCACTGATAGGTCTCTACCCAGCCTAAACTAAGCAGTTTAGGATATGCAGGTAATTATCAACAGCAGGATACAATAAATAGGCTATGCATCAGAATAGGTAAAGCAGCAGCAGTAGCAATTCTAATGCAAGCATGAGAAATAGAATGGGCGATATTGGGATGATCAAAAGGGGGGGCTTGCCTGGTTGCTCGGCGGCAAGGGCAAGGTCATCAACGATGGTGTCGGGCTCCTGAGTTGCGTCGGTCTCGGGGACGACGTCGGTGTCAGGGTCTACCGAGAGAGAAGAGGGGGAGGAAACAGTATAAATATAGAGCAAACATGAGCAACTCAAAGTACGGCATGACAATATGCAGTGCCGGGTGTGTCCTAACGTATGGTTGCACGTCACCGAGGAAGGAGGAATCCATCCGGGAATGTTTTCCTGGTTCCGGGCATTTGTCAGACAGATGACCGGAGGGGAACGGTTGCATGTTCGGATAGTTAGAGACGTGTGGCGGACGAACGGACCGCGTATTCAGATTCGTCTCGTCATTCTGAGCAACTTTCATGTACAAAGTTTTTCGATCTGAGCTACGGATTATTTTATATTAATTTTTAAAGTTTTACTAAACGTTCGGAATTATTTAAATCGGAAAATCAATTATTACATCAGCAGTGATGTCACGCTGACATCGTCAGTCAACATTGACTGTTGACTGGGTCAACCTGACAAGTGGGCCCCACCTGTCAGTGTCTGTTAATTAACTAACAGTTTAATTAGTTAATTAAACTCAATTAGTTTTAATTAAACAGAATTAATTAGGTCTAATTAGTCCTGATTAATTAAGTTAATTAATTAATTAATTATTATTATTATTTTAACTGTTTTCTCTTTTTTTTAACGTTTTGGGGCGGGCCCCCATTGTCATAGGCCCAGGGGGCCTTAACGGGCGGCGAATGCGGGTGCCCGCCCGCATGGCCACGGGCGTGTGGGCGCTGGAGCCGGGCGCGGACCCAGGCAACGCCGTGGCCACCGCGGGGCTCGCCGGCCGGCCGCAGCAGGCAGAGGGGGCGCAGGAGCAACGGCGGGCATGACGCTGGAGGGAGCGGGGCGAAGGGCGTGCGGGGCCAGGCACGGTCGGAGGCCAGGAGCGAGCCAGGGTGCACCGGGCGCAGTCGAGGGAGGGCATGCCCGGGCGCGCTTGCGCGAGCACGAGCGGGGTGAGGCGAGCGCCGCAGCGGGGTCGTGGGCGCGAGCGGGCCAGGCGGGGTGCGGTCCAGCGCCGGGGGGGGGAACGCGGGTAGCGCGGTGAGCGCGGGCGCCGCGCGGTGGCGGACATGGCGGGGCCAGCGCGGCGCACGGGGAAGCAGCGGTGGTGTTGGCCGCAGGCCGCAGCAGCGACCGCAGCAGGCGCGGGCGATGCGTGGTGGGGCTGCGGGCAGTGGACAGCGCCGGCGACCAGACGGAGAGAGGGGGCGGAGGGGGAGCTCACGTGCGCTGGAGAGAAGGGGGCGTCGAGGCGCGGGGAGGTCCGGTGAGGGGGAGGACGAGGAGGCGGCGTGGCGACGGCGGAGGCGGGGTCCGGCGACGGCGTCGACGCGCGGCGAGGCGGCGGCGATCCGGCGGCCGGGGCGGCGTCGGGCGTCGATGCCCCTCCCGATCCAGATCCAGAGAGGGGGGGAGAGGAGCGAGGGGAGTGGGGGTGTCGAGGGGGGTTAGGGTTTGGGGTACGAGGCCATATAGGCCAGCGGGGTTTGCGGGGTGGGCCGGCCTGGTGCAGTGGCCAGCTGGGCCGGTTGGCCCAGTGGGGGGGGGTTTCTTTTTCTTTTTCTAATTTCTTTTCGGTTTTCCTTTTTAGTTCTGTTTTGTTAAATGCTTGAGCACCAAAAGGTTTTTTTGTAAAATATGAGACCTAGCCCATAAATCGTAGTGCAATGTATGCCACTGCAATAAAATAGTTTGGTGTCCACATCTTTTTGTTTGGATTTTATTTAAATGAAAAAGGATTAAATTGTGCTATGTTGCTGCTGTTTCTTGATGTTTGAGTCCTTTTCCAATTCCAATGAATGTGGCAATCATTTTTGTAAATGCTTTGGGATTATTTGCATCATGGTGCACATTTTAGTTTTCAGGTTTAGGCAACTTTTATTTTCCACTTTAGTTTTAATTTGAATTTTGAGTTAGGAGTTGAAATACAATATGATGCTAATGATGATTATGCACTGTTGATCCTGATGACATGGCATAACCAAAAGGGTGATTACTGTATTTAATACATGGGGTGTTACATTCAAGACCTCCTCACGAAGAAGAACTTGCTACTTGTATCGTCCTTTGTTGATCGTGGATTGTGTATCTCTTTGTGTTTCGAGGATCTAGCACATGTGTAATCGAATCTTGTTGGTTTGAGTAAATCCTCTCATGTGTCCCCTCGTGTTCTTCATTTTGTCTGCCGGATCCGCTCTAATCGTGAAAGTTCGGGCATCTAGGGTTCTACCCTACATCACAAGTGCAGGGGTTCGAAGTGTTCAAACCCTTTGCAAGGTTGCCCCGGGCATCCTTTTATAGGTTCAGGGGCGACCACAGTGGCAAAACAGTCATTTGGGTAGGATTAGATAGCTAACAGTGCTATCATACCTAACTCTGGCAGTTAGGACAAAGTGCATTAAATGCACTGCTAGGTGTCGTGTCGAGGTTGAATCCCGGCAAGCCTGCCGCTCCGCTTATCTGCTTCTTCTTGCTAGCGAGACATGTCTCCTGGACGGTTGTCAATAAAGCTAATTACTCCTTGATTACGCTGCCACATGCCTGATAGGATCCACCTGGATGCTTGGTTCCTTGACACCGCACTGATAAGTGACTTGGGTGCGATGAGGTGGAGCGGTGGTGTCTTGGTGGAATCCTCCCGACAAGAATCTTGGCGGGTTCTGATCTTGGCAGCCCCGACAACCCTGCTGGGGTAACCTGGACTTGCCCTCGGTTGCGGCCTCGACCTGGCCAGGCTCTCCTGCCCGGCAAGGGAGGCCTTCCCAAGGTGGTCTTATACTAGCCTGTTCTTCTTGGCTCTCTCGCGTGCCCGGCGAAGGTAGTTTGCCTGCGAGTGTGCGCACCGGTCAGGGGGAAACAAATACCCCTGTTTGTGTACACTGACAGTAGCCCCTTGGCCTAAGCTAAACATTCTGCGGGTGTGTTGGGTTAGGCCCCAAGCAGTGCGCAGACACGCGGCAAAAACCCTCTGTCCATGTGTAATGATTTTACCGTCCTGTCAATCAGACGTCCACTCTGTGTAGTTAATGCGGGTTGTGTGATCGTGCCTTTGCAGCGGTTATTGGGGGAGCGCGCCTGTAAAAAGGCGGTTTTCTATAGGAGAATAGCGAGGAGCCAGCCTCCTCGCACGGTCCCAATAAAACTGGGCACGCGTGGAGGAGCGTTACTCATTTACGCCTTTCGCCCATCTTGCTTCATCTTCTTCCTCTCGACAAAAACTGCCTCCGCCGCCACTCCCTTTTCTCCCACCTTCAGGTCTTCCCTTCCCCTCCGCCCATAGGAAATGCGGCGCAAGAAGAACGCCGTGAAGGGGAAGCAGGCGGCCAAGCCGGAAGCCCCCAGGGCTAAAGAGAAGAAGAAGGAAGCGGAAGCTCTGGTCCAACAACAGCAGGAGAATGTGGTCTTCTCGCCATCAGACCTGGACGGCAATACCTTGATCCGGAGGTTTGCCTACATGTCAGGGAGAAAGAGGAAGGGGCATGGAGAGCCAGTCGTCCTTCCTAAAGGATCCAAGGTCCCAAACGACTCCTACCCATTCTTCTGCACCTACTTTTACTTTGGGCTTTCACCTCCTTTCTCTGATTTCTTCAGCGCCATGATGTACTCCTTCAGATTCCGTTTGTTGGATTTCATGCCCAATGCAATGACGTGCATGGCAGTGTTTGCCCATTTTTGCGATAATTTTGTCGGAGTTGCCCCCAATGTGGATCTGTTCCGTCACTTCTACATCCCCCGCATTGAGGATAAATCCCTTTCGGGAAATATATCATGGATTCCGCGGGGGAAGAGGGAAGATTGGGATTATCTTGGAGGACAGCTGCACGGCAAGTGGGAGAAGTGGAGAGGGGCTTGGTGTTGGATCAAGGACCCGGAAGCCCCTCCGTTCTGCCAGCCGCGAACCAAGTGTGTGGTACGCGGCAAGGATTGGAGCGACCTTGGAGAAATCGACGGGAGGCTCCGCACAGCACTGAACAGAGTTACCCACCTCAAGGCTGCCGGGCTTACCATTGAGTACGTGGGTGTTGATTTCCTTCGGCGTCGCATCGCCCCGCTGCAGCAACGGGACCGCTTTGCTTGGGAGTACAAGAATGCCGCGGACTGGATGCGGCTGTATCCTGGCGTTGCCAACAACCTAACAGTCATGAGTCACGTATCGTTGTGTGAGCAACTTTTCCACAAGCCCGGCACTTTTCACTTGCCGGCAAGAATTGTTCCTTTGCACATCAACTCTGCGCTGGACCAAATCCTCAAGTGGATGCCAGATTGTAATGCCAATGGAGTTAAGGCGGACTAGGAACTTCCTAGCTAGGAGTATGAGATGAGCCGGGCTTCAAGCTTAGTGGAGAGAGCCACCAGGAAGGAAACTGACTTCACCAAGGGCACCACTGAGCAGGAGCAGAGTACATCAAGAGCAGGCTTGAAGAGGTCCGAAGGCTCAAGGCTGCCATGGCAGCTGGTGGTGATGAGGAAGGGAACTCCTCAGAAGAAGAGTGTGTTGATGAAGAGATTGCTGAGCTTGAGGCGCTGGGCGTCGCGGCTGTCGGGTCCAAGGCTGCCGGGGAAGGGGCTGCCGGGGTAGAGGGAGCCGCTGCGCCTGAAGAGGAGGAAGGGCTCGAAGAGGGCCCCCAAACCCTAGAGCAGAAGCGTTGGCTTCGCAAGAGGGGGAGCAAAGAGACAGTGGTTCCGTCTTCGTCACGGGCTGGGCCCAAAGTAAAGAAGATCACCACCAAGAGCAGCAAAGAAGACGTTGTCCATCGTCACTCTGCCCGTCTTGCCCCAGCTCCAACTCCGCCTTCCTGGCAGCGGGCGGTGACAGGTGTTGACCCCACGCCCCCATCAAGCCTGACACCATCAGTGAGCAGGACCCCCTCACAACTTAAGAGGGCCAGGGAATCACCCCCGCCTCTGGTGTATGAGATGGATGCCATGCTTGATGAACCAGTGCAAGGACAATCATTAGGTTCTCTTAATTCCAATCACTTTCCCTTGACTTTAATTGCATGTCTCTTGATCATTAGCTGACCTTGCTATGTTGGCCTTGACAGCGATGAAGAGACTTTGGCGCAACGGGCCAAGCGGACCAAAATGATGAAGGAGCTGGGATCGGTGTCAGGAGCTGAACCGGCAAGGGACGCCGGTGGTGACCCCATTCCTAGCCCCCGGGCCAGCCCCCTGCGTGAAGGAATGGGTCAAACCATGTCCGTCGGTGGCCATGCCGAAGTTCTTCTGTCGCTTGCCAAGGATACTAGCGATAGCCCCCAGAAGGAAGCCTGACAGCAAACAGTGACCACTCCAGCTCCTGCTGCGAGCGATACCCAAGGAAGGGGGTCCCCGGCAAGAGCTCTGTCTGTCGGGTCTTCCCGTATTGAAGTTGCCCCCATGGAAGAAGGAGATGCCAAAAGCCTGCCGGCAACAAATACTGCCGGGGAAGGAGAAATTTCTTCCCACCAGCCACCGACAGGTAACCTAGTTCCCTTTGAATCCATGTTGAGAACTCGATGTTGTTTCAATTCTTTGTTCTGGTTTTTGATATTCATTTCCTTCCTGCCTCCACTCCTTCATAGCCCCCGAGTTTGAAGAAAAGGAACTTTTGGAGGAAGTGGCAGATATAGGAAAGGATGCCGCTGCGGAAGCCCTTAAGATTGCCATGGAAGAAGGTCATGCCGAGGCCCCCAAGGACGTCCAAGGAACCTCAATGGGGGAAGAGGAAATCCCCGGTGACACGACCGTCCCAACTATGGAAGTTGAGGAGAAGGCGCCTCTTTAGAGTGATGCTTCCCACTTGAAGGCGACTATCCCAACAAGCAGCTTGGCGATGGTTATAGCTCACCCAGTTCCAATAGCCCCCAGTTCATCAGCCCTTGCTGGGGTGAATTTTGATGAAGAGATCTGCCGCATACTGGCTCCTTTGACCTAGAAGACCAAGGAAGCGAGTGACCTTGGTGACAGCTCCAAAGACTTGGCCTTTCTGGAGGTAGTAGCTGTCAGGCTCAAGGAAGTACAAGAGAGGTACAACCAGAAGCAGCAGGCAATCCGGGATGATCATAAGGCCTGTGATACTGCCACCCAGCACCTGAAGGACAAAGCCAAGGAACTGCGCTCTTGGTACAATGCACGATCTGGCGAGCTCAGGTGGTGTAGGGTGGAAACCCTAGGGCCGATCTTTCATGATTGGAGCGGATCCTACGAAGAACACGAGGGGAAACGAGAGGAAACACTCAAATAGACAAGGAATGATCACACATGTGCTAGATCCTCGAAACACAAAGAGATACACGGTCCAAATCCAACAAAGGACGATACATAGGGTAACCGGTTCTTCTCTGTGAGGAGGTCTTGAGTTCTTCCCGTTAGGGGTCTTGAATCCGCTTGGGGGATCTTCTCCGAAGAGGTCGTGAACTCCAATGGAGAAGTAACCAAGTGGATGAGCAAAGCTCTATCTCTCAAATGAGCTAATCCTTTGCTAACCCTAAAACATAGGTGGAGGGGGAGTATATATAGTCTAAGGGGCGAAGGGGTACATGGGCCTCGGCCCAGATGCACTGCACGCAGGCAAGGGGGCCGGATGTCCGGGCGACGGGCCGGATGTCCGGGCCTTTCCATGACGTCGGATGTCCGGGCTGTCGGGCCGGATGTCCGGGCTGGTCTGGTGCTGGTCTCAAAGCTCTCTGGACAGGTGGTGTCCAGATGTCCGGGCAGGGGGCCGAATGTCCGGCGGCTCGGGAAGAGCTGGATGTCCGGGCCGTTGGCCGGATGTCCGGGCTGACGTCGTTCAGCTTCTGGAGGTTCTGTGACGGGGCGCCGGATTTCCGGGGCCGTCGGGCCGGATGTCCGGGGGCCGGCCGGATGTCCGGGTCCTGTAGCTGGTCGGCCGAGCTGCTGCTGCTGTAGTAGATGCTCCAGGGGCCCGATGTCCGAGGCTTGGAGCCGAATGTCCGGGTCCTGGGGGCTTCTCCAGTTCCTTCCGTCGTTCCTCTTCATCCGTGAACTTGGGGACTTGTCAGTCTTCTCGTGCATCTTCGGGGGGGGGGGGGGGGTCCTCTAGGTACCTGAGCATGCATAGCATTTCCGTTTGAGGTAGCAGCCATGTCTCACATGATTCATATGGAAGTTCATTAAGGAGAGATGTCACCTCGGTCTCGAGAGCTCTTGCACGTGCTCGTGTCATTGGTCCTCTTGGCACTTGGTGAGACGATGATAGGTCCATGGGGGTGACCATAGGATGCTTCGCATCATCAGGGCTCAAGAGGAGAAGATGGCGGCCGCTGCAGAGAGAGCAAAGATTCGTGATGCTAGGCTGACAGAGTGCGAGGTGCGACTCAATGCCCAAGCTAGAGATATTGCCACTCGTGAGCAGGCCCTGGCCGATGCTCTCCGTGCCAAAGATGACGAACTAGAAGCCCTTATTCAGCAGCGCACCAAGCATCTGGAGGACAGCCATAAGAAGGCCGTTGACTCGCAGGCTCATGACGCAGCAGCCAAACTGAAGGAAGTCTCTGACAATCTTGTCGCAGCCTCCAAAGCCAAAGCAGAGCTCAAAACCCGCATGGGGAAACTGGAGGAAGAGGTTGCTGGGAACAAGAAGGAGATTGAGGCGCTCTGGGAAGAAGCGCGGAAAACAACCTCCATGTTGGAGGGACTGCAATCGCAGCTTACATCCAAGGACCAGGACCTGAGGACTGCTTCCAGCACTATTGAAGACCAGAAGACCAAGCTTGCCACCCTTGAGAAGGATCTTGAGTAGGCCAAGGACCGCGAGAGGGCCTTGGCAGAAGAAGTCAACACCGCCGGATCTCTTCACAAGGATGCAGAGCACAAACTCAAGGAACAAGTTGAATTGTATAGCCTCCGGTCGAAGAGCCTGATGGACATAGCTGAGCGCATCTCTTCTCAGATTGCCAAGATGAACATGAAAATTTGGGCCTTCTCCATCAATGAGCACGAGGTCCCAAGCGTCAAGCTGACATATTTCTTCGAGGGTCTCATTGAAGGGCTGCAGACATATGAAGACGACAGATCAGCCTGCTTCGCTAGTGAGTCTCGAAAGTTTGCCCGAGACGCCATCTTCACTCTTCTCATCAATTATGTGCATCGCCATCCCGACGTCGACATCTCTGATGCTTTCAAGAGGCTGCTGGCTGGGACAGACACCTCTGCTGCCGCTCAAGTTGTCGGGCCTTTGGCCGACATGGTCCTCCGCATGCCCCAGGTCCAAGGTGGACGCCGTGATTAGATTCTCTTGCTTCGCTTGCTAGGAAGCTGTCAAACAAAAAGACATATTTCGGCCTTGCGTTAGGCCTTGCTACTTTTTAAAATGTAATTGTACTCTTAAGTAGTCATGTGGACTAATGCTATCCTTTTAAGTTTATATTGCCCATTGTTTTTCTGTGATTGTGAATCCTGCACATGCCGGGAACCTGTCGGGGCAAACACTAGTTGTGCTGCTGTTGGGAGCAGGCCCTTAGCATTCTGCAAGCGTAGGCACCACCGGCAAGTTACCCTTTGACGTCCTCGGTGTGGCTGCCTGGTCTGTTGAGCAGACTCGAAAAAGACGAGGACGCAGGTGAGAACGGAAGAGTCCCTCTTGCGGTACGGATATCCCACACAAAACGCTAGGGTTTAAACAAAAGGAGTCACAGGGGACACACAGAAAGAATCTCGAAACCAGAGGAAAGGTGTGGCAACTTATCTTTTCTCAATCTTGTAATTGTTATTGCCGCGGAGGTGCAAATCTCCCCCTTTCTTGGAAGCCTAATGCAAGGCAGGTTGCGTTCATCCCGTGGGCGACGTGGTCACAGGGTACCGCAACGAGTGGTGAGGCTTCCCGAGATAAGGCGAAGATGCGCCCGGCCGCAACTTCTTTCTACAGCAATGCCACTCCACGGGCTGGGGCGGAGACCCGATGTATTTGCCATGGCCTACCACTTGGCTGAACGGGCATCCCAGTGGGGTGAACGTTCGTGCTGTCGAGTGTGGCCTATCAGCAATCGGACCACCCGCTCCGCGCCACGGCTGCCGCAGTCCACGCTCGAAGGAAACCGTGCTCGGGGTGGACATTGTACTACCAGCGGCGGCCGCTCCGCCCACGGTGGCTAGTCTAGCTGTTGTGACCGCGGCGTCCATGGCGCCCGCAGTCACAGATGAAAAGACCACCGAAATGGGGGAACGATGCCGCCACTCCGCTCTCCCACTTGGGGAACTGTCGCCGGAGCAGCTGACGATGAAGAGCGATGCGGAGGCTACTGCTTCAGGTTCGCACAAGCGACGTCCCCTACCTGGCACGCCAAAGATGTTGGCATGGAGCACGATCACCTATGAGGCAGGGGTGCCCCTTTGTGGTTTGGCATGGGGACGGCCATGTTGCACAAAGAGCAAAAGCAATAGGGGACATCACATCAATGGACAGCTAGTTTTTACCCAAGTTCGGGCCGTTTGGGAGCGTAAAACCGTACTCCTGCTTTGGTGGATTGATCTGGAGGAGGACAAAGGTGCAGAGCGCACTACCTCAGCAAGGGTGCCTCGGGAGTGCAATCACATGCGTACAAGTGCAGGGGGCCGAAGTGTTCAAACCCTTTGCTAGGTTGCCCCGGGCCTCCTTTTATAGGTTAAGGGGCGACCAGAGTGGCAAAACTTCATTTGGGTAGGATTAAATAGCTAACAGTGCTATCATACCTAACTCTGGCAGTTAGGACAAAGTGCATTAAATGCACTGCTAGGTGTCGTGTCGAGGTTGAATCCCGGCAAGCGTGCCGCGCCGCTTACCTGCTTCTTCTTGCTAGCGTGACACGTCTCCTGGATAGGTGTCAATAAAGCTAATTACTCCTTGATTACGCTGCCACGTGCCTGACAGGATCCACCTGGTTGCTTGGTTCCTTGACACCGCACTGATAAGTGACTTGGGTGCGATGAGGTGGAGCGGTGGCGTCTTGGTCGAATCCTCCCGGCAAGAATCTTGGCGGGTTCTGATCTTGGCGGCCCCGGCAACCCTGCCGGGGTAACCTGGACTTGTCCTCGGGTGCAGCCTCGACTTGGCCAGGCTCTCCTGCCTAGCAAGGGAGGCCTTCCCAAGGTGGTCTTCTACTAGCATGTTCTTCTTGGCTCTCTGGCGTGCCCGGCGAAGGTAGTTTGCCTACGAGTCCCCGCATCGGTCAGGGGGAAACAAATACCCCTGTTTGTGTACACCGACAGTGGGTCCCAGATGTCAAGGGTAGGAATAAGGAGGCACTTCCTTTCGTGCGAAGATATACATGGTGGGTCCCAGCTTTCAGGGGGAGTAATAATTTTATTTTCGCGTAATAAGGAGGTGGTTGCATGCGTGCGTCCATGGACCTGGTGCGTCCCCACTGTCAGCCTCTCCACATACAGTCCTCTTCCGATGACTCTCGTTTGTTGACCACGCCACGCTTAGTGCACTGAGGCGGTGGATGACGGCGAGGCCAGAGATGACAACGAGCCGGAGATGGGAAGACGCGACAGTGGAGTCGCGGACGGACAGGTGTACGAGGCTTAACTGGTTCTGGTGCGGTGTGGTTTTGCAGTCGGCGGAGAATAACAGGAGGTCTGGAGGGGTGCAGGGATGGCCTGGCCAGCGGTGGGGTAGCGCTTCGCAGCGAAGCATGCTAAGCAAAGCTGCTAGCAGCCGGAGGCAGGAGCAGGTGGTCCCGACGGCGCTGGAGGAAGAAGACGAGAGATTGAAGATGGATGCCGGCCGTTGGATGTAAATCCAATGGCTATCGATGTCACAATCATTTGTTGACTAAGTTGACAATGCCTTGCGTTGGCTTTGACCTATTGGCCCACATTCCAGCCACCAAAAATGTGGCACATATTCAATCCATTTTTTTAGAATTTACAGTCCATTTCCTAGGCTGGGTGAACAAATAATGTAGCGTCCATGCAGCCCATTTTGTTTTTAAACTATAGCCCATTTGCACTTTCTCGAAATACATGAATTTGCTGGGCTGGGTGAACAAATAATGTAGCGTCCATGTGGCCCATTTATTTTTTTCCTAAAAAATTACAGCCCGTTTGCACTTTCTCGAAATACACGATTTTGTTGGGCTGGTTCTAATTATAATGTTGGGTTGGGCACAACAATGTTATCAAAAAACAAACAGGGGCTGAGCATTTTGGTATAAATATATTTAAATAATAAGTGCTTCATTATTACATTGGTCCTTAAATCTTACCAAGCTTTTGTACACAATCACCAAGATTTTCGTTCCCTTAAGTAAAAAAAACCAGGATTTTATTGTTAAAAATTTATTTTTATAAGTTAATAAGACGTGGGATATTTTTTCTTATATATGTTAGTGTCTGTTAAATATATGATGATAATAACAATAATATATAATAACATATAAAATAATATAAGTATATATAATATAGTTAGAAGGGAAACATAAGTTGGACCTAGCATTCCTATTCTTATATAGAAAAATAGAATAGACCTCTGCGTTTTCTTCAAAAAAATACATAAGTTGGGCTGCAGATGTTTAAGAAAAAATAAAACCAACGATGGGAGGCCCATAGGCCGGTCGATACATGATGGCCCTCAAAAAATACAAACCGGCATGTCATGGGCCGCGCATGTTAAAAAAGAAAGCCTAGACTGGGCAGCCGACAACCCAGCTGATACTTGCTGGCCCACTGATAATAAATGATACCTGCCATCTCCCCGATGACTGGCTTCTCTGTAAATTTATCTCCTTTAGTAACTACGTTGACAAACCCGTGGGCCCCAACGTCAGTATAGCATTAGGAGGAAGTATTTTTTCAATGAGGCACTTGCTTGCGTACGGCCATAGACCTGGTGGGTCCCGACTGTCCGCCTCTCCAACGTATAGTCCTCTCCAGATTCCTCTTGTTTGTTGAGCATGTTCACAATGGCAGATAGCGGCGCCTCGGCGAGTGCACAAAGGCGAAGGATGACGTCCAGGCCCCGGACGAGAACGCACTGGAGCCGAGGAAGACGTGCTATAGTAGTGGTAGAAGCTGTGCCTAGTTTCTGGCAAAAGTACTGAAGTAGCCCAGTGGCAAGTTCCACTCCCCAACCGCTGCTCCGCTCGAGTTCGATTCCACCTGATGCAGGGAAAATATCCCCAAATTTTTGCCTCTGCCATTACAGACATGTGGGTCCCCATTGTCATCTACGCACACCACCTCCAACACTTGCCAAAACTTCGTCCCTCGTTTTCTCTATTTTTCGCACACTCAACATTGTGTGGGCATTTTGAAAATAGCATATCTTTTTGACCGAGCATCGTATGAAGATGTGCTATGCATGAATGTTGATTAGCATGATGTTAATTGGCTGGTAGTTCCATTTTGGACCGTGAATAAAACTTCCAACATGATGTTATCCCTATTTGAAAATGGCATGTTAATATAAATGCTCTGCCTCTAAAACTTGTAGTTTCTTATCTGAAACTGAAACTTGCAGTTTCTTCTCTGAGAATCACATTGTCTGCACTTTTATATGAAACTACATTTTTTGAAGTCCTAAAATAGATCTCTAGAATTCATAAAATACTTCATATGCTCAATACTGCAAATCTGAAATTCAAAAGACTTTCATATGTGAAAGTACCCTCAAAATACACAACACAAAACATAATTCATAACCTGCAAATACTGACAACCCTAAGCTCCTCCTCAAACTACTGGGGGGCGGGGCAGTCCCCTCCTATTCCTCGGCGGTAGACAGCAGCCCCGTCGGACGAGGTGAACGGCGAGGGACAGGATGGCGGGGAATCATCATTGCGCCAACAACTTTTCTCATCTTGAAGTTGGGTACGGTCGACGAAAACTCCACCGGCTCGCTCTGCCATGGCACCCTCACAAACGGAACCATGTAGATGCTCGATTCTTCAATCTCTGGTGGATGCTCCATCTTGGATCGATACTCCCACCACCATTGCGTCACGATCGGATTCGGTGAATCTGTTTGCTCCATCGCCAAGAGGAGTAGCTCTATGTACTCCCGCATGACTCCCTCCGGGAGTATCACCGCCTTTTCGCTCTGTTCCAGATATTTGGCCATCGCTCTCGCCGTCGCCGCTAATTACTTCGGGTTGTCAAACCAAGACTGTATCTCCGACATCCTGGCTAGGTTCACAAGGTCGCCATCTGCGATCCTCACATATCGGTTGTACTCCTCCATCGATCTACTTCTCCACAACACCTTCACTCGCCAGCGGTGGGTTTTTGTTGGAAGAGGAGAGGAGCGACACTGGTTTTGGATTGGAACGGGAGAGGAGCGGTGGTGGTTTTGAAATGGAAGAGGAGAGGAGCGGCGCTAGTTTATGATGGGAACAGGAGAGGAGCAGCGGTGGTTTTGAAATGGAAGAGGAGAGGAGCGGCGGTGGTCTTCGAAGTGTTTTTTTGTTTTGCGTATTTCGGGTCAAAATTTGACCCCGTACTGTATTTGACAAGCAAAATGTGAATGCATGTCATCAAAAATTGTATCATTTGGTTCATATCTGAATGTACTTTCAAATTATATTATTTTTGAACGTATAACATATATTTTATTTGTTAAAATCATGGTCAAAATATGACCCAGAATATAAGGGAGACTAGTTAATGTTGGGTCGCTTCTTAATTGAAGGATAAATTGATTTTGATTTTGATCCAGTCACAGCGCCGGCCCTCTCATCCAATCCTAAATCGTTGCCACACCCTCCTCTCTCTCTCTTCTCCATTGCAAAACCACCCCCTCTCCTCTCCATCTTCTCCATTGCAAAACCACCGTCTCGCCTCTCGCTCTTCTCCATTCCAAGACCACCGTCTCTCCTCCCATCTTCGAAAGCCAGCACTAGACCCCTCAGAAGCACATCTATGGAGAGGATGCAGCAGCGAATAGGGCAGATCGCCGGCGGCAGCCAGGCGAAGTTAGCCAGGTTAAAGGAGATCCTTACTTGGTTTGACAATGAGTGGGAAACTTCGAGGACGGTGAGGGCCATGTGGCAATGTATGAGAAAGAGCGAGACGGCAGAGATGAGGGCGGTGATGTACTCCACTGCGGCAGTCACGCCGCAGTCCTTTGAGCTCATCGAGTATCTCCTCTGGGCGATGGAGAATACAGATTCACCCGAGGTGAAAGTTAGGCGGAGGTGGTGAGCCTACAGGTCGAAGATCGAGCATCCAGACGATAACGAATCGAGTACGGTGTGCCTTTCGTGAGGGTGCAATGTCAGCTGAAGCCACAAGAGTATTCATTCTCCCACCGCAAGAGGAGGTCGGATGCCGCGACGTCGCTTCCCCATCGTTCTCTATGGTTCCCTCGCCGCTCGCCTCATTTCAACGGCGGCGGCAGGGTTTAAGGTAAGTTTCACACTAACGTAATCTTCCACCTGATCATACTTACAATCAGTGTGAGGCCTAATGAAAATCATACGTGTAAGTACTGGGTAGTACTCCGAGTACTACGTCAATCACCCTAAAGTAGCTCTGGACTAAAAAGAAAGTTGTGACAATGTGTACAAATAAAGAAAAATCGATTAGTGCTTCTTTCAGAAAAGATTACTCCCTAGAAAAGTGACAATATAAGCTACTCCTATTTGATTAGAGGATTTGCTGCAACACTGAAACAAGTAAAGTGTCCCCTAAAAAAATATAAGGTTCAAGCCAAACACCGGCAGATTAAAATATTCTGCAGCGGGTCGGCAAGAACTTGAGGAACCATCCGAGCATCTATGCTTTTCCAAGCCATGTTTATGTTAGATATTGACACTCGAACTCTGCATATATGCTGGTTCCATCTGTACATTTTTGCAGTTCCACCAAAATGTAGCTGAATAACCCTGTTTGCACAGATAATGAAAAGGCGTGATTACATTATAGAGGCACTAGTTGATGAAACATACACTAATAAATAGAAGAAACTTCATTTTCTTAATGGGAAAAGATTGCGATAGTATCACCGTATGCCATGCTGCGAGGGCGAGATGGGCCCTACGACGCCTCATACGGTAGGCCTCATACTAGAAATCGACTCAATTCTCCCCGATACACCTTCTGCTAGTGATGAACATCAGTGTACAGCAGTAGTACAAGGAGGGGCCTTGAGACATTCCATCTCTATTTTTGTGCAGATCAACTAAAATTAAGCACCCTAGTTTGCAGAAACACTTAAACATTAACGATGGGACTAGTTGATGAAACATATACTAACAAAGAGAAGCACTTTCTTTATCTACATTGGAAATGAAATGATAGAGAGGACAGTAGCTCTATTTTAACTATATTATTACTTCATTTTGTCAGTGGCACTAGCGTCGAGCAGGTGGCAAGCGAGGTGTACCGTGCATTGTAAGGATGGAGACTGGGGGTGCTTAGACTGGGATACTGGAGCTGACTCTTTCAGTCCCTATCTTCCCCCCTGATGTTTCTTTCGTAGCTTTTGGGTTTTAATCCAAACTTGGTCGAGCTGGGGTTGCGTCCCCCTACCTTCCTAGCTTATGTGGCGAACTTGTCTCCTACTAGTAGTCAGTCCATTCTAGTAGTAGTTGCATAACTGCCCGTTTACACTGAGATGTTGTCGGATAATGGTTCTCTATGGTTGGCTTTCTTTAATGAAATCGGAGGAAAGCCCCTCTTTTGATATAAAAAAATCAGTGGCTCTAGTGGTGCCAAAACATTGCCTCAAGTTAATAGTGCCACTAGATTAAGGTGCAAAATAATAACATTACTATTTTATCATGGCAGTGCCATAATAGTAGCACAAGAGCAGAGTCAACATGCAGGATCTTTGGAAAATGGTCGAACCAAAAAGGAACATAGCTTATGATGGGAACCATATGTACATTCAACGCCATCGTAGAAGGGATGGCACCAGTCACCAACATGGATGATTCAATTCATGGGACATTTTTGTGAAGTTCACCTAAAATGAAGCAATGTTTGCATCATGCAGTTAGCAAGTACTTGGTCCCATGAGCTAGCAGCTTCTTCTTCATTAGTTGCAATAAAATTGAGCAACATCAAGGTTGGTCGTGAAAGCTCGTGGAATGTTCAACTATAATTTGGATATCATTTTGTGCAGTTCAACTAAGATCAACTGTGAAATGTATATCTTTGTTTGCACAGAAAGGTGGAAAGGAGGGTGACTAACAAGTGATGAAATATACATCAAATGAAAAGAAGCATGTTCCTTATCTGAATGGCAATCCTACAAGGATAGCAACAATTTCTAAAGCAACAACATTGCTAGATATTAGTGTGGGCATTAGGATTAACTATGACAACCGTTAAATACGACATTACTTTAATGGTGCCATTGCTTCATTTTACCAGTGACATTACATTAACAGCTGCTAAAGAGTTGGTATTTGGGCATGGGAGAGTAGGCGGACCTGGACAGTTGCATTTCTAATGAAAAGAAGCAACTTATCTTAATAGGAAATTTAGCAGGACATGCAAAACAGTGCCATTGATTCATATTACTGGGGCATTACATTGAAAACAACAGGGACTGCTACATTTTACGAGTGGCATTACATAAGAGGGGCTGGGGGCAACAAACATCGAAACAGGATATCTGGTTTGGTCCCATTTTTGTTCGGTATAGCCACCTTTTACTGTGTGGGGCTAGCAAATCTAGTGTTGGACATACTCTGTTGACTTGCCCCCCAGTCCCCACTTTCTTTCCTTTTTCAACCAATAGATCGGTTTATATCTAGTTTGTACTGTGTTTCCCTATATTTCCCTATTAGACCGAGAGACCAGTTGGATAGCCAGTCTCTGCTACTTTTCGCCCCCATTATTTCCTCTTTCGACCAAGTCCTAGATTCAGGTAACAAATCTTCCCCCACCCCCTTTCTTCCCTATTTGAACCAAGTAGTACTAGATTCGACTGCATGAAGTAGTACTACTAGATTCGACTGCATGAAGTAATTTTACCTCTTAACAGTAAAAATTTAGGTGGCTTTCGAACAGCCGATCGATCCTATCTACGAGGGGGCCTCAGAACTAGTAAAAGGTACAAATGCAGCGATGTGAGGAGCTGGGGCAGTAGAGCAAGCCCGGTTTCGAAGGAAGTTATACCTGAGGGTCGCCGAGATGTCACTAGGTGGGCCATGGGAGGCTGGATCTGCCCACACTACGGTAGCAAGGAAGAAGGGGTCGGAGGCCCTCCCTAGCCGGCACCACGTGGGAGAGAATGGCAAGGCACACTGATTGGGACGCGCCAGCAGTGGGTCAGAGCCGTCGCCGAGGACGACCGCATGAACGTTGGATCGTCTCACCTTCCCCGGCGGAGGGGATCCGGCCGAATCTGTGACGAGCAGTGAGTAGAGAGAGAATGTGGCCACCGCTGTCGTGTTTAGAACTGGAGAGGACGAGAGAGTGCGAAGAGAGCAACACTAGCAAGCAAGCGCGAAGGCTCCTCCCTATATAGTGGAGTAGTTTTCTTTTTTCTATCGGAGCCGGCTTGACCTTGTTAATGACTGTCGAGAAGTCTTCATGCACGTGCCCTGGAGGCGCAGTTGTCGTCATTTTGATCTGAAACACCGGATTAACATAACAAAAAATGCCACATGACAAGAAACCATAACCTCACTGCCCCAAGGAGACAACATGAACCTACGCTGGAGCTCCATGGACTATGTCCCGACAGACAAACTAGATGAGGATCAAAGCTCAAATTAAAGAAAAACTCGTCGAAAAGGGGTCAATCGATAGATGTCCTAATTAACATAGCCGGTTTGACCTAGATGGCAGCTGAGTAGTCTTAGTGCATGTGCCCCCAATAACCAACGCCTTGGAGGAACACAGTTGTCGCTGTTTAACCCTCGCAGTGATCCGAAGCACATGATACCTAATATTGCGAGATGACAAGAAACCTTAACCTAACCGCCCCAAAGGAGACGGCAAGAATCTATGCTGGAGTTCCATCGACTATGTATAGACAAACGACCTCAAGGAGGATCGGAGCCCAAAAGAGAAACTCAGAGAAGAAGCGCCGACATCTGCGTGAGCTCTACGCATGCCAGGACTAAAATCCCTAACATAAACTAATAACCTGAGCATAGGGACCATGATTCCCCTCCCCACCACCGGCTGACAGAGCGGTGCGAAGAGGGGAGGGTCAAATCCATGGGCTCACCGGTGAAGCATGGAGGGGAGAGGTTGCCCTAGCCGCCTATGGTGACTGGAGTATATTTGTATTTATACCAAAAATGGGTTCAAATTTTATTGCTAATGTAATATACCTGGTGCTCCCTTTTTCTTTTAGATTTCTCATCAGAACTATAGTCGTGTACAACACGGCATGCACGATATGTAAACGATAGCCAATCCAGCCATCTGCTAGAGTCTGTTCACATGCATGGATGAACTGATCTCCCGTGTCGTGCAGGGATCATCCAGGCACCGACGTGTGTACAGCACTGCTCCAGTACTATCGCTCGTCTCTCTCTTCTATTAACTCAACCGACTTGCTGGGACGGGGGAGTGTGCCTATGGTCGGTTCTCAATTGCGGTCCCACATGTGTGTGCAAAATGCAATATGACGCGTGTTCCATTCGGTGAGCGGCGTGCCAGACCTACCGACCATCTGGGGTGCGATGCGAACGCGACAGGCGTGTTGTATACATGTGTACCATCATTTTCTTCTGGCTTTGCTCCATGGCGCAATCCATGGATAAAAAATTATATTTAAAAGTCAAGGGCGGCGCTTTTCCCGCGCGATAGGAGGGGCAGTTCCGCCTAGTCGGTTTGACAGAGAGGCGAGAAGATGAGGGAGTAGCGAATTCAACTTACTACTGGAAACATAGGGCTGTGTGATTTGATGGCTCATTACTGCTGGACAAGTGGGGCTCTATGATTTGGCTGGCCATTATCATTATTACTGTCGTCCTACGACCGGGGTGAGTCTCCCCTGATCCCCTCCATGGCATACATGTGCTAAGAACAAGTACTCTACAATAATGGGCTTATAGCCCGCTTACATGGCACTTTTGCTTACATGTCGAGGAGAGAGACATGGGAAAATGGTGGAAGTGGCCTCTCGTGCAAGACCCTAGCTACTTACTCCTTGGCAAATGCAATAAATACTTTTCTACGAAGAAAGAGATAGAGAGAAGTAAAAAAAAACTCTTACAACCAACCTTATAGCTAACCTTGTTGTATGAGTGAGTATAAGTGATGACTATGTATGTCATGCCAACATCACATAGCCTAACGCACCTGGACGGAGGAAGTAGTTTCATGCATGCAAAGTAGGCAAAAAACTGCTCCTTTATAGCCGTCTAAAATCTCCAAGGGCGCGCCGCGCGAGCGAGGTGACGATCGTGGTAGGCGTGAAAATGATACGGGCTGCTGAGAGCCTTTGGATCTGAGATCGAATGGCCACATGCTAAGTTGCTGAAAATTTGCAGAAAACCCCTCCAAGATAGGATATTCACCCATAGGTCTAGAATCACGCCATGCAATCGTTCGATCTCGGATCCAAGGGCTCTCCGAAGACCGTATCATGGGAGCATGGAAAGCTTTGTATCACCTGAAATTTTCCCGATGCTTGATGTGCGAACACGCATATGCTATACTGTCGGGCCTACGAAGTGGGTCTAGTAGACATGACATCTAATTGGGCCCCCATAGTACTGTGCATGAAGCCATTTATCCACCAGGCAAGCCACTACCCTGTCGTTCGCACGCCCCACTTAGCATTTTTACAATCGAAAAACCACTACCAGTTTGCTCCTACTCGTCCCCGGCTGTCGTTTAACATTACGGCAGTTCGCTCCTAGTCATCCCGTCCTTTCACATTACAGCAGTTCCACTAATCCTAACCCTCCTCCAAAATCCATGACGTCCCAAATCTCCATGATCGCCGGTGAGTACATGGTTAGAACCATCACCGGCGATGAGTTCGACGTCATCTACACCCGTTCTTCCGCGACGGTGAAAGGATGCCTTGCTCGCTTCAAACGCATGTTCGAAAAGACAAATGGTGATGAGTGGGTCGCTGGGTGATAGAGGGAAAGGTGTCCCGAATTTTGATGAGATGGTGGCTATCATTTTTGGTGGAGTAGACTTTGACGATCCGACTATGAACGTGCAAGGACGTCGCGCCTTAGCAATCGCTAAGCCAACTCCGAGAGGTTATTGTCCATGCCGGAGCACGATCAACCTGACCACGAGGGTGTATTTCCTGCAAGCAAATGAAGAACAAGCAAGAAACTAAGATTTGCAATCTGGATATTGCGAATATAAGATGAAAGATTTGTTGATCAAGGTGGGGTTCTGTGACGTCTTGGTCTGGTCGTTGAACACAAACGAAGTACGCAAAGTTGCAGCTATGGCAAACTTTTAATCTAAACAAAACCCAAAGTCTAAACGGTGCCCTAAGGGTTGTATATATGGAGGAAGAGGGGGGATTTCGTGGCCCTTGAAGGAGGGGTCCGAAACCAACCCTATCTCTTGTTTCCCCACACATACGGACTCTAAAAACAGCCTATACTCAAGTATTTTGAAATTACATGGGCCTGGTCCAATAATAAGGTGACGCAGCACCTATAATAGCCTCTGGACAAAATTTATGAAGTGGCATCTTGTATATTTCGTCCAAGGCTTCATGCACTCATTATGGTGGCTTCAAAGTCCTGAAATCATCACTTGTAACTCCGTTCTTGCTCCCCTTGCGCATGCCATCATCTCCATGCTTGAACTTGCTCCAAGGTTCATCTTTCTTGTCCAAGCTAGGCCCTTCATTTGTAAGCAAAACAAATGTATCCAATTTAGGCAGCATCATATTCACATGACAATTAGAATCGTTACCAAGAAACGAAAGTACCTGGTAATTCAATTGGCGTGCGCGAGCTCTAGTAATTGGTCCCATATGTATAGCAGCAGGGGCTGTGGATGTAACAACGGTATTGATGTCCTCATCATCCTCCCCTTCTTGAAATGAAGTCGTCCTCGACGGAAGCTCATCTTCCTCACCCAAATAAAGCTTCAAATCTGCAATGTTAAAAGTGGGACTAACCCCAAAATCTGCAGGCAGTTCAAGTTTATATGCATTATCATTTATTTTCTCTAACACCTTAAAAGGATAATCAGCACGCGGCATTAGCTTTGATTTTCGCAAATCAGGAAATCTATCCTTACGCAAATGTAACCAAACAAGATCTCCAGGTGCAAACACAACATGTTTTCTACCCTTATCTCCAGCAAGTTTATATTTAGCATTCATACGCTCAATGTTCTCCTTAGTTAACTCATGCATTTTTAGGACCAATTCAGCACGTTGCTTAGCATCAAAATTAACATTCTCCGAAGATGGAAGAGGCAACAAATCAATAGGTGCAGGAGGTAGGAAACCATACACAATTTCAACAGGGCACATCTTAGTAGTAGAATGCAGCGAATGATTATAAGCAAATTCAATATGAGGCAAGCATTCTTCCCACATTTTCTTGCTATTCTTCAAAACAGCCCTAAGCATAGTAGACAATGTTCTATTGACTACTTCAGTTTGTCCATCAGTTTGGGGGTGACAAGTAGTACTAAAAAGAAGTTTAGTCCCCAAGTTAGCCCATAAACATCTCCAAAAGTGGCTAAGAAATTTAGTATCATGATCTGAAACAATAGTATTTGGCACACCATGCAAGCGAATAATTTCACGAAAGAACAAATCAGCAACATTAACAGCATCATCGCTTTTATGACATGGTATAAAGTGTGCCATTTTCGAGAATCTATCCACGACAACAAATATGCTATCCCTCCCCTTCTTTGTGCGAGGTAAACCTAAAACAAAGTCCATAGATATATCCTCCCAAGGAACACTAGGTACAGGCAAAGGCATATATAAACCATGAGGATTGAGTCGTGACTTAGCTTTTTGACATGTAGTGCAGCGAGCAACAAAACGCTCAACATCCCGTCTCATCTTTGGCCAAAAGAAATGTGTAGCAAGTACGTCCTTCGTCTTCTTCATGCCAAAGTGTCCCATTAATCCTCCTCCATGCGCCTCCTACAACAACAAAAGACGAACAGAGCTATCTGGAATGCATAGCTTGTTAGCACGGAACACAAATCCATCATTAATGACAAACTTGTTCCATGTTCTTCCTTCTTTACAATTCTGCATTACATCTTTAAAATCAGCATCATGCACATATTGATCTTTGATGGTCTCCAAGCCAAATATTTTGAAGTCAAGTTGTGAAAGCATAATATAGCAACGAGACAATGCATCAGCAATAACATTTTCTTTACCCTTCTTGTGTTTAATGACATAAGGGAAAGTCTCAATGAATTCAACCCATTTAGCATGTCGACGATTCAGTTTAGTTTGACTTTTAATATGTTTCAAAGATTCATGATCAGAATGTATAACAAATTCTTTGGGCCATAAATAATGTTGCCATGTCTCTAAAGTCCGAACAAGAGCATATAACTCTTTATCATAACTAGAATAATTCAGACTAGGCCCATTCAATTTTTTAGAAAAGTATGTAACAGGTTTGCCATCTTGTAATAACACACCTCCTAATCCAATTCCACTAGCATCACATTCAAGCTCAAAAGTCTTATTAAAATCTGGAAGTTGGAGTAAAGGAGCATGTGTCAACTCATCTTTCAACACCGTGAAGGCTTCTTCCTGTGCGGTACCCCAAACAAAAGGCACATCCTTCTTTGTAAGCTCGTTAAGAGGATGCAGCAATGGTGCTGAAATCTCTCACAAAACGCCTATAGAAACCAGCGAGGCCAAGGAAACTCCGCACTTGTGTGACCATTTTGGGCTGCGGCCAACTCTCAATAGCTTCAATCTTGGCTTTATCAACTTCAATTCCCTGTGGAGTAACAACATAGCCAAGAAAATATACTCGGTCGATGCAAAAGGTGCACTTCCCAAGGTTACCAAACAAACATGCATCAAGTAGAGCAATAAAAATAGCAAGTAAATGTTCCAAATGTTCTTCCAAAGATTTGCTATAAATCAGTATATCATCAAAATAGACAACCACAAATCATCCAATGAAAGCACGTAAAACTTTGTTCATTAACCACATGAAAGTACTAGGTGCATTAGTTAACCCAAAAGGCATGACTAACCACTCATATAAACCAAACTTAGTTTTAAATGCCGTTTTCCATTCATCTCCCAATTTCATACGAATTTGATGGTATCCACTACGCAAATCAACTTTGGAGAATATTGTAGAGCCACTTAATTCATCAAGCATATCATCTAGCCTAGGGATAGGATGACGATAACGAATAGTTATATTATTAATGCCTCTACAATCAACACACATACGTGACGTACCATCCTTTTTTGGCACTAGTATAATAGGAACAGCACAAGGACTAAGAGATTCACTTATATAACCTTTGTCGAGTAGCTCCTGTACTTGACGCATAATCTCCTTCGTCTCCTCTGGATTGGTACGGTATGGCGCACGGTTTGGCAGCGAAGCACCGGGAATTAAGTCAATCTGATGCTCAATCCCTCGAATAGGTGGCAATCCCGGTGGCACGTCTTGTGGAAATACGTCGGTGAACTCCTGCAAAATGTTAGTGACAGCAGGAGGCAAAGAGGAAGGCACGTCCTCGAATGAAAATAATGCCTCTTTGCACACAAAAGCATAGCAAATAGATTTGCTGAAATCTAGATCATCAATATCAGATTTGGTGGCAAGTAAACATCCACTTTTCAATTTAATTTCATAAGCAACATGAGATGATGGTTTGTTATTAGGCTTCATTTGTTGCTCAAATTCTTTTGCCACAATATGATTTTCACTCTTATTTTGCTCCTGTTTTGCTTTATTAGCTCGATTAATATCATCTTTGAAAATAGAATCAGGAGTCATAGGAAGCAAAGTAATATGTTTATCTTTATGAACAAGAGTATACTGATTGTTTCTACCATGATGTACAGAATTTTTATCGAATTGCCATGGTCTACCAAGTAATAAGGAACATGCTTGCATGGGTACCACATCACAATCAACATAATCAGCATATGTAGCGATACTAAAATGCACACGAACAGTACGTGTTACCTTAACCTTCCCATTGTTGTTGAACCATTGGATGTAGTAAGGATGTGGATGTGGTCTTGTGGTGAGAGATAGCTTCTCCACCATCTCCATGCTAGCCAAGTTGTTGCAGCTCCCTCCATCTATGATGATGCGAACAGAACATTCCTTCACAACTCCCTTTGTGTGGAACAAATTATGCCTCTGATTTTGCTCAGCTTGTGTGACCTGCACACTCAAAACACATTGAGCAACTAAATATTCATACCTGTCAGCATCTTCAGGAGCCATGTATTATGTCTCATGTTCAGAATCATCTCCACCATGTTCTTCACGTGTAATTAGAGCCAAAGTCTCCTCATCATAGTCACTAGTGGAGTCGTACCCACCATCCTCAGTAGCAATCATCACACGCTTAGATGGGCATTCTCTAGCATAATGACCTCCACCCTTGCAACGGCGACAAATAATATCATGTGTTTGCCCTGTTGATGCCATGGATGAAGGAGAGCTCTGTGCAGGCCCGGAAGGTGTGCTCTTCGCAGATAGTGGTGGTTGTGCCTGCTTTCTTCTATCACGGCTGGAGGTGGCAGCTGACGGAGGTGCCGGTGCAGCAGAACGTGTGGAAGTAGAGGATGCACGCGGTGTCCATGATGAAGTTCGACCTGCAGAAAAGTTAGTCTGCGCCAATGCCTATCGATCCTGCACTTCATGTTCAGCTTTGCAAGCAAGATAGAATAAACGAGTGATATTTTTATACTCCTTATACTCTAAAATGGTCTGAATCTCTTTATACTACTAGAAAGTGGTGCTGGTGTGGTGTCACAAATCCGTCAAGCAAATCTCAAATTCTTACCAGTTCTTACCCAGCAGCAGGTGGTGATCGGCAACCTTTGTAGTCAAAACTCTCAAAGCTTGGATAGAGCGATTGCCAGGTGGTGTCAAATGCACGATGTAGATGTATGTGGAGCTGGGAAGGCTCATGATATGGTTGCAAAAAGGGTCAGCAATAATCATTCAGAGATGCAATGTTGAATAAATGCTCAACGACGGTACTGTGCTGGTCCTAGGCTAGACCGTACTAGAGACGCGAGCCTAGAACACCAACAAAATCACGGCGCTGCACGTAAACAAGGGAAAAGCGCACTCTGGCAAAAAAAAATCGCTCTTTTTTTGTGCTCTTTTTTTTGCGAAAAATCACTATAATGGCGAGTGTCTCAAAACTCTTCCCAAGTCAAAATAATAGGATAGGCACGAAATTTTTTAACTATTTTTTTTCCCGGAAATCAGGGCAGCGACGACAAAAAAGTGTGACAAAAAATCACTATGATGGCGAGTGTCTCAAAACATTCCTTGGGACCTAAAAACAGGATAGGGAAAAAATATTTTTGACTGCAGAAATTTTGGCCTAAAAACTGCTCGGGGGTCTCCAGACTTTTTTTTCGAAACCTACTCAGGCAAGGAAACACAAATCAGAAAATAGATGGATCTCGAAAACAAACCTAATATGAAAAGAACTCGGACTGGTGGTGATATATGATGGTAAAATATGGCAACGCTGGTATATGTGGACTCGGATTGTTTATGGACAGGCGGTGGTATATGTGGGCTCGGATTGGTGGCGTGGTATATATGAACTCAGGTTGGTGGGGGATATATGGTGGTATATGGCAGCGGCGATGTATCTGGTGTGGTGGTGGTATATGGCAGTGGATGATGAATCTGGTCTGGTGGTGGTAAATGGCAGCGGATGATGATGGTGCGGCGGCGGCGTGAATACCCGAGAACAGAACTCGAAACACTAAAAGACTAGACGCTAAGACCAGCAACTAGACACGACGATGCAACCGCAAATTCAACAATGCAAATACAGAAAAGATTATGCAATGGCTCAGACTGGCTTGGATATGATGACTAACCCTAAAATTTTTTTTTGGTTTTCGTGGACTGTAGGTATAAAGAACAGACTCGATCTAAACTACAAAAAACTGTAAAATCTCACCGAGCAACCTGGAAATCTGATACCACTTGATAGAGGCAAAGGTGTCCCGTCTTTCGATAAGATGGTGGCTATCATTTTTGGTGGAGTAGACTTTAACGATCCGACTACGAATGTGCGAGGACGTCGCGCCTTAGCAATCGCTAAACCAACTCCGAGAGGTTATTGACCACGCCGGAGCACGATCAACCTAACCATGAGGGTCTATTTCCTGCAAGCAAACGAAGAACAAGAGAGAAACTAAGATTTGCAATCTGGATATTGCGAATATAAGATGAAAGATTTATTGATCAAGGTGGGGTTCTGTCACGTCTTGGTCTGGTCGTTGAACACAAACGAAGTACGCGAAGTTGCAGCTATGGTGAACTTTTAATCTAAACAAAACCCAAAGTCTAAACGGTGCCCTAAGGGCTGTATATATGGAGGAAGAGGGGGGGATTTCGAGGCCCTTGAAGGAGGGTGATGGTGTCCTGGACTAGGGGGTACTCACCACGTCATCTCCCGACCAGTGGGTCGGGCCGAGGACCCCCATGGCGGTTCACTAATGGGCTAGTTCGGACAGCCGATGACATATACGAGGAAGATTCCACAAGACTTGGTGATCAAGACGAGGATTCCTCCCCATCAATGTAGCCGACTAGGACTCTTGTTATCCTAGGTCTTCGGTACATTATATAAGCCGAGGCTAGGCTCGTTGATAGATAGATTATGACATTACTTATCGTATCCCTAGGGTTTAGACCACAACATACGAACTCGAGGTAGATCAACTCTGTACCTTGATACTTCATCAATATAAACAAGAGCAGGACGTAGGGTTTTACCTCCATCAAGAGGGCCCGAACCTGGGTAAAACACCGTGTTCATCGTCCTGTTACCATTGATCTGAGAATCCACAGCTCGGGACCCCCTACCCCAAGATCTGCCGGTTTTGACACCGACAATGGTGCTTTCATTGAGAGTTCCGCTGTGTGATCGGCAATGGATCAATGGCTCGCCTGCAAGATCAACTGCGACGTCGGCATGTTCGTCGCCGGCTCGACTAGTCACCTTGGCTCGACCGAGGACTAGGCTCCAACTCAGATCGTCACTATTGGACGAGGGACTTCATCAACATCAACTCCGATCTCTATCAAGATCATGGAGGAATCATCCATATAGCTCGGGGGCTCAACGTCAACATGGTCCTCGGGCGACCGTGCTATTTTTTCTATACAGCGGATTTGTATTCGCGTCGCCGCTTCCTCGAGTGTCGCTTTGACGATTGCTTTGGTGGAATAGTGCAGAATTGTGCATATAACAACCCTGTAAAATTTCATCGTATTCCGATGGAGGAATCTCCGGCGATCTACGATATACCGGACCCCTGTCAAATCTGGACGGGAATCTGGACGAGTTTAGGGCGTAGAGTCCAGCATCTAGCTCGGACGTCCTTTGGAAGATCCAACCATTGATCGGCTGCGGAATTCCTTTATCTACTACCCCTCAAAATTTCAGCTCAATCCGACCGTTCAAACACCGGGAAACCTTCAATGAGCGCAGCAATTTTCGGATCTGTTTCCTGCGCGAAAACGAGTCCGACACGAACTCATCTTTGTGTATGAACGGGATATTGAACATCCTTTTTGAAGGAAACTTTTTCTAGGGTATTGTGTGTTGTTTTAAACACATGCCTACAAATTTTAAAGCCTTTTTCGAGGCAGTCTTTATCGTCGGGCCGATGTCAAACCGGCCCGAACACATTGCTCCACGGCTGCTGACCTATGCCAGCATGGACTGCGCCGTCGCTCCATCAAGCCAACAACATCTCCTCGGATCATAACCTCAATGAACCGAGCAAGAGTTCGGCATCACGAAACCTAACTTGAACAACCCTGAAGCTTTGACTTAGGGATCTCTCTCCGACCCGATCCCGGGGTCGGCTCTTATCTCGCATCCGGCTTCAAGCCTAGATGCAACCTCTGCGTCCGAAGATCGGGAGTCAATTCCGACCGAACTCGCCTCTCTTATCCCGGATCCAGCTCCAAGCCTGGACGCGACTTTGGCATCCGAACACCAGGAGTCAACCCTGGTCGGACTCGCCCCTTGCACCATCGCACCGGAGGACGGCTCCGAAGAAATCCTGGATACCAATCCGGCTAATCTCTCCCTGCTAAGACGAGATACTACATCGATTACAGACGATGACCACTCCACCGGACTGACCTCGGCATTCAGGCCATATTCCTTTAATTATTTACTTCTCTTAAATTAATTAAGTAGAAGATTCTTTTTAAACTATATCATTATTTGTTATTACTTTTGGTTTGCACAGTTTTATGTGCACAGGAAAATCGACATCGACTGGTCTGCGTCATCTGCTCTAACACCTCGGCTAGACCGGGGGCTTCACCGTCTTTTCATCAACCTACCCCGGGGACTTCGATGTTACCAGAAGACCAGCTTCGTCATGTTAGCTGGACCGGGGACTTCGGCATCACTAGCCGACCAGCTTCGTCACCTCGGCTGGACCAGGGCTTTTCCTCGCCGCATCGCCCTTGCGGCGTCGCCACTTCCTCAAGCCGAGCTCCTCACTCGGTTACCTCGGGCTTGGGGGCTGGGACCTCGGCCAAGCCGAAGACTACGTCTTCGTCCTGCCGCAAGCCCGGACCGCGTCATCAATGCCGAACACATTAACCAGCTAAGTCGCTTTCATGCTCAAATTTTTTAAATTTTAAAATTGTGTTCGGTTCGACCATGCTCACATACGTTGTTTGTTGAAAACACTTCTTTTACCCAAGTTAACTGGGGGCTCTTAAAATTCATATGAGCCATTCTATAATAAATAATTTTTTTTCTTTTCTAAGTCATTGCAAAGTCTTTTTCTATCACTCCTTTCTTGACTTGAGTGTGTGGTCAATAGCCGGATAGCCTATTTTCTCTCTAAAGCCACTCGAGTTTAGCTCGCTAAACTGGCCTGAGAAGCTCTCCGCCTTCGGGAATAGGAGGTTGAAACCGAAGGCTGACCCGCTTGAAGTCTTGAGATCGGACGTGTCATGTTAATGCATGACGAAAGGAAAATTTTATTTTAAGACCAATTTTTGAATTGGCACCAAAAAACTTGATTTAGTCCGGACATCAAGCTTCTACATAAATTTTTGGTTTTTCGAGCCTATGGCACTTTTAACCTATTTGTGTGTTTCCAGCATAAGTCTCGTAGTGCAATGCCGGACTCCTTTATAGATTCGGCAAAAACATTCTCAGATATTGCTATATATGCATTGGTTTCGAATTGTGTCTTCGGTCAATAGTTGGGTTGCCCGGCTCTTGTGCTTGCCTCCTATGTTCCGCTTTGTTCAGCTAGGTGTGCAAAGGGAGAACCACTGTGATTGTGCTTCCAGCTCGAATGGTTAAGCACCTCAGTGGAGAAAGCCGAAAACTAACTGTCACAATGGGCATGAACTGGTCAGCGATCCGATGACGATGTCAAACTATACATCTATACCGATTACCCCGTGTTCAACGATGGGCCTTTCATAACACTGGCCGAAGTGTTAATGGCTAGACTTCGGTCAGTGCCGAACACTAACCGGGGGCTCATAGCTAGCCTTCCCAGTTTAAAGCTCCTATGACTAAGTGAAAGTTATAAAGCCCGCATATCTGATTGCCTCGTTTCCGCTAACACAACCGCCTTCGGGCACCGAGACGCCGGCTAAGGGTTGTTTTGTTATTGCGGAAACAACCTGCATAGCATCTACAAGGGGGTGGAAGCCGACGATGGGCCACTTTCAACTGATAAACGGTCGCAACGGAGTCAAAATAATCATATCGTCGGCGTTTGTATTTAGTATACGAGGGCTGCCTTCCGTTCATCATTATAAAGCCATAAATATGCATCAATTTGACTTAAGATTTTTGCCAAGCTGGGTTGCCTGGCTCCTGTGCTTACCCCTACGTTCCCGATTGTTCGGCTAGGCGGTAAAGGGAGCACCTCTGTGATTGTTACTACCGGTTCATCCGAGTTAGTACCTCAGACTAGGTGAAGCCGAAAGCTAGCGATCTTAAAGGATATAATTGGTCGGCAACGACGAAAGTGAAAATTTCGGTTCATTATGGACCACAGAGTTCGGGAACTTTTCCCCAACTAATTCCTCAATATTTTCCTCCCACATTGATCGGAGTTGAGGTTTCATGATCATGATCAACATGACAGCCTGGGAAAAGGAACCTGTAACGGAACTATTTTTCCCAGAAGATGTTTTATAACATATCTCTCTGCGTACCTTTGTTTATAAAACCGTATGGCCGGATTGCCTTGTTTGTCGTAAATCTTTGCCCTTATAAAGGCTTTATAAAGTGAGACAAACACTCCCCGGCTACTGGCCGAGGAGGTTGAAGCCGATGGTCGGTCAACAAAGTTTTGTACAATGCGGATCCGAGTATTAATGATGTAAAGTACTGATAGAGGCGAAAGGTGTCCCGTCTTTCGATGAGATGGTGGCTATCGTTTTTGGTGGAGTAGACTTTGACGATCCGACTACGAACGTGTGAGGACGTTGCGCCTTAGCAATCGCTAAACCAACTCCGAGAGGTTATTGACCACGCCGGAGCACGATCAACCTGACCACGAGGGTCTATTTCATGCAAGCAAATGAAGAAGAAGCAAGAAACTAAGATTTGCAATCTGGATATTGCGAATATAAGATGAAAGCTTTATTGATCAAGGTGGGGTTCTGTGACGTCTTGGTCTGGTCGTTGAACACAAACGAAGTACGCGAAGTTGCAGCTATGGCGAACTTTTAATCTAAACAAAACCCAAAGTCTAAACGGTGCCCTAAGGGCAGTATATATAGAGGAAGAGGGGGGGGGGATTTCATGGCCCTTGAAGGAGGGGTCCGAAACCAACCCTATCTCTTGTTTCCCCACACATACGGACTCTAAAAACAGCCTATACTCAAGTATTTCGAAATTACATGGGCCTGGCCCAATAATAAGGTGACGCAGCACCTATAATAGCCTCTGGACGAAATTTATGAAGTGGCATCTTGTATATTTCGTCCAAGGCTTCCTGCACTCATTATGGTGGCTTCAAAGTCCTGAAATCATCACTTGTAACTCCGTTCTTGTTCCCCTTGCGCATGCCATCATCTCCATGCTTGAACTTGCTCCAAGGTTCCTCTTTCTTGTCCAAGCTAGGCCCTTCATTTGTAAGCAAAACAAATGTATCCAATTTAGGCAACATCATATTCTCATGAACATTAGAATCATTACCAAGAAACGAAAGTACCTGATAATTTAATTGGCGTGCGCGAGCTCTAGTAATTGGTCCAGTATGTATAGCAGGAGGGGCTGTGGGTGTAACAATGGTATTGATGTCCTCATCATCCTCCCCTTCTTGAAATGAAGTCGTCCTCGATGGAAGCTCATCTTCCTCACCCAAATAAGGCTTCAAATCTGCAATGTTAAAAGTGGGACTAACCCCAAAATCTGCAGGCAGCTCAAGTTTATATGCATTATCATTTATTTTCTCTAACACCTTAAAAGGACAATTAGCACGTGGCATTAGCTTTGATTTGCGCAAATCAGGAAATCTATCCTTACGAAAATGTAACCAAACAAGATCTCCAGGTGCAAACACAACATGTTTTCTACCCTTATCTCCAGCAAGTTTATATTTAGCATTCATACGCTCAATGTTCTCCTTAGTTAACTCATGCATTTTTAAGATCAATTCAGCACGTTGGTTAGCATCAAAATTAACCTTCTCCGAAGATGGAAGAGGCAACAAATCAATAGGTGCACGAGGTAGAAAACCATACACAATCTCAAAAGGGCACATCTTAGTAGTAGAATGCAGCGAACGATTATAAGAAAATTCAATATGAGGCAAGCATTCTTCCCACATTTTCTTGTTATTTTTCAGAACAGCCCTAAGCATAGTAGACAATGTTCTGTTGACTACTTTAGTTTGTCCATCAGTTTGGGGGTGACAAGTAGTACTAAAAAGCAGTTTAGTCCCCAACTTAGCAAATAAACATCTCCAAAAGTGGCTAAGAAATTTAGTATCATGATCTGAAACAATAGTATTTGGCACACCATGCAAGGGAATAATTTCACGAAAGAATAAATCAGCAGCATTAGCAGCATCATTGCTTTTATGACATGGTATGAAGTGTGCCATTTTCAAAAATCAATCCACGACAACAAATACGCTATCCCTCCCCTTCTTTGTTCGAGGTAATCCTAAAACAAAATCCATGGATATATCCTCCCATGGAACACTAGGTACAGGCAATGGCATATATAAACCATGAGGATTGAGTCGTGACTTAGCTTTTTGGCATGTAGTGCAGCGAGCAACAAAACGCTCAACATCCTATCTCATCTTTGGCCAAAAGAATGTGTAGCAAGTACGTCCTCCATCTTCTTCATGCCAAAGTGTGCCATTAATCCTCCTCCATGCGCCTCCTGCAACAACTCCATTAAGCTGGAATGCATAGCTTGTTAGCACGGAACACAACTCCATCATCAATGACAAACTTGTTCCATGTTCTCCCTTCTTTACAATTTTGCTGCACATCTTTAAATTCAGCATCATGCACATATTGATCTTTGATGGTCTCCAAACCAAATATTGTAATGTAAAGTTGTGAAAGCATAGTATAATGACGAGACAATGCATCATCAATAACATTTTCTTTACCCTTCTTGAGTTTGATGTCATAAGGGAAAGTCTTAATGAATTCAACCCATTTAGCATGTCTACGGTTGAGTTTGGCTTGACTTCTAATATGTTTCGAAGATTCATGATCAGAATGTATAACAAATTGTTTGGGCCATAAGTAATGTTGCCATGTTTCTAAAGTCCGAACAAGAGCATATAATTCTTTATCATAAGTAGAATAGTTCAGACTAGGCCCACTCAATTTTTCAGAAAAGTATGCAATAGGTTTAACATCTTGTAGTAACACACCTCCTAATCCAATTCCACTAGCATCACATTCAAGCTCAAAATTCTTATTAAAATCAGGAAGTTGGAGTAAAGGAGCATGTGTCAACTTATCTTTCAATGCCATGAAGGCTTCTTCTTGTGCGGTACCCCCAAACAAAGCTCATTGAGAGGTGCAGCAATGGTGCTGAAATCTCTCACAAAACGCCTATAGAAACCAGAGAGTCCAAGAAAACTCCTCACTTGTGTGACCGTTTTGGGCTGCGGCCAACTCTCAATAGCTTTAATCTTGGCTTTATCAACTTCAATTCCCCGTGGAGTAACAACATAGCCTAGAAAAGATACTCGATCGGTGCAAAAGTTGCACTTCCCAAGGTTACCAAACAAACATGCATCACGTAGAGCAATAAAAATTGCACGTAAATGTTCCAAAATTTCCTCCAAAGATCTGCTATAAATCAGTATATCATCAAAATAGACTACCACAAATCGTCCAATGAAAGCACGTAAAACTTCGTTCATTAATCTCATGAAAGTACTAAGTGCATTAGTTAACACAAAAGGCATGACTAACCACTCATATAATCCAAACTTAGTTTTAAATTCTGTTTTCCATTCACCTCCCAATTTCATACGAATTTGATGGTATCCACTACGCAAATCAACTTTGGAGAATATTGTACGGCCACTCAATTCATCAAGCATATCATCTAGCCTAGGAATAGGATGACGATAACGAATAGTAATATTATTAATGCCTCTACAATCAACACACATACCAGATGTACCATCCTTTTTCGGCACTAGAATAATAGGAACAACACAAGGACTAAGGGATTCGCGTATATAACCTTTGTCAAGCAGCTCCTGGACTTGACACATAATCTCCTTCGTCTCCTCTGGATTGGTATGGTATGGTGCACGGTTCGGTAGCGATGCACCAGGAATTAAGTCAATCTGATGCTCAATCCCTCGAACAGATGGTAATCCTGGTGGCACGTCTTGTGGAAAGACGTCAGCAAACTCCTGCAAAATGTTAGTGAGAGCAGGAGGCAAAGAGGAAGGCACGTCCTCGAATGAAAATAACGTGGATGTGGTCTTGTGGTGAGAGATAGCTTCTCCACTATCTCCATGCAAGCCAAGTTGTTGCAGCTCCCTCCATCTATGATGACGCGAACAGTACGTTCCTTCACAACTCCCTTTGTACAGAACAAATTATGCCTCTGATTTTGCTCAGCTTGTGTGACTTGCATACTCAAAACACGTTGAGCAACTAAACTTTCATGCCTGTCAGCATCTTCAGCAGCCATGTATTGCGTCTCATGATAAGAATCATCTCCACCGTGTTCTTCACTTGTAATAAGGGCCAAAGTCTCCGCATCGTAGTCACTAGCGGACTCATACCCACCATCCTCAGTAGCAATCATAACACACGGAGATTTCCATTCTCTCGCATAATGACCTCTACCCTTACAACGACGACAAATAATATAATGTGTGTGCCCTGTTGATGCCATGGATGAAGAAGAGCTCTGTGCTGGTCCGGCATGTGTGCTCTTGGCAGATAGTGGTGGTTGTGCCTGCTTTCTTATATCACGGCTAGAGGTGGCAGCCGACGGAGATGCCGGTGCAGCAGAATGTGCGGAAATAGAGGATGCACGCGGTGTCCATGATGAAGGTCGACCTGCAGAAATGTTAGTTCGCGCCAAAGCCTGTCGATCCTGCACTTCACGTTCAGCTTTGCAAGCAAGATGGAATAAACGAGTGATATTATTATACTCCTTATACTCTAGAATGGTCTGAATCTCTCTATTTAATCCACCCATAAAACGTGCAAGCATAGCTTCATTATCCTCAACAATTCAACATCTAATCATGCCAGTTTGTAATTCTTGATAATATTCTTCTACATAATTTTTTCCTTGTCGTAAGCGCTGCAATTTTTGAAGTAATTCACGTTGATAATATGGTGGTACCCAATGAGTACGCATAGCAATTTTCAAAGCAGCCCAAGTAGCTGGAATAGGATATAATCTATAATGTTCAGACCACCAAACACATGCAAAACTAGTGAGAGCACAAACAGCAGCAGCAACACATCTATCCTCGGGATATTGTAAGCATGTAAAGCGTTGTTCTGTTTCTAACTCCCAAGTAAGATAAATATCAGGAATGTATCTACTGTCAAACGGTGGAATATTCAATTTTAGTTTAGGAATATGGTCATAATCTCATACCTGAGGTGGTGTTGCAGCCCTACCGTTGTGATTATATGCATGAGGTCGACCTGGTGGTGGTGGTGCTGGTGGTTGCACGTAGTTTTGATTTTGATCAACCTCATCCTCGTAATAGTCCTCCACCTCTGTAGTGCCAGCATGAGCTACAGAAGCATCAACACCAGTAGCAGCGGCACCAGAAGTTTGTCCTGGCTCAAGAGGAACACGCTGCGCTCATCCCGCTGGATCGCGACGTGGAGGTGGTTGTTGATGTTGTTGCAACGGTGCAGTAGAGGCGGCTGGTGGTTGTGGTAGACGCACTAGTACTTCAACGAACTTGGCGTCTAACTTGGTATCAATTGTCTTCTCAATGTCATCAATCCTCTCTAGTGCCTTGCCAAAACTGGTCATCACGTCTTCCACCTGTTGGCCAACCATTTGCTGAAAGTTATCATGAAGCTCCTTCTGCGTCATGTTCTCCCAGTCAATCTCGTCAGCTTGTGATCCTGTCATGGTTAGCAACAATAGAAACACACAAGAATATGATCCTACAGACTACTAGAAAGTGGTGGTGGTGGGGTGTCACAAATCCGTCAAGCAAATCTCAAATTCTTACCAGTTCTTACCCAGTACAGGTGGTGATCGGCAACCGTTATAGTCAAAACTCTCAAAGCTTGGACAGAGCGATTGCAAGGTGGTGTCAAACACACGATGTAGATGTATGTGGGGCTGGGAAGGCTTATGATATGGTAGCAAAAATGTCAGCAATGATTAATTCAGATATGCAAAGTTGAATAAACGCTCAACGACGGTACTGTGCTGGTCCTAGGCTAGACCGTACTAGAGACGCGAGACTAGAACACTAACAAAATCACGGCGCTGGACGTAAACAAGGGAGGAGCACACTCTGAATCTCTTTTCCCCCTTTTTTCACCTTTTTTGCACTTTTTTCCCTCTTTTTGTTTTCTTGCTCTGCAATAATATTTTTTTCAAAAAGTCTACAAATTGTCTAAAAACTGCCTAGCCAAAATTTTCCAGACTTAGTTTTTTTTTAGTTTGGAACTATTTTTCTTCTACGGGTGGCATGGAAGTTGGGGAGTCCTACTCTGTCATGACTCAGAGTATGGCGTGATCTGGAAATCAAAAACAAAGTAATAAATACTGGACTCGGACTGGTGGCGAAGATGAATCTGGCGGAACTCGGACTGGAAACGAATCTGTGATGGAGGTGGACATGGATTAGCGTGATGGCGGCGGATATGTGGTATATGGCAACAGCGATGATGATGGTGGTATATGACAGCGGTGATGATGATGGTGGTATATGGCAGGGGTGGTGACGATTGTGATATATCGCAGCGATGGTGACGATGGTGCGGCGGTGGCATGACAACTTGTGAAAAGAACTCGAAACTCTAAAGGACTAGACACTAAGACCAACAACTTGACACGACGATGCAACCGCAAATTCAACAAAGCAAAACTCTAAATAGATTATGCAAAGGCTCAGATTGGTTCGGATATGATGAACGAACCCTATTTTCTTGGCTTTTTCGTGGACTGTACGTATTAAGAATAGACTCGATCTAAACTATGAAAAACTGGAAAATCTCACCGAGCAACCTAGAAATCTGATACCACTTGATAGAGGCAAAGGTGTCCCGTCTTTCGATGAGATGGTGGCTATCATTTTGGGTGGAGTAGACTTTGACGATCCGACTACGAACGTGCAAGGACATCGCGCCTTAGCAATTGCTAAACCAACTCCGAGAGGTTATTGACCATGCCGGAGCATAATCAACTTGACCACGAAGGTCTATTTCCTGCAGGCAAACGAAGAACAAGCAAGAAACTAAAATTGCAATCGGGATATTATGAATAAAAGAGGAAACCTTTATTGATCAAGTGGGGTTCTGTGACAACTTGGTCTGGTCGTTGAACACAAAGGAAGTACACGAAGTTGCAGCTATGGCGAACTTTTAATCTAAACAAAACCAAAAGTCTAAACGACGCCCTAAGGGCTGTATATATGGAGGAAGAGGGGGGAATTTCGTGACCCTTGGAGGAGGGGTCCGAAACCAACCCTAACTCTTGTTTCCCCACACATACGGACTCTAAAAACAGCCTATACTCAAGTATTTCAAAATTACATGGGCCTGGCCCAAAAATAAGGTGGCGCAACACCTATTATAAGCAATGGACGAAATATATGTCATCAAGGATGCTTCAAAGTACTGAAAGCTACACTAGAAGCGTCGTTCTGGTTCCCTTCGCGCGCACCTTCATCTCCAAGCTTGTTTCTGCTCCAGTGTTCATCCCTCTTGTCCATGCTAGGCCCTTCATTTGTAATCAACACAAATGTATCCAAATTAGGCAGCATCATATTCTCATGAACATTAGAATTGTTACCAAGAAACGAAAGTACCTGGTAATTCAATTGGCGTGCGCGAGCTCTAGTGATTGGTCCAGTATGTATAGTAGCAGGGGCTGTGGGTGTAACAATGGTATTGATGTCCTCAACAAAGATAGTACTACTCCACTCCGTCCATATTTAAATACAAAGGCCACAAACAGTAACCTAGGCAAAAATTGATCATGTTGCCTGCGTCCTGGTTTATTGGCCCCCTTTGTATTTTGTGCCAAATTTTGACCAAAAATTTAACTAAGAAAATGTTAATGCATGTCACCAAAAATTATATCATTGGATTCGCATTTGAACATAGTTTTTGATGATATTACTTTTTATGACATGCATTAATATTGTGTTGCTTAAATTATGGTAAAATATTGGCACAAAATACAAAGGAGACCAATGGACGTAGCAACCCATGATTTAACTACTCATATGCACGCAATGGAGTAGTAATGACATTCTCAACTACTTCCTCCCTCACTTCCACACAATTTGCATGTGATGTATTAATTGACCATCCATTAAGTGAACAACTTTACACGCGTCAAATTATCACATGGGGTGGATCTTTGTACAAAAATGCGTTCCACCGTGTACCAGCATGTGCGCGCGTGCACATCTTCGCTTCGTGCACGTACTCTGCCAGTGTGCATGAGAGAGGAAAAGTACATTCTTCTGGAACCAACAGCACGTCACTGTGATCAATCCAAACAAGATGGTCGCGATAACACCTCCATATGTGCCACGTGGCTCCATGGATGCCCCCCACATCATTTTAATCATAATATATTAACTAAAAAAGGGAGAGACACTGTGTAGCGTGCCATTGGAATTCTAATTTACGTGTTTTGCACATACCGGAAGTACTAGTAAAGTACACATGCATTGCACGCATGAGATTTGGCAACCAAATTATGAATAAATACCAAACTATAGCATGTAAGCTTTGAGTCATATATGCATGATGTAGATGTTCGTTTAATTCTTATAGTTCATCTCATTCAAAATTAATTAGTTTTATAAAAAAGTTAATCTATTTTAAGATTCATGGAGTTGTGCATTGTAAAGCATAAAGTAAAAACAAATAATGGCAATTCATTTAGAAAAGAAAAGTTTCGGCAATTATGATACGGAAGATTCTAGAACAAAGGAGAAGTGCTTGTTTTTTGAGGTTTGTGCATTATGCTTAAGTTCAACCATGGAGTCTTCTAGATTGTACATGTGGCAGAATCTGGTGGAATGTAGATGATATCCAACGGCCAGTAGTGCTCGGATTTGCCATCTTTACACCGTCGGATTGGCTTCATCCAACGACCATCTTTCAAAGTTATTCGCACACTATATAGGGGTATAGATATAGATCTAGATCTAGAGGTATAGATATAGACTAGTGGCACATCATCTAAAGCATTTCTACACGCACATTTTTTGTACAAATGTGCTCCACCGTGCACCCGCACGTTTGTATGTGGGAACGTAGTCCATGTGTTAGAGATACTGAGATATGGTGAGAGAATATGTGTTAATGCAATTTGTGTGAAAGAGAGGCCTATATATATACATGTATGTGCTTGGGGCCGGGGTGATATATGAGAAGGGAGGGGAGGAGTCGACTGCGCGAGATATCGATAAAGACAGATAGAGGGAAGAGCTCTACGAGCGTACAAGCACTGGTATATGGGGGGTGCTGGAAGATGGTGCGAGGGGCCAAGTGGAGGGAGACTGGGAAGGAGTGTACAAGTGCGAGATCGATATTTAAAGAGAGGGGGTGAGAACATGCGCGGTTGCGCGTAGTGGCGGAGCCATGACAATTAAATGAGCTAGGGTGCCAAACATTGCTAATCCTTGAAGGGGAGGGCCAATTCATCAGCTTAAACCATTTTACCAGCAATTTATCTACTGATCACATTCATATTAGCCTCAATATAGTGATGTTAGCGAGGCCAGGGCCCTTGCTGCCCCCTGTCTTCGCCACTGTGTGCGCATCTGAGAGATGAAGCGGAAGGCATGGATGATGAGAGGGAGACGATGGATAGATAATGTGTTTGTATTAGCTATGTAGTCCTATATAGAGAGGTAGATTGATCGATGTGTACGTGGGAAAGAGGGTGAGACCTGACTAGAGATATAGATCAATCGGTTTGTGTGGAAAACTGGGAAAGACCTAGCTATATATATACACACATAGAGGAACGTCGATCGTTGTGCATGCATGTGAGAGATAAAGAATGCTCCAAGTGATGAAGAGGGGGAGGTGTGTGTGTGTGTGCATGGGAGACCGACCTGAAGAAAAAGATTGCGCGCGTGTGATGGATAATGCCGAGTGGTAGTGTGTATGAATGCATGCACGAGAGAAAGTTAGTGGTACAACTATAAAGAGAAGACGACTGTGTGGGTGTAAAAGACCTGGTGAGGTCATAATCAATGTAAAGTTGAATTCAAATATTTTAATAAGAGATCATGATGTTTGAAACCCATGCATGCATGAATATAATTGAGATATGTGTGGCGTGGTTTTGAAACGAGCATGCTATACTGTATACACATTGAATAAGGTCAAACTGATTTGAATTTGAGATACCGATGGCAGGCATCATTTGGCCACATTGCATCCATGCATGGGCACATTAATCAAATTGGAGATGATGGGTGGGTTTCCCAACTCATATCTAAATGGTGTGTGTGTGTGTGTGTGTGTGTGTGTGTGTGTGTTGTGCATGTTAAACACATTGTACAAAGTATCATACATGGTTTAGATTCCGAACATCTAGCTAGAGCATACATGTACTTTGATTTGAATTCAACATAAAATGCGTACATATATTTGAATTCGAGATCGTATGTACATGTAGTTCATATTTATATGGGAATTTACTACTCCTATATCCATGTCATGTGTTGTGAAGATAACATTTAGATGGTTGTATAACTAACCCGAGTACAATCCCATTCAAACAGGGAAAATGTACTCATATTTAGTCCATATGCTAGACAGTACGAATTGTTTTTTTATTGTTGAGAGAAGTGCAAATTGATTTGGTACTATACACGTTAAGCTTGTTCTCCCTATTTTTAGTTTTTTGTTGTTGTTTTTGAATGGCATTTGTAGTAATATAGTAAAATGGCACATGGCTCTCTGTAGTGGGGTGCTAATTGCCTTTTGTTTTGTTTTTTTGTACACGTTAAGCTTCTTCTCCCAAAATTTCAAGCGGCGCCTTATTATGCCGAAATTTCAAGCTAGCATATCTGTCTATTGTGCTGCGAAACTCCCGCCTCTTCAACCCGCGCCTTGTTATCCCGAAATTTTAAGATATCTCTTTGTCTCGTTGTGCTCCGAAAACTCCCTCCATCTCAACCCGCGCCTTGCTATCCCAAAATTACAACGCGCGCGAAAACTCCCACCTCATGCGAAATCCTGACACGCGAAATTCCCATGATACTCCTGAACTGAAAGAACCGCCTAGTTCCAATTGGTGGGGGTACTTTCGTAACTTACCCCACATTTCAGACGTCCCTAAGCCATGGTTCCCCCCTCCCATCCCATCCCCACACCCTCCTCTATCCGCCACCCAGCCGGAGCCTCTTCCCTGACGACATCGTCCATTGCAACAGTTCGACGTCCCTCATCCACCGCACAGGATGAGGATCCGCCGTCGATCTCATCATCCCGCCGATTCAGCCACCCTATCCTCCACCTCCAAGGACCTGCCTCAACGTTCGCCACATCTATCATGCCACCTCCATTCCCACAGCGCCATCTTCACCTGCACCACCGGAAGAGCAGCACCATCACTGATTCCTCGGACGAAGTTGCGGCCTAATTGGCTCCACCAAAGAGGTTCTACACTAATCGCTGCATTTTCTTCTTGATTCGATCTCATGGTGCTGCCGGTGCTCGGTTCCGAGCCGCCATGGCGCGGCTCCATCTAGGGCGGCGTCACTGGCCACTTCCTCCACGGTGTTGCTCCCTCGGCTGCGACGTCCACATCTGTAGGAGCTGCTACTTCTGCTCTGGCTCTCGCTGGCCCTATTGATGCTGCTGCTTCGGCTCTCGCTCGCGCTGCTGCTCTGCTCTTTCGCTCGGTTCCCTACCTGGTCTGCTCATGCTCTTGCTCACGTTGCTGCTATTTGCTCTTACTCTTGCTTGCGCTGTTGCTCTACTCTTGCTCACGCTGCTGCTGCTACCCGAGATGCTGCTACATGACCAGCTGCCCCGGCTCTCGCACGCACTCCGGCTCTCGCACGCACTGCCGCTCTCGGCGCTGCTGTTGTTGCAGGACCAGCTGCCCCGGCTGCTCTCTGGTAGTACGTTCCCTGCTGTAGCGGCTACCGTTTTAGATCACTGCTACTCTGTCACTAGTGCTCGAGCGGCCAAAACTATTATTGCACTGCTTTTCTGCTACTAGTGCATTCAGTTTTGATAGTAAAATTTAGTTTCGACAGTAAAATTCAGTTTTGACAGTTAAATTCAGTTTCGACTGTTAAGTTCAGAGATGAGTGGCTGATGTATTTTACATCTAGCACTTTTTGGTTATGTATTTTACATCATCTATTGGAGATTCTATTAGAATTCCAATCAGGCTAATGTTGTCTCTCTTGTCCTGCTTCAGCCTCACCGTCGTACAACTCACCGGAGCTGCTCCAACGACGAAACCCTCCATCACAGCGGAGCAGTACCCTTGGCGCCATCTCCAGATGCCTAAGATCTTCTTCCCCTCTTCCGAAAGCCACATCAGCCGCAGCATCCTCAACGACCAACCCAATGATGCTGAGATCAACATGGCTTCGCCAAAGAGGTTGTACACTTGTTACATCGCTTTTTTACTCTACATGTTATATATATTGTCCACTGAGCACGCGTAGTAACATGAAATACGATTAGTTTCTCCTACTATATGACAAGCAGTGAGGTACCAGGCAACTTAGCTATCCGTGATGGACTCTCTCGAAAGCCATCATTATTTATTTCTGCATGTTTGAGTTGTGCATGTGTAGATGGGCCTGGGAGTTGAGCTAGTAGGGCAGTGGCCTGGGTCCAAAGTAGTAGAAGTAGCACAAAAACATTTTTGGAGTGTAGGCTTTTGTCTGTTCAAGCCTGCCTACTAGAATCGCGAGTGCTTGAACGGAAAACTGAAGGAAAACATAGGAATTGGAAAGTTTCCTATGGTACTACTATTCATGCATTTGGTTCAAAGGAATGGAGCAAAGGAAAACTGTAGGATTTGTTCCTTTAGTGTCTCGTTCAAAAACTGTAGGAATTTTAATATCCACTTGGCCTCCTTTTCAAATTCCTATTCATGAAGCACAAGACTAAGAGATAGTAGCATAATAGCATTATAATTGTACATTTTCTTGTGGTTTGACTTAATTTGACCATGCTTCTTTGCATTCCTGATCTTCCAATTCTTGTGAACCAAACACCCAGATTGACAAAAATCATGTGTTTTTAAATTCTCTATTTTGCATGTGCATTCCTATCCTATTCTTGTGTATTTCCTATCCCTGCATTGTTAGAATCCTCCAATTCAAACAAGCCCTTACAGAATTACTTCTGTTATACATATGTGTGAAAGAAAACCTTGTGTGGTTTGTCCCGCTCCTGCTGCGCTGTCGTCCACCCCAGCCCAGCTGCTCCAACGATGGAAGGGTTCACCACAGCAGGGATCCACCCTCTAGACTGTCTTTCGCCGCCTCCGATCTTCTTCCCCGCCGCCGGCAGCCACGACAACTGCATTACCATCATCAACTGAGCAGATGACCTTGAGGACTATAGGGTCCGCAAGAGAGGTCGCACTCTTTCGTGTCTGCTTATGTTATGCATCGCTTAATATTACATGCTAATTTGTCGTCCTGTTCACCAATTAGACTCCAAGTCAGGTCCAAACTAATGCTCAAACTTGAGTTTTTAAATGGTTGTGGGGTACATATTGGGGCAGCAATCAATAGTATCTGTCTACTATCTAGTTAATCTCAGGTGTCTACTATGAGTTTCATGTTGGGTGGGAAACAAACATTAAAGGAGCCATTATCTATATTTTTTTAACCGAAGCTATTATCTGCTTGCTATCATTGGTTTTGGGTCTATCAACAGGTTGCTACCATCACTCTGGATTTCTGCATACACTCCTTACATAATCTCACTATCTTTTATTCCTATGCATGTCAGTTATTGTACACAAAGGTATTGAACATGTAGAGCAAAAGATACGAGCCTTGCGTGGCAACAAAAGTAACCCCCCTCCCCCCATTCTAGACTGTAATCAAGAGGAAGATAACTGTTCAGAGGGGGATTCAGATGGAGTAGACCACTCCTGTTTACCCCTTGAGGCCTTTTCCTCTAACTTAGCATGCTGATGTTGGTCATATCATGCATATGGTGCCTTGCATTGCTTACTTTATACATCAAATATGTCATCTGCTTAGTTTAGACATGCTTTCTGTGAATGCCATCTGTTTAATTTCTAAATCATATATGTGAATTATGCAATGCCATCTTGTTTAGCCAGGCATCATATATGTGAATTTTGCAATGCCATCTTGGTTAGCCTGTCATCTTTTATGTGAAATATATCATGCCATCCTTTTTTATTATGTATTAAATTTGTCAACAATGTTAGTACATTAAATTACTCTTCTTGTGCATCAGCCATTCGACACGGCCATGGAAACATCTGGAGTGAAAACAAGGTCTTCAGAGCAGACAATGCTATCTGACAAAGCGCATGTCCTGCTGGTTACGGATAGCTCCTCAGAGGAGGATTCAGAGACAGATGACCAGTCCTATTCCCCCTGTTGGGGTACGACACCTATGGGATCCCGAGAGATCCCTTTACGATTCGGCGGGGGGAGAGATATACGCAAAGAGCAGAACCAGTGATCGACGCGGGAAGTTTTTACCCATATTTGGGTCGCTGATCAGCGTAAAACCCTACTCCTGCTTTGTATTCTTATTGATGTTCTTGAGCCCAGCCTTTAGGAGCGCTCGCAATGAACAGTACGTTCAAAGAGCAGCTACGCATGCAGAATGGGCCAGAAGTTCTCCTCCTGTGTAGCAGTTGCCTTGGGCCTCCTTTTATATGCTCAAAGGGGTCTCCACAGTGGCAAAATGTACATACATTGAGGTGTAAAGTAGCTACAGGGTATCATACCTAACCCCTGACGGATTAGGACAAGCGCATTTAATGCACCGTGAGGTGTCCGTTTAGGTGTCCTCACTTTCTTGGGGATGGAAAAAGGGGCCATCCCATCAGCACCGCTTAAGCTCTCCTCCACTGGCGCATTGCCACGCATCCAGAGAAAGACCCAGAATGTCAGGCTTTGTCGCTGTGCTGGAGCGGTGGCATAGTGGCAGAATCCCGCCAGGCGCCGAAACTTGCCGGGCGCCGATCTTTGCCGGGCTCCGCAGGCCACCCCGGCAAGATCTTGCCGGGGAAGCTGGTCTTCGAATTCCAGCTCTTCTTGTCTGCCGATCCTCAGATTTCTAACTTGATGATTTCTTTGGTGACTTGACACGCATCCAGAAGGGCAAAACCCATCTAACAGGTTTGGTCGCTGCACTGGAGCGGTGGCAGCTTGGCGGGGTCATCTTGCCGGGACCAAGCTTGTCGGGATCATCTTGCTGGGGCTCACCAGCAAGAATCTTGCCGGGGCTCACCAGCAAAAATCTTGCCGGGGCTCACCAGCAAGAATCTTGCCGGGGCTCACCAGCAAGAATCTTGCTGGGGCTTCGGCCTTTGGTCTTCTGCCTTCCAATTATTGACTCGAATGCTTTTTGGATAGTCTTGTGCTTGTTCCTAGTTGTCTTCTCCCAGGAAGGCTCGCCCCCCTGGCATGCCCTTCCCGCCTGGGGGCTACAACTCGCCGGTGCGTGTCCAGGGGTAATGAACACCCCCTGTTCACTACACCGACACCCCCGCCCCCAGAGGTGCATGCTCTAACTTGGTAGGGTTATATTTCTCATATCATGCATATGGTGTCTTGCATTGCTATGTCATTTGCTTAGTTTAGACATGCTTTGTGTGAATGCCACCTGTTTAGTGTCTAATTGCCATATATGTGAATTATGCAATTCCATCTTGTTGCAGGACATTATATATGTGAATTATGCAATGCTATCTTGTTGCAAGGCATTATATATGTGAATTATGCAATGCCATGCTGTTTAGCCAAGCATCATATATGTGAATTATATCATGCCATCCTTTTTTTGTATTACGTATTCCATTTGTTGACAATGTTTGTCTATTCAACTACTCTTCCTGTGCATCAGCAATTTGAATCGGTGATGGAAAAATCTGAGTTCAAGACCTCCATGTTAGAAGATCCCCCAAGTCGATTCAAGACCCCTTCATGCGAAGATCCTTCTAGGATTCAAGACCTCTCTCCTTCAAGGTTTGGGATGAACTAGCTACCCTTTGTATCCTCTTGTGTTGAATTTGGATCTTTGTATCTCCTTATGTGTATGTGGATTTAGCATATGTGTGATTGGATCTTGTCTATTTGGGAGTTCTTCTTGTGTTCTTCTTTATTTGCTCTCTTCCCCCTCCCCCCCCCCCTCAAAGTGTGAGAAGATCGACCATTAGGGTTCCACCCTACATCAACTTATCTCTACTTTCCTGCATGTCCTCTCCTCTTTGGGGAAAATCCCAACGCAACTCACTAGTAGCAGCAACCCAAGCCACGATCTCGCTACTGCGACGTCCATGGACAGCGCAGCGGCGTCCAAGACCGACACGATGAAGCATGTGTCGATGCCATCGAAATATGAGCAAGACATGCTTCCTCGTGACGCTGCAGGTTCTAGACAGTGATACGACAAGAACCCTGAACATCACTCCCAAGATGTTCATTGGCAACCACCACACCGGCCAGCTGGCGAAAACCGCCCGTAGCTGCAGGAGCGAGATGGAGCTCCTTCTGGCTCTGTCAGAAGTAGAAGCGCCGCTCGTTCTTCTTCCCAAAGTCATGCCGAAGACACCGACAGAGGCCATGGTGCAAGCCTAGTTACTGGTGGATTTCCCGCCTACACCTGACAAGATGGATAACTAGCAAGCCACCATCTAGAGTCTTCTCAGCTTCGCAAACGCGATGGTGCACAGCAGGCTGGACCTTCACATCGGCAGCCTATGGTGCCATCAACGCCGCCTAAAGAGCGCTGGAGGCATTGCACCAATAGTGCAGTCTCCTCAACAGCAGTGGCAAACATAAAGGACTGATGCACAGGATGATGTGTCCATGGCGTTGTCTGACCCGCGCGGCCATCAAGACCAGTGCCAAGTACTTCAAGAATGGCGTGTCGAAGACGCCCGGACCACTATCGAGCGGCGCCAGGAAGCGCGCCATCAATCAGATGGCCGTGCTGGGTCAACAACAAACGAGCCAGCGCCGGGGTACCCCGGGTGCCTGCCTTACGAGGTAGGCTACCCGGCGTTCACCCATGTGCTGCGGCAAGTTCGCTGGCCCTCTTCCTGGAGTTTCAAGCACGACTTGCTAGACAAGTACGACAGCAAGCTCAACCCATCGGAGTTCCTCGTTATCTACACCATTGAAGTGCAAGCTGCGGGTGGTAGGGACGAGATGGTTCTCGCCAACTACTTCCCATTGGCACTCAAGCCCAATGTGAGGTCATGGCTGATGAACTTGCCGGAGGGCTCCATATCATCCTGGTCAGATCTATGCCACCAGTTTGTTAGCACTTACACCGGAGGCGACAAGCTTCATGGTCTGCCGAGTGACCCGCATGTGCTACCGCAGAGGGATGGAGAGCCCCTTCGCAAACACATACAAAGGTTCTGTCATGTGCACCACAATTCCTCATGTTCACCCTGCTGCTGTAATTGCCGCATTCCACACGAATGTGTGCAATCGCAGAATGCGGAGGAGATGAATATCACGAAAGTGAGAACCATCAACAAGTTGTATGCTCTAGCAAACAAGTGTGCACGTGCTAAATAGGGGAGGCGACTCCCCACGGAGGATGCTGGAGCTGAAGTTGACTCAGAGGACAACGACGTATCCACCCCGAAAAAGAAGGGTCAGAAGCGCAATCACAAGCGCAAAGGCAAAGCAGTCATGGCTGTTGAAGGATCTGGCAATGCTGGCAAGAAAGCCAAGTCTGAAGATGCCAGTAAGGATACTACCGTGTGTACCTGTGGTCACGAGGCTGCAGCTGGCAAGAAGACGAAGAAAACCAATGGTCCATACTGTAAGATTCACTTCACCAAAGGCCATATTTCCAGGAGTGCCGGCAAGTGGAGCAGTTTGCCGAGAAGTAGAAACAGGAATTTGAGAAGCGCGACAAGGAGAAGGGCCATGACGGTGCGGGTGGATCTGGCAAGAAAAATCGTGGCACCCGCAGGGGCCATCGTGGCAAGGCCAAGCAACAGACGGAGAAGCCTGCTCGAGGCCGTGATAAGAAAGATGATGAAGAGGATGATGTTGACAGCGAAGAAGAATCTGAGGAACAGGAGTTCCAGAAAGTTGTAGACGCCATGTGCATTAATGGAGGCGCATCTTTTCACTCCTCTCACCGGCAGCTCAAGTAGTGGGCCTGTGAGATAAATGTGGCAGAGCCAGCGATGGAAGATTAGAAGCCACTCAAGTGGTCCAACACGCCCATCATCTTTGATGCCGAGGACCACCCTAATTGCACAACTGTGGTTGGGAGCTTGCCGTTGTTGCTTTCACAAACAATCTACAACCTCAAGGTGGCTAAGATGTTGGTGGACAGTGGGGCTGGCTTGAATCTGATATCTCCCGATGTGATCAAGAGGCTGCAAATCCTTGATGAAGATATCAAGGTGTCAATCCAGGAAGGACCATGCCCAAGGATCAAGCAACCTTGCTGGTCACATTTGGCAGCGAGCTCAATTATAGGACAGAGAAGATAGTCTTCGACGTCGTCAAGATTCCGTTACCATATAATGGAATTTTTGGTCGCCCTCCCCTGGCAAAATTCATGGTGGCATCCCACTATGCCTACAATACACTGAAGATGCCAGGGCCGATGAGCGTCATCACCATCCACTCTAACAAGAAGGACGCAGTCATTTGCATTGACAAGCTTTATCCGGAGGCAGTCACAGCATCGGCTGGCAAGGCACTTGCTCCTACCGACAAAGCTCCTGGGGGAAGACTGACAAGACCTCCAACAATACCTCCGGAAGCATGTTGCAGAGTACAACATGCCTGTTGAGGATGAACCATAGAGCTCTGCTGGCAAGAGCAAGAAATCCAAAGCATCTGCACCTGCAACGAAGCAAGTCTCTGCAAGGGAGGATGGCACGAGCCACACTTTCATCCTAAGTGCCACTATTGTTGACAAATAGAGAAGTGCACTTGTCACCTACCTGCGGGCGAATGTCGATGTGTTTGCATGACAACCATCTTATAGCCCCGGTGTTCCCAGAGAGGCGATTGAGCACCACCTTGCCATCTATCCCAGTGCAAGACCCGTCAAGCAGAAAGCAAGCGTTGGAACGACAAGAGTTCATCACCCACAAAATCCAAAAACTTGAAGCAGCATGTTTGGTTAGAGGAGTGTTACATCCAACTTGGTTGGCAAATCCAGTGGTTGTTCGCAAGGCAAATGGAAAATGGAGGTTGTGCATTGATTTCACTGATGTCAACAAAAGCTTGCCCAAAATATCCTTTTCCCTTTTCGTGGATTGATCATATTGTGGAGTCCACTGCCAGCTGTGATCTCCTCTCTTTTCTAGATGCCTACTCTGGTTATCATCAGATCTTCATGGCCAAAGAAGATGAGGAGAAAACAACATTTATAACACCATGTGACACATATTGCTTCATACGTATGCCTTTCAAATTGAAGAGTGTCGGAGCAACATTTGTTACGGTAGTGCAAATTGGTTTTGGTCCTCAACTAAACAGAAATGTTGAAGCCTATATGGATGATATAGTGGTCAAAACCAAGCACAAGGAAACACTTGTCCAAGATTCGGAAGAGATATTTACAAATCTACGTAAGATCAACTTGAAGCTCAAACCCAGGAAGTGTGTTTTCGATGTCCCATCCGGCAAGCTTCTCTGGTTCTTTGTGTCTCAACGTGGAATTGAAGCAAATCCTGACAAGATCAAAACTATTGAGCAGTTGGAGGCACCAAAGCACGTCAAGGATGTATGACGTGTTGCCGCACTAAGAAGGTTCGTCTCCATGTCAGCTGAGCGCACCTTCCTGTTTTTCAAAATCTTGAAAAAGGCAGGTCCTAAGAAATGGACCCCGAAAGGGGAGGCCACACTCCAAGATTTGAAGAAGTACCTCTCCTCTCTGCCAATACTAGTTGCGCTTAAGCCAGAAGAACCGTCGCTGCTATACTTGGCGGCAACCAATCAAGTGGTCAGTGCTATGCTAGTGGTAGAGAGAGAAATAGATGACGAAAAGGTAGCAACCGCAGAGCCGCAAGCCGACAAGCTGGAATCTTCTCCGACATGGTTAGGTGCCGACAAGTCAAGTTAAGCACAAGCAAATGAATCAGAACAACAAGTAGTGCCGAAGAAGAAGATGGTGCAGCACCCAGTTTATTTTGTCAGCTCTCTTCTGGAGGGAGCTAGGTCAAGATATTCTGGTGTGCAAAAATTGCTCTTTGGCCTTCTCATGGCCTCAAGGAAGCTGGGCCATTACTTCCAAGCACACCAAGTCACCGTCGTCACTCGCTTTCTGCTCGAGTGCATCTTGAGAAATCTAGAAGCCACCGGGAGGATGGTGAAGCGTGCATTGGAATTGTTAAGCTTTGATTTGAAGTTTGAGAGCACTTCAACAATCCAAAGTAGAGCCTTGGCAGAGTTCATTGTAGAATGAACACGAACGCAAGACGAAGAAATTCCAGAGACCTCTCTCCCCGGCAATGAAACAACAGAAGATTGGATCATTTACTTTGATGGTTTTTTTCGCTCCAGGGCACCGATGCCAGCGTGCTTCTTGTCGCACCCACCGGAGAGCATCTCAAGTATGTCTTTTAAATGAACTTTCTCAGGGAGAAGGCCACCAACAACACTGCTGAGTACTAGTGATTGCTTGCTGGTCTTCGGATAGCTCTCAACCTTGGCATCAGAAAGCTAATTATCCTAGGTGACTCACAACTGGTTGTGAAACAAGTGAACAAGTATTATCAGAACCCGTTGATGGAAGCATATGTGGAGGAAGTGAGGAAGTTGGAAGAGCACTTTGATGGTCTGCAAATGGAGCACATTTCTCGTGCCGAGAACAACATTGCCGATGATGTGTCAAAGCATGTCGCCAAGAGATTACCTATGGAACCAGGAACTTTTCTACTCCATCTGACTTGGCCATCAGTTACACCATCGACAAGGCCATCCAAGAGAATAAAACTGAACATCGGCAACTACTTTCCGGTAGAGCTACCAATAGCCGGCGGCAAGGTTAATGCCGCCACCAAGACGCCTATTGCCGGTGAGCCACAACCTCCGACAAGGCAAATCCTTGCCGTTGAGACATGCACTCTCGCAGAGGAAGAACAACTGTTGTTCCTTGGCGTCAAGCCACAGGCTCCGGCATGGGCATAGCTGATTGCCGTTACCTTCAAACATGTGGACTTCTCGAAAAGCAAGAAGAAGCTGAAAGAGTAGCATGATAGTCGAGTATGTACAAGTTTGTTGACAACATTCTGCACAGATACAAGCCAAATGGTGTGAAATTGAAGTGCATATCCCATGAAGATGGACAAGCGCTGCTGGCAGAGATTTACAGAGGCATGTGTGGCTCCCACATTGTGTCACACGCCCTTGTCAGAAAAGCTTTCCGACAAGGCTTCTATTGGCCCACTGCCCTCCAAGATGCAACTGGACTAGTAACATCATGTGAAGCGTGTCAGTTCCATTACAAGAATATTCATCAGCCTGCTCTAGCCCTTTAAACTATCCCTCTCTCCTAGCCCTTCTTGGTCTGGGGGCTAGACATACTTGGCCCCTTTCCCCATGCAACTAGGGGCTTTGAGTTCTTGTACGTAGCAATCGACAAGTTCACAAAGTAGCCCAAGGTAGAGCCAGTGAGGAAGGTGACAGCACAGTCAGTCGTCAAGTTCTTCAATGGAACAGTTTGCCATTTTGGTATTCCCAACAGGATCATCACCGACAACGGCACACAGTTCATGAGTCGGACCTTCATGTAGTACTATCAAGACCTTGGCAGCCAAATCTGTTTTGCATTAGTTGCTCATCCGAGAAGCAACGGGTAAGCAGAGAGGGAAAATGTTGAAGTTCTGCGGGGGATCAAGACCAGAACATTAGACAGGCTACACAAGTGTGGAAGGCGCTAGGTAGATGAGTTGCCAACTGTTCTTTGGTCACTTGTGATGAAACCAAATCGAGCTACCGACAAGACACCCTTCTCCCTAGTCTATGGTGCAGAAGCGGTGCTCCCCACAGAACCTAAATACGGGACACCTTGAGTTCAAGCTTTTGATGAAGCAGAGCAAGAAGAGATGCGGCAAGATGATGCCATGCTCCTCGAGGAAGATTGTCTCCGGGCTGCTCTGCATGCTGCACATTACCAGCAAGCTTTGTGCAGCTACCATAGAGGCAAGGTGCATGCCCTGAGCCTTGAGAAAGGTGACCTTGTTCTTCGTCGGATCCAGTCCATGAAGGGACCAAAGAAGTTGACACCAAAGTGGGAGGGCCCTTATTGGGTAGGACAAGTTACTAGATCAGGCTCAATCTGTCTAGAGACCCAAGATGGAACTCTAGTGCAGAACTCATGGAATATTGAGCATCTTCGCAAGTTCTATCCGTAAGGCGCGGTTGCCTGGCTGCCCGGCAACCTCTTTTGTACAAGTTGGCCGGCAAGGCATGTAATCCTTTGTACAGAGCTAGGTGCAGAACCCGTGTGTAGTGAAATAAAGCTAGGTGTTTCACAACCCTTTGTCAGAGTACATATTTATTTGTGTATGTTGCATGAGATGTTGTGTTACATTTTGTCTTGTATGAAATGATTGACGAACCGTCAAGGTTTTTAGCCTCATCTTTTCTCTTCTTTCTTTTTCTCAAGGACAGAAGAGTTCCTCGCGTGCAAGTTTCCCGGGGAGAGTGATGGTATAGGTACCAAATGACATTCAAGTTATCATTGATGACAAGAAGTACATCAAAGAAAGCTAAGTTGGAAAACTTTGAAACAAATTTCTTTGTTGATTGCTACTTTTCCTTGAATGATTTTTGTCATTGTATGAAAAATCTGCACGCCTAGGAACCTTGTCGAGATTTGTTACACTCTTATTTTGTTTTGAGTCCGCTCAAGAATATAAGTAGATGCGTCAAGACCGATAAGCATTATCTTGCTGGGAAGTGGCTCTTCCGACAAGCTTCTAAGTTCCCGTTCCTCAAGCGTTGTTGGCTAGAGTGTGCGCACTGGCAAGTTTCTAGCAAGCGTAGGGTAAGGACATATACAACTGAAGAATCGCATAAGGAAGGAAGCATTCATTCATTAAAGCGTAAGTTCTATTACATAAAAAGTGTAGTGCACCTCTAACTTAATATAAATTGTCTTTTGTACATGGAGTGCACTTGCGGCAAGAAAATATCAAAGGGGCTATTTTTGAGCTGGCCTTAAGTCCTGGAGATCCCGCCAACCCTGTCGGCGATTGGATCCGCATGCTCTTCGGCGGCGCTGGTGTCCGTCCCTTCCGGCGGACTCATGAAGGCCTTGGAGAGGTTGACACTAGGATTGCGATGCACAATCTTAACAAGAACCTTGAAGAGCACGCCGCGGCAAAGTGTGCGAGATTCACTAGCAAATTTGGCGGCCCGTTCCTTGTGGTGTGCGTCCAGTGCATCGATGAGGCCCTCGAAGAATAGAGTCAAGGTGACACTTTGGACTTATTTGGAGTTGACAGTGAAGCTCCAGCTTCCCATATCCATGGCCGCCAACTGCATAGTGAGGCGTTCTGCAATTTCAATGAATCTGTTGGTCTACAAGGCAAGTGAATCCCTCAGCTCCTCGAATTTATTCTCAGCATCCGCCTGCAGGACCTTCTCTTTTTCGCATTTTTCCGTGAAGAGCTTCTCTCTGGATTTAGCGGGCTCGAGCGTCTCTTCCAAGGTGGAGAGCTTCAGTTGCTGACCAGCCTTGACATTGGCAGCAACATCAAGCTCCTTGTTCTTGGTTGACAGCGACGTTTGCAGCTCTCCTAGTGTGTGAGATGCCTTCTGTGCTGATTCTTTGAGAGCAAGGATCTTGTTGTAGGGCATGGGCCAAAGTGCCCCGATTTGTCCCGATGTTCACGAATTGGAGGTGGCTACGAAGAGGAACACGAAGAACAAGAGGGGAAATCACAAGAGGAACACTCAAGAAAAAGTCCAATCACACATCCACTAGACTAGCAAACACACAAGATCCACAAGGTACATGAACAATCAAAGGGAAACAAGATACAAGGTAGAGTTCATCCCAAATCTAAGAAGGAGATGAGGTCTTGATGATCTAGATAGATCCTTCCCATGAAGGGGTCTTGATATCCACTTGGGGGATCTTCTCCGAAGAGGTCTTGAATCCACTCATGGATCTTCTTCTAGGAGGAATCCCACAAGGGGAGGTACATGAGCTAAGCTCCAATGTGTATTTCTAATCTTAGCTTCCCCTAAAATGGAGGAGAAGGAGGGATATATATAGGTCCAAGGCAAGGAAGGGGTAAGCGAGGGAGAAAGGCTAAAGTTACATGGGCCTTGCTCAAATCCTTCCTGCAGATGCACTACCGGATAGTCCAGTATGGGGGACCGGACAGTCCGGTGGAAATGGAAACTTTTGGGCGTCCAGAAATTGTACTACCAGACTGTCCGCTTGGGGGACCAGACTGACAGTAGTGCAATTTCTGTACACACCAAAACTGCTATCTGGATGGACCGGACAGTCCGGTTGGGCGACCGGACAGTCCGGTAGTGCAAATTTTGCACTGTTTTGTCCGTTGCACCGTCTTGTTCCATCGTCGCTTCCAAGCTTCCCTCACGGACAGTGTAGGTGCACACTTGCGCTTGCACTCCTCCTCGTCATCCGTGGTGCTCCAATAATACCTATGCATGGACATGAGAGGAGGGTCAAGTAGTATACCATCCTCCAAGGGGTCAAGTGAAAACGTGTAAAGGAGATGATTCACCTTTGTGTATGTGAAGTAGATGTGGCTCGTGTCACTTGCCAAACGGACTCTTGATATGGTGATGTCTGTAAGATGCTCCACATCATCCCCTCCCCCTTGGGAAAGATCCGTCCTCAGATCAAAAACCAAATCACCATGGGAAAGAGATGGCGTTGCCATGTAGAAGTGGACGATCACCAAGCATTCATCATCTTGAAGCTCGAAATGGACACTCCAATGTCGCACCGTCTTGTGATTCCTTCAAAGGATCAAGGACAAAAAACACTTGGAAAAATGAATGTGGTTAGCATTAGTGCAAAACCAAGCATTCAAGAGGTGATTCACCCAACAAGTGTCATCATCAAGCATAGCATAGGTTGTGACAAAGGATTGTGACATGGCATGTAATAGCACAATCAAGGGCATCATAGAAGCAAGCATGCAAATGGGAGGTAGAGATGCTAATATGTGTGACAAGGGAACAAGCATCTACCTCAAGATCATAGCAAGCATGCACAAAGCGCTCAACAAATGGTTTATGGTATGCATATGAGCCATTCACAACACCAAAGTAGATGATATGTCTAAACACATGGGGAAATGCAAAGTGCGAGACAATCCAAGCATAATGTGCACATGGTGTAGTGAAAATAGTGTGGCACTCAACACAATAGAAAGAGCAATTGGTCATCATGTGCGAGGCAACCAAGGCAAGCATGTAGCAATCAATGGGACATGGCATATGCGGAGTGATGACATTGTTGCAACCAAACATATGATAGGAGGAAGTAGGCAACAAGTTGTATGTAACACACAAGGCATATATGTCATGAGGCATGGCAATGTGGCAATGACAAGTCGAAGCAAGATCTCTAGCATATGTGCAAAGTGTCATGGTGCAAGCAACACATGAAGTATGATCCAGAATATGCATGCTCATGGTTTTGTGGTTCTCGAAAGAGAAGGTATCACCTCGAAAGCATGTCCTTGTGCGTCCTTCACAATGCCAAAGCACAAGCAAGTGCGACGTAGAAGCATCATGGTCAAATGTGGTTCGCTCTCAAGAGCTCGGGTTGTCAACTCACGTGAAGCAGAGGTTGACATGTAGTCGAAGCATCCTATACATGCACACAACAAGGCAAAGAACGTATGTGCATGGTAGATAAACACATCATCCATCATGATGGTTCTCTTCTCTTGCACATAACCATTAGAAGCTAAAGTGCATGAATAATATGATGCAACAATGTGTATATTCATGTCACTAGGCATATTGTGCAAAGAGGAAAGACAAGCATGTTTCACAAGAAATATGTCAAAAGTTCCAAACATATGGGAGAAAGCTATGGGGGCAATCTCATTAGCAAGACTAAAATCATTGTTGCACTCAATACATGGAAAATCATTTAGCATGAGAGGGGCAACATATGGAGACATAAGACAACATGCAATAGCAATCATGTGCAAAGAATGGTAAGAGGTGCTATCAACCGGATTAAATGAGCAAGTATGAGTCATCGGTGATGCAACATAAGCAAGCATATCAATCATGTCGTGGAAAATAGTGGAGCGAAGATGCAACACACTAAGGGAAATCATGGCAATCATGTCATGTGAGAAAATAGTAGGTGTCAGGGTACACAAACAGGGGTGTATGTTTTCCCCTGACTTGTGCACGGACAACAACCCTTCGGTCCGGCAACTCTCAACATCCAAGACCAGGACAAGCAGGAGAGATCATCTCTTTGAGAAATCACAGGGCGGATCAAGAAGACCAAGACCAACAAAAGGAGCAAGATACCACTAAGGAAAAACCTCCCTTGCCGGGCAGGCGAGCCTGGCGGGGACGAGGTTGCCCCGAAGACAAGTCTCAAGATTGCCCCGGCAGGCTTGCCGAGGACGCTGAGGTTGGATTACCCCGCCAAGGCTCCACCGCTCCACCTCAAAGCAACCCAAGTCATCGATCGATGCGGTGTCGAGCCGCCAAGTGGCTAAGTGGCCATTTCTTGGCACGTGGCAGCCACTTCCAGAGGAAATCACCTCCAAATGACACCCGTCCAGGGATGTGTCACGCAGGCAGGCGAGAAGGTGGCCAAAGAAGCACGGCAAGGCTTGCTGGGCTACGCTACGATGTGACACTAAGCGGCGCATTTAATGCGCTCTGTCTTGCCTGCAGAGTTAGGTATGATAGCACTGTTCGCTATCTAATCAGTACACAATGACTGATTTGCCATTGTGGTGACCCCTTGACCTATAAAAGAAGGGCCATGGCAACCTTAGAAAGGATTCAGACCCTTATACACTCATACGCGCGTAGCTGCTCTCGCCCCGAGGTGACCTTGCTGGGCTAGAGCGCTGCATCTCCACCACGGTCATCTAATCAATCCACCAAAGCAGGAGTAGGGTTTTACGGCTCGCGGCGGCCCGAACCTGGGTAAAAACTGCCCGTGTGATCGTTGTCGCGCTGCCCCGCGCCCTTCGCTCTTTGTGCAATGTGTCCTTCTCCCCTGCCGAATCACAAGGGGCCGATGGCCCCATAGGTGGCCATGTTTTCCCATGACATCTTTTGTGCGCCAGGTAGGGGGGAGCACTTGCGCGAACCCGAGAGCGTACGCAGCACGTCATCTTCAACATCGTCTTCTTCATCATCCATGATGCCCAAGAAAAGACGGAGCATAGTAGGACAGGAGGGGAGCGGTATAGCTCCCCCGCCTACCCTGTCCTATCTCCATCGCCTCCCTCCATCGCGGATGCAGCGACGGTGGGGACCAGGAATGATGGCGGCATGATGGCCCCAAGCGGTTCAAGCGGCATGGTCGCCATGAGAGCCCCGTTCGGGAAAAGGAACAAGGTGTAGGGGTTCAAGGTTTCTCTCTCCACCACTTTCACTTATCGACAATCGAGCTACTCTGGGTTCAGCATCATCAACGTCGATGAGCCCGCATGATACTCGGTTCAGCATTTACCCTGCCTAGGGAAATCCTGAGTAGAGCGCCAGTGCGAATCCATTGATTGACGCCCCGGCAAGTACGCTCCGACATGGCCGTCAGCGTTAGCGTGGCTTTTATGCCAGTCGTAGTCGGATTGTTTAAAAAAGTGTGAAGAGGAGGAGAGAGAAACCAATCATGCCTTGCATCGCATCCTGCCGCCCGCAAGATACATATGATTATAGCCGGCACCTACTGGGAGCCGGGGAGCAACACGCGCGGCGCCATCCTTCCCTAAGCATGCGAACGCGACAAGCGGCCGCAGCTGAAAGAACTGGGAGGAAGCAAAGATAAGAGCTAAGTGCACACAATCGTTGCTTCATCATAGACCTAGAATTTGCATTTGCTTGTCCCTTGGATACCAAGGTGTCCGTATGAGGAAATCCTTTGCGTAATGGCACCTTACTAGTTCTTTGTGTGCGCCCTCATTCTGTTCTAAGCCTGCTCACAGAATGGGCGGACGCGTTCAAAAACTACCAAGGAAAAGCCTGTCGGGACGTATTCCTAGCCAAGATGACTGCTAAGGGCCCGACCCTTACGACAAACACGGCAATATGATACCGGCAGGCAACCAAAAGGCGCACAGAGACTAATCATATGAACGCCGACCCGTAAACTTAAAAGGGGTAAACATGCAGTTAAGATTAAGTAAAGACATCAGTTCCATACAAATAAAATAAGTACGGTGTCTAAACACGAGACATGCATGATGTTTTTGTTATAGGACAACACGATGGCAAAGATAATTCAAGACCGTGCCTGGCAGCCCCGCGAAACAGTGGGGACGGCAAGGACCTTGTCGGCATAAGGGGCGGCTTTCTCCTCGGCAGCAGAAGTGTCTGCGCCCTCCGGCAGCCTCCTAAAGCCGTCGGCAAGGTCGAGGTCCAGATGGCGGTGGGCGATGTTGCTCAGAACCATGAAGAGGGTGTTGCGGGCATGCTTCCGGGACTCACTCGCGAAGCGACCAGCCCTTCCCTCTTCATGTGCCTTCAGCTTTTCGATTAGCTCATTGAAGAAGAGCCCTAGCTTGACGCTGGGGACCTCATGCATACTGGCCGAGATGACTGGCCCTTCAATGTCCATCGCTGCAGTTTGGGCAGCGAGATGCTCGGCGACGTCGATCAAATGCTTGATCCAGAGGTTAACCTGCTCGATGTGGTTCGCCAGTTTGTCCTCTGCATCTTTCCAGAGGAGCCTTGTGGTATCCAGGTCCTTCTCCAGCTGCTTCTCGCGAGCCCCACTAGACTCGGCCGAGCTCTCCAGGGTGCCAATCCTGGCCTTCAGATCTTCAATGGTGCTGTTGGCGGTTTCAAGGCCTTGCCTCTTGGAGGAGAGCTGTAATTGCACGTCCTTCAGAAGAATCTCTACTTTCCGCGCTTCCTCCTTGAGGGTCGTGACCTCCTTGGCGCTCCCGGCAAGCTCTTCAGTCAGTTTGGCCACCTGATGGTCGAGATCGGTCTTGGGAGTGGATGCAGCGGCAAGGTCACCAGTGAGCTTCTTCAGTTGGACAGCAGAATCAATAGTAAGGGCGTCCAGGGCTGCCTTATGCCTGTCATCCTGCTCTTTGGTACGTTGCTGCACGAGGGCTTCCAGTTCTTCGTCTTTGGCATGGAGGGTGGCTTCGAGTTTCTCTTCCCGGGAAGAGATATCCTTCTTCTTGGCATCCAAGAGCGTCGTGCGCTCCGCCAAGCGAGCCTCCCGAGCAATGACATCCTCCCTTGCCATGGAAATCACCTCCTTCTGCCTCATAAGGACCTAGAACTGCTTGCCGTGCCAGTCACGCAGCTCGCTACCCTTGTCCCTCAGCTTCTGGTCCACCTTGTTGGCGGACTTGCGATGCTCCTTGAGCACCTGCCATTTCTGGCTGTGCCGACTCTGCATCTCCTTAATACCTGCAGCCATGGACTCCAGGAAAGACAAGTCCATGGCGACGGTGATAGAGTCATCCTCCTCTTCAACCCCTTGGTACAGCGACGCTAGGATGCGCTGAATTTCTCCATCAAGTTCCGCGCTCGTCACTGCTGGCGAACCAGGGGCTCCGAGCCCAGGCTCCGCAAGCACCAACGCCAGTTGATTCGAAGCTGGCGGCGGTGAAAGTGCTAGTTATCGACTAGAGGGGGGTGAATAGGTGATTTTTATGAAAGTCTTCAAAAACACAAGGTCTTTGAAGACAAACAATCGAATGGAACCTATATGATATGCAGCGGAAGATAAACTACTCTAGACAGAGCATAGTCAAGTGAGCACAGTAATGAAAGCACGACGACTAATAGCAGCTAGGTAGTACAGATCGAAATGGAAGACAGAATGAAGCCAAACAGGTACTAGTCTTCGCACAGTGAAGACAAACAGATGAGGCAAGCAAGCAATGACTTCACGAAGACAAACTGAAATGTAAAGGAGGTGGGGGATAGAACCAGTAGCTTGGTTAAGACAAGGATTTGGTAGACCAGTTCCAGTTGCTGTGACAACTGTACGTCTGGTTAGGGATGCTGAGATTGAACTCAGAAGACCACGTCTTCACCTTATTCCCCTTGAGATAAGGACACCCAGTCCTCACCCAATCACTCGGGTAAGTCTTCAAGGTAGACTTCCAAACCTTCACAGACTCCGTTCACCAGCGATCCACAATGACTCTTGGATCCTCAAAACGTGACGCCTAACCGGCTAGAGGATACACAATCCTCAAGTGTAACAAGTCTTAAGGTCACGCGGACAGAAAGACTTTAGTGATGCCTAACACTCTTTGGCTCTGGGTGTTTTGGGCTTTGTCCTCACAAGGATCTCTCTCTCAAAGGCTTCGGAGGTGGGTTGCTCTCAATCGACAAAAGTCATGCACTAACTCTGAGCAGCCACCAATTTATGGTGTAGGGGGTGGGCTATTTATAGCCAGGAGGCAACCCGACATGATATGTCCGAAATGACCCTGGGTCACTAAGGAACCGACACGTGTCCAACGATCGGATTCCAAACACACGCGGCAGCTTGGCTTGGGCTGCAAGCAAAGCTGACTCATCCAACTCTGGATAAGATTTGCTCTCATTGTCTTCGCTCGAAGACATAGGATTTTGGTTGAGCATCACATCAGTCTTCTGACTTTGTTCACTTGGACCCCACTTAACAGTACGATGGTTCCTATGACTCAAGAAACAAGAAAATGAAACTACGAAAGAAACTATGTCTTCGCACTCCATAGTCTTCAAGTGAATGTCTTCACACACCATTATCTTCGACATGAATGTCTTCACGAACCACCATTGTCTTCAATGTCTTCATACATTTTTAGGGGTTATCTCTGGTAGGAAAACCGAATCAATGAGGGACTTCTACCTGTGTTATCCTGCAATTCTCACAAACACATTAGTCCCTCAACCATGTTTGTCGTCAATACTCCAAAAACCAACTAGGGGTGGCACTAGATGCACTTACAATCTCCCCCTTTTTGGTGATTGATGACAAACTGGTTGAAGTTTTAAACGGGGATAAAGTTATGTGTAAGTTAAAGAATGCGATCATTGGCTTCATGAAAATGAAGGGGCTCCCCCTAAAGATGTGCATATATGTATTTTGCCTTTGAATGCAAATGCACATGGCAGGTTTTTCTTAGTGGAGATCTCCCTTACTTCATGAAGACAATTCATGATAGAGGCAAAGGTGTCCCATCTTTCGATGAGATGGTGGCTATCGTTTTTGGTGGAGTAGACTTTGACGATCCGACTACGAACGTGCGAGGACGTCGCGCCTTAGCAATCGCTAAACCAACTCCGAGAGGTTATTGACCACGCCGGAGCACGATCAACCTGACCACGAGGGTCTATTTACTGCAAGCAAACGAAGAACAAGCAAGAAACTAAGATTTGCAATCTGGATATTGCGAAAATAAGATGAAAGCTTTATTGATCAAGGTGGGGTTCTGTGACGTCTTGGTCTGGTCGTTGAACACAAACGAAGTACGCGAAGTTGCAGCTATGGCGAACTTTTGATCTAAACAAAACCCAAAGTCTAAACGATGCCCTAAGGGCTGTATATATGGAGGAGTAGGGGTGAATTTCGTGGCCCCTTGTAGGAGGGGTCCGAAACCAACCCTAACTTTGTTTCCCCACACGTACGGACTCTAAAAACAGCCTATACTTAAGTATTTTGAAATTACATGGGCCTGGCCCAAAAATAAGGTGGCGCAGCACCTAAAATAAGCTATGGACGAAATTTATGAAGGGGCATCTTGTATATTTCGTCCATGTCCTTGTAGGTCATCACGGAGGCTTCAAAGTGCTTAAATATGCACTAGAAACGCCATTCTTGATCCCTTCACGCATGCCTTCATCTCCATGCTTGATCCTGCTCCAGTGTTCATCCCTCTTGTCCATGCTAGGCCCTTCATTAGTAATCAATACAAATGTATCCAATTTAGGCAGCATCATATTCTCATGAACATTAGAATCATTACCAAGAAACGAAAGTACCTGATAATTTAATTGGCGTGCGTGAGCTCTAGTAATTGGTCCAGTATATGTAGCAGTAGGGGCTGTGGGTGTAACAACGGTATTGATGTCCTCATCATCCTCCCCTTCTTGAAATGAAGTCGTCCTCGACGAAAGCTCATTTTCCTCACCCAAATAAGGCTTCAAATCTGCAATGTTAAAAGTGGGACTAACCCCAAAATCTGCAGGCAGCTCAAGTTTGTATGCATTATCATTTATTTTCTCTAACACCTTAAAAGGACCATCAGCACGTGGCATTAGCTTTGACTTGCGCAAATCCGGAAACCTATCCTTACGCAAATGTAACCAAACAAGATCTCCAGGTGCAAAGACAACATGTTTTCTACCCTTATCTCCAGCAAGTTTATATTTAGCATTCATGCGCTCAATATTTTCCTTAGTTAACTCATGCATTTTTAAGATCAATTCAGCACATTGTTTAGCATCAAAATTAACCTTCTCTGAAGATGGAAGAGGCAACAAATCAATGGGTGGACGAGGTAGGAAACCATACACAATTTCAAAAGGGCACATCTTAGTAGTAGAATGCAATGAACGATTATAAGCAAATTCAATATGAGGCAGGCATTCTTCCCACATTTTCTTATTATTCTTCACAACAACCCTAAGCATAGTAGACAATGTTCTATTGACTACTTCAGTTTGTCCATCAGTTTGGGGGTGACAAATAGTACTAAAAAGCAGTTTAGTCCCCAACTTAGCCCATAAACATCTCCAAAAGTGGCTAAGGAATTTAGTATCATGATCTGAAACAATAGTATTTGGCACACCATGCAAGCGAATAATTTCACGAAAGAACAAATCAGCAACATTAGCAGCATCATCGATTTTATGACATGGTATGAAGTGTGCCATTTTCGAAAATCTATCCACGACAACAAATATGCTATCCCTCCCCTTCTTTGTTCGAGGTAAACCTAAAACAAAGTCCATAGATATATCCTCCCAAGGAACACTAGGTACAGGCAAAGGCATATATAAACCATGAGGATTGAGTTGTGACTTAGCTTTTTGACATGTAGTGCAGCGAGCAACAAAACGCTCAACATCTTGTCTCATCTTTGGCCAAAAGAAATGTGTAGCAAGTACATCCTCCGTCTTCTTCACGCCAAAATGTCCCATTAATCCTCCTCCACGCGCCTCCTGCAACAACAAAAGACGAACGGAGCTAGCTGGAATGCATAGCTTGTTAGCACGAAACACAAATCCATCGTTAACGACGAACTTGTTCCATGTTCTCCCTTCTTTACAATTCTGCAATACATCTTTAAATTCAGCATCATGCACATATTGATCTTTGATGGTCTCCAAACCAAATATTTTAAAGTCAAGTTGTGAAAGCATAGTATAACGACGAGACAATGCATCAGCAATAACATTTTCTTTACCCTTCTTGTGTTTGATGACATAAGGGAAAGTCTCAATGAATTCAACCCATTTAGCATGTCTACGGTTCAGTTTGGCTTGACTTTTAATATGTTTCAAAGATTCATGATTAGAATGAATAACAAATTCTTTGGGCCATAAATAATGTTGCCATGTTTCCAAAGTCCAAACAAGAGCATATAATTCCTTATCATAAGTAGAGTAATTCAGACTAGGCCCACTCAATTTTTCAGAAAAGTATGCAACAGGTTTGCCATCTTGTAATAACACACCTCCTAATCCAATTCCACTAGCATCACATTCAAGCTCAAAAGTCTTATTAAAATAAGGAAGTTCGAGTAAAGGGGCATGTGTTAACTTATCTTTCAACACCGTGAAGGCTTCTTCCTGTGCGGTACCCCAAACAAAAGGCACATCCTTCTTTGTAAGCTCGTTGAGAGGTGCAGCAATGGTACTGAAATCTCTCACAAAACGCCTATAGAAACCAGCGAGGCCAAGGAAACTCCTCACTTGTGTGACCGTTTTGGGCTGCGGCCAACTCTCAATAGCTTCAATCTTGGCTTTATCAACTTCAATTCCCTGTGGAGTAACAACATAGCCAAGAAAAGATACTCGGTCGGTGCTAAAGGTGCACTTCCCAAGGTTACCAAACAAACGTGCATCACCTAGAGCAATAAAAACAGCACGTAAATGTTCCAAATGTTCCTCCAAAGATCTGCTATAAATCAATATATCATCAAAGTAAACTACCACAAATCGTCCAATGAAAGCATGTAAAACTTCGTTCATTAATCTCACGAAAGTACTAGGTGCATTAGTTAACCCAAAAGGCATGACTAACCACTCATATAAACCAAACTTAGTTTTAAATGCTGTTTTCCATTCATCTCCCAATTTCATACGAATTTGATGGTATCCACTACGCAAATCAACTTTGGAGAATATTGTAGAGCCACTCAATTCATCAAGCATATCATCTAGCCTAGGAATAGGATGACGATAGCAAATAGTAATATTATTAATGCCTCTACAATCAACACACATACGTGATGTACCATCCTTTTTTGGCACTAGTATAATAGGAACAGCACAAGGACTAAGAGATTCGCGTATATAACCTTTGTCGAGCAGCTCCTGTACTTGACGCATAATCTCCTTTGTCTCCTCTGGATTGGTACGGTATGGCGCACGGTTTGGCAGTGAAGCACCGGGAATTAAGTCAATCTGATGCTCAATCCCGCGAATAGGTGGTAATCCTGGTGGCACGTCTTGTGGAAAGACATCAGCGAACTCCTGCAAAATGTTAGTGACAGCAGGAGGCAAAGAGGAAGGCACGTCCTCGAATGAAAATAATGCCTCTTTGCACACAAAAGCATAGCAAACAGATTTGCTAAAATCTAGCTCATCAATATCAGATTTGGTGGCAAGTAAACATGCACTTTTCAATTTAATTTCAGAAGCAACACTAGATGGTTTATTATTAGGCTTCATTTGTTGCTCAAATTCTTTTGCCACAATCTGATTTTCACTCTTATTTTTCTACTATTTTGCTTTACTAGCTCTATTAATATCATCTTTCAAAATAGAATCAGGAGTCATAGGAAGCAAAGTAATATGTTTATCCTTATGAACAAGAGTATACTGATTGTTTCTACCATGGTGTACATAATTTTTATCAAATTGCCATGGTCTACCAAGTAATAATGAACATGCTTGCATGGGTACCACATTACAATCAACATAATTAGCATATGTAGAGATACTAAAATGCACACGACAGTACGTGTTACCTTAACCTTGCCGCTATTGTTGAACCATTGGATATAGTAAGGATGTGGATGTGGTCTTGTGGTGAGAGATAGCTTCTCCACCATCTCCATGCTAGCCAAGTTGTTGCAGCTCCCTCCATCTATGATGACGCGAACAGAACGTTCCTTCACAACTCCCTTTGTATGGAACAAATTATGTCTCTGATTTTGCTCAGCTTGTGTGACCTGCACACTCAAAACATGTTGAGCAACTAAACATTCATACATGTCAGCGTCTTCAGGAGCCATGTATTGCGTCTCATGATCAGAATCATCTCCACCGTGTTCTTCACTTGTAATAAGAGCCAAAGTCTCCTCATCATAGTCACTAGCGGACTCATACCCACCATCCTCAGTAGCAATCATAACACGCGGAGATTGGCATTCTCTCGCATAATGACCTCTTCCCTTACAACGACGACAAATAATATCATGTGTGTGCCCTGTTGATGCCATAGATGAAGAAGAGCTCTGGGCAGGCCCAGAAGGTGTACTCTTGGCAGATGGTGGTGGTGGTGCCTGTTTTCTTGTATCTCGGTTGGAATTGGCGGCTGAAGTCAGTGGTGCTGCAGTAGGACGTGTGGGAGTAGAGGAGGCACGCGGTGTCCATGATGAAGATCGACCTGCCGAAAAATTAGTTCGCGCCAATGCCTGTCGATCCTGCACTTCACGTTCAGCTTTACAAGAAAGATGGAATAAACGAGTGATATTATTATACTCCTTATACTCTAGAATGGTCTGAATCTCTCTATTTAATCCACCCATAAAACGTGCAAGCATAGCTTCATTCTCCTTAACAATACCACATCTAATCATGCCAGTTTGTAATTCCTGATAATATTCTTCTACAGAATTTTTTCCTTGTCTTAAGCGCTGCAATTTTTGAAGTAATTCACGTTGATAATATGGTGGAACCCAACGAGTACGCATAGCAGTTTTCAAAGCAGCCCACGTAGCTGGAATAGGATATAATCTACAATGTTCAGACCACCATACACATGCAAAACTAGTAAAAGCACAAACAGCAGCAGTAACACGTCTCTCCTCAGGATATTGTAAACATGTAAAATGTTGTTCAGTTTCTAACTCCCAAGTAAGATATATATCAGGAACATATCTACCCTCAAATGGTGGAATATTCAATTTCAGTTTAGGAAGATGGTCATGATCTCGTACCTGAGGTGGTAATGCAGCCCTACCATTGCGATAATATGCATGAGGTCGACCTGCTGGTGGTGGTGCTGGTGGTTGCACGTAGTTCTGATTTTGATCAACCTCATCCTCGTAATAGTCTTCCACCTCTACAGTAGAAGCAGGAGCAACAGAAGCATCAACAGTAGGTACAGCAGCACCAGAAGTTTGACCAGGCTCAAGGGGAACGCGCAGTGCTCATCCCACTTGATTTGGAAGGCGATGTTGGTGTTGTTGTTGCTGTAGAGGTGCGACAGGTGCAGCGGGCGGTGGTTGTGGAAGACGCGCCAGCAATTCAATAAACTTGTTATCGAGCTTTGTTTCGAACGCCTTCTCAATGCCATCTATCTTCTCCATGGCCTCTTCAAATCTGTTTAGCACATCTTCCACCTGTCCACTCATCATTTGCTGAAACTTATCATGTAACTCTTTGTTCGTCATGTTCTCCCAGTCAGTCTCGTCGGCTTGTGATCCTGCCATGGTTAGCAGCAAGAGAAACACACAAGAATATGATCCTACAGACTACTAGAAAGTGGTGGTGGTGTGGTGTCACAAATCCGTCAAGCAAATCTCAAAATTCTTACCAGTTCTTACCCAGCAGCAGGTGGTGATCGGCAACCTTTGTAGTCAAAACTCACAAAGCTTGGACAGAGCGATTGCCAGGTGGTGTCAAATGCACGATGTAGATGTATGTGGAGCTGGGAAGGCTTATGATATGGTAGCAAAAAGGGTCAGCAATAATCAATTCAGAGATGCAATGTTGAATAAACGCTCAACGACGGTACTGTGCTGGTCCTAGGCTAGACTGTGCTAGAGACGCGAGCCTAGAACACTAACAAAATCACGGCGCTGCACGGAAACAAGGGAAAAGCACACTCTAAAAAAATCGCTCTCTTTTTTTTTGTGCGCTCTTTTTTTTTGCGCTCCTCTTTTTTTTTGCCGAAAATCACTATAATGGTGAGTGTCTCAAAACTCTTCCCCAGTCAAAATAACAGGATAGGCATGAAAAAAAAATTTGGACTTTTTTTTCGGAAATCAGGGCAGCGACGACCAAAAAGTGCGATAAAAAATCACTATGATGGCGAGTGTCTCAAAACGCTCCCTGGGACCTAAAAATAGGATAGGAAAAAAATATTTTTGACTGCCGAAATTTTGGCCTAAAAACTGCCCGGGGGTCTCTAGACTTTTTTTTTCCGAAACCTACTCAGGCAAGGAAACACGAATCGGAAACTAGATGTATCTCGAAAACAAACCAAATATGAAAAGAACTCGGATTGGTGGTGGATATATGGTGGTGATATACGGCAGCGGTGGTGGTATATGGATACGGATCGGTGGTGGTATATGGATACAGATCGGTGATGGTATATGGATTCAAAGCGGTGGCGGATAAGCGGTGGTGGTAGATGGCAGGGGCGATGATGATGGTGCGGCAGCGGCGTGACAACTTCTGACCAGAACTCAAAACTCTAAAAGACTAGACGCTAAGACCAGCAACTCGACATGACGATGCAACCGCAGATTCAACAAAGCAAAAATCCTAAAAAGATTATGCAAAGGCTCAGATTGGTTCGGATATGATGAACTAACCCTAAAAATTTTTTTGGCTTTTTCGTGGACTGAAGGTATGAAGAACAGACTCGATCTAAACTATGAAAAATAGTAAAATCTCACCGAGCAACCTGGAAAGCTGATACCACTTGATAGAGGTAAAGGTGTCCCGTCTTTCGGTGAGATGGTGGCTATCGTTTTTGGTGGAGTAGACTTTGACGATCCGACTACGAACGTGCGAGGACGTCGCGCCTTAGCAATCGCTAAACCAACTCCGAGAGGTTATTGACCACGCCGGAGCACAATCAACCTGACCACGAGGGTCTATTTACTGCAAGCAAACGAAGAACAAGCAAGAAACTAAGATTTGCAATCTGGATATTGCGAATATAAGATGAAAGCTTTATTGATCAAGGTGGGGTTCTGTGACATCTTGGTCTGGTCGTTGAACACAAACGAAGTACGCGAAGTTGCAGCTATGGCGAACTTTTAATCTAAACAAAACCCAAAGTCTAAACGATGCCCTAAGGGCTGTATATATGGAGGAGTAGGGGTGAATTTCGTGGCCCCTTGTAGGAGGGGTCCGAAACCAACCCTAACTTTGTTTCCCCACACGTACGGACTCTAAAAACAGCCTATACTTAAGTATTTTGAAATTACTTGGGCCTGGCCCAAAAATAAGGTGGCGCAACACCTAAAATAAGCTATGGACAAAATTTATGAAGGGGCATCTTGTATATTTCGTCCATGTCCTTGTAGGTCATCACGGAGGCTTCAAAGTGCTTAAATATGCACTAGAAACACCATTCTGGATCCCTTCACGCACGCCTTCATCTCCATGCTTGATCCTGCTCCAGTGTTCATCCCTCTTGTCCATGCTAGGCCCTTCATTAGTAATCAATACAAAGGTATCCAATTTAGGCAGCATCACATTCTCATGAACATTAGAATCATTACCAAGAAACGAAAGTACCTGATAATTTAATTGGCGTGCGCGAGCTCTAGTAATTGGTCCAATATATGTAGCAGTAGGGGATGTGGGTGTAACAACGGTATTGATGTCCTCATCAATTCATCGTGCATACAAAAATGTAATGAAGATAATGACATGCACAATGAAAAATAGACGTCTGCAAAATGACTTCATGCGGAATTTATCATCGCAATAAGAGGTAGCAGCAAAAGTAGCAGACGACCATCAAGTTTTAAGTGTTACAACTCAAAAGCCAATAGTTCAAGAATGAGAGTTGTAAAAACTTAGCAAAAAATAAGCACCCGACCCATATAGACCAGCTTGAAGACTATCAACTCATAAGCTTCTCCCCCTTTTGTCATGAATGACCAAAAAGGTTTGAAGACATAGAGTGTCTATGCATTTCCAGGCGATGAAGATGTTGGGGCAGCAGGGTCGACATTGGAGTTGGGCGGTGCAGAGGGGCCAGATGCAGAATCTTGGTGTAGTGAAGCCATCGCAGTTGAAGTGGCATCGTCCTCTTCATCAATGACTCGTGCAACAACAGTTGGAGCCGAAGATGAATATTCATAATCTTCAATGGAAGGATTTGGACGCCAGCTTGCTGACTATGGAGGCATGGAGTCAAACTTGAAGCGTTCAGTGAAGCCATCTGCTTGAAGATCGTCTTCAGAACAGAGTATCGTAAGGCTCTTCCAGGCACGTCGATAGGCTTCATGAGCTACAAATGAGTTCTTGGTTGCAAGGTTGCGAATGCGATTCACAACAACAAGAAGACTCTACATCTAGTGCTTCATCCAGTCATGGTGGCTATCCTGCTTCTGATGAAGTGAAACAAGAAGCTCCCGATCATTCAGCACACGAGCACGCTTCTGAGGCCTTTGGGCAACTGTGCTGGCTGTAGCATCAGTGTTGGCACAATGTGGCAGCCGAAGCTGGCCAGTAAGAGGACCAGTAGGAGCAGGAGGATTAGGCACATGAACACCTTCAAGTGGTTGAGTGAAGCTTTGGAAGGCAGCATTGTCTTCGTGAACATGCTCCTTTGCAGGCTCAGGGTATATGGCTTCATAAGACATATCCACTTCAGGCTGAAAGACAACATGGTTGCACGCTGAAGCTTAATAATTGATGGTAGAGTGAAGCTTAATCAGCCGCATGACCCATGGAGCATAGAGTTTGAGGCCAAATAGATCAATGCCAGAGGCTGCCAACTGACGGATGAAGAAGTCTTGAGTATTGAACCTTATGCCATTGATGATGTAGAAGACCAATGTCTTCATAGTGCCTTCAAGCTTGGCGTGAGGAGAATGCCCCTTGATTGGCCACAAAGTATGCCTCAGAATGTGATATATAGTACGGGGCAGGTACTCGAGGTCCTTGACATAGAATTCCTTGGAGTATTCAGCATCAACTGGGAATGGCTTCATCATGCTGAGCATTTGACTCACTTTGGGCTCAGGCTTCTGGAAGATGCTCTGCAATTCTTGCTCATAGCGCTGACAACCTGGCTCATACAGATCACCAGGAGTGGGCAGGGAAGTTAGCTCGATGATATCTTGAGCTTTATCTTCATGATGGACATCGTCTGACATCCACTCAAGGACCCATGTCTTCGGATCCCTGTTGTAGCCTGATATATGCAGAGTGGCATAGAATTGCAGCAGAAGTTCTTCATTCCAGTGCTCCTTGTCGATGACAAATGGGAGCAAGCCAACTTCACAGAAGCAGTCAAGGGATTCTTCAAGGCAGGGGAGCCCAGCAATGGCATCACAGCACAGGCGCTTATGGGGAAAGATCCTGTCCTGGTTGTATAGAATGCATGAATAGTAGCTCCTTTGCTGGTGGCTCCAGAACCTGTCAGATGAGATCTTAGGCTTCTTGTAAGGGTTCTTGACCTTATCAAAGAATGTGTTGTGCTCTCTGAAGCTGAGCACACTAAATGAGCCTTGGGTGGTTACGGCACTGGGAAGCCTTGGCAGCCTGGGCTTTGACTTCTGCGTCTGAGGCCTTTGCTCCACATGATAGTCATATTGGGGACCAGGAGCAGCAGGTGGTGTCATGATTGGCCACTTGATAGTAACAAGCTCACCACGATAGAACGCGCGTTCCATAGTGTGAGGCACAGGAGAAGCAGCAGCCACATCTGAGGTGGATGGCTGCGCATTGTCTTCAGTGGCATCATTGGCTTCAGACAGAGGAGGGGCTTCAGGCTGCACATTATCTTCAGCCATGACAATGTCATTGGCTTCATCGGTGGTGGTATTGGCAGCCGTATTTGCTGCAACATCAGTGGCTTCAGGAACTAGAGGGTCTGGCACAATCACATCGTCATTCACAACTGGTTCAATTGTGGGGGGAATAACTTCATGTTCTTTTCTTCTTTATCTTCGGCTGATGCAGCCGGAATGTCTTCAGCCTCTTTGGCTTCAAATTCTTGAGCAGTTTCATAAGGGATGGCTTCAGGGAACACTTGACGTGCTACTGAGCTAGTGGTGTGCACATCCTCTTCAGGAATGCTCGACATGGAGACCGTGGGCCTAGGGCCTCTGCGTAGCCTTTGAAAAGATGGCGATGCCTGTGGTGAAGGAGTGGTCTTCTCCATGTCTTTAGGAGTATCTTGCGGGGTCTCAATCACTGGAGTGGTGACATGAGTTGGCGGAGTGCGAGGAATAACTTCATGGAGCGGAGAGTTGGAGTGGTGCTCTTCCCAGAAATCATCTTGTGTGGCGTCGTGGGACCGCCAATGCTTATTTGTTCACTGCTCGTGGGAGCAGGCGATGGTACCGGCTTGGGCATGATCTGGGGGAACTGAGGAAGGACTTCATCATCATCTACATCTTCATCGCTAGATAGATCGACAATGTCTTCATCATTGCGAAAGATGTGTGCGGGAGCAAGAGCTTGCCCTGAGACCTTCTTGGGCTTCGTGGACTTCTTGGAGATGCGAGATTGGTCCTCAGATTGCACACTGGATTCAGGAGGCGCAGATTTCAAAGGCTTCACATTTGAAGCTTTTGGGACAGCAGGAGATTTTGAAACCCTAGTCTTTTTCTTTGGCTTTAGGTGCTCTGGAACATTAGCATGTTCCTCTTCATCAGCTGCATCTTCAATAGTGGCCCTTTGGCCAGCGATATGTGTGAGAAGCCCATCGAGGCTATTGAAGGGACCAATGAGGTTCTGTTCAGCTTCTCGACTGCCATCTAGCCTTGGAGCAGCTGGACCTGGGTTGAAGTCAATCCCAAGTTCCTTCTTGTTTTTTACTGCTGAAGCCTTTGCAAACTGAAGATTGGCTTCAAACAAATCATCTTTGCGACACCATCGAAGACTTGATGGGTCGGCATATTTAGGCTGAGGTCCTCTGACCATGCAAGGATAGAAGCCTTTTGCAATGACTTCGGCCTTGGTTTTGGGAATAAGCTTCCTGTACACAATATCGACCCATGGTGGCCTCACAGCATTCTTCTTTGCATATTCAGAAGTAACAAAGTGATACTGAAACCATTCCTCTGCCCAATGTCTGCGAATCCATTAGACTCTGGATTTTTTTTGAGTGTAGGTTTCATCTGGATTAGACTTGTACAACTCATATAGATCTGGTGGCAAGTCCAAAGCAGTGTTGTCCCGGCGCTGCCTGCCACCCTTCTTTGCAGATTTGCCAAATGCCTTTGGATTCAAACTGAAAGGCTTCAGAACTGTGTTTGGCTTCTGTCGGTGTACTAAGTATTGGGCCACTAGTACCCCATACTTGTGCATGGACAGTTGAAGCCATCCTCGCGGCAAGGCTTGCCGGGATCAGCTCGGGGTCGATTCAACCCATCAAGGAAATCATCAAGTCAGAGATCTAAGGATCAGCAGATAAGCAGAGCTGGAATCCGAAGGCCAGCCTCCCTGGCAAGATCCTTGCCGGGATGGCCTTTGGGGCCCGGCAAGGCTTGGCGCCCGGCAAGGCTTGGCGTCCGACAAGGCTTGGCGCCCGGCAAGATTCGACGCCTGGCGAGATTCTGCCGCTGTGCCACCGCTTCGGCACAGTAACGTGTCTGACATTCTGGGTCCTTCTCTGGATGCATGGTGACGCGCCAGTGGAGGAGAGCTTAAGCGGTGCTGATGGGATGGCCCCTTTTTCCATCCCCAAGAAAGTGAGGACACCTAAACGGACACCTCACGGTGCATTAAATGCGCTTGTCCTAATCCGTCACGGGTTAGGTATGATACCCTGTAGCTACTTTACACCTCAATGTATGTACATTTTGCCACTGTGGAGACCCCTTTGAGCATATAAAAGGAGGCCCAAGGCAACTGCTACAGGGGGGAGAACTTCTGGCCCATTCTGCATGCGTACCTGCTCTTTGAACGTACTGTTCATTGCGAGCGCTCCTGAAGGCTGGGCTCAAGAACATCAATAAGAACACAAAGCAGGAGTAGGGTTTTACGCTGATCAGCAGCCCGAACCTGGGTAAAAACCTCACGCGTCGATCACTGGTTCTGCTCTTTGCGTATACCTCTCCCCCCGCCGAATCGTAAAGGGGTCTCTCGGGGTCCCATAGGTGTCGTGCCCCGACATCTTTGGCGCGCCAGGCAGGGGGATTGAAGGTTGCGTGAACCTGATCTGGTGGTCGGCGCCCTAGTTTCTTCATCATCTCCATCATCATGCCGCCCAAGAAGAAGAGCGCTGCGACAGCGCAACCGTCCGGGTCCGTTTTGCCTGCGCCTTCGCGTACAAGCGACGGTGTGGGTGCAGAAGGAAGAGGACTAGAACCCCCGCAGCGTTCTGGTGACCAAAGCCAAGCGAGCGGTATCGTTCGCAGTGGCAGTGGTAACTTGCACGCCGCTGGATCTAGAGATGGTGCTGTGTTGCCTACGGTTGGCACAACTAACTCTAGGGATCGAAGGGCGCCTGCTGGAGCTCCCGCGCCGGCGCAAGCCTCGCGACCTACTCAGGTCGTGCAAGATGAGCGACATCATGGCGCTGGTGGTTCGGGGCGTCCCCACGAAAAGGGTTTCTGCGCATAGATCCCAAGATGCGCGGGACCAGCATGCACACCAAGCTGCCGGTGGAGGTGGTGGGCGGTCGCATGACCGTGGTGGTGCTCCTTCTAACTTGGCTAGGAGTCAGAGCACCTCACATACCTCGCACTTGTCGCCGCCACCTACGCCAGCGGAATCCTTGGCACGTGCACAGCTGCTCCTCGATTTTCCTCCCGCCCCGGAGAAGATGGAGGAGTGGCGAGCTACTATCCAGAGCCTTATCGGCTTCGCCAACAAGGATGGACCGCAAGAGGCAGGGCCCTCGCAGTGGAGGCCCATCGATCCAGCGCAAGCCGATGCAGAGAAAACCGGAGGTGGTGCAACTACAGTGCACTCCCCTCCGCGGCACCAGCGGCGGACGACAACTCAGCAAGTCGACCGCCATGAAGAAGTTTCCACGGCGTCGTCCGATCCACGGATGCGCCGTGATCAGCGTCTAGTTCTCCAGGAATGAGGCAAAGAGGACGCTCGAACAACCATCGAGCGGCGACGGGAAGCGCGCTATCACTCTGATAAGCGCGCGGGGCCGGCTGTCGACGAGCCTGCGCCAGGGGACGTAGGAGACTTGCCTTATGAGGTAGGGACTCCAGCGTTTACCGTGAGCTGCGGCAAGTCCGGTGGCCCAATTCCTGAACCTTAAAGCCAGAGGTTCCGGAGAAGTATGACGGAAAGACCCATCCCTCGGAGTTCCTGAGCATCTACACCATTGCAGTGCAGGCTGCCGGGGGCCGAGATGACAAGATACTTGCCAACTACTTCCCGTTGGTGCTCAAGCCCAACGTCAGGTCGTGGTTGATGCATCTGCCAGAGAATTCCATTTCTTCCTGTCAGATCTGTGCCATCAGTTTGTTGGCGCCTTCGTTGGAGGCCACCAAGCTCCTGGCCAAGAGAGCGATTTGCACATCATCCCTCAGAAGGAGGGCGAGTCCCTGCGCAAGTTTATGCAGAGGTTCAGCCGAGTGCAGTACAACATTCCCGATGTTCATCCTACCGCTGTCATTAGCGCGTTCTACCAGAACGTGCAAAACCGTAGAATGCGGGAAGAGCTGGCGATGAACAAAGTCAGGAGTATTGCCGAGCTTTATGCTTTGGCCGACAAGTGCACTCGAGCTGAAGAGGGGAGAAAACTCCCTGGTGAGGTTGTTGGCGCGGCAGGTGACTCCGAAGATGAAGACGCCGTGGCCCCGTCAAGGAAAGGCCGGCGGCGGAACAGGAAGCGCGAGGCAAGGCCGTGCTTGCTGTCGAGGAATCCGACAACCCCGCCGCCACCAAGAAGGCCAAGGTTAGTGACCCCGGCAAGGATCTTGCCGGGTGCCCTTCCTGTCAGGCCTTGGCGGCTGCCGACAAGTCGGAGAACTCCGGCAAGCAGTATTGCAAGATCCATCGCACTAAGGGCCACGATTTCCAGAACTGCCGGCAAGTTGAGCAGCTTGCCGAGAAGCAGAGGGCCGAATACGAGAGGCGAGACAAGGAGAAGGCCCAAGATGGTGCTGAGGGGTCCGGCAAGAAACGCGGTGGCCGAGGGGGTCGCCGTGGCAAGGCCAAGCAGCAGAAGGATCAGCCTGCTCGGGGCCGAGATAAAGAAGGAGATGATGATGAGGAAGATGATGAATCCAGTGAGCAGGAATTCCAGAAGGCTACGGAGGCTATGTGCATTGATGGGGGTGCCTCGCTGCATTCTTCCCACCGCCAACTTAAACAGTGGATGCGGGACGTTAATGCGGCAGAGCCATCCCCCGATGCGTGTAGGCCTCTGAAGTGGTCCAGCACGCCTATCATCTTTGACGCCGAGGATCACCCTGATCGCACAACTGTGGTCGGGTGTTTGCCATTGTTGGTTTCCCCAACAATTCGCAACCTCAAGGTGACGAAGATGTTAGTTGACGGCAGGGCCGGCCTAAACTTAATCTCACCGGATGTGCTCACAAAGCTTCAGATTCCCGACGAAGACCCCGAGGAAACGGGTACGTTTCAAGGGGTCAATCCGGGAAGAACCCAGCCTAAGGGCAAGATCACACTGCCGGTAACATTTGGCAGCGAGTTTAACTTCAGGACCGAAAAGGTGGTGTTTGATGTCGCCAAGATCCCCATGTCATACAATGGGATCCTTGGTCGGCCAGCGCTGGCTAAGTTCATGGCAGCATCACACTACGCATACAATGTTTTGAAGATGCCCGAGCCGTTGAGCGTCATCACTATCCATTCCGATAAGAAGGATGCGCTCATCTGTGCCGACCAACTTTACCGGGAAGCAGTTGCAGCACCTGCCATCAAGGCATCTGCTCCTGCCGCTGGAACTCCCGGGGGGAAGAAGAAGACCGGCAAGAACCTTGGCGCGAACTCCGGCAAGCGCGCCTCCTCGGAGTGCTGCGCTTCCGTCGAGGACGTACCAGAGAGTTCCACCGGCAAGAACAAGAAGTCCAAGGCTGCCCCGCCGGAAACCAAGAAGGTGCCTGCCAGGGAGGACGGAACGGGGGGAACTTTCACCATAAGTTCCGCCCTAGATGACAAATAGGAAAGCGCGCTCGTTGCTTTCCTGCGGGCGAATGTCGACATGTTTGCATGGCAACCGTCTGACTTCCCCGGTGTTCCCAGGAAAGTGATCGAGCACCACCTTGCTGTCTGTCCTCATGCGCGGCCCGTCAAGCAAAGGGCGAGGAAACAGGCCTTGGAGCGGCAAGAATTCATTGCCGAAGAGATTAAGAAGCTGGAGGCGGCGGGACTGGTCAAAGGAGTGCTCCATCCAACCTGGTTGGCCAACCCGGTTGTAGTGCGAAAAGTGAATGGGAAATGGAGGCTTTGTATCGATTATACAAATATCAATAAAGCTTGTCCAAAAGATCCCTTTCCCTTGCCGCGCATCGACCAGATTGTGGATGCCACCGCTGGTTGTGATCTCCTGTCCTTCCTTGACGCCTATTCAGGGTATCATCAGATTTTTATGGCAAAGCAAGATGAAGAGAAGACCACCTTTATCACCCCATGGGGTACGTATTGTTTTATACGAATGCCTTTCGGGTTGAAAAGTGCTGGTTCAACATTCGCCAGAGCAATCCAGATTGGTTTTGAGCCACAACTCCATAGAAATATGGAGGCATATATGGATGATATAGTGGTCAAAACTAAGGATAAAGCAACGCTTATTCAAGACTTAGAAGAAACATTTGCAAACTTGCGCAAGATCAACTTGAAGCTCAATCCTGAGAAGTGCGTGTTCGGAGTTCCTTCCGGCAAGCTCCTCGGATTCTTTGTATCTTGCCGAGGAATCAAAGCGAACCCCGACAAGATCAAAGCCATTGAGCAAATTGAAGCGCCGAGACGCGTCAAGGATGTGCGTCGTCTTGCCGGCTGTGTTGCTGCTCTAAGCAGGTTTATTTCCAAATCTGTTGAGCGCGCCCTGCCCTTCTTCAAAATTTTGAAGAAGGCAGGTCCAATGAAATGGACTCCGGAAGCGGAGGCTGCGCTGCAAGATTTGAAGAAATACCTTTCCTCTCCGCCGACGCTAGTCGCGCCTAAACCACAAGAGCCGTTGCTGTTGTATCTGGCGGCAACAAATCAAGTGGTTAGTGCTGCGCTAGTGGCGCAAAGAGAAGCTGATGAGGAAGCAACACCAGCGGCAGGACTGCCGGATGATGCGGCAAGATGTTCCCCGGCAAGGGTTGATCCCGGCAAGACAGGATCTGCGCAAACAGAAGAACTTGTGCAGAAGAAGAAGGTGGTGCAGCGCCCAGTTTATTTTGTTAGCTCTCTTTTACATGGGGCTAGGTCAAGATATTCTGGGGTGCAGAAGCTGCTTTTTGGCCTCCTTATGGCCTCAAGGAAGCTGCGCCACTATTTTCAAGCACATGAGATTACCGTCGTCACTCGCTTTCCGTTGCAACGGATTTTGCAAAATCCGGAGGCAATCGGCAGGATCGTGGAGTGGGTGTTGGAGCTATCCAGCTTTGGCCTTAAGTTTGAAAGCACTTCGACAATTCAGAGTAGGGCCTTGGCGGAATTCATTGCAGAATGGACCCCGACGCCAGACGAAGAAGTTCAAGAAACAACTCTCCCCGGCAAGGAAATCGATCAGCAATGGATTATGTACTTTGACGGGGCTTTCTCGCTGCAAGGCGCCGGTGCTGGCGTGCTGCTTGTCGCACCCACCGGAGAGCACCTCAAGTACGTAGTCCAAATGCACTTTCCCCGGGAGAGTTCGACCAACAACACTGCAGAATACGAGGGTTTGCTTGCCGGTCTTAGGATCGCGGCAGACCTTGGTATCAAAAAGCTCGTCAACAAAGGCGATTCACAGCTTGTCGTCAGGCAAGTTAACAAGAGCTATCAAAGTCCATTGATGCAAGCCTACGTAGATGAAGTGAGGAAATTGGAAGAGCGCTTTGACGGTCTCCAAATGGAGCACGTTCCTCGTGCCGAGAACAATATTGCTGATGACCTGTCAAAGCGTGCTGCCCTCAAGTTGCCTGTGGAACCAGGAACTTTTGTGCTCCAATTGACTCAACCATCCGTGGCACCATTGATGCAGCAAGAAAAAAGAAGGAAGTTGAACTCTGGCCAGTACTTCCCGGCAGAGCTCCCCGGAGCCGCCGGCAAGGAAGTTGCCAGGATTGACACACCTGCCGGGGAACAACTGGCTCCGACAGGGCCTCAGGCCCTCATTGTAGAGACAAACGTTCCCCCGGCAGAGGAGATGCCTTTAGTCCTAGTTGTCGAGCCTCAGGCTCCAGCATGGGCACAGCACATTGTCCATTTCCTTCAGACAGGTGAACTCCCTGAGGAACAAGAAGAAGCCGAGAGAGTAGCCCGTCGGTCTGTTATGTACAAGTTCGTCGATGACGTCCTGTACAGAAAGAGACCAAACGGTGTGAAATTGAAGTGCATTTCTCGGGAGGATGGACTACAACTGTTGGCAGAGATTCATGGGGGCATATATGGTTCTCACATAGGGTCAAGAGCGCTTTCCGGGAAAGCATTCCTTCAAGGTTTCTTTTGGCCTACCGCCCTCCAGGATGCGACTGCACTAGTAACCAAGTGTGAAGCGTGCCAGTTTCATTCGAAGAAATTACATCAGCCAGCTTAAGCTCTTCAAACAATCCCTCTCTCCTAGCCATTTTCGGTCTGGGGGCTCGACATACTGGGCCCCTTCCCCCGTGCTACCGGGGGCTTTGAGTACTTGTACGTTGCTATCGACAAGTTCACAAAGTGGCCGGAGGTGGAAGCAGTGAGGAAGGTGACAGCGCAGTCGGCTGTCAAGTTCTTCAAAGGAATTGTTTGCCGTTTCGGTGTGCCTAACAGGATCATCACCGACAACGGCACGAAGTTCACAAGTCGCACCTTCATGCAGTATGTCCAAGACCTTGGCGACAAGATTTGTTTTGCCTTTGTTGCTCACCCGAGAAGCAACGGCCAAGCGGAGAGGGCCAATGCTGAAGTGCTGCGCGGTCTCAGGACCAGAACTTTTGACAGGCTGAAAAAGTGCGGAAGACGCTGGATTGATGAGGTGCCGGCGGTTCTTTGGTCAATCAGAACGACACCAAATCGAGCCACCGTCCAGATGCCCTTCGCTCTGGTCTACGGAGCGGAAGCAGTTCTCCCCACGGAACTCATATACGGATCTCCTCGAGTGCTCGCTTATGATGAGCTCGAGCAAGAGTAACTGTGGCAAGATGACGCTGTGCTCCTTGAGGAGAATCGTCTTCAGGCTGCTGTGCGAGCTGCACACTACCAGCAAGCTTTGCGCCGCTATCATAGCCGCAAAGTTCATGCCCGAAGCCTTGAGGAAGGCGACCTTGTTCTTCGACGGATTCAGTCCGCCAAGAATTCAAACAAGTTGACGCCAAAGTGGGAAGGCCCTTATCGGGTAGTACGAGTCACCAGGCCCGGCGCTGTCCGCCCGAAGACCGAAGATGGCGTTCCAGTGAGCAATTCCTGGAATATCGAACATCTTCGCAAGTTCTATCCATAAGGCGCGGTTGCCGGGGGCTCCCGGCAACCACCCTTTTTGTACAAGTCTTGCCGGCAAGGCATGTGATCCTTTGTACAAAGCCAGGCGCAGACCCTGAGCACAGATGAATAAATTTAAGTGTTGTACATTCCCTTATTGATTCCCATGTTCATATTTATATATGCATGTTTGTCTAAGATGTTGTATGACACCTGATCCCGATAAGTTCTAACGAACCGCCAAGGTTTCATCCCTTTATTTTCTCTTCTTTCTTTTTCTCAAAGACAGAAGGATTCCTCGCGTGCACATTTGCCGGTGGGGAAGGGAGATATGAATACCAGTTGGTGATGTTCGGAATCGATGCTTGCCGGAGGAAGAACAAAGCCAGAAAGCTAAGTCCTAAAAACTTAGAGCAAGTTTTTCTTTTATTACCAAGTTATTTCCTTGGACGATTCCGATTCTTGTATGGAAAATCTGCACGCGAAGGAATCCTTGTTGTAATCAGTTGCGCCCTTATTTTGTTTCGAGTCCGCTCAATGATTTAAGTGGCTGCACTGAGAACGCCAAGGAGTCTTGCCGGCCGCTGCGCCTCCAGCAGGCTGCTGAAGTCCCGCACCCAGCGCTCGCGGCAGGTTGCGCGCCGGCAAGTTTTTCAGTAAGCGTAGGATGAACTCCATACATAAAGGAATCAGACAAGGAAAGTAGCAAGCATGAGCCTAAACATAGTCAAATTATATTGCATCCATGAGTTACCGCAGTTCTAACTTGAGACCTAATTGTCTTTTACATGAGATGATGGCGGCAAGAATAAAAGGAAAGCACTCAATCCCTGCGCTGGCCTTCGATCCTTTTGATGGAGTCCACCTTCTCAAGGATTGGTGCGATGCACTCTTCAAGCGCCTCAACATTTGCATTCTTTGGCAGATGGCCGAGCGCGCTGGAGAGGTCGATGCCGGGATTGCTGTGCACCACCTCGATGAGCACCTTGCGAAGGACGGCCCGGCAAAGCCGGCGAGTCTCGTTCGCCAGTTGGGTCGCCTGGCTGGACTGGAGCGCCCTCAACGCGTTGATGATGCTTTCAAAGAACATCGTCAACCTGGCACTTGGAGATATTCTTTCCTCGGAAGAATACTTGAAGTTCGGCAAGCCCATGGTTGACAGTTCTGCGGTAAGGTTCTCCGCGGTAGCGATGAGACGGCCAGTCCAGATCTCCACTCCCTTCTCGTACTCGCTTTGGGCAGCGGCGGCGCTCTTGAGCAGGTTCCTCTCTCCTTGGAGATCCTTGAGTAGAGCCTTCTCACGGGCCTTGCCGGCCTCGAGAGACTTCTGCAGCGTGGTCAGCTTCAGCTCCAGAACCGCAATACTATCAGCCGCAGAGGAGAGCTGCTTGGTCTTGTCGGACAGGGCAACTTGCATCTCCGCCAAGGAGTGGAGGGTTTTTTCCCTGTCCCCCTTGAGCGTCGAGAGCTCCTTGCCGTGCTCTTCGAGATCTGTTTCCAGCCTCTTCACTTTGTCGCTCAGCTCGTTCTTGGCGGCCTCTGCAGCTTCGGCAGCATCGACGACCTCCTTGAGCTTGCCGGCATGACTTGCAGTCAGAGCTTCGAGCGCCTCCTTGTGTTTCTGCTCCAGCTCCTGGGTCCGCCACGCGACAAGATTTTCGATGTCTTCATCCTTGCTACGAAGCTTGGCGGCGAGCGCCTGCTCACGTGCGGTGAGATCTTCTTCGTGAGCATCAAGAGCAACGCGGCGCCCCATCAGGAGAGCATCTTCGGCAGCAATCCTTTGAACAGCTTCATCATGTGCCTTCTCCATATCTGATTGCTTCAGGAGGATCTCATTCCATTGCTGGCTCACTTGTTCTCGGCTGGCAACCAGCTCTTGGAGGGCCTCGGCGTGCCAGATTTGCATTTGTGCGACATGCCTTTGAAAATCCGCTTCGGCTGCCTCGACAACTGCCATTCTGGAGTCCGCCTTCTCTTTTCGGGCGCGATGGAGAGCCTGGAGTTTGCGGAAGTTCTCGCCCATGGCCTGAAGGAGCTGATCCTCTTCAGACTTGCCGCTGCTAGCGCTGGGATCGTCAACGACTTCGAGCCCGGCAACGGCAATAATTTCCTCGAAAATTTCTCCTTCGGCTGGTGCCTCAGTGCTTGCCGTCCCCGGCAAGTTGATGAATAGATTCTCGCCAACCTTGAGATACTTGCTGGATGAGGGGCCTTCAGATGTTGATGGCTGGTCTTCAGTGGCCGCCTCACCAGTGACAGGGGGCTCTATGGCCGGTGCAGCGCCTGGCGCTCCTGCGGCAGGAATGCTGTCAGTGCGGTCCTCAGCCTCCCTGTCGCCCTCTTCAGCAGGTTCTTCGGCGATTTCCTCTTGTGCTGTCTTGGCGGCCTCCCCGTCAAGAGCATCACCAGCCCCGGCAACGTCATCGTTGGTGGCCTCGCTGGCAGCGATCCTGTCCGCTTCAGCGGCGGCATCCCTGGCGGTCTCCTCGATGACGACGTCGACGTCCATATGTTCCATCACAGGGAACTCTGAAGGGCGAAGGAGGAAGACAGAATAAGATCGAGGTTTGGATTTTGAAGTGACTAAATATAAAGAGATAAGAGGAAAAGAATAACAAGCACTCTGAGGCGATCGAGTACCTGCGTCGGGCTGTCGAGAGGTGGCTTCGCCTCTCCCGGCAACTCCGGTTGCCGGGGGTGGGTTGCCGGAGTCCGTGCTTGTCGGCTCCTCCTCAATCAGGACGGGCTCGTCGGCAGGATCTCTTGTCGGGGATGTGCTTGTGGGCGGAGCGGTCGATGAAGGAGGCACAATGGGGATATCTTCTCCTTGTTGCCGTTCTTCTCCTGCGAACCCAAAGATATCAGCGGCAAGAATGAAAGCCTCGGCACCAGCCAGCAGAAAAGGGACGATGAACTTACGCTGGGGGCTGTGCTGGGGGCTGTGTTGAGGACTGGACTCCGGGCTGACAACGATAGTTTCCGGCACGCTCGTGGAGCCCGCCGGGGGCTCGTCGCCCGTAGAAGTCCTTGACCTCTTCGCCATCCTCTCCAGCAAGGTTTCTGTGTCACTGCAGAAACAATACAAGCAAGTCAGTAAGATTGATGCAAATTGGAAGGTAGAAGCTGTGGCAAATACTCACTCTTCTTCCTCTCGCTCTGGACTAAAGCCGGAGATGTCGAAGTCGACCTCCGTTGCGGTGTCTGAGTGGGGAGGCGGAGGAGGAGTCCTAGGCCGCTTGGCTGTGGCAGGCGCCGGGGCAGCCTCCGTCGCGGTAGTACGAGACCCTCCTGCCGCCCCAGCAGTGGTCGCTGGTGTGGGTCTCGCGCGTCGCGCGGGCTGCTGACGAGCCCCCTGCCGCGGTCCAGTCTTGCCGGCCACTTTCTTGCCAGGGGATTCGCCGCTCGAAGTAGGCTGGCTTGCCGGGATGCCTGATGCAGCCTTCCGAAGGACACGCTTTGTCTTCTTCGGGGGCGAGGGCTCTTCTCGCGTCTCCTCTTCGGCCGTGTCTTCGCCAGACGAGCTCTCAGCGGCTGCGCTGCCTTCTTCCCCGGCAACCTTGTTCTCCTCGGCAGGCTTTGCCTCCACTACCACCTCTGCGTCGCTGGCTTCCCACTCTGTGAAGCCAACCTTGCCGGCCTCCGCGGCAAAATTCTCCTCCTCCACTCTGGTAGCGATGTAGGCTACCTCCTGATCAGTGGTGGCGCAGATAAGATCTGACTCTTGCCGGACAGGCTTCTCCGTCAAATTGTCAAAGAACTTCTGTGCTTCTTTCTCGCTTGGCTCGACCCAGGTCGGGTCAAGGCCGTGGGTGTTGAACATCGGCAAGAAGGCAATGATTGACCCCAAGGCAGAGTTGTTGCACAAGGGAACGATCCTTGCCGGCAGCCGGTGCTTGTCTTTGCGCTGGAATAACTTTTGGCGGAGAACGCCAAGCTGCATAGCGGTCAGATTGTTGTTCAGCCCGGGGCGCAGTCTCATGACATCTTCCGCGTTCTTGTACTCCCAGACTGGCCTTCCCCTATTCTGCAGAGGGGCGATGTGGCGGCAGAGAAAGTCAAAGCCGATCATCTCCATTGTCAGCCCGGCAGCCTTCAAGCGAAGGATCCTGGTAGTGGCGATTGTGAGCCTCTCATCTTCTGCGGCGAGATCGCCCCAATCCTTGCCGCGGACCACCTTCTGTTGCCGGGGATGACAAAAAGGATAAGGATCTGCTTCCTGGATCCAGCACCATTCGGCCCGCCACTCGTCCCACTTTTCGCGGTAAACTCCCTCTGGGTATATCTCTTTGTTCCAAGCCCTTGGAATCCAGGCAATAGATCCAAAGAGAGCCTCTCCTTTTTGGATACGAGGGTAGAAATAATGGCGGAAAAGAGCAGAATTGGGGATCACGCCAGCGAAATTCTCACAGAGATGGGCAAAGATAGACATACAAAGTACGGCATTCGGCGTGAAATCAAGAAGGCGGAAGCCGTACGTGTACATGATGTCGTTGAAGAAATCGCAAAAGGGTGGACAGAGCCCGCAATAGAAATATGCAGTGAAGAAGGGGTATCTGTCCGATCCACCTTTGGAGCAAGCACCTGGGATTACGCATGTGGCAGGGTGAGCTTGCGTTCCCTTTGCCCACATGCATTGATATCGCCCCTTCAAAACTTCGGCATCGAGCATCGGAGGGAAGACGACGAGCCTCTTCCGCATCTTCACCAGTTCGCTCTCCGGAACTTCGGCTTTCGCCTCCTTGTCCTTGCCCTTGCCTTTGCTGGCCTTGGGCGGCATGGCGACTATGAGGACGGAAGCTGGGGGCGGAGCGAGCGCGGGAGCAGCAGGCGGAAGAGGAAAAAGGTTTCGCTCTGAGCTCGAGGAAAGGAAGGCGATGGCGATGGCCAGATTGAGAAGAAGGGGGGGGGGTAAATAGGTTTGCGCCTCTGCGACTTCTTTTTATGGGGAAGGAGCGGGGCCACCTTGTTTATTCCCCAATATGAATGCGCCTCTATAGGCGCGAGACAGTTTGCTGCCTTTTTGGCACGCTTCCCACGTCGCGCGCTCCATGTGCGTAGTGGGGGGCACAGTAAAACAAGATATTTACGAGCAGTTAATTCCCTGCCACGCGTGCCCGTGCACCGTTTGGGCCTAGCCCAACAACGCCTCGCACTCGTGTATGGCCTAGGCCCGGGGGCTCCTGTCGTTGTACTAAGTATTGGGCCACTAGTACCCCGTACTTGTGCACGGACAGTTGTAGCCATCCTCAAGGCAAGGCTTGCCGGGATCAGCTCGGGGTCGATTCAACCCATCCAGGAAATCATCAAGTCAGAGATCTGAGGATCAGCAGATAAGCAGAGCTGGAATCCGAAGGCCAGCCTCCCCGGCAAGATCCTTGCCGGGATGGCCTTTGGGGCCCGGCAAGGCTTGGCGTCCGGCAAGGCTTGGTGCCCGGCAAGATTCGGCGCCTGGCGAGATTCTGCCGCTGTGCCACCGCTTCGGCAGAGTAACGTGTCTGACATTCTGGGTCCTTCTCTGGATGTGTGGCGACGCGCCAGTGGAGGAGAGCTTAAGTGGTGCTGATGGGATGGCCCCTTTTTCCATCCCCAAGAAAGTGAGGACACCTAAACGGACACTTCACGGTGCATTAAATGCGCTTGTCCTAATCCGTCAGGGGTTAGGTATGATACCCTATAGCTACTTTACACCTCAATGTATGTACATTTTGCCACTGTGGAGACCCCTTTGAGCATATAAAAGGAGGCCCAAGGCAACTACTACAGGGGGGAGAACTTCTGGCCCATTCTGCATGCGTAGCTGCTCTTTGAACGTACTGTTCATTGCGAGCGCTCCTGAAGGCTGGGCTCAAGAACATCAATAAGAACACAAAGCAGGAGTAGGGTTTTACGCTGATCAGCGGCCCGAACCTGGGTAAAAACCTCACGCGTCGATCACTGGTTCTGCTCTTTGCGTATACCTCTCCCCCCGCCGAATCGTAAAGGGGTCTCTCGGGGTCCCATAGGTGTCGTGCCCCGACAGCTTCAGACGGCTGGTCAGACAAGAACTAGCTTCAGGCGATTCAATATGGTGTTGTAAGAATTCTGCAAATGAATGCAGACTATGAGAACCAAGGGATTCTCACACGGACATGTACCTGTGACAGCAATAGAGATGCGAGGGAAGGGGAAGAGGTCATATGCATTCTCAGAAGATTTTGAAGATAAATCAGTTTGAAGACATTGACCTCACAATGTGAAGACATTCACTTATCGATGTGAGTTGGTTCCAGATTTGTACGAATCCATGAATAAGTACAGGTGAGGAATCTAACCAGTTGTGATGCATAAGTGAACATACTTGCAAGATATGAGATGCAGAAAGGGAAAGATCTAGATTTGGAAGTGTAAAAACAACTTTTGGAAGATGTGGATAGTTCGATGGATAAAATAAACGGTAAAAAGAGAGTTCTTATTTACCGCACGAAGAATTGCTAGACGAGTAAATAGGGAGGCCGAGCAGTCCACTCTCCTACGCCCTAACTTGGCGGCGGAAGACACCTACGGCGGCGGCGGGGGGGAAGAGGTCTGCGGACGGCGTAAAGATGACGTCGAAGAAGTTGCGGTAGCGAAGCGCTTCGTCTCCGACGACGACTGATGCTAGCGGTGGCGCTAGGGTTTGAGCGAGATGGCGAGGGGAGAAGGAATAATGATCGCAAGGGTGGAGTATTTATAAGGAAGAGGGACGGCGCAGTGTAATTACTCAAGTGCCTCTGGCGGTTCACATCTAAAGGACACGTGGTACGCATGCAACAGATTGAATGTTGTGCCACGACCCCATGCGCACCAGGTTTGTCGGGTGGTCGTTCCGGCTTCTCCGGTATTCAGGCAAAAAGGATAGAGATAATAAAAGCAGTTTTAAATGTGTGTCTCTATATCTTTAGCTGACAAGGACACAGTGAAGACAATCGACACGTGTCAATAGAATGCATATGAAGAGATAGAGAGAATTTGAGAGATAAGCACAGAAGGGGTTAGGGTCTGATCACATTCACTTAGCGCAGAAAATGGCAACTTGAAGACATAGCTATAAGTGAATGCTGTAGAGGACAAAATATATACATATATATATATATATATATCAGTGAAGACCAAATCAAACATTGCAAAGATAAATCATGAAGACAAGGCAATGTTGAAGACAAACCAACTTTGAAGCTAATGCAACATGACGCCAAATGAAAATCTTCAAGAAAAGTTGGTGGTGGCCTTTCCCACCGTATAGGAAATATTAGACCCAGACACGACGCACAATTATCGTGGCGCTCCGAAGTGAAATTCCACATTAATGTATTCACACTCAGAAGGTATATCTTCATGAATTGAAGACATACATTACTTTGTGTGTTGCACACCTAAGTCATCACTATGCATAAGCATTAGGATGTGTGTCCATTCACTGGACATTCGAGGATTCTAAGATATTTAGCTCACACCGCAGCTTGCAAAACCTTTTCTCATCCAAGGGCTTCGTGAAGATATCTGGCAATTGCTCTTCAGTGTTGACGTGAATGATATCAATGTCTTCCTTCAACACATGATCTCTGAGAAAGTGATGACAGATCTGAATGAGCTTTGTCTTCGAATGCTGAACTGGATTGTGAGCAATCTTGATGGCGCTTTCATTGTCGCAGTAGAGGGGCACATGCTTCATGTTGATGCCATAGTCCTTGAGGGTTTGCTTCATCCAGAGAAGCTGAGCGGAGCAAGATCCAGCAGCAATGTATTCAGATTCAGCAGTGGAGAGTGACACATAGTTCTACTTCTTTGAAGACCAACAGACAAGTGATCGTCCAAGAAAGTGACATGTGCCTGATGTGGACTTGTGATCAACTTTGTCACCAGCATAATCAGCATTTGAGAATCCAACTAGATCAAACTCTAAGCCCTTTGGATACCATAATGCTAGCGTTGGGGTGTGAGCCAAATATCGAAGTATTTGCTTCACCGCGAGGTGATGCGATTTCTTTGGTGCCACTTGGAATCGGGCACACATGCAAACGCTAAGCATTATATCTGGCCTAATGCACATAAGTACAATAAAGAACCAATCATGGAATGGTATACCTTTTGATCAAACTCTTTACCATTGTCGTCGGAGCCCAATTGACCTTTTGTTGGCATTGGCATCGTGTACCCTTTGCAGTCTTGCATTCCAAACTTCTTCAGGCAATCTTTGAGGTATTTTTCTTGTGATATGAAGATGCCATTGCTCTGTTGATGGATTTGAAGACCAAGAAAGAATTTCAGCTCAACCATCATGGACATCTGATATTGCTCTTGCATCATATGCCCAAACTCATCACTGTATTTCTTATCAGTGCAGCCGAAGATAATGTCATCCACATAGATTTGGCATACAAACAATTCTCCATCATATGTCTTCGTGAAGAGAGTGGGATCGAGAGAACCAGGTTTGAAGCCTTTGCTCTTCAGGAAGTCTTTGAGTGTGTCATACCAAGCACGAGGTGCTTGTTTGAGGCCATACAGAGCCTTGTTGAGTTTGTAGACCATATCAGGATGCTTTGGATCTTCAAAACCAGGTGGTTGAGCTACATACACTTCTTCAATTTTGCCGTTGAGGAAGGCACTCTTCACATCCATTTGATACAGAAGGATGTTGTTGTGATTAGCATATGCTAGCAGTATACGAATGGCTTCAAGCCTAGTTATAGGAGCAAAGGTTTCATCGAACTAAATTCATTCCACTTGTGTATAGCCTTGGGCAACGAGACGAGCTTTGTTTCTGACAACTTGACCATGCTCATCTTGCTTGTTACGATAGATCCACTTGGTGCCAATTATATTGTGCTTACGAGGATCAGGACGTTTGACTAGCTCCCAGACATTATTCAGCTCAAATTGTTGAAGCTCTTCTTGCATAGCTTGAATCCATTCAGGTTCCATGAAGGCTTCATCGACTTTCTTGGGTTCAGATATTGAGACGAGTGCAAAGTGCCCACAGAAGTTGGCTAGTTGCGTTGCTTTTGATCGAGTAAGCGGACCAGGTGCATTGATGCTATCGAGAATCTTCTCAATTTGAACTTCATTTGCCACGCGAGGATGAGCTGGGCGAAGACTTCGCTATTGCTGATTGCTATCTTCGTCTTCAGCATTGTCTTTAGGCTGAGTATTGTCTCCATGTTGATTAGGTGCTGAAATGATGATTTCTTCTTCAGCCTGTTCCTCAGTGAATATGATTTCTCCAGTACCCATTAGCTTGATAGATTCACTAGGAGAAGCTTCATCTAGCACATTTGGCAGGTGCTCTCTTTACGAGCCGTTAGTCTCATCGAATCGCACATCTACAGTTTCAACCACTTTATAGTGAAAGAGGTTGAAGACTCTATAGGTGTGCGAATCCTTTCCGTAACCAAGCATAAAACCTTCACGTGCTTTTGGTGCAAATTTGGAAGTTTCATGTGGATCCTTGATCCAACACCTAGCACTAAAGACTTTGAAATAACTTACATTTGGCTTCTTACCAGGAGTAGTTCATAGGATGTCTTCTTGAAGAACTTATGAAGATAAACACTATTGATGATATGGCAAGTAGTATCAATGGCTTCAGGCCAGAACTTTATTGGAGTCTTGTACTCATCAAGCATAGTACGAGCCATCTCAATAAGGGTCCTATTCTTGCACTCCACGACGCCATTCTGCTGAGGTGTGTATGGAGCAGAGAGCTCATGAGTGATGCCCAATGTATCAAGATAAGTGTCGAGGCCAGTGTTCTTGAATTCTGTGCCATTGTCACTCCTGATGTGCTTGATCTTGATGCCATAGTTTGTCATGGCATGGTTGGCGAAGTGTCTGAAGACATCCTGCCCTTCAGTCTTATAGAGAATTATGTGCACCCAGGTATATCTTGAATCATCATCAACAATCACGAACCCATAAAGATGTGCAATGGTAGTAAGGGTAGAGTAGTGAGTAGGGCCAAATAGGTCCATGTGTAATAGCTTGAAGGGACGTGATGTCGTCATGATCGTCTTCGAGGGATGTTTTGCCCTAGTAATCTTCCCGGCTTCACAGGCACCACACAGATGATCCTTCTTGAACTTGACGCCCTCGATGCCAATGATATGCTTCTTCTTCACGAGAGTGTGCAAGTTCCTCATGCCTGCATGTCCTAGCCTTCGATGCCAGAGCCAGCACTCTGAAGCTTTTGCTAGAAGACATATGGCAAGCTGTGGACCTGTGGAGAAATCTACCATATACAGATCACCTCTTCGATAACCTTCGAAGACTAGAGATTTGTCAGTTTCCATAAGCACAAGACAACGATATTTTCCAAATATCACAATCATGTTCAGATCACAAAGCATTGAGACAGATATTAAGTTGTATCCAAGGGATTCAACAAGCATCACTTTATCCATGTGTTGATCCTTTGAGATAGCAACTCTACCAAGACCCAATACCTTGCTTTTACTAGTGTCAGCGAATGTGATGTGGCTTTTAGCAAATGGACATAGGGTTGAATCCATGAGAAGACTTCGATCACCAGTAATGTGGTTAGTGCATCCATTGTCCATTGTCCACTCAGTAGCTTTCGGAGTCGTACACTACAGTGCAGTTAGCGGGATAGGCTTCACCAAGAGTATTGTGAAGCACAAAGATATAACAAACAAGCATATTATCAAAGTTAAGATTCTTGGATGATAAGATAGGATGCTTGTCAAGAAAGTCTGGGACAAAATAAATGGTAAGACCATTTTGGCACTTTATCTTGCGTCCCACAAGATGTTTTAGGTCCCCAGCATTATCTTCAGAAGTCAATGATTTCTGGCTGGAGACCTTTCCCTTCAAGAGAAGTTAATTCTTCTAAACCACCCACATCTTAAGGGGTGGCTTAGAACCAATGAGTCTAAGTGCAGCATCTAAGAACTTTGGCTTTGGAGCCCTAGCAAATAGTTTTGCATGAGGTGTATAGTACTCAAATGAATATGCAGAAAAGTTCTTTGATTTGTGAACATATCAGTTAGAAGAAACACGCTCATATTCATGAGTCTGATGATAATTTCCCTGCAAAACATTGGCGTTAGGGTGACCTTGTGAGGTCCTCGGTCTGTATGAAGCCTTTGGGCCATATGAAGACTTTGGTCTAGGGTTTTTCTTCTTCCCTGGTGGTGTCATGATGACATTCACAAGAAGTTTCTCAAGTCAACTCTTGGGAACCCAGATCTTCTTCAAAGGTGGTCCATTCCTGCAGTTAGTACCAATAAACCTGGCAAACACTTCACCATTTTGGTTCTTAAACAGCTTATAGTTGGAGTCAAAGGACTCATCAATGACAATGGGGTTAGCACAAGTGAAGCCAGATAAGGTAGATGTATCTAATGAAGGACCCTTTGCAGCAACCCATATGGTTTTGGGATACTGCTCAGGCTTCTAGTAAGAACCATCAGCATTCATTTTTCTCTCAAAACCAACACCCTCTTTCCTAGGGTTTTGGTTTAGAATCTCTTTTTTGAGGACATCACATAGTGTCTGATGCCCTTTGAGGCTTTTGTACATGCCTGTTTCAAGCAATGTCTTCAACCTGGCATTCTCATCAGCAATAGCAGTGGCATCCTCAGAAGAGGGGTTAGTTGCCACATCAGGAGTTGAAGATATTGTAACTTCAAAAGCAGTAGAACATTCAGCAACGGAGACAGCATTATCACGCTCAAGGCATTTTAAACATGCTGGTACAAAATCTTCCTGAGCAGAACTGATCTGTTGAGCGAGTAGTAAACCGTTCCCCTTTTGAAGATCTTCATGAGACGCTCTCAGTTTCTCTAGATCTTGCTTCCTTTGAAGATAATCATAGGAAAGCTTCTCATGAGTAGCTGAGAGGGTTTCATGACGACTTTCGAGTTCTTCGTACTTAACGCGAAGATTTTTGATGTCTTCGATTAAGGACTGAGTTTGATTCATTTCCTCGTCCAACAGGTCATCGCTTTTGTCTCACAATTTTTGAATGTGTTCCATAGCAGTTTGTTGTTCAGTTGCAATTTTAGCAAGGGTCTTATAGCTGGGTTTGGATTCACATTCAGAGTCATCTTCATTGGAGGTTTGAAAGTAAGCATCACGTGAGTTTACCATGGCACCTCGTGCCATGAAGCAGTAGGTCAGAGCAGAGTCATCCTCATCATCGGCTTCAGCGTCGGCGGCGAGACCATTGTCTTCAGTGTTGAAGATAGACTTGGCGACGAATGCCGAAGCCAGAGCCAGGCTTGCCATGCCTGAATCAGACTCCTCCTCAGACTCCACCTCTGCCTCCTCAGAAGCAGACTCCTCCTCTAAATCCATATCCTTGCCAATGAACGCACGAGCCTTGCCAGATGAGCTCTTCTTGTATGATGAAGACTTTTAAGAAGACTTTGAGGATTTCTTCTTTTTCTTGTCGTCAGAATCATATTCCTTGCTCTTCTTCTTTTTCTTGGCTTCCTTGTCCCACTGAGGACATTCAGATATGTAGTGACCTGGCTTCTTGCATTTGTGGCATGTTCTCTTCTTGTGGTCACGAGAGGAAGCCTCATCATTCTTGGAACTGGATCGTGAAGACTTTTCGAAGTGATTCTTCTTGGAGAACTTTTGGAACTTTCTCACAAGCATTGCTAGCTCTTTGCCAATATCTTCAGGATCACTAGAACTGTAGTCAGATTCTTCTTTCGATGAGGAAACAACTTTTGCCTTCAAAGCACGGGATCGGCCATAGTTGGGGCCATAGATATCTCTCTTCTCAGACAGCTGGAACTCATGTGTGTTGAGCCTCTCAAGTATATCAGATGGATCGAGTTCTCTGAAGTTAGGACATTCTTGAATCATCAAGGCCAAATTGTCAAATGAGCTATCAAGTGATCTCAGTAGCTTCTTCACAATTTCATGCTTGGTGATCTCAGTGGCGCCGAGTGCGCGAAGCTCATTTGTGATATCAGTGAGGCGATCGAACATGAGCTGGACATTCTCATTGTCATTTCTCTTGAAGCGGTTGAAGAGATTGCGAAGAACATCAATCCTTGAGTCTCTCTGAGTTGAGACGCCTTCGTTAACCTTGGACAGCCAGTCCCAGACTAGCTTCGCAGATTCCAGAGCACTCACACGGCCATACTGTCCTTTGGTCAGATGGCCACAGATGATGTTCTTGGCAGTTGAGTCCAGTTGCGCGAACCTCTTGACATCAGCAGCGGTGACACCTTCATCGACCTTGGGGACGCCAGTCTTGATGACATACCAAAGGTCGATGTCAATGGCTTCAAGATGCATTCGCATCTTATTCTTCCAGTAGGGGTAATCAGTGTCGTCGAAGACGAGGCACGCAGCGAAGACCTTGATTATCCCCGCAGGTGGTTAAACTGAATCACACAGAACAAGGGAGCACCTTGCTCTGATACCAATTGAAAGTGCTAGTTATCGACTAGAGGGGGGTGAATAGGCGATTTTTATGAAAGTCTTCAAAAACATGAGGTCTTTGAAGACAAACAATCGAATGGAACCTATATGATATGCAGCGGAAGATAAACTACTCTAGACAGACCATAGTCAAGTGAGCACAGTAATGAAAGCATGACGACTAATAGCAGCTAGGTAGTACAGATCGAAATGGAAGACAGAATGAAGCCAAACAGGTACTAGTCTTCGCACAGTGAAGACAAACCGATGAGGCAAGCAAGCAATGACTTCACGAAGACAAACTGAAATGTAAAGGAGGTGGGGGATAGAACCAGTAGCTTGGTGAAGACAAGGATTTGGTAGACCAGTTCCAGTTGCTGTGACAACTGTATGTCTAGTTAGGGAGGCTGAGACTGAACTTAGAAGACCTCATCTTCACCTTATTCCCCTTGAGCTAAAGACACCCAGTCCTCGCCCAATCACTCGGGTAAGTCTTCAAGGTAGACTTCCAAACCTTCACAGACTCTGTTCATCGGCGATCCACAATGGCTCCTGGATCCTCAGAACGTGACGCCTAACCGGCTGGAGGATACACAGTCCTCAAGTGTAACAAGTCTTCAGGTCACGCGGACAGAAAAACTTTAGTGATGCCTAACATTCTTTGGCTCTAGGTGTTTTGGGCTTTGTCCTCACAAGGATCTCTCTCTCAAAGGCTTCGGAGGTGGGTTGCTCTCAAACAACAAAAGCCGTGCACTAACTCTGAGAAGCCGCCAATTTATGGTGTAGGAGGTGGGCTATTTATAGCCAGGAGGCAACCTGACATGATATGTCCGAAATGACCCTGGGTTACTAAGGAACTGACATGTGTCCAACGGTCGGATTTCAAACACATGCGGCAGCTTGGCTTGGGCTACAAGCAAAGCTGACTCATCCCACTTTGGATAAGATTTGTTCTCATTGTCTTTGCTCGAAGACATAGGATTTTGGTTGAGCATCACGTCAGTCTTCTGACTTTGTTCACTTGGACCCCACTTAATAGTACGGTGGTTCCTATGACTCAAGAAAGAAGAAAATGAAACTACGAAAGAAACTATGTCTTCGTACTCCATAGTCTTCAAGTGAATGTCTTCACACGTCATTATCTTCGACGTGACGAACCACCATTGTCTTCAATGTCTTCATACATTTTTAGGGGTCATCTCTGGTAGGAAAACCGAATCAATGAGGGACTTCTACCTGTGTTATCCTGCAATTCTCACAAACACATTAGTCCCTCAGCCATGTTTGTCGTCAATACTCCAACACCAACTAGGGGTGGCACTAGATGCACTTACAGGCGGGACCCCCCGCCGAGGCGCCAAATGAGGGAAGGGGGTCCATAATTTGGAGAGGGATTTTCTCTTCAGCCGAAACCCCCGACCCTGACGTGCTACCGGGGGTTTTCTCTGACTCTTTCGGGAGCTCCTGGACACCCCCGGCAACATGTTCCTGCCCCTCCGCGGCAGCAATCTTGGCGGCTTCCTCTGCGGCATCTTTCCCTATGCTAGCCACCTCTTCCAGCAGTTCAGGCTCTTCGATCAGATGGGCTGCAGGCAGAGTCAATAATCCATAATAAGGGTGTAGAATTATTGGCAAGCCAGGGACTTGGAGCAACATGGTGAAAGCAGCGGAATCAAAAAGAGTAAATGGATTACCCGAAGATGCCTGCCGTGGAGGAGTTTCAGTTTCCCCGGCAACGTCAGTTGCCGGGCCATGGTCACCATCCCCTCCCTCGGTAACCACGGCGTCGTCCTGGGTGGATTCTTCCGGGGAAACCCTTGCCGGGGATCCCTCGACTCGATCGGCGGGCGGGGTGGGCCCCTCCTGGAAGGACTCGCCCTGAGTCAGCTCCTTCCCTCCTCCGAATACGGAGGTCGGGAGCTCTCCTCCGTCACTTCTGACAGGGGGAGCCAACCCTACACTTTCAGAACGGGGCTGGGCAGGGGGCTTGGTGTCGGGGCGTTCGTGCTGCTTCCTCCCAGGCCCGTGCCTTCCACAGTCTTCGACGGCTCCGCGCGCTTGAGCCGCTTGGTCCGGTGGATGAGGGTCTCGCCTTCTTCCTCCTCCTCCCTGGCAAAGACACAAGCTGAGATTAGTTAGCAAGCAAGTGGATATGCAGAAACTGCAGCAAAGAAAGAAGAGTGTTCTTTCTTACTCTTCGTCGATGAGCATGGAGCTCAGCTCAAACTCCATGAGCGGTGAGGGCGCCCTGCTTCTCTTCTGGGGCGGAGGAGCGGAGCTTCCCGGCAACTTTGAGCCTTGCTGAGGAGTAGGGGACTCCGATGAGGATGGGCTATGCGAGGAGCTCGAGCCGGACTGGGGACTGGAGTCGACCCCCATGGCTGCCAATTGCTTGGCGGGAGGGGTCCTAGCCCCGGAAAGGCGGGAGGATTGCCGGCGCACCACATCCGGATTGCTGCCCTTGGAGGTGGTCTTCTTCACCTTCTTGGTGGCAGGTGCAGGATCGGGAACCACGGCTCCCCGGCTAGCCACCCGCCTGCGAGGGCGCTGCTCCAAGATTGGCTCGGGGGCTTGAGAGCCTGCCGCGAGACACTCCTCCCCGGGCTGCTCCGCCTCCGCAACCCCCTCTTCCTCCTGGGCCTCTGCTGCCACGGCATATAAAGCCTCAATCCCGGCAGGCTCGTCCCCGGCGGGCTCGCCCACGGAAGGATCATCCTCGGCAGCCTCCTCTGTGGCTTGCGCCTCACTTCTGCCGTGGGAAGAGCCTTCATCCTCAGCCTCCTCCTCTTCCTTCGCTGCCTTCCCGGCCTTCGCCTTTGCGGCGGCTCGGAGTGCCTTGTCCTCCTCGATCCGCCTCTTGATGAACGGCTCTTCCACCTTGGAGGTACGCTTGAACATATTGGTCTCCACCCTAGTAGCCCTTTCCACCAGGCTGGAGGACCACGCAAGCTCTTCGTTAAGATCGGGTAACTGCCAGTCACCCGAAACTCCATGAGCGTTGCAGTCTCGCATCCATTTCAGAATCTGGTCCCGGGCGGAGTTGATGTTCAGTCGGATGATATTTGCCAGCAACCTGAACGGCCCAAGGCTGCCGAACAGTTGTTCGCACAACCAAGCATGGTCGTAGACTAACAGGTTGTTGGTCAGGCCAGGGTACAACCTCATCCTGTCTGCAGCATCTCCGTACTGCCAGGCGAACCTGTCCCTCTTCTGAAGTGGTGCGATGCGACGTCGGAGGAAGTCGGCTCCCACATGACCGATGGTCAGCCCGGCAGCCTTTAGACGGGTAATCATGCTTATTGCCGGGTGAAGTCTGTCATCGGTAAGGCCAAACTCCCTCCAGTCGTTGCCGTGCACAACGCACTCTGTCCGCGCCTGGCAGAAATCTGGGGCCTCTTCATCTTGCATCCAGCACTAGTCTCCCCTCCACTCCTCCCATCTGCCGCGCTGCTTCCCGGGGATGTAATCCCAGTTTTCTCTCACCACTCAGGGCATCCAGCTTATGTTCCCGAAACGGTGGGCTTTGTTTTCCACCCGCGGGACGAAATAGTCGACATTGGGGGCAACTCCAACGAAGTTCTCGCACAAGTGGGCAAAAATCGCCATACACACCATTGCATTTGGCGTAAAATCCAGAAGGTGGAATCCATAGATCACCATCATTGCCTCGAAGAAATCCGAAAAGGGAGGACAGAGGCCGCAGATGAAGTATGCGCAAAAGAATCGATATGAATCTGGTGGATCCTTTTTCCCCTCTGCCAGGACCTTGGGTGCGCCATGCCCCTTCGGGACCTCCCTCCCCCAGAGATATCCGTACCTTGTTTTTAGCACCTCGCCATCCAGATTCAACGGGAAAAAGACCACATCTCCCCTTCGCTTCTTATCCAGCTCTGCCGCTCTCTTCCTGCTCCCTTCGGTGGCCACCTCCTTCACGGCGGTCACCCGCTTCCCCTTGGGAGCGGCGGTTTTCTTCCCTATCTCCTCGAGTTGCGGCGGGGATTGGGGAAGGAAATTGGATGGGGATTGGCGGCGAGTGTGGGCGAGGAGGGAGAGCAGTCGCTTGGCTTACAGAAGAAGATGGTGGAGGGGCGATGATGTAGGGTGGGAACCCTAGTGCCGATCTTTCATGATTGGAGCGGATCCTACGAAGAACACGAGGGGAAAACAAGAGAAATCACTGAAACCAATAAGATTCGATTACACATGTGCTAGATCCTCGAAACACAAAGAGATACAAGATCCACGATCAACAAGGGACGATACAAGTAGCAAGTTCTTCTCCGTGAGGAGGCCTTGAGGGGGGGTCTTCCCATGAGGGGTCTTGAATCCGCTTGGGGGATCTTCTCCGAAGAGGTCGTGGACTCCAATGGAGAAGTAACCAAGTGGATGAGCAAAGCTCTATCTCTCAAATGAGCTACTACTTTGCTAACCCTAGAAAGAGGGCGGAGGAGGAGTATATATAGTCTTAGGGGGCAAAGGGGGTACATGGGCCTCGGGCACTTACACTGTGCGCAGACAGGGGAGGCCGGATGTCCGGGCGTCGGGCCGGATGTCCGGGCGGTCGGGGCTGATCTCGGTGCTCTTTGGATAGGTGGGGTCCGGATGTCCGTCCCGGAGGCCGGATGTCCGGCGGCTCGGGAAGAGCCGGATGTCCGGGCCCTTAGCCGGATGCCCGGGCTGACGGGCCTGTCCTTCTGTTCTCTGGATGGCCTTGTCCGGATGTCCGGGCTGAACGCCGGATTTTCGGGCCGGAGGCCGGATGTTCGGGCCCTGTAGACTTGGCTGCTGGGCCGTTGCGGCTGGCGACACCTCCAGTGGCCGGCTGTCCGTGTCCTGGGAGCTGTTCTCGACTCCTTCCAATGGTTCTCCTCGTCCATGAACTTGGAGACTTGTCCGTCTTCACGACCATCTCCGAGAGGGTCTTCTAGGTACCTGAGCACACATAGCATTTCTGTTTGAGGTAGTAGCCTTGTCTCACCTGATTCATATGGAAGTTCATTAAGGAGAGATGTCACCTCGGTCTCGAGAGCTCTTGCACGTGCTTGTGTCATTGGTCCTTTTGGCACTTGGTGAGACGATGATAGGTCATGGGGATGACCATAGGATGCTCCGCATCATCTCCCCCCCCCCTTGGGAAAGATCCGACCTCGGATCAAAATCCTCATCACCATGGTAGGGAGAGAGATCTTTGACGTTGAAGATGTCGCTCACAGAGTACTTGTCACGTGGGATGTCGATCCTGTAGGCGTTGTTGTTGTAGCGTTCAATCACCTTGAAGGGTCCATCGGCTCGTGGTAGAAGTTTGGACTTGCGTTCGTTGGGGAAGCGGTCCATGCGAAGGTGTAGCCACACAAGATCTCCAATGTTGAATACCATGGGTTGCTTGTTGATGTTGAGCTTGGTCGCGAGTCATGGTACTTGGCGCTCGATGGTGTGCCTTGTATCTTCATGCATCTTCTTGAGGTAGTTCACTCGGGCACTCGCGTCCATGTTGATGCGCTCTTGTAGTGGTAGAGGAAGAATGTCCAATGGGGACAACGGGTTGAAACCGTAGATGACCTCGAAGGGGGACTTGCTGGTAGTCGAATGTCTTGCGCGGTTGTAGGCATACTCGGTGATGGGTAGGCACTCCTCCCACTCCTTGATGTTCCTCTTGATCAACACGCGTAGTAGAGTGGAGAGTGTTCGGTTCGTCACCTCTGTTTGGCCGTCAGTTTGAGGATGGTCTGCCAAAGAGAACAAAAGCTTGATTCCGAGCTTGGCGCATAAGGTCTTCCAAAAGTAGCTCAAGAACTTGACGTCGCAGTCCGAGACAATCGTCTTTGGCACTCCATGTAGGCGTAAGATTTCTCTACAAAAAAGAGTTGCAACATGTGAAGCATCGTCTATCTTGTTGCATGGTATGAAATGTGCCATTTTGGAGAATTGGTCCACAACAACAAACACGGAATCTTTGCCGTTTCTAGTCCTAGGCAGACCAAGCACAAAATCCATGCTAATATCTTCCTATGGGTGATATGGAATAGGAAGTGGCATATAGAGACCATGGGATTGAGCTTTTGACTTAGCTTTGCGACATGTAGAGCATCGGTTGGTGAAACGTGAGACATCGCGGAACATCTTGGGCCAAAAGTAGTTCTTGGAGAGCGTGGCGAATGTCTTGTCGCGTCCAAAGTGTCCCATTAGTCCTCCTCCGTGAGATTCTTGCAAAAGTAACAAACGAAGAGAAGACTCGGGGATACATAGTTTGTTAGCTCTCATAAGATAATCATCCTTGATGTAAAAGCGTTCCCAAGATGTATGCGTCAAACATTTGGCATAAGGAATAGCAAAAGTAGGATCATGTGCATACAAGTCTTTTATGTGCTCAAAGCCAATGACATTCAATTCAAGTTTAGTAACAAGCATGCATTTGCGGGAAAGCACATCCGCCACAACATTTTCTTTGCCTTTGATGTACTTGATGACATAAGGAAAGGACTCAATGAACTCACTCCACTTAGCATGACGCTTGTTCAACTTAGTTTGACCCTTAAGGTACTTAAGTGTTTCATGGTCAATATGGATGACAAATTCATGAGGGCGAAGATAATGTTCCCACTCATGCAAAACTCGCACTAAAGCATATAGCTCTTTGTCATAGATGGGATAATTGAGTTGCGCTCCGGAAAGTTTCTCGCTAAAGTAAGCAATTGGGCGCTTCTCTTGCATTAACACACCTCCTATGCCTTTACCGCTAGCATCGCAATGAACTTCAAAAGTTTTGTCAAAGTTGGGTAATGCAAGCACGGGAGCATGAGTAAGCAAATTCTTAAGTTCATTAAATGCGGTATCTTGGGATGGTCCCCAAACAAATGGTGCATTTTTCTTACTCAAAGCATGTAAAGGGGAAGCAATGGTGCTAAAATCCTTAACAAATCTATGGTAGAAACCGACTAAACCAAGGAAACTACGCACTTGTTGCAAATTGGTTGGCTGTGGCCAAGTTTTAATAGCATTGATCTTAGATTCATCGACATGCACACCCTTAGAAGAGACTACAAAACCCAAGAAAACAAGCTTATCAACACCAAAAAGGCATTTGTCCATATTAGCATAAAGGCGCTCTTTTCTAAGAGTTTGTAACACGGTTCTAAGATGGGTGACATGATCTTTGAGAGATTTGCTAAAGACAAGAATATCGTCAAAGTAGACCACAACAAATACACCAATGTAGGGCCTAAGAACAAAATGCATGACTCGCATGAAAGTACCGGGTGCTTCGTATAAACCCATTGGCATAACAAGCCATTCATATAAGCCAAATTTGGTCTTAAATGCGGTTTTCCATTCGTTACCTTCTTGTATGCGGATTTGGTAATATCCACTTTTAAGATCAATTTTAGAGAATATAGAGGCTCCGCTAAGTTCATCTAGCATGTCGTCTAAGTGTGGAATGGGGTAGCGATATCTAACCGTGATGGCATTGATAGGACGACAATCGGAACACATGCGATATGTACCATCTTTCTTGGGAACAAGGATTACCGGTACAGCACAAGGACTCAAGCTTTCTCGTACATGACCGTTGTCGATGAGTTGTTGTACTTGCCATTGGATCTCCTTGGTTTCCTCGGGGTTGACGCGGTAGGGAGCCTTGTTAGGAAGAGGTGCTCCAGGGATGAGGTTGATGCGGTGTTCGATGCCTCGAAGGGGAGGTAGACCCGGAGGTAGTTCATCGGGGAATATATCCTGGAATTCCTGCAAAAGAGAAGATAACACTAGAGGTAGATTGTGAGAGGTGTTAGTTTTTGGTGCCTCGTCCTTGCACAAGAGGACATAGTGCATAACACTTGATGGGTTCTCACACACTTCTCTCATGTCACTTTTGCTGGCAAATAGGACTAAGTTTTTCTTGTCGCTCATCGTGGAGGCACTCGATTTGGGCTTGTGGCGCTCACTCTCTTTGAGGTGGTTCGCTCTCTCACTATTCTCTCCACGATGGGTGGCTTGCTTGTCGGCGATCACTTGACTTGGAGACATAGGTCGTAGCACGTACTCCTTTCCCTTCATCTTGAAGCTATAGTGATTGGTACGCCCGTTGTGGATGACGCCTCGGTCAAATTGCCATGGTCGTCCAAGAAGGAGGTGGCAAACGGACATCGGAACGACATCACACTCCAAAGTATCTTCATATGCTCCTATCTTGAAGGACACTTGCACCATGTGCTCCACTTGAATAGTGCCGGAGTCGCTTAGCCGTTGGACCTTGTTGGGGTGAGGATGATTCATCTTGACCAATTGGAGCTTGGAGCATAGTTCTTAACTTGCCAAGTTATGGCAACTCCCTCCATCGATGATGACCTTCATGGACCTTCCATTGATGCCCACCTTTGTGTGGAAGATATGGCATCTTTGGTCTTCGTCTTGTTGATGTTGAAGAGTCAAGACCTTGGAGACAACAAGAGTGGGGCTCGAATCTTCGTCACAAAAGACTTGATCATCTTCATCTTCGTTCACTTGCCGGTGCATAGCCACATTCTCAAGGGCTTCCATTTCTCCTTCACTCATGGAGTCGTATGTACCGTCGTCGTTGAGAATCATGGTGCACTTGTTGGTACACTCGAAGGACTTGTGGCCTCGGCCGCCGCATGTGAAGCATTTGGTGGAACTTGTCTTGATGGTCTCATCGGTTGGAGTTGTAGATGATGAAGCTCTCGGCTTGAAGTTGCTTGTAGTAGGAGGACGGCTTGAGGTTGTCACAGTTTTCTTCTAACTTGACTTGTCGCTGTTGCTTGTAGAAGGTTTGATTGACGTAGAAGGTGGTGGAGTCGTTGAAGCTTGGTTGTTGTAGCTGTATGTCTTGGAAGAGTATTTGGCATACTTGAAGTCATCTTGCACTTGTCGTTCCGCCTTGGTGGCTTGGTGCACTAGCTCGATGAGGTTCGAGTATGGTTGGAAGTCGGCGATCTCATTGATAGGATGATTGAGTCCATTCAAGAAATGTGCCAAAGTTTGCTCATCATCTTCCGTGACATTGGCTCGTATCATGGCAATTTCCATCTCCTTGTAGTACTCTTCAACGGTCTTTCTTCCTTGCTTGAGTAGTTGGAGTTTCTTGAAGAGGTCACGGTTGTAGTAGGTTGGTACAAAGCGCGCTCTCATGACATCCTTCATTTGCGCCCAAGTTGTGATGGATGGTTCACCTCTTGTCTCACGGCGCTCAATGACTTGCTCCCACCAAATGAGGACGTAATCTTGGAACTCAAGGGATGCCATGGCGATCTTCTTCTCTTCCTCATAGTTGTGCAAATGAAAGATCTTGTCAACCTTCAATGCCCATGAAAGGTACTCTTCGGGATCATTGCTTCCGGAAAACTTGGGCATGGTGAACTTGAGCTTGCCGTAGCGTTGCTCTTCATTGTGTTGGGGTCGAGGGTGATGACGTCCTTGACGAGGAGGATAGTCTCCCTCAACTTGCTCTTGGCGTGGAAGATTCCCATTGTCTTGTTGCTCTAGGCGATCTTGGTGTTCTTGTTGAGGAGCTTGTGGGACTTGTCGGTGTACTCTTGCTTGATAGTTCCTCTCTTGAATTTCATCGCGAAGTGCGTCTTCTTGCTCGCACGTATGTCGGTTGCGGTCGGCGACGGCGTGACTCGCGTCATGGAGGGCACGTTGCGCCTCAAGTGCTTGGGCTTCACGCCGTTGTTGTTGTTGACGGAGCGCTTCGGCGTCTTGATCTTCTTGGTGTTTGCGCGCCCGTTCTTCCCCTTGTTGACATTGGCGTTGCCTTTCTTGTGCTTGTGCAAAGGTAGCTTGATTTTGATGATGACGATGTTCTTGGGCTAGAAGTTGCTCTTGAGGATCGGTTTTGTGTACAGGATTGCGGTTGGCTTGACGGTCTTGTTGCACGGCTCGTCGAAGAGTTTTGGATGTCGGTGTACTTGAGACCGAGATGGTGTCGTCGGAGTGTCGACTCAAGCAGCTCCGTATTGAATAGGACGAAGTGGTAGAAGAGCGGTTGACCAACAATGCATGAATCTCGTCCATTCTTGCATCGTTCTCTTGTTTGTGTTTGTCGAGCTTGTTGTCGAAGTAGTCTCTTGTACGTTGGTCGGAGAGGCGCAAGTCGGTGGCGAGATTCTCGATGCGGTCACTCAATGCTTGTTGTTCTTGATGCAAGGCTCGTTGTGCACCGAAGAGGTGGTTCTTGGTGACGTATGTGTTCAAGTCATCGTCTTCCTTGATGAAGAGTGGGTTGGTAGAAGAACTTGGCCTATCCATCATTCCAAGCAAATTGTGAGTGTGAGAAAGAGAAAAACTTATACCAAATGTATCTTGACCGATGTTGAAGATGGATCAATGATCACTCAAATGTGTAACAAGGAAATAGCACAATTGGTACCAATTCTTGTTGGTTCTCACACCTACACAAGTAAAAGCTTATGGTGGAGCTCGAATAGGATGGTGGCACAAAATTGGATGCAATTGTTAGTGAGACTCAATAATGTTGGAAAATATTCGCAAATTTGCAAATGCAACAAGTAGACCAATAGCAAATAGGGGTACATGGAAACACACACACGGATAGATAAATGGGGTCGTGCAACCAAGGGATGAGCCAAAATGTGGAATCCACGAAAATGCTCTTGTTGCACAACTCTAGAGAGACGCTAGCACGATTGCACAATAGGTGGATACAAAACTTGTGCACAACCTACTAAGCAAAAATGCAACGACTTCTATCCCAAGTATGCTATATGTATGGTGTTCCAATGATATGATCCAAGATGATTGAGTATGACAATCTTAATGTAGTATGATGCTATGGTTCTTGCTTATAAGCTCTTTGCTTATCTTGTCCTTTTGCTTAAAAGCTTGTTTGCCTCTTTCACTTGTGAGCTATTTCTCATGCAAAACTTCACGAACCAAGATAGCAATTGCGTATATGCTATGACAACCTTGTGACACAAGAGATGATACCAAGATATGTACCAAGATGATATGGTATGTATGCAATGGGAGCTATGATCACTAATGTGCACAAGTAACGTTGCCGGCAATACTCAAATGGCTAGTCTCGATAGGTAAGGTATGCAAAATGGTCTATGGGTTTTTCAATGCAATGGCAAGAATGATGATATACCTCAATACCAAGATGATGTGGAAGTTACCGTTCTTGCTTACGGTAAGGGTGTGAAAATTGTAGGATGGTTGTTGTCCAAGACGAGTCCGTGGCGAAGAAGAGCGGCGGTGATGTTGATGTCAAACCGTCCCTATGTTGCCAAAACGCGTTAGGAAATGGAAACCGCAACTCAAATTCTCAAAACAAAACGTGTCAAAATTGTTGGAGTTGGTGGCGGGTAAGCGGTGGTGGTTGCGGAAAGCGGTGGTGGTATGCGGAAGTGACGGTGGTACGCCCAGTCAAAAATTTGGCGAGAGTTAGGCGGGAAACGGAGCGGTGGATGGAAGTGATGCTGCCAGGGGCCGGATGTCCAGGCTTGAGGGCCGGATGTCCGGGGTGGCCGGATGTCCGAAGGTCAAGGGCCGGATGTCCGGGCTCTGGATCCGTGGACGAACTCAATGAACTCGCAGGGAAAAGGCAAATTCGGGGCAAAATTCAGGAGATTTTGTGGAGGAAAATTGGGGAAAAGATGGGGGAAAGCTAGATCTACCTGCTACACACGAAATCCGCGGATCAGATCCAACAAAACTTCATCACACCAACAAATCACAAAAAAAATTGGGGGGCTATTTTTGGGGGGAATTTTTGAAATTGGGACAAAATCAACAAAAATAGGCTAGAAAACAAGGGTAGGGGCTCCAAAATCGTGATCAACCCAGGCTCTTAATACCAAGATGATGTAGGGTGGGAACCCTAGGGCCGATCTTTCATGATTGGAGTGGATCCTACGAAGAACACGAGGGGAAAACGAGAGAAATCACTCAAACCAACAAGATTCGATTACACATGTGCTAGATCCTCGAAACACAAAGAGATACACGATCCACGATCAACAAGGGACGATACAAGTAGCAAGTTCTTCTCCGTGAGGAGGCCTTGAGGGGGGTCTTCTCGTGAGGGGTCTTGAATCCGCTTGGGGGATCTTCTCCTTAGAGGTTGTGGACTCCAATGGAGAAGTAACCAAGTGGATGAGCAAAGCTCTATCTCTCAAATGAGCTACTACTTTGCTAACCCTAGAAAGAGGGTGGAGGAGGAGTATATATAGTCTTGGGGGCGAAGGGGGTACATGGGCCTTGGGCCCTTACACTGTGCGCAGACAGGGGAGGCTGGATGTTCGGGCGTCGGGCTGGATATTCGGGCCTTCACGAAGTGCCGGATGTTCGGGCTAGCGCCAGATGTCCGGGCGGTCGGGGCTGGTCTCGGTGCTCTCTGGATAGGTGGGGTCCAGATATCAGGGCTGGAGACCAGATGTCCGGTGGCTCGGGAAGAGCCGGATGTCCGGACCTTAGCCGGATGTCCGGGCTGACGGGCCCTTCCTTCTGTTCTCTGGATGGCCTTGTCCGGATGTCCGGGCTGAACGACGGATTTCCGGGCCGGGGGCCGGATGTCCAGGCCCTGTAGACTTGGCTGCTGGGCCGTTGCGGCTGGCGACACCTCCAGGGGCCGGATGTCCAGGGTCCTGGCCGGATGTCCGGGTCCTGGGAGCTGTTCTCGACTCCTTCCAATGGTTCTCCTCGTCCATGAACTTGGAGACTTGTCCGTCTTCACGACCATCTCCGAGAGGGTCTTCTAGGTACCTGAGCACACATAGCATTTCCGTTTGAGGTAGTAGCCATGTCTGACATGATTCATATGGAAGTTCATTAAGGAGAGATGTCACCTCGGTCTCGAGAGCTCTTGCACGTGCTCGTGTCATTGGTCCTCTTGGCACTTGGTGAGACGATGATAGGTCCATGGGGATGACCATAAGATGCTCCGCATCAGGCGAGGCAGAGGATGAATGAGCAGTACCCCTGCGCATTTTTCTCTCTTAAGGGAAAGGACGTAGGGGAGGGGCGCGACTCTTCAGAAAGTTACCGTTTTACATTAACTGCTGTAGTCCCACACCCCCACGACCCGCGGTAATTACGCGAAGTGGACGTTGGATTGACTGGTCATCATGACTAACCGTTGCACGCGCAGCATTCTCTCGCCACTTGTCCATGAACTGTTTGGGGCCTAACCCAACATGCCCAGCGACACGTATGGCTCAGGCCCGGGGGCTTCTGTCCGGGTACACAAACAGGGGTGTATGTTTTCCCCTAACTTGTGCACGGACAGCAACCCTCCGGTCCGGCAACTCTCAGCATCCGAGACCAGGCCAAGCAGGAGAGATCAGCTCTTTGAGAAATCAAAGTGCGGATCAAGAAGACCAAGACCGACAAAAGGAGCAAGATGCCACTAAGGAAAAACCTCCCTTGCTGGGTAGGCGAGCCTGGCGGGGACGAGGTTGCCCCGAAGAGAAGTCTCAAGATTGCCCCGACAGGCTTGCCGGGGACGCTGAGGGCGGATTACCCCGCCAAGGCTCCACCGCACCACCTCAGAGCAACCCAAGTCATCGATCGATGCGGTGTCGAGCCCCCAAGTGGCTAAGTGGCCATTTCTTGGCACATGGCAGCCACTTTCGGAGGAAATCACCTCCAAATGACACCAGTCCAGGGACGTGTCACGTAGGCAGGCGAGAAGGTGGCCGAACAAGCACGGCAAGGCTTGCCGGGCTACGCTACGATGTGACACTAAGCGGCGCATTTAATGCGCTCTATCCTTCCTGCAGAGTTAGGTATGATAGCACTGTTCGCTATCTAATCAGTACGCAAAGTGACCCCTTGACCTATAAAAGGAGGGCCATGGCAACCTTAGAAAGGATTCGGACCCTTATACACTAATACGCGCGTAGCTGCTCTCGCCCCGAGGCGACCTTGCTGGGCTAGAGTGCTGCGTCTCCACCACGGTCCTCTAATCAATCCACCAAAGCAGGAGTAGGGTTTTACTCCTCGCGGCGGCCCAAACCTAGGTAAAAACTGCCCGTGTGATCGCTGCCGCGCTGCCCCATGCCCTCCACTCTTTGTGCAATGTGTCCTTCTCCCCTGCTGAACCACAAGGGGCCGATGGCCCCATAGGTGGCCGTGTTTTCCCACGACTGTAGGCATCGGCAATGCACATGACATATCGCAAGCACGAACACAAAGCAATAGCAAAGTATCATCATAGGCATGGGGTACAACGCAAACATGGCGATAACAAGCAATATCTCCACCCAACTTGCAAATACACATACAAGTACTAGAATCAATCATCATGTGTAATGCAAAGTATGGGTCACAAATGCATGTCAAAGGCATAGGAATAAGCATATAATGCAAAGTGAACATGGCAATATGGGCAAATGATATATAATGGACAATAACCCATAACCATGTGAGGGCCATGTAGAAGAAATGCGCGAAACTCTTGCACAAAGAGGGAGGGTGGTGGGTAAGCACTCCATAGTGGCGCAAGTCTTCATTGCTCTCTAGAGCTCGTTTCGTCAACTCGTGCGCTTGCGAGGTTGACAAGTAACTGTGAGAACCTACACAACATAGACACAAATGAAACAATGTGTGTGTGTGGTAAATGTACACATCATCCATCATGATGTGTATGTGCACGTGAGAGATATCACAAGATAAACAATGCTCAAAGAAATTTGAGGCATGGTAGAGAAATATGCCATCCATCATGCAATGATAGTTATTGTGTTCAACATGATTGGGACGCAAATTATAACAAGTTTGTGGCACAGTAATAGCATTTTTATTCATTGGATGCATATGGTGCACACAATCATGGGAATCATGCAATTCACAGGATGGATCAAATTCTCCAAGCATGTATGAGGAAACTATGGGGGTCTCCTCATGGGCAATAGCGGAAGCATAACATGGATAAAATTGACAACATGGCAAACAATGCATGTCCGAAGCTAGGTGGTCATGGCATGGCATATAATGGAAATGATGCAAAGGGAGCATATCAATATCATCACAAGAAAAATGAAAGCCAATAACCATGGGTTTGCCATCTATGCCGTATGTGCAAATTGGGTTTATTTGAATGGCATATGCATAGTCACTACGATGAGATTGCAAATAAGACATATGATTGATCTCATGCATAGCATATGAAAAGTCAAGCAGATTGTCTAACATGATGTGACCGAGAGAATTATCACAAGAAATCCTATGCAACATGGCATGGAAACTAATAGACTCCACATGGCAATCATCAAACTCATCATAAATGGGTAAATCATCGCATGAGGAAGTCGCACTATCATGAAGCATGTTAATAGGAGGATTAACATCATGCCAACAATCAATATCAAGAGTGTCCACTAGTGGGACAAGAGCATCACCTTCACCTATGTTACCTTTCTCATTCCACTCATGTGGTGTAGGTGAGGTGGCAAGGACCAACTCGTGGCCATTGTCATCGTGATGGAACCATGTCGGGGGTGTATCATAGTCCACCATGGCCATCGTCTTGTCCAAAGGAAGGACGAAGTCGTCGAGGGTCAGCGCGTCATCATATATGGGACCTAGCACCAAGTGAGAAGACACAATAGAGGTAGAGGGTAAGTCGTTAGTAATCGAAATGGCCTCACATGCCCTATCAACTACCTCACTCTCTCTATGTGGTGGCTCACTCACTCCCTCAAAATAGGTGCACTCAAGCTCACATATGGTGGAGTCAGTCATCTCACTCAAGTGGTGGTGGTTGTGGGTCTCCTCACATGGGAATTGGGTCATCTCATCATATATGGGGCTAGTGGCGAACGCACTCTCACTCTCAATATGGGTGCTCATGTCGCTCAAGTCATCTCGAAATGCCGCCATGGTCGAAGGGGGAATCCCATGCTCAACCGTATCATAACTGTCACCGTGGATGAAGGCCGAAGATCGCACATCATCACTCGCCTCCATGACCGAAGGGAAAATCCCATGCTCAATCATATCACTCTCGCCTCCAAAGATGGAAGCGCCATCTTTGCTCGTCATCATGTCGCCCACCTCCAAATCTTGGTCCTTGAGTTGCTCCATAGTCGTAGTCGTCATGCCATCTTCAAAAAGAGTCGTGGTAGACTCGGCATTGTCAATGCCACAAAGAGGGATGGCGGTGAATTCGAACTTGGGAGCATCGTCTTGGAGCTCGTCGGGCTTGGACATCTTGGAGGTACTGGCCTCATGCTCGCCGTCTTGGAGCGTGCTCGTCGCGAAGTGTGCTCGGGGTTGAGTAGACTTGGCCTTCTTGAGTTCTTGCTCTGCCTTGAGAGCACCAATGTAGAGGTCATCGAGGGACTCATAGTTGTTGGTGAAGATAATCTTGATGATGTCGTTGTTCAATCCAACCGTGAAGTGGAACTTCATCCAAATGGGGTCGTCCACACTGGCTCATCACAAGGCTTTCTTCATCTTCTTGAAGTACTCGTCGAGGGACTCGGATCCTTGGATGGTGTTCTCCAGTTGGTGTTGAAGATGTTCGGTGAAGGCAGAAGGTACAAACTCACGCTGCATAGCTTTCTTTGTCTTGGGCCTACTCACGTCGAAGTTCTTCGAAGGTGTGTGAAGCCACCATGTCGATGCGTAGTCGTGGAAGTTACTTATGGCGCAATTCACTTGATCTTTAGAGGGGACTTGATGTAGCTTGAGGTAGTCATAAATATTGCGCTCCCACTCCAGGTACTCTTCGGGGTCATGAGTCCCAAAGAATGGAATCTCATCGTCATTAGCGAAGTCGAAGGAGCTCGGGAGGTAGTGGACTTGAGCTCGTGGAGTAGGCGAAGATGCTGTACGTCCAAAGGCGAAGATCCCTTTAAGTCACTAGGCAAAGATGCCAATGTAGTTGATGAAGCCGTAGTGTCAGGGTTGATGTCACGGCTCTGTATGGCCTGTGCGCATGGGGGTGCAGGAGGCCATGTGCACGGGGTCCCGTGTGCATGGGGGTCGCAGGCCCGTGTGCACGGGGGTGGCAGAGAAGCCAACTCTCATCCAAAAGGTCATTCTTCACGGTCTAGTAGATGTCGATGCTTGTGTGTAGTTGCCGGAGATGGTTGCTCGGAAGTCTTTGAACTTGAGCATCTTCTCGGAGATGAGGAAGACGTCTTGCGGTTGTTGATGAGGACTTTGAGCTCCTCCATGTGCTTATCCATCTTGGCGTCGATGCATTTCTTTGTGACATCGAACTCGGCGTCGTGGTTGTAGACTAGAGATGATATGTGATGACCCACAAGTATAGGGGATCTATCATAGTCCTTTCGATAAGTAAGAGTGTCGAACCCAACGAGGAGCAGAAGGAAATGACAAGCGGTTTTCAGTAAGGTATTCTCTGCAAGCACTGAAATTATCGGTAACAGATAGTTTTGTGATAAGATAATTCATAACGGGTAACAAGTGTAACAAAGGTGCAGCAAGGTGGCCCAATCCTTTTTGTAGCAAAGGACAAGCCTGGATGAACTCTTATATAAAGCAAAGCGCTCCCGAGGACACATGGGAATTACTGTCAAGTTAGTTTTCATCATGCTCATATGATTCGCGTTCGTTACTTTCATAATTTGATATGTGGGTGGACCGGTGCTTGGGTGCTGTCCTTACTTGGACAAGCCTCCCACTTATTATTAACCACTCTCGCAAGCATCCGCAACTACGAAAGAAGAATTAAGATAAATCTAACCATAGCATGAAACATATGGATCCAAATCAGCCCCTTACGAAGCAACGCATAAACTAGGGTTTAAGCTTCTGTCACTCTAGCAACCCATCATCTACTTATTACTTCCCAATGACTTCCCCTAGGCCCAAACAATGGTGAAGTGTCATGTAGTCGACGTTCACATAACACCACTAGAGGAAAGACAACATACATCTCATCAAAATATCGAACGAATACCAAATTCACATGATTACTTATAACAAGACTTCTCCCATGTCCTCAGGAACAATCATAACTACTCACAAAGCATATTCATGTTCATAATCAGAGGAGTATTAATTACCATTAAGGATCTGAATATATGATCTTCCACCAAATAAACCAACTAGCAACAACTACTAGGAGTAATCAACACTACTAGCAACCCACAGGTACCAATCTGAGGTTTTGAGACGAAGATCGGATACAAGAGATGAACTAGGGTTTGGAGAGGAGGTGGTGCTGGTGCAGATGTTGATGGAGATTGACCCCCTCTCGATGAGAGGATCGTTGGTGATGACGATGGCTTTGATTTCCCCTCCCGGAGGGAAGTTTCCCTGGCAGAATAGCTCCGCCGGAGCCCTAGATTGGTTCTGCCCAAGTTCCGCCTCGAGACGGCGGTGCTACATCCCGAAAGCTCTCTTATGATTTTTTCCAAGTTAAAAGACATCATATAGCAGAAGAGGGGCACCGGAGCCTGCCAGGGGGCCCACAAGCCAGAGGGCGCGCCCAGGGGGGTAGGGCGCGCCCCCCACCCTTGTGGCCACCTGGTGGGTCCCCTATGGTATTTTCTTCACCCAATATTTTTTATATATTCCAAAATAATTCTCCGTAAATTTTCAGGACTTTTGGAGTTGTGCAAAATAGGTCTCTCAGATTTATAACCTTTCCGGTCCAGAATTCCAGCTGCCGGCATTCTCCCTCTTCATGTAAACCTTGTAAAATAAGAGAGAAAAGGCATAAATATTGTACCATGATGTGTAATAACAGCCCATAATGCAATAAATATCAATATAAAAACATGATGCAAAATGGACGTATCAACTCCCCCAAGCTTAGACCTCGCTTGTCCTCAAGCGAAAGCCGAGATCGATAATCATGCCCACATGTTTAGAGATAGAGGTGTCGATAAAATAAAATAAGGACATGAAGGCATCATGATCATCTTTAGAACAGCAACATATATTGTCATATAATTTCTTTTGTTAATGTAACAATTCATTCACAAGGTAAAGTATGAAACAAGAACTTTATTGAAAACTAACAAACTATGATCTCAGTCATTGAAACAATTGCAATTTATCATAACATTGGAAAGAGTTAATGTAAGAGCTTTTGTATAGCAAGTCCACATACTCAACCATCTCTTAGTCTTTCATAATTGCTAACACTCACGCGATACTTATGAGTTCAATGCCTCAGTCTGACACAGAGAAAGATAGGGGCTTATGGTTTCGCCTCCCAACCTTTTACCTCAAGGGTAATGTCAACAATAATAGCTTATGAATATCTACATCCGAGTGGATATATATATTTCGATCTCCCCCCAACATTAAGTGCTTGCCAAAAAGAAAAAGTGTAAAAAGGAATAGGTGGTGATCACCATGACTCTTGTATTAAAGTAGAGGGTAAATAAAAGATAGGCCCTTCACAGAGGGAAGCAGAGGTTGTCATGCGCTTTTATGGTTGGATGCACAAAATCTTAGCGCGAAAGAACGTCACTTTATATTGCCGCTTGTGATACAGAACTTTATTATGTAGTCTGTCGCTTTTATTTCTTCTATATCACAAGTTCGTATAAAGCTTATTTTCCTCACACTAATAGATCATACATATTTAAAGAGCAATTTTTATTGCTTGCACCGATGACAACTTACTTGAAGGATCTTACTCAATCCATAGGTAGGTATGGTGGACTCTCATGGCAAAACTGGGTTAAGGGATGTTTGGATCCACAAGTAGTATCTCTACTTGGTGCGAAAGATTTGGCTAGCAAGGGGTGAGAAGCAAGCTCGACATGTTGGAGGATCCATAATAATATAACTTGTATTCGGATATAAAGAAACATAACCTATTACGTTGTCTTCCTTGTCCAACATCAACTCTTTAGCATATAATATTTTAATGAGTGCTCACAATCACAAAAGATGTCCAAGATAGTATATTTATATGTGAGACCTCTCTTTCTTTATTACTTCCTATTAATTGCAACAACGACCAAAACTTTGTTTCTCAACTAACAACAAGTTTCATGCGACATACTTCTTATAAGTGAAGTCGTCACTTCCCATAAGATCTTTATATAATCTTTTATTTATTTTATTCTTTATATCTTTTTCTCATGATCATGGCAAGAAAGCAAAGCCCTCAACTCAAAACTAATCTTTATTATATAACTCTCGGACTCGATTACATAGAGGGAACATAGAGCAAAACTCAAAGCTAGATCATACTAAAAACTTATTCTACTAAACCAAGGTATAACCAAAAGGATCGAACTAAGAAAAACAATAAAGGTAAAAGTGTGATGGTGATACGATACCGGGGCTCCTCCCCCAAGCTTGGCAGTTGCCAAGGGGAGTGCCCATACCCATGTGTTTATGTCTCTTTCTTCGGGGGTGGCGATGATGGAGTTGTTGAAGTTGAAAGAATCTTATCCTCCGTCTTCCAAGGCATAGGTTCACCATCGTAAAAAGATGAACGAGTCTCCGGGAACCTCAAATCTGCAGCCAAACTCATCCTCTTAAATATGTATTCATACTCATAGTTTTGGTTTTGAAGGTCATAGATCTAGGCTTCGAGATGCTCGATTCTCTCATGAAGCTTGAAGATGGCCTCTCCGATGTTCTTGGCGTCTAGCTTGTGGTCACGGGTAAATTCCGTGATCATCAAGTGATTGGTGTTGAGTCCACGTTCCACCATCCCTTGGCACTTGAAGACTTGCTGCTCCATTGCTTTGAGTCTTGTCTCCACGCTTCCGGTCTTCTTTGGACCTTCAACATCGCTGATGTGCAGCACCCCCTCACGCATCTCAATGGTCTGAGGGTGTTGCAGCACCTCTGCGAGGTAAGGGTTGATGACCTTCTCGAAAACTTGTCCTTGGGGGCGCTTGGAGACGTCATGGCGATCTAGGTCTGTCAGAAAAACAACTCGAAACAAGAACAAAGGATTTTGTCGTGGTATGGTGGTCAAAACCTTCAGGAGATTATATAATGATTTTTTTCCGACCAAAAGAAGTGTTCCAAAGGAAAATGGAGTCCGAAAGGCACACGAGGTGGCCACAAGGCAGGGAGGCGCGCCCCGGGGGGTAGGGCGCGCCCCCAGGCCTTCTCGCCTCCTCGTGGACTTTTCGGACTACTTTTAATTTTCCTATTTATTTAAATATTCCAAAACGGAGTAAAATTGCTTCTGGAAAAGTTTTGGAGTCGGTTTACCTACCTTATCACATACCTATTCCTTTTCGGAGTCTGAAATGTTCGGGTAGGTCTCCTTTATGTACTCCTCTAGGGTTATGGTATTAATAATATTGGTCTCAACATTTATGGGAGTACCTGAGATATAATGTTTGATTATTTGCCCATTTACCACCTTCGGCGTTGTTGATCTTGGTGGCACGGGAACGATACACTTCCTCGATAATATAAGGACCTTCCCATTTAGAGAGAAGCTTTCCTGCAAAAAATCTTAAACGAGAGTTGTATAGCAAGACAAGGTCACCTACATTAAATTCACGCTTTTGTATCCTTTTGTCATGCCATCTTTTAACTTTTTCTTTAAACAACTTGGCATTCTCATAGGCCTGGGTTCTCCATTCATCAAGTGAGCTAATGTCAAATAACCTCTTTTCACCGGCAAGTTTGAAATCGTAGTTGAGCTCTTTAATTTCCCAATACGCCTTATGTTCTAGTTCTAGAGGTAAGTGACATGCTTTTCCATAAACCATTTTATACGGAGACATACCCATAGGGTTTTTATAAGCAGTTCTATAAGCCCATACTGCATCATCAAGTTTCTTAGACCAATTCTTTCTAGATCTATTAACAGTCTTTTGCAAGATCAATTTAATTTCTCTATTGCTCAATTCTACTTGGCCACTAGACTGAGGATGATAAGGAGATGCAATTCTATGGTTGACATCATATTTAGCAAGCAATTTACGGAAAGCACCATGAATAAAGTGTGAACCACCATCCGTCATCAAATATCTAGGGACTCCAAACCTCGGGAAAATAACTTCTTTAAGCATTTTAATGGAGGTGTTATGATCAGCACTACTAGTTGGAATAGCTTCTACCCACTTAGTAACATAATCAACAGCAACCAAAATATGTGTATACCCATTGGAGGAAGGAAAAGGTCCCATATAATCAAAACCCCAAACATCAAATGGTTCAATAACAAGTGAATAATTCATAGGCATTTCCTGACGTCTACTAATATTACCAATTCTTTGACATTCATCACAAGACAAGACAAACTTACGAGCATCCTTGAAAAGAGTAGGCCAATAAAAACCAGATTGTAATACCTTGTGTGTAGTTCTATCTCCAGCATGGTGTCCTCCGTAGGCCTTGGAGTGACACTTGCGTAGGATCTATTCCTGTTCATGCTCAGGTACACAACGTCTAATAACACCATCTACTCCTTCTTTATAAAGATGTGGGTCATCCCAGAAGTAATGTCTTAAATCATAGAAAAACTTTTTTCTTTTGTTGGTATGTGAAGCTAGGTGGTATAAATTTAGCAACAATATAATTAGCATAATCAGCATACCATGGAGCATTACATGAAGCATTAATGACAGCTAATTGTTCATCAGGGAAGCTATCATCAATAGGTAGTGGGTCATCAAGAACATTCTCTAACCTAGACAAGTTATCTGCTACGGGGTTCTCGGCACCCTTTCTATCAATAATATGCAAATCAAATTCTTGCAGCAAGAGAACCCATCTAATAAGTCTAGGTTTAGCATCTTTCTTTTCCATAAGGTATTTGATAGCAGCATGATCAGTGTGAACAGTAACTTTGGAATCAACAATATAAGATCTGAACTTATCACAAGCAAACACAACTGCTAAAAATTCTTTTTCAGTAGTAGCATAATTTCTTTGAGCACTGTCTAGAGTTTTACTAGCATAATGGATAACATTTAATTTCTTATCAACTCTTTGTCCTAGAACAGCACCAACAGCATAATCACTAGCATCACACATAATTTCAAAGGGTAGGTTCCAATCAGGTGGTTGAACAATAGGTGCAGAAATCAAGGCTTTCTTAAGTATTTCAAATGCTTCTACGCAATCATCATCAAAAACAAATGGAACATCTTTTTGCAAGAGATTAGTAAGAGGCCTAGAGATTTTAGAGAAGTCTTTGATAAATCTCCTATAGAAACCAGCATGACCAAGGAAACTTCTTATACCTTTGATATCTTTAGGACACGGTATTTTTTCAATAGCATCTACTTTAGCTTTATCAACTTCGATTCCTTTTTCGGAGATTTTATGCCCCAAGACAATACCTTCATTAACCATAGTGGCACTTCTCCCAGTTCAAGACAAGATTAGTTTCTTCACATCTCTGCAAAACTCGATCAAGGTTGCTTAAGCAATCATCAAAAGAAGTTCCATAAACGGAGAAATCATCCATGAAAACCTCAACAATCTTTTCACAAAAGTAAGAGAATATAGCAGTCATACATCTTTGAAAGGTGGCAGGTGCATTGCATAAACCAAAAGGCATACGTCTATAAGCAAAGGTACCGAAAGGGCAAGTAAAAGTGGTCTTTTCTTGATCCTCTTTTGACACAGGTATTTGAGAGAAACCAGAATAACCATCTAGAAAGCAAAAGTGTGTATGTTTTGATAGTCTTTCTAGCATTTGATCAACAAAAGGTAGAGGATAATGATCTTTCCTAGTAGCTTTATTTAATTTTCTAAAATCAATTACCATCCTATAACCTGTAACAATTCTTTGTGGAATCAATTCATTCTTATCATTAGGAACAACAGTAATACCTCCCTTCTTAGGGACACAATGAACATGACTTACCCATCTACTATCAGCAATAGGATAAATTATACCTGCCTCCAGAAGCTTTAATATTTCATTCCTCACCACTTCCTTCATCTTAGGATTCAACCGTCGTTGGTGATCAACAACAGGTTTAGCATCAGGCTCCATATTAATTTTGCGCTGACATAGAGTGGGACTAATGCCCTTAAGATCATCAAGAGTATATCCAATAGCGGCACGGTGCTTCCTCAGAGTTTTCAATAATTTCTTTTCTTCATGCTCTGAAAGGTTAGCAATAATAATAACAGGATATATCTTCTTTTCATCAAGATAAGCATATTTCAGAGTATCAGGTAATTGTTTAAGCTCAAACACGAGATCACCCTTGGATGGAGGTGGATCCCCAAGAATCTCAACAGGCAAGTTGTGTTTCAAAACAGGCATTTGGTTAAAGAATATTTCATCTAATTCCTTCCTTTCATTCATGAACATATCATTTTCATGGTCTAGCAAATATTGTTCTAAAGGATCGGTAGGAGGCACAACAATAGAAGCAAGACCAATAATTTCATATTTACTAGGTAATTCTTTGTCATGGGGTTGTCTATGAAATTTGGAGAAATTAAACTCATGAGACACATCCCCAAAACTTACAGTAACAGTTTCTTTCTCACAATCTATCTTAGCATTAATAGTGTTCAAGAAAGGTCTACCAAATATAATGGGACAAAAATCATCTTGTGGGGAACCAAGAACAAGAAAATCAGTGGGGTATTTTATTTTCCCACACAAGACTTCAACATCTCTAACAATCCCAATTGGTGATATAGTATCTCTATTAGCAAGTTTAATAGTAACATCAATTTCTTCTATCTCAGCAATTGCAATATCATTCATAATTTCTTGATATAAGGTAAAGGGAATTGCACTCACACTAGCACCCAAATCACATAAGTCATAATAACAGTGATCTCTTATTTTAACAGAGACAACAGGCATGCCGACAATAGGTCTATGTTTATCTTTATCATCAGGTCTAGCAATTCTAGTAGCTTCATCACAGAAGTAAATAACATGCCCATCAATATTATCGACCAAAAGATCTTTAACCATAGCAATACTAGGTTCAACTTTAATTTGTTCAGGGGGTGTAGGTGTCCTAGTATAACTCTTTCGAACCATAGCTGAAGCTTTAGCATGTTCCTTTATTCTAACAGGGAAAGGTGGTTTCTCGATGTAAGCAGTAGGAACAACAGGATCAACATTATAAGTAATAGTTTCTTCTTCAGCTTTAATTGGTTCCACTACTTTCACTTCAATGGGAGGATGATATTTAAACCACTTCTCCTTATGGATATCAACATGAGTAGCGAACGATTCACAGAAAGAAGCTACTATCTCAGAGTCAAGTCCATATTTAGTGCTAAATTCACGAAAAGCATCGGTATCCATAAAAGATTTAACACAATCAAACTTAAGGTTTATACCTGACTCCTTATCTTCGTCGAGTTCCCAATCTTTAGGGTTGCGTTTAATTCTTTCCAATAAATCCCATTTGAATTCAATAGTCTTCTTCATAAAAGAACCAGTATAAGAAGTATCGAGCATGGATTGATCATTACAAGAAAGCCGAGCATAAAAAATTTGAATAATAATTTCTCTTGAGAGATCATGATTGGGGCATGAATATAACATTGACTTAAGCCTCCCCCAAGATTGAGCGATACTTTCCCCTTCACGTGGCCAAAAATTATAAATATAATTCTGATCATGATGAACTAGATGCATAGGATAAAACTTCTGATGAAATTCCAATTTCAATCGGTTGTAGTTCCAAGTCCCAATATCATCGCATAGCCTATACCATGTCAGTGCCTTCTCCTTCAAAGATAAAGGGAATACCTTCTTCTTGACTTCATCCTCGGGCAAACCTGCAAGCTTAAATAATCCACAAACTTCATCCACATAGATTAGATGCATATCAGGATGTAATGTTCCATCTCTTGCACAAGGATTAGCTAGCAGTTTCTCTATCATACCCGAAGTAATTTCATAATAAACATTTTCAGTAGGTTCAGTAGGTTGAGGGGCAACTCTTTGCTCTTCCGGTCGGGGTAAAGATACCACGAACAAACCCTTCAAAGGATTATTTTCCATAGCAACAAGTGACAGTAAATTTCAGCACACTATATAAATTTTTCCTTACCAAAGGCGCTTCACTCCCCAGCAACGGCGCAAGAAAAGAGTCTTGATGACCCATAAGTATAGGGGATCTATCGTAGTCCTTTCGATAAGTAAGAGTGTCGAACCCAACGAGGAGCAGAAGGAAATGACAAGCGGTTTTTAGTAAGGTATTCTCTGCAAGCACTGAAATTATCGGTAACAGATAGTTTTGTGATAAGATAATTCGTAACGGGTAACAAGTAACAAGTGTAACAAAGGTGCAGCAAGGTGGCCCAATCCTTTTTGTAGCAAAGGACAAGCCTGGACGAACTCTTATATAAAGCAAAGAGCTCCCGAGGACACATGGGAATTACTGTCAAGTTAGTTTTCATCATGCTCATATGATTCGCGTTCGTTACTTTGATAATTTCATATGTGGGTGGATCGGTGCTTGGGTGCTGTCCTTACTTGGACAAGCCTCCCACTTATGATTAACCACTCTCGCAAGCATCTGCAACTATGAAAGAAGAATTAAGATAAATCTAACCATAGCATGAAACATATGGATCCAAATCAGCCCCTTACGAAGCAACGCATAAACTAGGGTTTAAGCTTCTGTCACTCTAGCAACCGACCATCTATTTATTACTTACCATTGCCTTCCCCTAGGCCCAAACAATGGTGAAGTGTCATGTAGTCGACGTTCACATAACACCACTAGAGGAAAGACAACATACATCTCATCAAAATATCGAACGAATACCAAATTCACATGATTACTTATAACAAGACTTCTCCCATGTCCTCAGGAACAAACGTAACTACTCACAAAGCATATTCATGTTCATAATCAGAGGAGTATTAATTATCATTAAGGATCTGAACATATGATCTTTCACCAAATAAACCAACTAGCATCAACTACAAGGAGTAATCAACACTACTAGCAACCCACAGGTACCAATCTGAGGTTTTGAGACAAAGATCGGATACAAGAGATGAACTAGGGTTTGGAGAGGAGGTGGTGCTAGTGAAGATGTTGATGGAGATTGACCCCCTCTCAATGAGAGGATCGTTGGTGATGACGATGGCTTCGATTTCCCCCTCCCGGAGGGAAGTTTCCCTGGTAGAACAGCTCCGCCGGAGCCCTAGATTGGTTCTGCCCAAGTTCCGCCTCGGGACGGCGGCGCTTCATCCCGAAAGCTCTCTTATGATTTTTTCCAGGTCAAAAGACATCATATAGCAGAAGAGGGGCACCGGAGCCTGCCAGGGGGCCCACAAGCCAGGGGGCGCGCCCAGGGGGGTAGGGCATGCCCCCCACCCTTGTGGCCACCTGGTGGGTCCCCTCTGGTATTTTCTTCGCCTAGTATTTTTATATATTCCAAAATAATTCTCCATAATTTTTCAGGACTTTTGGAGTTGTGCAGAATAGGTCTATCAGATTTACAGCCTTTTCGATCCAGAATTCCAGCAGCCGGCATTCTCCCTCTTCATGTAAACCTTGTAAAATAAGAGAAAAAAGGCATAAGTATTGTACCATAATGTGTAATAACAGCCCATAATGCAATAAATATCAATATAAAAACATGATGAAAAATGGACGTATCAATATGCTTTGCCTATCCATTACAAGACTCGAGCAAAGGTGAGTAGGAAATGAGATAAACAATACCAAGCTACCTTGATAGAGGCGAAGGTGTCCCGGTGTTTCGATGAGATAGCTATCGTTTTCTGTGGGAGTCGACTTTGACGATCCGACTACGAACGTGCGAAGACGTCCCACCTTAACAATCCCTAAACCAACTTCCGAGGGGTTATTGACCACGCTGGAGCATGATCAACCTGACCACGAGGGTCTATTTCCTGCGAGCAAACAAAGAACAAGCAAGAAACTGAGATTGCAATGTGGATATTGCGAATATAAGAGGAAAGCTTTATTGATGAAAGTGGGGTTCTGTGACGCCTTGGTCTGGTCGTTGAACTCAAACAAAGTACGCGAGTTGCACCTATTGCGAACTTTAGTCTAAACAAAACCCAAAGTCTAAACGGTGCCTTAAGGGTTGTATTTGTAGGGGGAAGAGAGGGATTTCGTCCCCCCTTGGCAAGCTGGGACTAAAACACCTCCTGAGTCGTTTCCCCTACAATACGGACTCTAAAAAATAGCCTATATGTAGTATTTCAAAATTACATGGGCCTGGCCCAAAAATATGGTGGCGCAGCACCTATATTAAGCTATGGACGAAATTTATGAAAGGGCATCTTTTATATTTCGTCCATGCACGTGTACGTCATCATGGTGGCTCCAAAATGCTGAAAACTCCACCAGAAACTCCATTCTTGTTCCCCTTGCGCATGCCATCATCTCCATGCTTGATCATACTCCAATATTCATCCTTCTTGTCCAAGCTAGGCCCTTCATTTGAAAGCAAAACAAATGTATCCAATTTACGCAGTATCATATTCTCATGAACATTAGAATCGTTACCAAGAAACAAAAGTACCTTGTAATTTAGTTGGCGTGCACGAGCTCTAGTAATTGGTCATGTAGGTAAGAGCAGGGGTTGTGGGTGTAACTGTGGTAGTGATGTCCTCATCATCCTCCCTTTCTTCAAGTAAAGTCGCCCTCGACGGAAGCTCATCTTCCTCACCCAAGTAAGGCTTCAAATTTGCAATGTTAAAAGTGCGACTAACCCCAAAATCTACAGGCAACTCAAGTTTATATGCATTATCATTTATTTTCTCTAACACCTGAGAAGGAACATCAGCATGTTGCATTAGCTTTGATTTGCGGAAATCAGGAAATCTATCCTTACGCAAATGTAACCAAACAAGATCTCAAGGTGCAAAGACAAAATGTTTTCTACCCTTATCTCCAACAAGTTTATATTTATCATTCATACGCTCAATGTTTTCCTTAGTTAACTCATGCATTTTTAAGATCAATTCAGCATGTTGTTTAGCATCAAAATTAACCTTCTCCAAAGATAGAAGAGGCAACAAATCAATGGGTGCACGAGGTAGAAAACCATACACAATCTCAAAAGGGCACATCTTAGTAGTAGAATGCAGTGAACGATTATAAGCAAATTCAATATGAGGCAAGCACTTTTCCCACATTTTAAGGTTATTCTTCAAAACAACCCTAAGCATAGTAGACAATGTTCTATTGACTACTTCAGTTTGTCCATCAGTTTGGGGTTGACATGTAGTACTAGAAAGCAGTTTAGTCCCCAACTTAGCCCATAAGCATCTCCAAAAGTGGCTAAGAAACTTAGTATCATGATCTGAAACAAGAGTATTTGACACACCATGCAAGCAAATAATTTCACGAAAGAACAAATCAGAAATATTAGCAGCATCATTGCTTTTATGACATGGCATAAAGTGTGCCATTTTCGAAAATCTATCCACGACAACAAATATGCTATCCCTCCCCTTCTTTGTTCGAGGTAAACCTAAAACAAATTCCATAGAGATATCCTCCCAAGGAACACTAGGTACAGACAAAGGCATATATAAACCATGAGGATTGAGTCGTGACTTACCTTTTTCACATGTAGTGCAGCGAGCAACAAAATGCTCAACATCCCGTCTCATCTTTGGCCAAAAGAAATGTGTAGCAAGTATATCCTCCGTCTTCTTCACGCCAAAGTGTCCCATTAATCCTCCTCCATGCGCCTCCTGCAACAACAAAAGATGAATAGAGCAAGCTGGAATGCATAGCTTGTTAGCACAGAACACAATAATGACGAACTTGTTCCATGTTATTCCTTCTTTAAAATTCTACATTACATCTCTAAAATCAGCATCATGCACATATTGATCTTTGATGGTCTCCAAACCAAATATTTTAAAGTCAAGTTGTGAAAGCACAGTATAGCGACGAGACAATGCATCAGCAATAACATTTTCTTTACCCTTCTTGTGTTTAATGACATAAGGGAAAGTCTCAATGAATTCAACCCATTTAGCATGTCTATGGTTCAGTTTAGCTTGACTCTTAATATGTTTCAAAGATTCATGATCAGAATGTATAACAAATTCTTTGGGCCATAAATAATGTTGCCATGTTTCTAAAGTCCGAATAAGAGCATATAATTCTTTATCATAAGTAGAATAGTTCAGACTAGGCCCACTCAATTTTTCAGAAAAGTATGCAACATGTTTGCCATCTTGTAATAACACACCTCCTAATCCAATTCCACTAGCAGCACATTCAACCTCAAAAGTCTTATTAAAATCATGAAGTTGGAGTACTGGAGCATGTGTCAACTTATCTTTCAATACCGTGACGGCTTTTTCCTGTGCGGTACCCCAAACAAAAGGCACATCCTTCTTTGTAAGCTCATTGAGAGGTGCAGCAATGGTGCTGAAATCTCTCACAAAATGCCTATAGAAACCAGCGAGGCCAACTCCTCACTTGTGTGACGGTTTTGGGTTGCGGCCAACTCTCAATAGCTTCAATCTTGGCTTTATCAACTTCAATTCCCTACGGGGTAACAACATTGCCAGGAAAAGATACTCGGTCGGTGCAAAAGGTGAACTTCCCGAGGTTACCAAACAAACGTGCATCACATAGAGCAATAAAAACTGCACGTAAATGTTCCAAATGTTCCTCCAAAGAACTGCTATATATCAGTATACCATCAAAGCAAACTACCATAAATCATCCAATGAAAGCACATAAAACTTCATTCATTAATCTCATGAAATTACTAGGTGCATTAGCTAACCCAAAAGGCATGACTAACCACTCATATAATCCAAACTTAGTTTTAAATGCTATTTTCCATTCATCTTCCAATTTCAAATGAGTTTGATGGTATCAACTACGCAAATCAACTTTGGAGAATATTGTAGAGCCACTAAATTCATCAGGCATATCATCTAGCCTAGGAATAGTAATATTATTAACGCATCGACAATCAACACACATACGTGATGTACCATCCTTTTTAGGTACTAATATAACAGGAACAACAAAAGGACTAAGAGATTCACGTATATAACCTTTGTCGAGCAGCTCCTGTACTTGACGCATAATCTCCATCGTCTCCTCTGGATTGGTACGGTATGGCGCACGGTTTGGCAGCGAAGCACCGGGAATTAAGTCAATCTAATGCTCAATCCCTCGAATAGGTGGTAATCCCGGTGGCACGTCTTGTGGAAAGACGTCATTGAACTCCTGCAGAATGTTAGTGACAGCAGGAGGCAAAGAGGAAGGCATGTCCTTGAATGAAAATAATGCATCTTTGCACACGAAAGCATAGTGTCGTGGAAGAACACGATCACCTATGGGGCCGTCGGCCCCTTGTGGTTCGGCAAGGGGGAAGATCAGGTTGCACAAAGATTGGAGGCCATGAAACAGCACGATAGTGGTGACATTGGTGGTTTTTACCCAGGTTCGGGCCGCTGGGAAGCATAAAACCCTACTCCTGCTTTGGTAGATTGGATGGAGGAACACGATGAACACGCAGCGCTCAAGCCCGGCAAGGTGGCCTCAGGGACAGATGCTACGCGCGTACAAGTATGCAAGGGTCCGAATCCTTTGCTAGTTTGCCTTGGACCTCCTTTATAGCTCAAGTGATGCAGAGCATCCTATGGACATCACCATGTCAAGAGTCCGTTCGGGGAGTGACACGTGCGACATCTACTTCACATACACAAAGGTGAATCATCTCCTTTACACGTGCTCACTTGACCCCTTCGAGGATGGTATACTACTTGACACCCCTCTCGTGTGCATGCATAGGTATTGTCGGAGCTTCACGGACGACGAGGAGGAGTGCAAGCGCCAAGGAACAACTACACCATCCGTGAGGGAAGCATGGAAGCGATGACGGAAGAAGACGAAGCTGCTGAAGCTACAGCGGCCGAACATCCGGGCCGGAGGCCGTACATCTGGCGCCTGTGCAGCCGCCAAGGAGCTGCACCAACAGATGGCCGAAAGCATCAGCGGCCGGACATCCGGCGTGACCCCAGACATTCGGCGCCTCAGCAACGACCGGACATTTGGCCTACCTCCCGAAAATCCGGCAACGACTATCCAGAGAAGGAGCAAAACGGCCTGTTCTAGGCCGGACATCCGGCCAGTGCCCCGGACATCCGGCTTCTCACGAACGGCCGGACATCCGGCGCCTGCTTGCGTGCAGAGTTGGGCCAGAGGCCCATGTATCCCCTTCTCACTTACCACTTCGTGGACTAGCCTATATATACTCCTTCCCCTTCCTCTAGTTAGGGTTAGCAAATATGATAGCTCATTTGTATGTGAGCTTTGCTCCTACTTAGCTCTACTTTTGAGAGAGAGAGAGAGAGAGAGACTACCACTCCCATGGAGTTCAAGACCTCCATGTGAGAAGATCCTGCGGGATATCGTCAAGTCCCCGCAAGGGAAGATCCGTCTAGGATATCATCAAGACCTCCTCTTGGAGATCAACTATACCTTGTATATTTTCTTTTGTTGTTCATGTACCTTGTGGATCATGTGTGTTTGATTGTCTAGTGGATGTGTGATTGGACTTGTTCTTGAGTGTTTCCCCTTGTGATTTCTCTCCGCTCTTCCTCGTGTTCATTGTGTTCTTCGAGGGAATCTACTCCAATCATGAAAGATCGGCCTACACTGGGTTAGCCCCATATCATATGGTATCATGAGCCATGTTGATAACGTATTTGGAGTCCCTCCGACCCTTTTCTAGCCTTGTTTTGCATGATTTCGTCGTAATTTCGAAAATCCCCATCAAAAATAGCCCCAATTTTTTTTGTGATTTGTTGGTTTGATGACTTTTGTTGATTTTGATCCATGGATTTGCTTGGTTTCAAGTGGATCTAGCTTTCCCCCATCTTTTTCCCCATTTCCATCCACGAAATCCGTCAAATTTTGCCCCTGAAATCATCAATTTCAGCCCCAAATCGAGTTTCGAAGTCCAAATCCCGATCTGGAATCGTCGGGCCGGACATCCGGGCCCCAAGCCGGACATCCGGCTCCTGGAGCACAAAATCTACACGGTTTTGGACATGAGCCCCCGGATATCCGGCCCCCACCCCTGGGATTTCAGCCTCCGTGTTTTACCGTTTAGACCATAACTAATTCATCCGGAGTCCGTTTTTTACGTTCTTTAGCTCGTTTTGAAGTTACTGACCTCCCCCATCCCATAAAAATACTACCATCACCATTTGACTCCATCAAATTTTTGGAACTTTGGCATCTTTTCCTAGGGCCTTCACCACATCACCCACTACACCACCATAGCCTTCCGCAACCTAACCCATTTTGTTCCCCATAGCATTAGTGGTTGTTTGAGCTACTTAGGGATGGTTACTTCATCATCAACTACTACCCTCACTTCCGCATAACCTTGCCCACCATACACTTTCGCCACCCCAACTTAACCCAATTTTGTTTGTGTTGTGAGTTGTGTCTCCTAAGGTGTTTTAGCTACTTAGAGACCGTGCTTTCAACTCCGACACCGTGTATAGCCCATCATACCCTTCCGCCACCTTAACCCATTTTGACCAGGTTTCCACCAATACTTCCGCAACCACCACCGCTTTTCCACTACCACCATTTTGACATTTGATGTTTGGGATTTTGAGTTCGCGGTTTTTTCCGTTTCCTAAGGTGTTTCGGCTAATTAGGAATGGTTCGACATCGAGAACACCGCCACTCATCATCACCACGAGGTCGACGGTAACCTCGACGACACCATTGTATATTCCCCTTGCAATTGCATTGATAACCCCTAGCCCATTTTGTGTCACTTGCCTATCGAGACTAGCCATTGAGTATTGCCGGCAATGTTACTTGTGCACATTAGTGATCATCGATCTACACCTTCCATTGCATACATACCATATCATATTGGTATCATCATATCATCTCGTGTGCCACAAGATTGTTCCCTGCATATACACAATTGCTATCTTGGTTTGTGCATTTCGCATAGTGGCCATATTAAAAAAAAGAATAAGGTTTTAAGCAAAGAGAGCAAAGAGCTTGTAAGCAATAGCCATAGCATCACACCACATTGCATATAAGATCATCTTGGATCATCGTGTAAGAAACACCGGTAACCATACATAATAGCATACTTGGGATAGCAAGTTGATACATTTTGCATCTTATAGGTTGTGCACAAGTGTCGTATCCGCCTATTGAGCAATCGTGCTAGCGTCTCTCTTGAGTTGTGCAACACGAGCGTTTTCCGTGGACTCCATATTTTGTGCTCATTCCTTGGTTGCACGACCCCATTTATCTATCCGTGTGTGCGTTTCCGTGTGCCATTCATTGCTATTGGTCTACTTGTTGCACTTGCGAATTTGTGAATCTTTTTCAACATTATTGACTCTTGCTAACATTTTGCATCAAATTTTTGTGCCTCTATCCTCACCAAGCTACTCCATAAGCTTTACTTGATAGGTGTGAGTGAACAAGTCCGGTACCAATTCCACTATTCTTTCATTTCACATTGAGTAAAACAAGATACATCCTCAACTTTGGGGAAAAGGTAACTTGGTATTGTTTATCTCATTTCCTACTCACCTCTACTCGAGTCTTGTGATGGTGATGAGGACATCAATACCGTTGTTACACCCACAGCCCCTGCTGCTATACATACGGGACCAATTACTAGAGCTCGCGCACGCCAATTGAATTACCAGGTACTTTCGTTTCTTGGTAACGATTCTAATTGTCATGAGAATATGATGCTGCCTAAATTGGATACATTTGTTTTGCTTACAAATGAAGGGACTAGCTTGGACAAGAAAGATGAACCTTGGAGCAAGTTCAAGCATGGAGATGATAGCATGCGCAAGGGGAACAAGAACGGAGTTACAAGTGATGATTTCAGGACTTTGAAGCCACCATAATGAGTGCATGAAGCCTTGGACGAAATATACAAGATGCCACTTCATAAATTTCGTCCAGAGGCTATTATAGGTGCCGCGTCACCTTATTATTGGGCCATGCCCATGTAATTTCGAAATACTTGAGTATAGGCTGTTTTTAGAGTTCGTATGTGTGGGGAAACAAGAGATAGGGTTGGTTTCGGACCCCTCCTTCAAGGGCCACGAAAGTCCATCGACGCGTACATCAAGGAGGTGAAGAATGCCTTGCGACAAGCCGGCATGGATGACCCCATTTCGATGAGGTTCCACTTCATGATGGGATTGCACAACGACATCTCCAAGACTATCTTCCTCGAGAACTACAAGTCCCTCGACGACAACTACATTGGTGCTCTCAAGGTGGAACAAGAACTCATGAAGGCTAAGGCTTCTCCACCCCAAGCACACTTCTCGAAGACCAAGCTCCAAGACGGCGAGCATGAGGCTAGTACCACCATGATATCCAAGGCCGATGAGCTCCAAGACGATGCTCCCAAGTTCGACTTCACCGCTATCCCTCTTTGTGGCATTGATGGTGCCGAGTCTACTTTGACTCTTTTTCAAGACGGTGCGGCAATGACTACGACTACGGAGACGTTCAAGGACCAAGCTTTGGAGGCGAGCGACATGGTAACGAGCAAGGATGATGCTTCCATCTTAGGAGGCGAGAGTGATGATGTGCCATCTTCGGCCTTCATCCATGGTGACGATGACGAGATGATCGAGCATGGGATTTTCCATTCGGTCATGGAGGAGAGTGATGATGTGCCATCTTCGGCCTTCATCCACGGCGACGGCGATGAGATGGTTGAGTATTTCACTTCGACCACGGCGACATATGATGACTTGAGTGACTTTTGCCAACATATTGAGAGTGAAAGTGACTTCACCACTAGCCCCATATATAACGAGTTGCCCCAATTCTCATGTGAGGAGAGCCACAACCCCCACCACTTGAGTGAGATGAGCGACTCCACCATATGTGAGATTGAGTGCACCTACTTTGAGGGAGTGAGTGAGCCACCACATAGAGGGAGTGTGATAGTTGATAGGTCATGTGAGGACACTTCGATTTCTAACGACTTAACCTCTACCTCTGATGAGGACATCAATACCATTGTTACACCCACAGCCCCTGCTGCTATACATACTGGACCAATTACTAGAGCTCGCGCATGCCAATTAAATTATCAGGTACTTTCATTTCTTGGTAATGATTCTAATGTTCATGAGAATATGATGCTGCCTAAATTGGATACATTTGTTTTGCTTACAAATGAAGGGCCTAGCTTGGACAAGAAAGAGGAACCTTGGAGCAAGTTCAAGCATGGAGATGATGGCATGTGCAAGGGGAACAAGAACGGAGTTACAAGTGATGATTTCAGGACTTTGAAGCCACCATAATGAGTGCAGGAAGCCTTGGACGAAATATACAAGATGCCACTTCATAAATTTCGTCCAGAGGCTATTATAGGTGCTGCGTCACCTTATTATTGGGCCAGGCCCATGTAATTTCGAAATACTTGAGTATAGGCTGTTTTTAGAGTCCGTATGTGTGGGGGAAACAAGAGATAGGGTTGGTTTCGGACCCCTCCTTCAAGGGCCACGAAATCCCCCCCCCCATCTTCCTCCATATATATAGCCCTTAGGGCACCATTTAGACTTTGGGTTTTGTTTAGATTAAAAGTTCGCCATAGCTGCAACTTCGCGTACTTCGTTTGTGTTCAACGACCAGACAAAGGCGTCACAGAAGCCCACCTTCATTAATAAAGCTTTCCTCTTATATTCGCAATATCCAGATTGCAATCTCAGTTTCTTGCTTGTTCTTCGTTTGCTCACAGGAAACAGACCCTCGTGGTCAGGTTGATCGTGCTCCGGCGTGGTCAATAACCCCTTGGAAGTTGGTATAGCGATTGCTAAGGCGCGACGTCTCGCACATTCATAGTCGGATTGTCAAGGTCGACTCCCACAGAAAACGATAGCCACCATCTCATCGAAACATCGGGACACCTTCGCCTCTATCAAGTGGTATCAGATTTCCAGGTTGCTCGGTGAGATTTTACAGTTTTTTGTAGTTTAGATCGAGTCTGTTCTTCATACCTACAGTCCACGAAAAAGCCAAAAAAAAATTAGGGTTAGTTCATCATATCCGAACCAATCTGAGCCTTTGCATAATCTTTTCTGTATTTGCTTTGTTGAATTTGCGGTTGCATCGTGGTGTCAAGTTGCTGGTCTTAGCATCTAGTCCTTTAGAGTTTCGAGTTCTGTTCACAGGTTGTCACGTCGCCGCTGCCATATATCACCACCGCATCATCATCATCGCTGCTGCCATATACCACCACCGCACCAACTTCATCGCCGCTGCCATATACCACCACCACATATTCACCGCCAATCCGAGTCCCTATACGCCACAACCTATCCGCCGCCATCACGCCAATCCGAGTCCACCTGCAACATATATCCGCCACCAGTCCAAGTTCCACCAGATTCATCTCCGCCACCAGTCCTAGTCCGAGTCCAGTATTTTGTTACTCTGTTTTGGATTTCCAGATCACGCCATACTCCAAGTCGTGACAGAGTAGGACTCCCGAACTTTCTTACTACCTGCAGTAGAAAAAAAGTTCCAGTTTCAAAAAAAAATAGTTTGGAAAATTCTGGCTAGGCAGTTTTTAGACCATTTGTAGACTTTTTCGAAAAAAAATTGTTGCGGAGCAAAAAAAAAGGAACAAAAGTGCAAAAAAAAGAGAAAAAAAAGAGAAAAAAATTCAGAGTGTGCTCCTCCCTTGTTTACGTGCAGCGCCGTGATTTTAATAGTGTTCTAGGCTCGTGTCTCTAGCACGGTCTAGCCTAGGACCAGCACAGTACCGTCGTTGAGCGTTTATTCAACTTTGCATCTCTGAATAGATTATTGCTGACCCTTTTTTCTACCATATCATAAGCCTTCCCAGCTTCCCATACATCTACGTCGTGCGTTTGACACCACTTGGCAATCGCTCTGTCCAATCTTTAAGAGTTTTGACTACACCGATTGTCGATCACCACCTGCTGCTGGGTAAGAACTGGTAAGCATTTGAGATTCGCTTGACGGTTTTGTGATACACCACCACTACCACTTCCTAGTAGTCTGTAGGATCATATTCTTGTGTGTTTCTATTGCTGCTAACCATGGCAGGATCACAAGCCGATAAGACTGATTGGGAGAACATGACGAACAAACAGCTACATGATAAATTTCAGCAAATGATGAGTGGACAGGTGCAAGATGTGCTAAACAGATTTGAAGAGGCCATGGAGAAGATAGATGGAATTGAGAAGATGTTCGAAACAAAGCTCGATAACAAGTTTAATGAATTGCTCGCGTGTCTTCCACAACCACCGCCGGCTGCACCTGTCACACCTCTACAACAACAACAACGTTGCCTTCCAAATCAAGTGGGACGAGCACAACGCGTTCCCCTTGAGCCTGGTCAAACTTCTGGTGCCGCTGCACCTACTGTTGATGCTTCTATGGCTCCTGCTGCCGCTGAGGAGGACGATTATGCGGGCGATTACGAGGATGAGGTTGATCAAAATCAGAACTACGTACCAGCACCAGGTCGTCCACATGCCAATAATCGCAATGGTAGGGCTGCATTACCACCTCAGGTACGAGATCATGACCATATTCCTAAACTGAAATTGAATATTCCACCATTTGAGGGTAGATATGTTCCTGATATATATCTTACTTGGGAGTTAGAAACTGAACAACGTTTTACATGTTTACAATATCCCGAGGAGAGACGGGTTGCTGCTGCTGTTTGTGCTTTCACTAGTTTTGCATGTGTATGGTGGTCCGAACATTGTAGATTATATCCTATTCCAGCTACTTGGGCTGCTTTGAAAACTGCTATGCGTACTCGTTGGGTTCCACCATATTATCAACGTGAATTACTTCAAAAATTGCAGCGTTTAAGACAAGGAAAAAATTCTGTAGAAGAATATTATCAGGAATTACAAACTGGCATGATTAGATGCGGTATTGTTGAGGAAAATGAAGCTATGCTTGTACGTTTTATGGGTCAATTAAATAAAGAGATTCAGACCATTCTAGAGTATAAGGAGTATAATAATATCACTCGTTTATTCCATCTTGCTTGCAAAGCTGAACGTGAAGTGCAGGATCGACAGGCATTGGCGCGAACTAATTTTTCTGTAGGTCGATCTTCATCATGGACACCACGTGCCTCCTCTACTCCCACACGTCCTACTGCAGCACCACTGACTTCAGCCGCCAATTCCAACCGAGATACAAGAAAACAGGCACCACCACCACCATCTGCCAGGAGTACACCTTCTGGGCCTGCCCAGAGCTCTTCTTCATCTATGGCATCAACAGGGCACACTCATGATATTATTTGTCGTCACTGTAAGGGTAGAGGTCATTATGCGAGAGAATGCCAATCTCCGCGTGTTATGATTGCTACTGAGGATAGTGGGTATGAGTCCGCTAGTGACTATGATGAGGAGACTTTGGCTCTTATTACAAGTGAAGAACACGGTGGAGATGATTCTGATCATGAGACGCAATATATGGCTCCTGAAGACGTTGATAGGTATGAATGTTTAGTTGCTCAACGTGTTTTGAGTGTGCAGGTCACACAAGCTGAGCAAAATCAGAGACATAATTTGTTCCATACAAAGGGAGTTGTGAAGGATCATTCTGTTCGCGTCATCATAGATGGAGGGAGCTGCAACAACTTGGCTAGCATGGAGATGGTGGAGAAGCTATCTCTCACCACAAGACCACATCCACATCCTTACTATATCCAATGGTTCAACAACAGCGGCAAGGTTAAGGTAACACGTACTGTTCATGTGCATTTTAGTATCTCTACATATGCTGATTATGTTGATTGTGATGTGGTACCCATGCAAGCATGTTCATTATTACTTGGTAGACCATGGCAATTTGATAAAAATTCTGTACACCATGGTAGAAACAATCAGTATACTCTTGTTCATAAGGATAAACATATTACTTTGCTTCCTATGACTCCTGATTCTATTTTGAAAGATGATATTAATAGAGCTAGTAAAGAAAAATAGGAGAAAAATAAGACTAAAAATCAGATTGTGGCAAAAGAATTTGAGCAACAAATGAAGCCTAATAATAAACCATCTAGTGTTGCTTCTGAAATTAAATTGAAAAGTGCATGTTTACTTGCCACCAAATCTGATATTGATGAGCTAGATTTCAGTAAATCTGTTTGCTATGCTTTTGTGTGCAAAGAGGCGTTATTTTCATTCGAGGACGTGCCTTCCTCTTTGCCTCCTACGGTCACTAACATTTTGCAGGAGTTCGCTGATGTCTTTCCACAAGACGTGCCACCGGGATTACCACCTATTCGCGGGATTGAGCATCAGATTGACTTAATTCCCGGTGCTTCACTGCCAAACCATGCGCCATACCGTACCAATCCAGAGGAGACGAAGGAGATTATGCGTCAAGTACAGGAGCTGCCCGACAAAGGTTATATACGCGAATCTCTTAGTCCTTGTGTTGTTCCTATTATACTAGTGCCAAAAAAGGATGGTACATCACGTATGTGTGTTGATTGTAGAGGCATTAATAATATTACTATTCGCTACCGTCATCCTATTCCTAGGCTAGATGATATGCTTGATGAATTGAGTGGCTCTACAATATTCTCCAAAGTTGATTTGCGTAGTGGATACCATCAAATTCGTATGAAATTGGGAGATGAATGGAAAATAGCATTTAAAACTAAGTTTGGTTTATATGAATGGTTAGTCATGCCTTTTGGGTTAACTAATGCACCTAGTACTTTCATGAGATTAATGAACGAAGTTTTACGTGCTTTCATTGGACGATTTGTGGTAGTTTACTTTGATGATATATTGATTTATAGCAGATCTTTGGAGGAACATTTGGAACATTTACGTGCTGTTTTTATTGCTCTACTTGATGCACGTTTGTTTGGTAACCTTGGGAAGTGCACCTTTTGCATCGACCGAGTATCTTTTCTTGGCTATGTTGTTACTCCACAGGGAATTGAAGTTGATAAAGCCAAGATTGAAGCTATTGAGAGTTGGCCACAGCCCAAAACGGTCACACAAGTGAGGAGTTTCCTTGGCCTCGCTGGTTTCTATAGGCGCTTTGTGAGAGATTTTAGTACCATTGCTGCACCTCTCAATGAGCTTACAAGGAAGGATGTGCCTTTTGTTTGGGGTACCGCACAGGAAGAAGCCTTCACGGTATTGAAAGATAAGTTGACACATGCTCCTTTACTCCAACTTCCTGATTTTAATAAGACTTTTGAGCTTGAATGTGATGCTAGTGGAATTGGATTAGGAGGTGTGTTATTACAAGATGGCAAACCTGTTGCATACTTTTCTGAAAAATTGAGTGGGCCTAGTCTGAACTATTCTACTTATGATAAAGAATTATATGCTCTTGTTCGGACCTTAGAAACATGGCAACATTATTTATGGCCCAAAGAATTTGTTATACATTCTGATCATGAATCTTTGAAACACATTAAAAGTCAAGCAAAACTGAACCATAGACATGCTAAATGGGTTGAATTCATTGAGACTTTCCCTTATGTCATTAAACACAAGAAGGGTAAAGAAAATGTTATTGCTGATGAATTGTCTCATCGTTATACTATGCTTTCACAACTTGACTTTAAAATATTTGGTTTGGAGACCATCAAAGATCAATATGTGCATGATCCTGAATTTAAAGATGTATTGCAGAATTGTAAAGAAGGGAGAACATGGAATAAGTTCATCCTTAACGATGGATTTGTGTTTTGTGCTAACAAGCTATGCATTCCAGCTAGCTCCGTTCGTCTTTTGTTGTTGCAGGAGGCGCATGGAGGAGGATTAATGGGACACTTTGGCGTAAAGAAGACGGAGGATGTACTTGCTACACATTTCTTTTGGCCAAAGATGAGACGGGATGTTGAGCGCTTTGTTGCTCGCTGCACTACATGTCAAAAAGCTAAGTCACGACTCAATCCTCATGGTTTATATATGCCTTTGCCTGTACCTAGTGTTCCATGGGAGGATATATCTATGGACTTTGTTTTGGGTTTACCTCGAACAAAGAAGGGGAGGGATAGCATATTTGTTGTCGTGGATAGGTTCTCGAAAATGGCACACTTTATACCATGTCATAAAAGCGATGATGCTGCTAATGTTGCTGATTTGTTCTTTCGTGAAATTATTCGCATGCATGGTGTGCCAAATACTATTGTTTCAGATCGTGATACCAAATTTCTTAGCCACTTTTGGAGATGTTTAGGGGCTAAGTTGGGGACTAAACTGCTTTTTAGTACTACTTGTCACCCCCAAACTGATGGACAAACTGAAGTAGTCAATAGAACTTTGTCTACTATGCTTAGGGCTGTTTTGAAGAATAACAAGAAAATGTGGGAAGAATGCTTGCCTCATATTGAATTTGCTTATAATCGTTCGTTGCATTCTACTACTAAGATGTGCCCTTTTGAAATTGTATATGGTTTCCTATGTCGTGCACCTATTGATTTGTTGCCTCTTCCATCTTCGGAGAAGGTTAATTTTGATGCTAAACAACGTGCTGAATTGATCTTAAAAATGCATGAGTTAACTAAGGAGAACATTGCGCGTATGAATGCTAAATATAAACTTGCTGGAGATAAGGGTAGAAAACATGTTGTGTTTGCACCTGGAGATCTTGTTTGTTTACATTTGCGTAAGGATAGATTTCCTGATTTGCGCAAATCAAAGCTAATGCCACGTGCTGATGGTCCTTTTAAGGTGTTAGAGAAAATAAATGATAATGCATATAAACTTGAGCTGCCTGCAGATTTTGGGGTTAGTCCCACTTTTAACATTGCAGATTTGAAGCCTTGTTTGGGTGAGGAAGATGAGCTTCCGTCGAGGACAACTTCATTTCAAGAAGGGGAGGATGATGAGGACATCAATACCATTGTTACACCCACAGCCCTGCTGCTATACATACTGGACCAATTACTAGAGCTCGCGCACGCCAATTAAATTATCAGGTACTTTCGTTTCTTGGTAATGATTCTAATGTTCATGAGAATATGATGCTGCCTAAATTGGATACATTTGTTTTGCTTACAAATGAAGGGCCTAGCTTGGACAAGAAAGTGGAACCTTGGAGCAAGTTCAAGCAAGGAGATGATGGCATGCGCAAGGGGAACAAGAACGGAGTTACAAGTGATGATTTCAGGACTTTGAAGCCACCATAATGAGTGCAGGAAGCCTTGGACGAAATATACAAGATGCCACTTCATAAATTTCGTCCAGAGGCTATTATAGGTGCTGCGTCACCTTATTATTGGGCCAGGCCCATGTAATTTCCAAATACTTGAGTATAGGCTATTTTTGGAGTTCGTATGTGTGGGGAAACAAGAGATAGGGTTGGTTTCGGACCCCTCCTTCAAGGGCCACGAAATCCCCCCCCCCCCTCTTCCTCCATATATACAGCCCTTAGGGCACCGTTTAGACTTTGGGTTTTGTTTAGATTAAAAGTTCGCCATAGCTGCAACTTTGCGTACTTCGTTTGTGTTCAACGACCCGACAAAGGCATCACAGAACCCCACCTTCATTAATAAAGCTTTCCTCTTATATTCGCAATATCCAGATTGCAATCTTAGTTTCTTGCTTGTTCTTCGTTTGCTCGCAGGAAACAGACCCTCGTGGTCAGGTTGATCATGCTCCGGCGTGGTCAATAACCCCTTGGAAGTTGGTATAGCGATTGCTAAGGCGCGACGTCTCGCATGTTCGTAGTCGGATCGTCAAGGTCGACTCCCACAGAAAACGATAGCCACCATCTCATTGAAACATCGGGACACATTCGCCTCTATCAACCTCTATTGTGTCTTCTCATTTGGTGCTAGGTCCCATATATGATCACGCACCAATTCGCGACGGCTACGTCCTTCCTTTGGACAAGACGATGGACATGGCGGAATATGATGCACCCCCCACATGGTTCCATCGAGATGATGATACTGACCACCATTTGGTCTTTGCCACCTTACCTACACCACATGAGTGGAATGACAAAGGTAACATAGGTGAAGGTGATGCTCTAGTCCCGCTAATGGACATTGATTGCTTGCATGATGTTGATCCACCTATTACCCTGCTTCATGCTAGTATGATTTCCCCATGTGATGATTTACCCATTTATGATGATTTTGATGATTGCCATGTGGAGTCTATTAGTTGTGACGCCATGTTCCATAGGATTTCTTGCGATAATTCTCTTGGTCACATCATGTTTGACATTCCGCTTGACTTGTCATATGCTATGCATGAGATCAACCATATGTCATATTTGCAATCTCTTTGTAGTGACTATGCATATGCCATTAAAATAAACCTAGTTTGCACATATGGCATAGATGACAAGCCCATGGTTATCGGCATTTGTTTTTCTTGTGATGATATTGATATGCTCCCTTTGCATCATTTATCTCATATGCCATGCCATGACCACCTAGCTTCGGATATGCATTGTTTTGGGTGTTGCCCATTTTCTTCATATGATGCTTTCGATATTGCTCATGAGGAGACCCCCATAGTTTCCTCATACATGTTAGGAGATTTTGATCAATCCCATCCATTGCATGATCCCAATACTTGTGTGCGCAATATGCTCCCCATGAATAAACATGCTATTGATGTGCCATATACTTGCACGCTCAATTTGTGTCCCCATTGTGTTATACATAACAACTATTCTTTCATGATGGATGACATGTTCTTATACCATGCATCAAATTTCTTTGAGCGATGCTTATCTTATGCTAACTCACACATGCACATACACGTCATGATGGATGATGTGTACATTTACCACGCACACAATTTCTTTGGTTTGTGTCTCTTTTGTGTAGATACCCATGAATACTTGTCAACCTCGCAATCCCACGAGTTGACAAAAACGAGCTCTAGAGAGCAACGATGACTTGGGATCTCGTGGATTGGCTTTCACACCGTTCCCATCACGCAAAGTCTTCGCGCATTTATTCTACATGGCCCTCACATGGTTATGGGTTATTGTCCATTACACATTATATGCCCATCTTGCCATGTTCACTTTGCATGACATACTTTGACCATAATTTGCCTTCGTGCTTGTGATATGTCATGTGCATTTCCTATATCCACTATTTGCTCACATGACATGATTGCCATGATTTCCTCTAGTGTGTTGCATCTTCGCTCCACTAGTTTGCATGACATGATTTCTATGCTTGATTATGTTGCATCACCAATGATTCATACTTGCTCACTTCATGCGGTTGATGACAACCATTACCATGCTTTGCACATGATTCATATTGCTTCTTGTCATATATCTCCATATGTTGCATCTTTCATGCTAGATGATTTGCCATGTATTGATAGCAACAATGATTATACTCTTGCTCATGAGATTGCCCCCATAGCATTCTCGCATATATTTGGAGATTTTGACATATTTCTTGTGAAGCATGCTTGTCTAACCTCTTTGCACCATATACATAGTGCCATGAATATAGCCATTGTTGCATCATACTATCCATGCACGTGTGCTTCTAATGGTTATGTGCAAAAGAAGAGAACCATCAAGATGGACGATGTGTTTATCTACCATGCACATACGTTCTTTGTTTTGTTGTGTGCATGTGTAGGAAACTTGGACTTCGTGTCAACTTCCACGTCACGTGAGTTGACAATTCGAGCTCTTGAGAGTGAACCACCTTCTACCACGACGATTCTACATCGTATTTGCTTGTACTTCGGCATTGTGAAGGACGCACAAGGACATGCTTTCAAGGTGATATCCTTCTCTTTTGTGAACCCCCAAACCATGTGCATGAATATTGTGGATCTTACTTCATGTGTTGCTTGCACCTTGACATATTGCACACATGCTAGAGATCTTGCTTCGATGTATCATTGCCACATTGCCATGCTTCATGACATATATGCCTTGTCTGTTGCATCCAATTCTTGGATTACTTGCTCCTATCATATGTTTGGTTGCAACAATGTCATTTCTTCACATATGCTATGTCCCATTGCTTGTCACATGATTAACTTGATTGCCTCACACATGATGAACAATTTCTCTTTCTATTGTGTTGAGTGCCATACTATCTTCATTACACCCTATGCATGTTATGCTTGGATTGTCTTGCACTTGACCCATGTGTTAAAACACTTCATTTTATTTGGTGTTGTGAATGATTGATATGCTTACCATAGACCATTTGTTGAGCACTTTATGCATGCTTGCTATGAACTTGAGGTAGATTCTTCTTCTCTTGTCACACATATTTGCATCACTACCTCACAATTGCATACTTGTCCCCATGATATCTTTGCTTGTGCTCGATTGATATGCTTACATGCCATGTCACAATCCTTTGTCACACCCTATGCTATGCTTGATGATGACACTTGTTTGGTGAATCACCTCTTGAATTCTTGGTTTTGCACTAACGCTAACCACATTTGTTTTTCCAAGTGTTTGTTGTCCTTACTCCTTTTGAAGGGATCACTAGACAGTGCGACATTGGAGAGTGCCCATTTCGAGCTTCAAGATGACGAGTACTTGGTGAACGTCCACTTCTACACGGCGAAGCCATCTCTTTCCCATGGTGATTTGGTTTTCGATCCGAGGTCAGATCTTTCCCAAGGGGGAGATGATGCGGAGCATCCTATGGACATCACCATGTCAAGAGTCCGTTCGACGAGTGACACGTGCGACATCCACTTCACATACACAAAGGTGAATCATCTCCTTTACACGTGCTCACTTGACCCCTTCGAGGATGGTATACTACTTGACACCCCTCTTGTGTGCATGCATAGGTATTGTCGGAGCTTCACGGACGACGAGGAGGAGTGCAAGTGCCAAGGAACAACTACACCATCCGTGAGGGAAGCATGAAAGCGATAACGGAAGAAGATGAAGCTGCTGAACCTACAGCGGCCGGACATCCGGCGCCTGTGCAGCCGCCAAGGAGCTACACCAATAGACGGCTGAAAGCATCAGCGGCTGGACATTCGGCGTGACCCCGGACATCCGACGCCTCAGCAACACCCGGACATCCGGCCTACCTCCCGAAAATCCAGCAACAACTATCCAGAGAAGGAGTAAAACAGCCTGTTCCAGGCCGGACATCCGGCGTCTCACGAACGGCTGGACATCCGGCCCCCAGCCCGGACATCCGGCGCCTGCCTGCATGCAGAGTTGGGCCAGAGGCCCATGTATCCCCTCCTCACTTACCCCTTCGTGGACTAGCCTATATATACTCCTTCCCCTTCCTCTAGTTAGGGTTAGCAAATATGATAACTCATTTGTATGTGAGCTTTGCTCCTACCTACCTCTACTCTTGAGAGAGAGAGAGAGAGAGAGACTACCACTCCCATGGAGTTCAAGACCTCCATGTGAGAAGATCCTGCGGGATATCGTCAAGCCCCCGCAAGGGAAGATCCGTCTAGGATATCATCAAGACCTCCTCTTGGAGATGAACTTTACCTTGTATCTTTCCTTTTGTTGTTCATGTACCTTGTGGATCTTGTGTGTTTGATTGTCTAGTGGATGTGTGATTGGACTTGTTCTTGAGTGTTTCCCCTTGTGATTTCTCTCCGTTCTTCTCCGTGTTCATCGTGTTCTTCGTGTTCTTCGAGGGAATCCACTTCAATCGTGAAAGATGGTCCTACACCGGGTTAGCCCCATATCATCAAGGGGTAACCACAGTGGCAAAACAGTCTTTATCTAGTGATTAGATAGCTAACAGTGCTATCATACCTAACTCTGGCAGTTAGGACAAAGTGCATTAAATGCACTGCTAGGTGTCGTGCTGAGGGTGAAGCTCGGCAAGCCTGCCGTGCCGCTTAATCATCTTCTACTTATCTGTCCGACACGCCTCTGGACGGGTGTCACATGAGAGTAATCTATCTCCTAATGGGCTGCCACGTGCTTGGTGGTAGCCACTTAATCACCTGGAGGCTTGACACCACATTGACAAGTGATTTGCGTTGTGGTGCGGTGGAGCGGTGGAGCGGTGGTGCCTTGGCGGGAGTCCTCGCCCTTGGCGAACCCGGCAAGCCTGCCGGGGAAATCTTGGACTTGTCCCTGGGGCGGCTTCGACCCGGCCAGGCTCTCCTGCCAGGCAAGGGAGGCCTCCCCAAGGTGATGCTCTGCTGTCTTGTCTGACTTGGTCTTCTTGATCCGCTCCTTGATCTCACGAACAGCGATTCCTCTGGCTTGGTTTTGTTTTGTAGTTTGGTGCTGGACATGCGATGCCAGTACGTCTGTGTATAAGTCCGGCCAACAAACGTGAATGTTTGTTGAACCGACACATAGCAAATAGATTTGCTGAAATCTAGACCATCAATCTCAGATTTGGTGGCAAGTAAACATCCACTTTTCGATTTAATTTCAGAAGCAACACTAGATGGTTTATTATTAGGCTTCATTTGTTGTTCCAATTCTTTTGCCATAATCTGATTTTCACTCTTATTTTGCTCCTGTTTTGCTTTATCAAAGTGGAATCAGGAGACATAGGAATAAAAGTAATATGTTTATCCTTATGAACAAGAGCATACTGATTGTTTCTACCTTGGTGTACAGAATTTTTATCGAATTGCCATGATCTACCAAGTTATAAGGAACATGCTTGCATGGGTACCACATCACAATCAACATAATCAGCATATGTAACGATACTAAAATGCACATGAACCATACGTGTTACCTTAACCTTGCCGTTGTTGTTGAACCATTGGATGTAGTAAGGATGCAGATGTGGTCTGGTGGTGAGATATAGCTTCTCCACCATCTCCAAGCTAGCCAAGTTGTTGCGACTCCCTCCATCAATAATGACGTGGACAGAACGTTCCTTCACAACTCCCTTTGTATGGAACAAATTGTGCCTTTGATTTTTCTCAGCTTGCGTTACCTGCACACTCAAAACACGTTGAGCAATTTAGCTTTCATACCTGTCAGCGTCTTTAGTAGCCATGTATTGCATCTCTTGTTCAGAATCATGTCCACCCTGCTCTTCACTAGCAATATGAACCAATGTCTCCTCATCATAGTAACAATCATCACACGCGGGGATGGACATTTTCTCGCATAGTGACCTCCACCCTTGCAACAACGACATATAACATCATGTGTATGCCCTGTTGATGCCATGGATGAAGAGCTCTGCGCGGGAACAGAAGGTGTGCTCTTAGTAGATGGTGGAGGTGGCTATTTTCTCGTATCTCGGTTGGAGTTGTCGGATGAAGTAGGTGGTGCTGCAGCAGAACATGTGGTAGCAGAAGATGTACGTGGTGTCCATGATGAAGGTCGACCTGCAAAAAAGTTAGTCCGCGCAAATGCTTGTCGATCCTGCACTTCACGTTTAGCTTTGCAAGCAAGATGGAATAAACTAGGGATCTTGTTGTACTCCTTATACTCTAAAATGGTCTGAATCTCTCTATTTAACCCACCCATAAAACATGCAAGCATAGCTTTGTTATCCTCAACAATACCACATCTAATCATGCTAGTTTGTAATTCCTGATAATATTCCTCTACAGAATTTTTTCCTTGTCTTAAACGCTGCAATTTTTGAAGTAATTCACGTTGATAATATGGTGGAACCCAACGAGTATGCATGGCATTTTTCAAAGCAGGCCGAGTAGTTGGAATATTATCATGATATAATCTACAATGTTTAGACCACCAAACAGAAGCAAAACTAGTGAATTCACAAACAGCAGAAGCAACACATCTATCCTCAGGATATTGTAAGCATGTGAAACATTGTTTAGTTTCTAACTCCCAAGAAAGATAGACATTAGGAATGTATCGACCTTCAAATGGTGGAATATTCACTTTCAGTTTAGGAACATGGTCATAATCTCGTACCTTAGGTGGTGGTGCATCCCTACCATTGCGATTATAGGCACGAGGACGACCTGGTGGTGGTGCTGGTGGTTGCACATAGTTCTGATTTTGATCAACCTTATCCTCGTAATTGCCCTCATAATCGCCCTCCTCCTCGGCAATAGCAGGAGTAGGAGCCACAGAAGCATCAACAGTAGGTGCAGCGGCACCAGAAATTTGGCTGGGCTGAAGGGGAACGCGCATTACTCGTCCCACTTGATTTGGAAGGCGATGTTGTTGTTGTTGTTGCTGACGTCGTTGCAGGGGTACGACAGGTGCAGCCGGTGGTGGTTGTGGAAGACGCGCGAGTAATTCATTAAACTTGTTATCGATCTTTATTTCGAACGTCTTCTCAATGCCATCTATCTTCTCCATGGCCTCTTCAAATCTGTTTAGCACATCTTGCACCTCTCCACTCATCATTTGCTAAAATTTATCATGCAGATGTTTGTTCGTCATGTTCTCCCAGTCAGTCTCGTCGGCTTGTGATCCTACCATGGTTAGCAGCAATAGAAACACACAAGAATATGATCCTACATACTGCTTGGAAGTGGTGGTGGTGGTGTGTCACAAATCCGTCAAGTGAATCTCAAAGTCTTACCAGTTCTTACCAATCAGCAGGCGGTGATCGACAACCGTTGTAGTCAAAACTCTCAAAAGCTTGGATAGAGCAATTGCCAGGTGGTATCAACCGCATGACGTAGATGTATGTGGAGCTGGGATGGCTTGTAATATGGTAGCAAAAAGGTCAGCAATAATCAGTTCAGAGATGCAACGTTGAATAAATGCTCAACGATGGTACTGTGCTGGTCCTAGGCTAGACCGTACTAGAGACGCGAGCCTAGAACACTAACAAAATCACGGCGTTGCATGTAAACAAGGGAGGAGCACACTCTGAATCTTGTTATTTTTCACTTTTTTTCCTCTCTTTTTTTCCTTCGTAACAATTTTTTTTTGAAAAAGTCTACAAATGGTCTAAAAACTGCCTAGCCAGAATTTTCCAGACTTGTATCGGTGGCAAGGAACTATATTTCTTGTATTGATGGCAAGGAAATTGGCGAGTCCAACTTGGTCATGACACGTAGTATGGCGTCATCCGGAAATTGATAACAAAGAGGCAAATACTGGACTCGGACTAGGACTCATGGCGGAGATGAATCTAGTGTAACTCGGACTAGTCGCAAATATATGTAGGGGCGGTGGAACTCAGACTGGTGGCGAACCTATGATGGAGGTGGACTCGGATTGGCATGATGGCGGCGGATATGTGGTGGTGTATATGGACTCGGATTGGCGGCGGATATGCGGTGGATGTATATGGACTCGGATTGGCAGCGGATATTTGGTGATGGTATATGGCGGCGGCGATGAATATGGTGCGGCACCGACGTGAAAACTTGTGACCAGAGCTCGAAACTCTAAGGTAACTAGACGCTAAGACCAGCAACTCGACACGACAAAGCAACTGCAAATTCAACAAAACAAAACACTAAAAAGATTATGCAAAGGCTCAGATTGGTTCGGATATGATGAACTAACCCTATTTTTTTGGCTTTTTGTTTTGTGGACTGTAGGTATGAAAATAGACGCGACTAACTATGAAAAACTGGAAATTCTCATCGAGCAACCTGGGAATCTGATACCACTTGATAGAGGCGAAGGGGTCCCGATGTTTCGATGAGATAGCTATCGTTTTCTGTGGGAGTCGCTAAACCAACTTTCGAGGGGTTATTGACCACGCCGGAGCACGATGAACCTGACCACAAGGGTCTATTTCCTGCGAGCAAACGAAGAACAAGCAAGAAACTAAGATTGCAATCTGGATATTGCGAATATAAGAAGAAAGCTTTATTGATGAAAGTGGGGTTCTGTGACATCTTGGTCTGGTCATTGAACACAAACGAGTTATGCGAGTCGCAGCTATGGCGAACTTTAATCTAAACAAAACCCAAAGTCTAAACAGTGCCTTAAGGGTTGTATTTGTAGGGGGAAGAGAGGGGATTTCGACCCCCCCCCCTTGGCAAGGTGGGACTAAAACACCTCCTGAGTCGTTTCCCCTACAATACGGACTCTAAAAAATAGCCTATATGTAGTATTTCAAATTACATGGGCCTGGCCCAAAAATAAGGTGGCGCAACTCCTATATTAAGCTATGGACGAATTTATAAAAGGGTATCTTGTATATTTCGTCCATGCACTTGTACGTCATCATGGTGGCTCCAAAATGTTGAAAACTCCAACAGAAACTCCGTTCTTGTTCCCCTTGCACATGCCATCATCTCCATGCTTGATCATACTCCAATGTTCATCCTTCTTGTCCAAGATAGGCCCTTCATTTGAAAGCAAAACAAATGTATCCAATTTAGGTAGTATCATATTCTCATGAACATTAGAATCGTTACCAAGAAACAAAAGTACCTGGTAATTTAATTGGCGTGCGGGAGCTCTAGTAATTGGTCCCATGTATGTAACAGCAGGGGTTGTGGGTGTAACTGTGCTAGTGATGTCCTCATCATACCTTTTCCCAAATTTGAGGATGTATCCCGTGTCACTCACTGTGAAATGGAAGAATAGTGGAATTGGTACCGGGCTTGTTCGCTCACACCTACAAAGTAAAGCTTATCGAGTGGCTTGGTTTGAACAAGTGGCATAAATTCATGCAAATTGAAGTCCAAGATATTGTAAATGTTGAAATCAATCCAAAGGACTCAAAATGCAAAGCAAGTGATCACAAATATAGAGGAAGTCAATAAAGAAACACACATGATGGGATAATGGGGCTTGTGCAACTATAGGGATGAGCAATACAAAATTGCGTAACGACGACTAAGCTCGTGTTGCACGAACACTAGGAGAGCACTAGCTTGATTGCACACTTGGGCATGATTCACCACTTGGCACCAACCTATATGTATGCAATCAAAATGTTTCCTATTCCATGCATCCTCATGCACAAGTATCCCCTCTCATACTCAACACTCTTTTGCTTATAAGTTTTGATCTTTTTCTTTCTTGCTTAAAAGCTTCTTTTGTCTTTTTTTTTGCTCTTCTGTTCCTTTCCACTATGCTTATTGAGCCACAACCTCAAACATGAGGCAAGTACCACAAGATATGCACCTAACATGGTGGGGTTATGTTTGACTCGTAAGTAGGTGTTCAGGATCACTTCTTGATCATATTAATTTGTGCCCATTTATGCATAGTTTACTCTTCTTATTCTTGTACTCGTAAGTTAGCCACATACAAATGCTTAGTGCTTGCTGCAACCTCACTACTTAACCATTCCATACCCATTAAGATTTGCTAGTTTTGATACCCATGGTATTGAGATTGCTGAGTCCCTGTGTGATAGAGGCAAAGGTGTCCCATCTCTCGATGAGATGGTGGCTATCGTTTTTGGAGGAGTAGACTTTGACGATCTGACTACGAACGTGCGAGGATGCCGCGCCTTAGCAATCACTAAACCAACTCTGAGAGGTTATTGACCACGCCGCAGCATGATCAACCTGGCCACGAAGGTCTATTTCCTGCAAGCAAACGAAGAACAAGCAAGAAACTGAAATTGCAATCTGGATATTGCGAATTAAAGATGAAAGCTTTATTGATCAAGGTGGGGTTCTGTGACGTCTTGGTCTGGTCATTGAACACAAACGAAGTACCCGAAGTTGCAGCTATGGCAAACTTTTAATCTAAAAAAACCCAAAGTCTAAATGACGCCCTAAGGGTTGTATATATGGAGGAGTAGGGGGGAATTTCATGGCCCCTTGTAGGAGGGGTCCGAAACCAACCCTAACTTTGTTTCCCCACACATACGGACTCTAAAAAACAGCCTATACTTAGTATTTCGAAATTACATGGGCCTGGCCCAAAAATAAGGTGGCGCAGCACCTAAAATAAGCTATGGACAAAATTTATGAAGGGGCATCTTGTATATTTCGTCCATGTCCTTGTAGGTCATCACGGAGGCTTCAAAGTGCTCAAATATGCACTAGAAACACCATTCTGGACCCCTTCGCGCGCGCCTTCATCTTCATGCTTGATCCTGCTCCAGTGTTCATCCCTCTTGTCCATGCTAGGCCCTTCATTAGTAATCAACACAAATGTATCCAATTTAGGCAGCATCATATTCTGATGAACATTAGAATTGTCACCAAGAAACGAAAGTACCTGGTAATTCAATTGGCATGTGCGAGCTCTAATAATTGGTCTAGTATGTATAGCAGCAGGGGCTGTGGGTGTAACAATGGTATTGATGTCCTCATCATCCTCCCCTTCTTGAAATGAAGTCGTCCTCGACGGAAGCTCATCTTTCTCACCCAAATAAGGCTTCAAATCTGCAATGTTAAAAGTGGGACTAACCCCAAAATCTGCAGGCAGCTCAAGTTTATATGCATTATCATTTATTTTCTCTAACACCTTAAAAGGACCATCAGCACGTGGCATTAGCTTTGATTTGCGCAAATCAGGAAACCTATCCTTACGCAAATGTAACCAAACAAGATCTCCAGGTGCAAAGACAACATGTTTTCTACCTTTATCTCCAGCAAGTTTATATTTAGCATTCATACGCTCAATGTTTTCCTTAGTTAACTCATGCATTTTTAAGATCAATTCATCACATTGTTTAGCATCAAAATTAACCTTCTCCGAAGATGGAAGAGGCAACAAATCAATAGGTGCACGAGGTAGAAAACCATACACAATCTCAAAAGGGCACATCTTAGTAGTAGAATGCAATGAACGATTATAAGAAAATTCAATATGAGGCAAGCATTCTTCCCAAATTTTCTTATTATTCTTCAAAACAGCCCTAAGCATAGTAGACAAAGTTCTATTGACTACTTCAGTTTGTCCATCAGTTTGGGGGTGACAAGTAGTACTAAAAAGCAATTTAGTCCCCAACTTAGCCCATAAACATCTCCAAAAGTGGCTAAGAAATTTAGTATCATGATCTGAAACAATAGTATTTGGCACACCATGCAAGCGAATAATTTCACGAAAGAACAAATCAGCAACATTAGCAGCATCATCGCTTTTATGACATGGTATAAAGTGTGCCATTTTCGAAAATCTATCCACGACAACAAATATGCTATCCCTCCCCTTCTTTGTTCGCGGTAATCCTAAAATAAAATCCATAGATATATCCTCCCAAGGAACACTAGGTACAAGCAAAGGCATATATAAACCATGAGGATTGAGTCGTGACTTAGCTTTTTGACATGTAGTGCAGCGATCAACAAAACGCTCAACATATCGTCTCATCTTTGGCCAAAAGAAATGTGTAGCGAGTACATCCTCCGTCTTCTTCACGCCAAAATGTCCCATTAATCCTCCTCCATGCGCCTCCTACAACAACAAAAGACGAACGGAGATAGCTGGAATGCATAGCTTGTTAGCACGGAACACAAATCCATCATTCAGGACAAATTTGTTCCATGTTCTTCCTTCTTTACAATTCTGCATTACATCTTTAAAATCAGCATCATGCACATATTGATCTTTGATGGTCTCCAAACCAAATATTTTAAAGTCAAGTTGTGAAAGCATAGTATAACGATGAGACAATGCATCAGCAATAACATTTTCTTTACCCTTCTTGTGTTTTATGACATAAGGAAAAGTCTCAATGAATTCATCCCATTTAGCATGTCTATGGTTCAGTTTTGCTTGAATTTTAATATGTTTCAAAGATTCATGATCAGAATGTATAACAAATTCTTCGGGCCATAAATAATGTTGCCATGTTTCTAAAGTCCGAACAAGAGCATATAATTCTTTATCATAAGTAGAATAGTTCAGACTAGGCCCACTCAATTTTTCAGAAAAGTATGCAACAGGTTTACCATCTTGTAATAACACACCTCCTAATCCAATTCCACTAGCATCACATTCAAGCTCAAAAGTCTTAGTAAAATCAGGAAGTTGGAGTAAAGGAGCATGTGTCAACTTATCTTTCAATACTGTGAAGGCTTCTTCCTGTGCGGTACCCCAAACAAAAGGCACATCCTTCTTTGTAAGCTCATTGAGAGGTGTAGCAATGGTGCTGAAATCTCTCACAAAAAGCCTATAGAAACCAGCGAGGCCAAGAAAACTCCTCACTTGGGTGACCATTTTGGGCTGCGGCCAACTCTCAATAGATTCAATTTTGGCTTTATCAACTTCAATACCCTGTGGAGTAACAACATAGCCAAGAAAAGATACTCGGTCGGTGCAAAAGGTGCACTTCCCAAGGTTACAAACAAACATGCATCACGTAGAGCAATAAAAACAACACGTAAATGTTCCAAATGTTCCTCCAAAGATCTGCTATAAATCAATATATCATCAAAGTAAACTACCACAAATCGTCCAATAAAAGCACATAAAACTTCGTTCATTAATCTTATGAAAGTACTAGGTGCATTAGTTAACCCAAAAGGCATGACTAACCACTCATATAATCCAAACTTAGTTTTCAATGCTGTTTTCCATTCATCTCCCAATTTCATATGAATTTGATGGTATCCACTACCCAAATCAACTTTGGAGAATATTGTAGAGCCACTCAATTCATCAAGCATATCATCTAGCCTAGGAATAGGATGACGATAATGAATAGTAATATTATTAATGCCTCTACAATCAACACACATACGCGACGTACCATCGTTTTTTTGGCACTAGTATAATAGGAACAACACAAGGACTAAGAGATTCACGTATATAACCTTTGTCGAGCAACTCCTGTACTTGAAGCATAATCTCCTTCATCTCCTCTGGATTGGTACGGTATGGCGCACGGTTTGGCAGCGAAGCACCGGGAATTAAGTCAATCTGATGCTCAATGCTGCGAATAGGTGGTAATCCCGGTGGCACGTCTTGTGGAAAGACGTCAGCGAACTCCTGCAAAATGTTAGTGACAGCAGGAGGCAAAGAGGAAGGCACGTCCTCGACTGAAAATAATGCCTCTTTGCACACAAAAGCATAGCAAACAGATTTGCTTAAATCTAGCTCATCAATATCAGATTTGGTGGCAAGTAAACCTGCACTTTTCAATTTAATTTCAGAAGCAACACTAGATGGTTTATTATTAGGCTTCATTTGTTGCTCAAATTCTTTTGTCACAATCTGATTTTCACTCTTATTTTTCTCCTCTTTTGCTTTACTAGCTCTATTAATATCATCTTTCAAAATAGAATCAGGAGTCATAGGAAGCAAAGTAATATGTTTATCCTTATGAACAAGTGTATACTGATTGTTTCTACCATGGTGTACAGAATTTTTATCAAATTGCCATGGTCTACCAAGTAATAAGGAACATGCTTGCATGGGTACCACATCACAATCAACATAATCAGCATATGTAGAGATACTAAAATGCACACGAACAGTACGTGTTACCTTAACCTTGCCGCTGTTGTTGAACCATTGGATATAGTAAGGATGTCGATGTGGTCTTGTGGTGAGAGATAGCTTCTCCACCATCTCCATGCTAGCCAAGTTGTTGCAGCTCCCTCCATCTATGATGATGCGAACAGAACGTTCCTTCACAACTCCCTTTGTATGGAACAAATTATGCCTCTGATTTTGCTCAGCTTGTGTGACTTGCACACTCAAAACATGTTGAGCAACTAAACATTCATACATGTCAGCATCTTCAGGAGCCATGTATTGCGTCTCATGATCAGAATCATCTCCACTGTGTTCTTCACTTGTAATAAGAGCCAAAGTCTCCTCATCATAGTCACTAGCGGACTCATACCCACCATCCTCTGTAGCAATCATAACACGCAGAGATTGTCATTTTCTCGCATAATGACCTCTACCCTTACAACGACGACAAATAATATCATGTGTGTGCCCTATTGATACCATAGATGAACAAGAGCTCTGGGCAGGCCCAGAAGGTGTACTCCTGGCAGTTGGTGGTGGTGGTGCCTATTTTCTTGTATCTCCATTGGAATTGGCGGCTGAAGTCAGTGGTGCTGCAGTAGGACGTGTGGGAGTAGAGGAGGCACGCGGTGTCCATGATGAAGATCGACCTGCAGAAAAATTAGTTCGCGCCAATGCCTGTCGATCCTGCACTTCACGTTCAGCTTTGCAAGCAAGATGGAATAAACAAGTGATATTATTATACTCCTTATACTCTAGAATGGTCTGAATCTCTTTATTTAATCCACCCATAAAACATGCAAGCATAGCTTCATTATCCTCAACAATACCACATCTAATCATGCCAGTTTGTAATTCCTGATAATATTCTTCTACATAATTTTTTCCTTGTCTTAAACGCTGTAATTTTTGAAGTAATTCGCGTTGATAATATGGTGGAACCCAACGAGTATGCATAGTTGTTTTCAAAGCAGCCCTAGTAGCTGGAATAGGATATAATCTACAATGTTTAGACCACCAAACACATGCAAAACTAGTGAAAGCACAAACAGCAGCAGGAACACGTCTCTCCTCATGATATTGTAAACATGTAAAACGTTGTTCAGTTTCTAACTCCCATGTAAGATATATATCAGGAACATATCTACCCTCAAATGGTCAAATATTCAATTTTAGTTTAGGAAGATGGTCATGATCTCGTACCTCAGGTGGTGGTGCAGCCCTACCGTTGCGATGATATGCATGAGGACGACCTGGTGGTGGTGGTGCTGGTGGTTGCACGTAGTTCTAATTTTTTATCAACCTCATCCTCGTAATGGTCCTCCACCTCTGCAGTAGCAGCAGGAGCAACAGAAGCATCAACAGTAGGTACAGCGGCACCAGAAGTTTGACCAGGCTCAAGGGGAACGCGCAGTGCTCGTCCCACTTGATTGGGAAGACGATGTTGTTGTTGTTGTTGTAGAGGTGCGACAGGTGCAGCGGGCGGTGGTTGTGGAAGATGCGCGAGCAATTCATTAAACTTGTTATCGAGCTTTGTTTCGAACGCCTTCTCAATGCCATCTATCTTCTCCATGGCCTTTCCAAAACTGGCCATCACGTCTTCCACCTGTTGACCCACCATTTGTTGAAATTTATCAAGAAGCTTCTTCATTGTCATGTTCTCCCAGTCAATCTCGTCGGCTTGTGATCCTGCCATGGTTAGCAGCAATAGAAACACACAAGAATATGATCCTACAGACTACTAGAAAGTGGTGGGGTGTCAAAAATCCATCAAGCGAATCTCAAAGTCTTACCAGTTCTTACCAAGCAGCAGGCGGTGATCGGCAATCGCTGTAGTCAAAACTCTCAAAGCTTGGATAGAGTGATTACCAGGGAGAGTCAAACAAACGATGTAGATGTATGTGGAGCTGGGATGGCTTATAAGATGGTAGCAAAAAGGGTCAGCAATAATCAATTCAGAGATGCAAAGTTGAATAAACGCTCAACGACGGTACTGTGCTGGTCCTAAGCTAGACCGTACTAGAGACGCGAGCCTAGAACACTAACAAAAATCACGATGCTGCACGTAAACAAAGGAGGAGCACACTCTGATTTTTTTTTCTTTTTTTCACTTTTTTTTTGCTCAGCAACAATTTTTTTCGAAAAAGTTTACAAATGGTCTAAAAACTGCCTAGCCAGAATTTTCCAGACTTAGTTTTTTTTAAACTGGAACTATTTTTCTACTGCGGGTAGCACGAAAGTTGGGGAGTCTGACTTGGTCATGACTCGGAGTATGGCGTGATCTGGAAATCAAAAAACAAAGGAACAAATACTGGACCCAGACTAGGACTGATGACGGAGATGACTCTGGTGGAAACTCGGATTGGTGGCGGATATATGTAGGGCGGTAGAACACGGACTGGTGGTGAATCTGTGATGGAGGTGGACTCGGATTAGCGTGATGGCGATGGTGGTATATGGCAGCGGTGACGACGATGGTCGTATATGGCAGCGGTGATGACGATGGTGCGGCGGCGGCGTGACAACTTGTGAATAGAACTCGAAACTCTAAAGGACTAGACGCTAAGACCAGCAACTCGATATGATGATGCAACCAAAAATTCAACAAAGCAAAAACCCTAAAAAGATTATGCAAAGGCTCAGATTGGTTCGGATATGATGAACTAACCCTAATTTTTTTTTTGCTTTTTCGTGGACTGTAGGTATGAAGAACAGACTCGATCTAAACTATGAAAAACTGTAAAATCTCACCAAGCAACCTCAAAATCTGATACCACTTGATAGAGGCAAATGTGTCCCGTCTTTCAATGAGATGGTGGCTATCGTTTTTGGAGGAGTAGACTTTAACGATCCGACTACGAATGTGCGAGGACGTCGCGCCTTAGCAATCGCTAAACCAACTCCGAGAGGTTATTGACCACGCCGGAGCATGATCAAACTGACCATGAAGGTCTATTTCTTGCAAGCAAACGAAGAACAAGCAAGAAACTGAAATTGCAATCTGGATATTGTGAATTAAAGATGAAAGCTTTATTGATCAAGGTGGGGTTCTGTGATGTCTTGGTCTGGTCGTTGAACACAAACGAAGTACGCAAAGTTGCAGCTATGGCAAAATTTTAATCTAAACAAAACCCAAAGTCTAAACGACGCCCTAAGGGCTGTATATATGGAGGAGTAGGGGGGAATTTCGTGGCCCCTTGTAGGAGGGGTCCGAAACCAACCCTAACTTTGTTTCCCCACACATACAGACTCTAAAAAATAGCCTATACTTAAGTATTTTAAATTACATGGGCCTGGCCCAAAAATAAAATGGCGCAGCACCTAAAGTAAGCTATGGACGAAATTTATGAAGGGGCATCTTGTATATTTCGTCCATGTCCTTGTAGGTCATCACGGAGGCTTCAAAGTGCTCAAATATGCACTAGAAACGCCATTCTAGACCCGTTCGCGTGCGCCTTCATCTCCATGCTTGATCCTGCTCCAGTTTTCATCCCTCTTGTCCATGCTAGGCCCTTCATTAGTAATCAACACAAATGTATCCAATTTAGGCAGCATCATATTCTCATGAACATTAGAATTGTCACCAAGAAACGAAAGTACCTGGTAATTCAATTGGCGTGCGCGAGCTCTAGTAATTGGTCGAGTATGTATAGCAGTAGGGGCTATGGGTGTAACAATGGTATTGATGTCCTCATCACTGTGGCTCACAGATTACTACAATAACCAGTGTAGTTACAGGTAAAGCGATGCTTTGACGTGAGCGTGATGCTTGTTCTATTTAGAGTTCTTCTTCTGATTCTTCTTCTTCGTCAATCATAGGATGGGTTCCCGGTTAGCAGCCTGGGATTAGCAGGGTGGATGGCATTCTTCTTTTTGTTTGATTTCATCCATAGTCAAATCATGCTCTTCTGTATGATGATTGCTATGTATTGATGTATTGATCTATTCATGTTGTACCTTGTGGAGAGTGTAAGCCTTTATATGGTATTCTCATATATTCAGTACATGGTATGTTTTAATGATATCCACCTTGTGAAGCATTTCCGATATGCGCTTCTATCCTTGGCGGGACTTCTGGGTTCCTTGAGGATAGGACCGCATATTGGGCATTACAATTTCTTTGACTTGCTTGCGTTGGAAGCAGTGGCAAATTCCTTCTTCTTCTGCACATTTGCTTGGTTAGAGCCGCATTCACAGCTTCAACTTGCTTTGCCTTGGCCTCTTTTGCTGCACTCTTAGCCTTAGCCTTTGCTCTCTTCTCAACTTCCTCGGGGGAATCTACAATGGTCTTGAGTGAATCACGATGAGCATTCAGAGGTTGAGGTGCCCTAACTTTCTCATCCCCTTCATTGGTGCGACCTTCTGCTATGCAATCATTCCAAGGTGGAGTGAATGCGAACAAGATCTATACATCTTCCGTACATTTTGATATCTATACCATTTCCCAGCTCACTGACACCGAATCCTTTGTAGCCTATTGTTGCGATTAATAGTTGACTCATGACAAGGCGGGGTCTTGTAATACTCTAGATCAGACATTTCAGCAGCAGCATTTTTCTCTTTCCCATGACCACCTTTCTTAGGATTTCCATCAGAGAATAAGGTGAGGCCATCTGTGACCAATTCATCCTCGGGCTGACTTACAGCAGTTGAAATCTCTTCTCCAACTTCTTCGGGCTCATGAGCTCTCTTCTTCTTCGGAGCCTTGGGTGGCTTCGAAGGATTTCCTCCTCCTCTGATATTCTTGCGCCTAGACTTTGGAGAAATCTGAGGCAATTCTTCTTCTGACTCAGAATGTTCTTGGGAACTGGATACCATGAGCCACCCGTGAAGATAATTGAAGCGAGGGAAATAACAAGGTAGGGTCACAAGCCTGCACAAAGATTTTTGAAACAAAATATTTTTTCGAAGGATTGAGATTCACTGTAGCTAGTAAAGATATCCTTGATAGATTTAAAATTTAGCTATAGATAACTAGCTAAACTAAGATCTATCTAATCTTCGCAGAACCACAGGTGAACCCTAGATCGATGAACCTAGTACGAGGAAGATCTACAAACCGTACTAGGTAAAATCTAGTGAAACCTAAACATCTACCAAGGTAACAATAAATAGCATGGAAATTATGTCGGTAGGAACAACCCGATGAACAGAGAATAGGAGAGGGTTGCTCTAGATCTATACACCCTTACTTGGTTGTATTGATCAACTACGGCAATGCGATGAGGAAGATTACCGTACCGGCATGGACGACGATGATGAGATCCCACCGGAATTTCACGGCGGAGCTTCGCGCCGGAGACGCTTCGAGCGTGGGCTTGGACTAAAGCGGAGAAAGGGCTTGAAGGAAAAGTGGCGGATAAACTGAAGAGGAAGATGGGGGGAGGGGTATTTATAGCTGGAGTGCTGAACCACCTCTCTAAAATCGACGGCCCTTAGAAAATGGACATTCTGCATTCAACGAACTCGATCATGATCATGGAGATCGTGGGCACATGGCAACCATTTCCTACGAGAAACTTGGGAAGTGAAGCAGATGACTGAAAGGTTTGAAATGGGCTTGCACCAAAATTGGATAAAATTTGAAGTCCATTTCTTTCGCGACCAAGGACGTCAGAAGGAAATCTTCTTCAGGTCAAATTGCATGGCTTACGATAGAAAGTAAAGATTTAGATTAGAAAGAACATAGGGGAAACAGGGTCCGAAACAAAACACTCGGCAAACTGAAAGAAACACAAAGCATAGCTCGGAGTGTGTTGTTCATCGGATAAAACACAAAGCACATGCCAAAAACAAATAGACCAGAGTAAACAGCACCAACAACAAAGAAAATCAGGGCTGAGGATCTACAAGGAGAAACCCTAAGAAGAGACCAGCTAAGGGAGGTTAGTTCATTTTCGCAACCCACACTTGTGTGGGTAGAGAGGATCTCAATTATTTTGAAGGAGCAGTGATTTTCTTCTTTTGTTGTCTTCTATGGCTCATCTGTTCATTACAATAGTAACCATATGAGTAAGCATTGAAAATGTTTCCAAAGACATGAACACAATGATTCGAGGAGGTACGCATGCACTCCTTTTGTCGAGAGTTTAACCGATTTCCTTTCGAAAGCAAAGTAGAGTTATTTTGCGAGTGGTTTTCATTTCTCCGAGGGGAAATATCCTACAAGATCAGGTTTAGTGGAGACATATAGATTTTTTATGGTTCCCTTTTCACCCAGATTTGCTTCTTAGGTGCGCCTGTCCTGCGGTAAGTCCCAACATAACGAGCAAATACCTTACCATTCTGTTGTTTGAAGAGTTTGTAGTTCGAGTCATTAGACTCGCAGTCATCAACAGGAATTGGTGAGTCATATCCTGCCAGAAGAGCTAGTTCGAGAGTTTTACTTTTACAAGAACCCAACTCGTTCAAGGATATTGCTCGCGAGTCCAATATGTTCCATCAACACTGAGTTTCCTCTAGAAACCCAAACCCTCTCTTCTGGGGGTTTTCTGCAGAATTGACTTCTTGAGAACATCACATAGAGTCTGATGCCCTTTCAAGCTTCTGAGCATGTCTGTCTCAAGCAAGTTCTTCAACCTGGAATTTTCATCAAAGGCTGCAACAAATTCCTTGGAGGAGGGGGTAAGAGATATCATTCATAGTAGTTACAACATTCTCGATGATACCATTCGATGATTCAGCTGTGGAATCAGCTTTGCTACGCTCCATGCATTTTAGACAAGGAGGCACAAAATCATCAGGAAATTTTTCAGATTGCTTGGTGAAGAGAGAAGCCTTTTCCTTCACAATTACGTCATAAGATACTTTCAGGGACTCGAGTTCTTGATTACTGTTAAGGAGTTCATTTGATAAACTCTCAAAGTCCACTACAAGAGAATTATATCGGTTCGAAAGATCGTCAATAGTTGAGGAAAGAGCATTATGCTCCTCGGTCAACTCTTGATTTTTCTCCATCTCTTCGACCAGTAATCGTTTGGATTTCGTTGGATTTTTCTCAGGTTTTTCAAGTTCATCTTGCTGAGATTTGGCAGTTTTGACAAGTTTAGCATAGGCAATGTTATCTTAAGAGAATTAATTTCTAGACTTTGGTGTTTGTAAGATACCTGTTCCATTGAGGTTTTTGCCATGAGGCAGAGTGGAGTAGGTTCATCATCACTTGACACATCATCATCGGTATCTGACTCGAAGGAATGTTTGGATGATTCATATGCAATGAAAGCACTTCCTATACCTAGGCCACTTTATAATTCTTCTTCATCATTAGAATCTGATTGAGATGATTCTTCGTACGAATGCACTATCATGCCAGAACATTGTCGGCGTACGACACCTATGGGACCGCGGGGATCCCTTCTACGATTCGGCAGGGAAAGAGGTATGCACGAAGAGCAGAACCAATGATCGACACGAGGTGGTTTTACCCAGGTTCAGGCCGCTAATCAGCGTAAAACCCTACTCATGCTTTGTTTTATTAAGGGTGTTCTTGAGCTCAAACTCCAGGAGCGCTAGCGATGAACAGTACGTTCAAAGAGCAACTACGCATGCAGAATGGGCCAAAAGATCCTCCCCCTTGTAGCAGTTGCCTTGGGCCTCTTTTTATACGTCCAAAGGGGTCACCACAGTGGCAAAATGTACATACATTGAGGTGTAAAGTAGCTACAGGGTAATCATACCTAACCACTGGCGGTTTAGGACAAATGCCATTAATGCACCGTGAGGTGTCCGTTTAGGTGTCCTCATTCCTTGGGGATGGAAAAAGGGGCCATCCCATCAGCACCACTTAAGCTCTCCTCCACTGGTATCCTGCCACGCATCCAGGAATGGGCCCAGGATGCCAGGCTGGTTGCTGTGCTGAAGCGGTGGCACAGTGATCTTGTTCTTCATTGTTGTTGGCGTTGTTGCTCGCTTGTGGGGGTGGAGAAGGAGGTCGAGGTGGGCTTGTGGGAATGTTGCATGGGAAACAAAAAATTTCCTACGCTCACCAAGATCCAATCTAGGAGATGACCATCTACAAGAGAAGAGATTGGATCTACATACCCTTGTAGATTGCTAAGCGAAAGCGTTAAGAAACGTGGTTGATGTAGTCGAACGTCTTTGTGATCCAATCATGATCCGTCCCGCGACCTTCTGATCCAAGTGCCGAACGGACGGCACCTCCACGTTCAACATACGTACGGCTTGATGACGCCTTCACCTCCACAATCCAGCGAGCGATGGTGAAGTAGTAGCTCGATTCCTCCGGCAGCACGACGGCATGGTGGCGGTGGTGGTGGCGGAATCTCAGCAAAGCTTCGCTAAGCACTACGGAGAAGAAGATGGCTATGAGGGAGAGGAGGAGCAGCGCCATGGCACGAATAGATCTGTATGGGTGCGGCTGCCCTCTCTCTACCTCTCTATATATAGGAGAAGGGAGGAGGGTGTGGCGCCCCTAGGGTTTATTGATGAGGACATGACTACCTTGGATACAACCAAAAATATTGCATACATGTATATTTGTGAGATGATTTCTAATGCAAACTATGCAATAATTTATTTGTGTCATCCACGACAAAAATACTTCACAAACTTTTGTGCCATGTCTAATTGCAGGTGTATGGGACATTTGTACAATTCACATATGAAGATAAGGGAAAAAGAGAAGTTTAGGTGCTGTTCAAAAAGTCCTCTCACGTCACTTTTGGGCCAAGAGAAGATAGAGTCCAAGTCTCTCACGTTCTGGATTCAGATTCGGACTGCACAGACATATCTGATTCAAAACGCCAAGAAATTTTTCATACGGACTCCGAATTGGGTGATTCTTTTTTTGTTGGAAAGTAGATTTTGTGCTCTTTCCAACCCAATTGGATTCACCTTAAAATTCGTCCGGAGCGTTGAGTTATCAATAAAACAATCTGACGCTGTAGCAGAATCCGAGTCAAACTATAAGTCCAAAGGTGCATCACCTCCACTTGGGCCCATGAGCCTTGTACGACCTAGGGTTAGTTTTAGGCTACCTTGGGACGTCCTCCCACCTCCTTGGCCGCCACCCCTTACTCCTATATAAGTAGATCCATCTAGTAGCTTTTTCCTTGGGATTTGTTTAGTTAAAAGTTAGCCATTACAACTTCGTGTACTTCGTTTGTGTCCAACGACCAGACCAAGACCGCTTTCGGATCCCCACCATTATCAATACTTCATCTATATTCACAATATTCAGATTGCATTATCATATTCTTGCTTGTTCTTCGATTGCGTGCAGGAATAGACATTCGTGGTCAGGCTGATCGTGCTTCCAGCATCGTCAGTAACCTCAGGAGATTGGTTTAGCGATTGCTAAGGCGCAACATCATGCACGTTTGTAGTCGGATCGTCAAAGTCGGCTCCACCAAATCGATAGTTACCATCTCATCGAAAGATCGGGACACCCTCGCCTCTATCAAGTGGTATCAGTTTTCAGGTTGCTCGGTGAGGATTTCAAGTTTTCCCTAGATTAGATTTATTTTCTTACCTATTGTCCAAGAAAAAGCCACAAAAAAAAGTTAGATCTATTCATCCTTTGTCCAAGCCAGTCTGAGCTTTTGCAATTTTCTTTTCATTGCTTGCATAGTTGAATTATCGGTTGCATCGTCGTGTCGAGTTGCTGGTCTTAGTGTCTAGTTCGTTTAGAGTTTCGAGTTCTGTTCACATTAGTCACGCCGCCGCTGCATCGTTATTCCTTCCGCTATCCACCATCTCATCCATCAATTTCCACATCGTGCCACCCACTGTTCATTGTCATAATCATAGTTGAGGTCGTTCACATCTGTGCTTGATCCAATCTACATCTTATCTAGTTTGTTTTGGAAAGAGGGAGAGAGAAAAAAAAGTTAAAAAAAAGTCAGAGAAAAAAAAGAGAGAAAGAAAAAGAAAAAAGTGTGAAAAAAAAAGAGAGCAGAAAAAAAACAAAATTCGGATCTATCTAGACTCAATCTCGTAGCTGAATTCGGATTGGAATCTGTTTTGCGCAGTATTCAGTAAAACATGCATATCTTTTTCATACGAAGTCTGTTTTTGCTACATGAGTACTCAAATTAAAGCTAGCGACGAGCCACATCTAAATAGTTGCAGAAGCTTGTTCAATATTTGACACCTCAAAATCGGCTTCTAAATAGGTCTTTTTGCCCTCCGAAGTTCGCGAACACAGCTTGTTCCAGTTTTTCAGGCCAGTTTTAGAATTTTTTGACTCCTCATATCAACTCGGAATTGAGTGATTCTTTTTGCATTTGAAAGCTTGAGTCAGTGCCATTCTTGAGAAAAATTATCATAAAATTGGCACAAACTTTTATAGAGTAAAGTTGGAGAGAGAATTGTTGGTATATGCTACTTGGTAGTTGTTTCTCATCATTATCTTTACTGCCATTGTGATCTTCACTTATATCTTGCTATCCAGAGCTACTTCATATCCTTTATTGATGCTAGTTGTGCTACGCCGTGACCTCATTAGTGTTCTAGGCTCGCGTCTCTTGTCTGGTCTAGCCTAGGACCAGCACAGTACCGTCGTTGAGCGTTTATTCAACATTGCATCTCTGAATTGATTATTGCTAATCTTTTGCTACCAAATATTTAAGCTTTCCAAGCTCCACATATTTCTACACCATGTATATGTACGTTCCTCTAGCAATCGCTTTACTCAATCTTCGGAGTTATTTGACACCGCTGGTTGCCTGTCACCACCTGTTGCATGGTAAGAACTTGTAAGATATTGATATTTGCTACACTGTGAGCGTTTTACCACGACATCCTAGTAGTTCATAGGAACATTATTCTTGGATTTTGTTTCTTGTTTTCTACTAACTATGGCAGGTTCCGGAGTTGTTAGTTCTTGGGCTTCATCGATCGTGGGAGATTTGCCATCACCTAAGAAAATACAACAACCGCCACAAGAGGAGCAATTACATCAGAATGCACATAATCAGGTTAATGTTTCCATGCCACCATTTACTGGTCGTTTTAGGCCTAATTTATATATTGAATGGAAGTACGAAATAAATGCTATATTTGCTTCCCATAATTTTGATGAGCGTGGAAAATTTCAAGCTGTGGTTAGTACTTTTAGTAGCTTTGCTTTAGTTTGGTGGAGTGAATATTGTCGGTTAAACCCTGATCTTATACCTACTACTTGGGATGATTTAAAACTTATCATGAGAGATAGATTCGTTGATGTTTATTATACTCGTGGCATGATTAAAAAATTACAACATTTAAAACAAGGCACTGACACGGTAACAAAATACTATGATGATTTACAAACTACATTATTGCACTCATTTTTAGAAGAAAGTGAAGCTGATTTTATGGATAGATTTTGGGGAGGATTAAACCGTGATATTCAAGAGATTCTAGTTCATGAAGAGTGTTATCCTATGGACCATTTGTTTCGTCTTGCTTGCAAAGCTGAACAGGAAATAAAACGACGTGTTGCCCCCAAGGAGAACAAGCGCACGGTGCACATTCCAAGTGTTGATACAGATGTTTCTTCAACTACTAGGCTTACTATGACAACCACATCCGTTGTTACGATGACTACATCATCTCCACCATGTGACACATCACCACCGAGAGTGCCTACATCATCTGAGTTGATCATAAGAGGTAATGACAAAGGTACATATTTTCCACTTTCACATGAGAATGATGCATGCCTAGTTAACTTGAATACATCATGTGTTGAGTTACCTATTGATTTGAATATTTTAGAGAATCGTGTTACTGTCATGAATGCATCATGTGATCAAACAGCTGAAATACCGACAATTTTGAGTGCACCCATTGAATTAACTGTTGATGCAAAAGAACCAATGTTTAATCATTTTGATATGACCTCTAATATTGGTGATGATTCTGTGTCAAATGACTTATTGCATGTTTGCTTATTTAAGCATGTTGTAACATGTAAATTTGATGCAAGTAAGGTTTATTCACCAATGTTGGGATGGTTTAATGATGAACATTGTCAATCTTTTGATATGAATAAGAGCTTCACTTATATGTGCAAACTGAGTTGCAATATTTTCATGCCTTCTACATCTTGTGATAATATTTTGGCTTTATTATATTTTATGAACTATGAAAGTTACTCATGTATACATGTGTCATATGTGCAAAAACCAAAGGAAGTAAAAATGGGTGACATATACATATACAACTTGTAGACCTTCTCTCTTTTGTTAGCCACATTTCAGATTAAGCAACGCCGAGGACGGCTTTGTTTTCAAGAAGGGGAGGATGATGAGGACATGACTACCTTGGATACGACCAAAAATATTGCATACATGTATATTTGTGAGGTGATTTCTAATGCAAACTATGCAATAATTTATTTGTGTCATCCACGATAAAAAATACTTCACAAACTTTTGTGCCATGTCTAATTGCAGGTGTATGGGACATTTGTACAATTCACATATGAAGATAAGGGAAAAAGAGAAGTTTAGGTGCTGTTCAAAAAGTCCTCTCACGTCACTTTTGGGCCAAGAGAAGATAGAGTCCAAGTCTCTCATGTTCTGGATTCAGATTCGGACTGCACAGACATACCTGACTCAAAACGCCAACAACTTTTTCATACGGACTCCAAATTGGGTGATTTATTTTTTGTTGGAAAGTAGATTTTGTGCTCTTTCCAACCCAATTGGATTCACCTTAAAATTCGTCCGGAACGTTGAGTTATCAATGAAACAATCTGACGCTGCAGCAGAATCTGAGTCAAACTATAAGTCCAAAGGTGTTGCATCACCTCCACTTGGGCCCATGAGCCTTGTACGACCTAGGGTTAGTTTTAGGCTGCCTTGGGACGTCCTCCCACCTCCTTGGCCGCCACCCCTTACTCCTATATAAGTAGATCCATCTAGTAGCTTTTTCCTTGGGATTTGTTTAGTTAAAAGTTAGCCATTGCAACTTCGTGTACTTCGTTTGTGTCCAACGACCAGACCAAGACCGCTTTCGGATCCCCACCATTATCAATACTTCATCTATATTCGCAATATTCAGATTGCATTATCATATTCTTGCTTGTTCTTCGATTGCGTGCAGGAATAGACATTCGTGGTCAGGCTGATCGTGCTTCCAGCATCGTCAGTAACCTCAAAAGATTGGTTTAGCGATTGCTAAGGCGCAACGTCGTGCACGTTTGTAGTCGGATCGTCAAAGTCGGCTCCACCAAATCGATAGTTACCATCTCATCAAAAGATCGGGACACCCTTGCCTCTATCATTTCTCCTAGGGGGGCGGCGGCCAGGGCAGATGGGATCTACCCTAGGGAAACCCTAAGGTGACTTGCCCCCCAAGCCAGGTGGAGGCTTGCCTCCCAAGCCAGGAGGCACCCCACCTCCCCTGGTCACATGGGATGGGGTAAGAGGGGCGCTCAGCCCTTATTGGGCTGGTTTGCCCCCTCCCCTTGGCCCATGAGGCCCCCGAACACTTGCCGGGACCCCCCCCCCCAAACCCCTTTCGGTCATGCTGGTCATCACCCGGTACCCCCGGAACAATTCCGGACTCCAATACCCTTCGTCCAATATATCAATCTTCACCTTCGAACCATTCCGGAGTTCCTCGTCATGTCTGGGATCTCATCCGAGACTCTGAACAACCTTTGGTAACCACCATAATGACTCAACTATACTTATATCATCACCAAACATTAAGTGTGTAGACCCTGCGGGTTCGAGAACTATGGAGACATAACCGAGACTCCTCTACGATCAATAACCAATAGCGAGGCCTGGATGCCCATATTGGTTCCTACATATTCTACGAAGATCTTATCGGTCGAACCTCAATGTCAAGGATTCTGCTAATCCCGTATGCAGTTCCCTTTGTCCATCGGTCTGTTACTTGCCCGAGATTTGATCGTCGGTATCTCCATACCTAGTTCAATCTCATTACCGGCAAGCCTCTTTACTTGTTCCGTAATACAAGATCCCGTGGCTAACTCATTAGTCACATTGCTTGCAAGCTTACTGTGATGTTGTATTACCGAGTGGGCCCTGAGATACCTCTCCATCATACGGAGTGACAAATCCCAGTCTTGATCCATGCCAACTCAACGGACACCCTCGGAGATACCTGTAGAGCACCTTTATAGTCACCTAGTTATGTTGTGACGTTTGGTACACACAAGGTATTCCTCCGGTGTCAGTGAGTTGCATGATCTCATGGTCATAGGAACATATACTTGACATGCAGAAAACGATAGCAATAAACTTGACACGATCATATGCTACGTTTATAGTTTGGGTCTTGTCCATCACATCATTCTCCTAATGATGTGATCCTGTTATCAAATGACAACTCATGTCTATGACTAGGAAACCATAGCCATCTTTTGATCAACGAGCTAGTCTAGTAGAGGCTCACTAGGGACACGTTGTTGTCTATGTATCCACACATGTACTTGAGTTTCCAATCAATACAATTCTAGCATGGATAATAAACGATTATCATGAACAAGGAAATATGAAAATGACCAATTTATTATTGCCTCTAGGGCATATTTCCAACAGTCTCCCACTTGCACTAGAGTCAATAATCTAGTTCACATCGCCATGTGATTAACACTCATAGTTCACATCGCCATGTGACTAACACCCAAAGAGTTTACTAGAGTCATTAATCTAGTTCACATCACCATGTGATTAACACTAAGTGAGTTCTAGAGTTTGATCATGTTATGCTTGTGAGAGAGGTTTTAGGCAATGGGTCTGCAACATTCAGATCCGTGTGTACTTCGCAAATCTCTATGTCATATTGTAGATGCTGCTACCACGCTCCACTTGGAGCTATTCCAAATGGTTGCTCCACAATACTTATCCGGTTTGCTACTGAGACTCATCTGGATTGGTGTTAAAGCTTGCATCGACGTAACCCTTTATGCCGAACTCTTTATCACCTCCATAACAGAGAAACATTTCCTTATTCCTCTAAGGATAATTTTGACCGTTGTCCAGTGATCCACTCCTGGATCACTCTTGTACCCCCTTGCCAGACACGTGGCAAGGCACACATCAGGTGCGGTACACAACATGGCATACCGTATAGAGCCTATGGCTAAGGCATAGGGGACGACCTTCGTCCTTTCTCTTTCTTCTGCCGTGGTTGAGCTTTGAGTCTTACTCAACTTCACACCTTACAACTCAGGCAATAACTCCTTCTTTCACTGATCCATTTTGAACTCCTTCAAAATCATGTCAAGGTATGTGCTCTATGAAAGTCTTATCAGGCGTCTTGATCTATCTCTATAGATCTTGTTGCCCAATATGTAAGCAGCTTTACCCAGGTCTTCCTTTGAAAAACTCCTTTCAAACAACCCTTTATGCTTTCCAGAAATTCTACATCATTTCTGATCAACAATATGCCATCCACATATACTTATCAGAAATGTTGTAGTGCTCCCACTCACTTTCTTGTAAATACAATTTTCTTGCAACTTTGTATAAACCCAAAAGCTTTGATCACCTCATCAAAGCATATGTTCCAACTCCGAGATGCTTGCTCCAGTCCATAGAAGGATCGCTGGAGCTTGCATACCATTTAGCATCCTTAGGATCGACAAAACCTTCTGGTTGTATCACATACAACCTTTCCTCACGGAAACCGTCAAGGAAACTTCGTTTTGACATCCATCTGCCAGATTTCGTAAATGAAAATGCAGCAACTGCTAACATAATTCCAACAGACTTTAGCATCGCTATGAGTGAGAAAGTCTCATCATAGTCAACACCTTGAACTTGTCGGAAACTTCTTTGTGACAAGTCAAGCTTCATAAATCGTGACATTACCATCAACGTATGTCTTCTTCTTAAAGATCCATTTATTCTCAATGGCTTGCCGATCATCGGGCAAGTCCACCAAAGTCCATACTTTGTTCTCATACATGGATCCTATCTCGGATTTCATGGCTCCTAGCCATTTGTTGGAATCCGAGCCCACCATCGCTTCTCCATAGCTCGTAGGTTCACCGTTGTCCAACAACATGACCTCTAAGACAGGGTTACCGTACCACTCAGGAGCTGTACGTACCCTCATCGACCTACGAGGTTCGATAGTAACTTGATCCGAAGCTTCATGATCATCATCATTAGCTTCCTCTTCAACTAACGTAGGTGCCACAGAAACATCTTTCTGTGCTGCGCTACTCTCTGGTTGAAGTAAAGGTTCAACAACCTCATCAAGTTCTATCTTCCTCCCACTCAATTCTTTCGAGAGAAACTATTTCTCGAGAAAGGACCCGTTCTTAGCGACAAACACTTTGCCCTCGGATCTGAGATAGAAGGTATACCCAACCGTCTCTTCTGGGTATCCTATGAAGACGCATTTCTCCGCTTTGGGTTCGAGCTTTTCCGGCTGAAGCCTTTTGACATAAGCATCGCAACCCCAAACCTTAAGAAACGATAACTTAGGTTTCTCGCCAAACCACAGTTCATACGGTGTTGTCTCCACGAACTTAGATGGTGCCCTATTTAAAGTGCATGTAGTTGTCTCTAATGCATAACCCCAAAACGATAGTGGTAGATCGGCAAGAGACATCATAGAACGCACCATATCCAATAAGGTACGATTACGATGTTCGGACACACCATTACACTGTGGTGTTCGAGGTGGCGTCAACTGTGGAACAATTCCAGATTGTCTTAAGTGATTGCCAAACTCATAACTCAGATATTCTCCCCTTCGATCAGATCATAGGAATTTGATCTTCTTGCTACGATGATTCTCAACTTCACTCTGAAATTGCTTGAACTCTTCAAACGTTTCAGACTTATGCTTCATCAAGTAAATATACCCATATCTACTCAAATCATCCGTGAAGGTGAGGAAATAATGATATCCACCGCACGCGTCAACACTCATCGGACCGCACACATTAGCATGTATGATTTCCAACAAGTCACTTGCCCGTTCCATTGTTTCGGAAAACGGGATTTAAGTCATCTTGCCAATGAGGCATGGTTCGCATGTGTCAAGTGATTCAAAATCAAGTGACTCCAAAAGTCCATCAGCATGGAGTTTCTTCATGCGCTTTACACCAATAAGACCTAAGCAGCAGTGCCACAAGAAAGTGGTATTATCATTATCAACTCTACATCTTTTGGCCTCAATGTTATGAACATGTGTATCACTACGATCGAGATTCAATAAACCACTCACATTGGGTGCATGACCATCGAAGGTATTATTCATGTAAACAGAATAACCATTATTCTCTGACTTCAATGAATAACCGTATTGCAATAAACATGATCTAATCATGTTCATGCTCAATGCAGACACCAAATAACATTTATCTAGGTTCAGCACTAATCCCGAAGGTAGAGGGAGCGTGTGATGGTGATCACATCAACCTTGGAAACACTTCCAACACACATCGTCACCTCGCCCTTAGCTAGTCTCCGTTTATTCCGTAGCTTTTGTTTTGAGTTACCAATATTAGCAACTGAACTGGTATGTAATACCCAGGTGCTACTAGGAGTACTAGTAAGGTACACATCAATAACACGTATATCAAATATACTTTTGTTGAAGTTGCCAGCCTTCTTATCTACCAAGTATTTGGGGTAGTTCCGCTACCAGTGAACGTTCCCCTTACAATAGAAGCACTTAGTCTCAGGTATGGGTTCAACCTTGGTTTTCTTCACTGGAGCGGCAACTGGCTTGCCATTCATGAAGTTTCCCTTCTTTCCCTTGCCCTTCTTAAAACCAGTGGTCTTGTTAACCATCAACACTTGATGCTCCTTCTTGATTTCTACCTCCGCGGCCTACCGCGAACAACTCCGGGATCATCTCCATCCCTTGCATGTTATAATTTATCACGAAGTTCAAGTAGCTTGGTGATAGTGTCTGGAGAACTTTGTCAATCACTATCTTATCTGGAAGATTAACTCCCACTTGATTCAAGCGATTGTAGCACCCAGACATTCTGAGCACATGCTCACTGGCTGAGCTATTCTCCTCCATCTTGTAGGCAAAGAACTTGTCAAAGGTCTCATACCTCTCAACACGGGCATGAGCATGAAATACCAATTTCAGTTCTTGGAACATCTCATATGTTCCATGGCGTTCAAAATGTCTTTGGAGCCCCGATTCTAAGCTGTAAAGCATGGCGCACTAAACTATCAAGTAGTCATCAGAACGTGTATGCCAGATGTTCACAACATCCACAGACAATGCTAGAGGGGTTGGCACACCGAGCGGTGCATCAAGGACATAAGCCTTCTGTGTAGCAGTGAGGACAATCCTCAGACTACGGACCTAGTTCGCATAATTGCTTACAATATCTTTCAACTTAGTCTTTCTTTAGGAACGTATTAAAACAGGGGTCTACAGCGTGAGCTATTGATCTACAACATAAATTGCAAAGACAATTTAGACTATGTTCATGATAATGAGTTCAACTAATCATATTACTTAAGAACTCCCACTCAAATTGACATCCCTCCGATCGTCCGAGTGTAACATGATCCAATTCACCAACCCAAGTCCGATCATCACGTGAGATGAGGTGGTTTCAATGGTGAACATCTCCATGTTGATCATGTCTACTATATGACTCATGTTCGACCTTTCGGTCTCTTGTGTTCCGAGGCCATGTCTGTACATGCTAGGCTCGTCAAGTTTGACCCAAGTGTTCCGCATGTGCAAAACTGGCTTGCACCCGTTGTATGTGAACGTAGAGTCTATCACACCCGATCATCACGTGGTGCCTCGAAACGATGAACTTTCGCAATGGTGCACACTTGGGGAGAACACAATTTTATCTTGAAATTTTAGTGAGGGATCAACTTATAATGCTACCGTCGTCCTAAGAAAAATAAGATGCATAAAAGGATTAACATCATATCCAAATCATAAGTGACATGATATGGCCATCAACTCGTGCTTTTGATCTCCATCTCCAAAGCACTGGCATTATCTCCATCGTCACCGGCATGACACCATGATCTCCATCATCGTGTCACCATCGGGGTTGTCACACCAACCATGCTTCTACTACTATTGCTACTGCTTAGCGATAAAGTAAAGCATTACATAGCGCTTAATGATTGACACGCAGGTCATACAATAATTAAAGACAACCCTATGGCTCCTGCCGGTTGCCGTATGCATCGACATGCAAGTCGATATAGACTATTACAAACATGATCATCTCATACATCAAATATATTTCATCATGTCAACATACCCTACAAAAACAAGTTAGACGTCCTCTAATTGTTGTTGCATGTTTTACGTGGCTGCTATGGGTATCTAGCAAGAACGATTCTTACCTACGCAAAGCCACAACGGTGATATGCAAGTTGCTATTTGACCTTCTACAAGGACCGTCTTTGTCGAATCCGATTCAACTAAGGTGGGAGAGACAGACACCTGCCAGCCATCTTTATGCAACAAAGTCACATGTCTGTCGATGGAACTGGTCTCATGTACGTGGACATGTAAGGTTGGCCGGGCCGCTTCATCCCACTATACCGCTGAATCAAGAAAAGACCAAGGAAGGAAGCAATCTGAATATCAACGCCCACAAACTCCTTTGTGTTCTACTCGTAATGTCATCTACGCATAGACCTATCTCTGATGCCACTATTGGGGAACGTTGCATGGGAAACAAAAAATTTCCTACGCTCACCAAGATCCAATCTAGGAGATGACCATCTACGAGAGGAGAGATTGGATCTACATACCCTTGTAGATTGCTAAGCGGAAGCGTTAAGAAACATGGTTGATGTAGTCGAACGTCTTCGCGATCCAATCACGATCCGTCCTGCGAACTCCCGATCCAAGTGCCAAATGGACGGCACCTCCGCGTTCAACACACGTACGGCTTGATGACGCCTTCACCTCCTCGATCCAGCGAGCGATGGTGAAGTAGTATCTCGAGTCCTCCGGCAGCACGATGGCGTGGTGGTGGTTGTGGTGGCGGAATCTCAGCAGAGCTTCGCTAAGCACTATAGAGAAGAAGATGGCTATGAGGGAGAGGAGGAGCAGCGCCATGGCACGAATAGATCTGTATGGGTGCGGCTGCCCTCTCTCTACCTCTCTATATATAGGAGAAGGGAGGAGGGGGTGGCGCCCCTAGGGTTTCCCCTGGGGGGCGGCGGCCAGGGCAGATGGGATCTACCCTAGGGAAACCCTTGGGTGACTTGCCCCCCAAGCCAGGTGGAGGCTTGCCTCCCAAGCCAGGAGGCGCCCCACCTCCCCTGGTCACGTGGTATGGGGTAAGAGGGGCGCTCAGCCCCTTAGTGGGCTGGTTTGCCCCCTCCCCTTGGCCCAATGAGGCCCCCCAACCTTGCCGGGACCCCCCCCCCCCCCCCCCGAAAACCACTTCGTCATGCTGGTCATCACCCGGTACCCCCGAAACAATTTTGGACTCCAATACCCTTCGTCCAATATATCAATCTTCACCTCCGGACCATTCTAGAGTTCCTCGTCATGTCTGGGATCTCATCCGGGACTCCGAACAACCTTCGGTAACCACCATAATGACTCAACTATACTTATATCATCACCAAACGTTAAGTGTGTAGACCCTGCGGGTTCGAGAACTATGCAGACATGACCAAGACACCTCTACGGTCAATAACCAATAGAGGGACCTGGATGCCTATATTGGTTCCTACATATTCTACGAAGATCTTATCGGTCGAACCTCAATGTCAAGGATTCTCCTAATCCCGTACTTGCCCAAGATTCGATCGTCGGTATCTCCATACCTAGTTCAATCTCGTTACCGGCAAGCCTCTTTACTCGTTCCGTAATACAAGATCACGTGGCTAACTCATTAGTCACATTGCTTGCAAGCTTACTGTGATGTTGTATTACCGAGTGGGCCCTGAGATACCTCTCCGTCATACGGAGTGACAAATCCCAGTCTTGATCCATGCCAACTCAACGGACATCCTCGGAGATACCTGTAGAGCACCTTTATAGTCACCAAGTTACGTTGCGACGATTGATACACAAAAGGTATTCCTCCAGTGTTAGTGAGTTGCATGATCTCATTGTCATAGGAACATATACTTGACATGCAGAAAACGACAGCAATAAACTTAACACGATCATATGCTACGTTTATAGTTTGGGTCTTGTCCATCACATCATTCTCCTAATGATGTGATCCCGTTATCAACTGACAACTCATGTCTATGACTAGGAAACCATAGCCATCTTTTGATCAACGAGCTAGTCTAGTAGAGGCTCACTAGGGACACGTTGTTGTCTATGTATCCACACATGTACTTGAGTTTCCAATCAATACAATTCTAGCATGGATAATAAACGATTATCATGAACAAGGAAATATGATAATAACCAATTTATTATTGCCTCTACGGCATATTTCCAACAGTCATCTTGTTGTACTTCCTCGTTTCCTTTGTCTTGGCGTGTTCCACTTGTGGATGCCTCCATGTCAACTTGTGGTTCACCTTGATGTGAAGTTGAGGCTTCCACTTGAATGGATGAAGTGCTCTCCTTCACCTCCATTGGCCAAACTTTGCCAAAGGACAAATCTTGAATTGCTTCCAAGGCATCTTTGTCTCCTACATCAATTGGCAATTGCTCTACTTGCCAGCCGCTAGATTCATCAAACTTCACATCTACCGTCTCTTCAACCTTTCGGGTAAAATTGTTGTAGACACGGTAAGTGTGAGAGTTTGAGCCGTAACCGAGTAGAAAACCTTCACGTGATTTAGGAGCAAATTTCAAACGACGATGCTTATCAAGAATGTAGCACCTTGAGCCAAATACTCAAAAGTATCCAACTTGGGGTTTGTTACCGGTGAGTAGCTCGTATGCCGTTTTGCCGAGAAGCTTGTGAAGATATAGTCGGTTTGTAGCATGACAAGCTGTCTCAGCCGCTTCCGCCCTAAAGTGTCTTGGCATCTTGTATTCATCAAGCATCATTCTTGCCATCTCAATAAGTGTCCGGTTCTTCCTCTCAACAACTCCATTTTGTTGAGGTGTGTACGTAGCTGAGAACTCATGTGAAATCCCTTCTTCGTCAAGAAAGGTATCCACATTGGCGTTCTTGAACTCCATTCCGTTATCACTCCGAACCTTCTTGGTCTTCACTTCAAATTGATTTTGGGCCTTCTTAGCGAAGTTCTTGAAGATCTTTTGGACATGCGATTTGTCATCAAGAAAGAACACCCACGTAAATCTTGAAAAATCATCAACAATGACCAAACCGAAAGAGTTACCACCAAGACTCATGTAAGCATTGGGACCGAAGAGATCCATGTGAAGTAGCTCAAGTGGTCTTCTTGTGGTCATGATGTTCTTCACGGGATGAATTCCTCCAACTTGTTTTCCTGCTTGGCAAGCGCTACAAAGTCTATCCTTGTCAAATATAACATCTTTAACACCAAGGATATGATCACCTTTAATAAGCTTATCAAGATTTTGCACGCCCACAAGACCTAACCTTCTATGCCATAACCATCCTTCGGAAGATTTAGCAATTAAGCAAGTACGAGGTTGGGCTCTCTTAGTGAAATCAACAATGTATAGATCACCTCTTTGAATACCGGTAAAGACCATACTATGATTATCTCTACGAAACACTTGGCAATCTACTTTGGTAAACAAGACATTGAAATCAAAGTCGGCTAGTATAGATATGGAAAGAAGATTGTAACCAAGAGATTCAATGAGCATAACATTTTGAATAGAGCTATTATTGGATATGGCCGCCTTACCAAGGCCAGGTACCTTACACTTGGAGTTGTCTCCAAAAGTCACATACTTGCGGGGAACATCATTTTGGCAAGCTCACGGAACATGTCTTTATCTCCGGTCATGTGATCCGTACATCCGCTATCAAGAATCCACTATTTTCCTCCGGATATGTAATTTCGAAGATTCGCCATGAGACTAAGATTCCTCATAGTCTCCTCATAGTCAATATCACTTTCTTCATCGTCATCATAATAGCCATGCTCAATATCATCATCATTGTGCGTATGATCATCACTTAGTTCGAGTGATTCGTTAGATTTATGATCATGACAATGTTCAAGTTTATGAATTCTAATTGTCTCCAAGATGATGCTACTGATGATTCCAACATCACCCTTGGCAAGCATAAGATCACGGAGCTCAAATAAGCATTCATCAAACTTGGGATCACTAGGCTTCATCTTATGAAAAGCAATGGATTTTTGAAGAATCTCATCTACATTTTTCAAAGAGTAATTTGGAAAGCATTCCTCAATATAATTCCCTATAGTATATGCGCATTCAAAAGTAGGCAAGCAAACAAGCAAATTTCTAGGCAATCCTCTAATGATAAGATCGATAGTTCTAAGATTGTGAACCATGTCAAGATACTCATCAGGGGTAGGATGCAAAGGATCAATGGGAGGAACATAAGGGCTGAGAATATACTTGTTCAAATTATCTTCATTGAAAATCTCAAGCATCTCATTTTTCAAGAACCATAAAACTCCCCATCAAGAATAGGCACTCTACGTCTAATACTCCTGAACGTAGACTCATCCATCTTCCACCAATGGCGATTAAACAAAAGCAATGGAGACCAAAGCTCTTATACCAATTGAAAGGATCGAGAAGAGGGGTCTAGAGGGGGTGATTAGACCCTTAACAAGCAAAAGTGGCGGTTTTTAATTTCTTCAAGTTAAGGTTGAGTTTAGCAAAAGTTAATAACATACAATACATTCAACACAAGCATAACATGAGTATGAGCAGCGGAAAGAGTAAATCACGCAAGTGCAAGAATGTAAAGGGATGGGATTGGCGTGTGCAAATGCAATGGAGATGCGGAGAATTTTTGGCGTGGTTCCGATAGGTGGTGCTATCGTACATCCATGTTGATGGAGACTTCAACCCACGAAGGGTAACGGTTGCACGAGTCCATGGAGGGCTCCACCCATGAAGGGTCCATGAAGAAGCAACCCTGTCTATCCCACCATGGCCATCGCCCATGAACGACTTGCCACACTCGGGTAGATCTTGACGAAGTAGGCGATCTCCTTGCCCTTACAAACTTCTTGGTTCAACTCCACATCACGAAGGAGGCTCCCAAGCGGCACCTAACCAATCTAGGAGAGACCACTCTCCAAAAGGTAATAGACGGTGTGTTGATGATGAACTCCTTGCTCTTGTGCTTCAAATGATAGTATCCCCAACACTCAACTCTCTCACACATATTTGGCTATGGTGGAAGAAGGATTTGAGTGGAAAGCAACTTGGGGAAGGCTAGAAATCAAGTTTCAAATGGTAGGAATGGAATCTCTTGATCTCAACACATGAGTACGTGGGTCTCTCTTAGAAAATGAATGGTGGAAGTGTAGGCACATTCTGATGGCTCTCTTTCTTGGTAAGAGGAGGGTGGAGGGGTATATATAGCTTCCACACAAAATCCAACCGTTACACACTTTTGACTCATCTCGGTGGCACAAATTAGTTAAACTCGTTGGCACCGATTTGTTCAAAAATATGAACGATAGGAATCTCGGTGGGACCGACGGGAACAACTTGGTGTGACCGATGTGCTAGGGCTTAGGGCAAACCTCGTCTCAGTGGCACCGATTGCATCAACTCGGTGAGACCGAAGTGAAGCAATAAGGCAATAGAGAGTTGGCAAGCCATCTTAGTGAGACTGATTGCAATTCTTGTTGAGACCAAAATAATTTGAACAAGTAATAAAGAGTTGGCAGGGCCATCTCGGTGAGACCGAGATCCATATCGGTGTGACCGAATTGTTAGGGTTTCTTGTAGTGGCTATATCAAGATGAACTCGGTGGCTCCGGATGGAAGATATCGGTGGGGCCGAGTTTGGAATTAGGGTTTTGACATATTTGGATAGAGAAAGTGGCTGAGGGTTTTGGAGCGATATCACTAAGCACTTTGAGTAAGTAGACCATTATGCAACACCTCATCCGCTTTTAATAGTATTGGCTTTCCTATGGACTCAATGTGATCTTGGATCACTTAAACAAAAATGAAGAGTCTTGAGCTTTTGTCAATCCTTGTCCTTAGCATTTTGAAGGGGTTCCACATCCTCTTGTCCTTGCCACTCCACTTTTGAACTTATCTGAAATATACTGGATAGAACTATTAGTCCAACAAAGGATATGTTGACATTGATTACAAAAATCACCCAGGGAGCACTTATGCTTTCACAAACAGGTTGAAGTTTTCAACGGGGATAAAAATATGTGAAAGCTTAAAAACAAAGTCATTGGCTTCATGAAGTGGAAGGGCTCCCCCTGAAGATGTGCATGTAAGTAATTTGCCTTTGAATACAAATGCACATTGCAGGTTTTGCTTTGTGGATGTCTCCTTCTGTTCATGAAGTCAAATCAAAGTGCATACAAAAATTTATTGAAGATAATGACATGCACAATGACAAATGGGCGTCTGCAGAATGAATTCATGCACATAAGATAGAGTTTAAATGGTGCATAACCAAAAACAACAAGTGTAGTAGACGTCCATCAGGACGTAAGTGTTACAACTCAAAAACCAAATGTTCATGAACGAGAATTGCAAACTTAACAAATATATCACCCGACCCAATAATCCCGCTTGAAGACTATCAACCCATATGCTTCTCCCCCTTTTGTCATCGAATGACCAAAAAGGAATGAAGACATAGGGTGTCTAAGCGTTCCTGAAAGGCGTTGGTGAAGATGTTGGTGCAGCCGGGTCGATGTTGGAGTTGGGTGGTGCAGAGGGGCCTGATGCAGCATCTTGGTGTAGTGAAGCTATTGCTGGTGAAGTCGCATCATCCACCTCATCAATGACGCATGCAACAACTATTGGAGCGGATGATGAGTAGTCGGAATCTTCAATAGATGGTGTAGGACGCCACTTAGCCGATTCCGGGGGCTTGGAGTCAAACTTGAAGCGCTCTGTGAAGCCATCTGCACTGAGATCATCTTCAGAACATAGCAGCGTGAGGCTCTTCCAAGCTCGTCGGCAGGCTTCATGTGCAACAAAGGAATTATTGGTGGCAAGATTGCGGATGTGATTGACGTCAACAAGAAGACTTTGCATCTGGCGTTTCAACCAATCGTGATGCTTATCCTGCTTTTGATGAAGGGAAACAAGGAGTTCCTTGTCTCTCAATGTACGAGCACGCTTCTGAGCCCTCTGAGGTATTGTGCTGGTGGTCGCATCAGTGTTTGCGCGTTGAGGCAGGCGAAGCTGACCTACAAGGGGACCAGGAGCAACAACATTTGGAACATGAGTGGCTTCAAGAGGAGTGGAGAAGCTTTGATAAGTAGCATTGCCTTCACGAAGAGGTTCTTTGGCTAGCTGAGGATAAATGGCTTCATGAGACATGTCAACATCAGGTAAGAAGACAACATGATTGCGAGCTAAAGATTGATAGTTAATGGTGGAGTGAAGCTTAATCAGGCGCGTGTTGAAGCGGATGCCATTGAGTATATAGAAGACCAATGTCGTCATAGTGCCTTCAAGCTTCGCAGAAGATGAGTGCCCTTTGATTGGCCATAGAGTATGCCTGAGAATATGATAAATTGTGTGGGGCAAATACTCGAGGTCATTGACAAAGAAGTGAGTGGGGTACTCAGCGTCAGTATGCCATGGCTTCATCATGGAGAGCATCTGGCTCATGTTGGGCTCTGGCTTTTGAAAGATGTTTTCTAACTCCTTCTCATAGGCTTGACAACCTGGCTCATAGAGATCACCAGGAGCGGGTAGGGATGTGTGCTCAAGGATATCTTGAGCTTTGGCTTCATGATGGATATCGCCTGTCATCCACTCAAGGATCCCTGTCTTCGGATCCCTGTTGTAGCCTAAGATATGTAATGTGGCATAAAATTGGAGTAGCAGCTTCTCATTCCAGTGTTCCTTGTCCACAACAAATGGGAGCAAGCCAACATCTCTGAAGCAATCAAGAGCTTCTTCCAAACAGGGCAGACCAGCCATGGCATCATAATAGAGGCGCTTGTGAGGAAAAATCATGTCCTAATTGTATAGGATGCACATGTAGTAGTTGCGCTACAGATGACTCCAGAATCTGTCTGAAGACATCCTTGGCTTCTTATATGGATTTTTGGATCTGTCAAAGAAGGTATTGTGCTTCCTGAAGTTTAGCACACTGAAGGAGCTCTTAGTTATGGCAGCACTGGGAAGCCTCGGCATTCTGGGCATTGGCTTCTGTATTTGAGGCCTATGTTCGACATGGAACTCATACAGAGCTCCATGCACTTCAGGAGGTGTGAGTACAGGCCATCTGATACTGACCAGTTCACCTTCATGAATGAATGCCCTCACCATTGTATGCAGAACAGGTGCAGCAGCAACAACATCAGAGGTGGATGGTTGACTATCTTCAGTGGCGGTATTGGCTTCGAGCTGAAGATTGGCTTCGGCCATGATCACATCATTGGCTTCAGTTAAAGTGGCTTCAACAGCAGTGGCTTCAGGTGGAACAGACTCAGGAGCAAAAATCACATGAGGTTCTTCTTCATTGTCATCGGTTGATGCAGCCGGAATGTCTTTAGCCAGTTTGGCTTCAGACTCTTGGGTAGTATTTGAAGAGATGGCTTCAGAAAATACTTCACATGCTACTGAGCTTGTGGGTTACACATCCTCTTCAGGGATACTGGCATGGAGACAGAGGGCCTTGGACCTTTGCGAAGCCTACGGGATGCGAGCAACGCTTCAGGAGACGGCGTTGTCTTCTCCACGTCTTCAGGTGTGTCTTGGGGGGTCTCAAGCACTGGAGTAGTCACTTGAGCTGGTAGTGTGCGCGGGATCACTTCATGCAAGGGGGAGTTGGGGTGTTGCTCTTCCTAGAATTCATCTTGAGCAATTGGCGTCGTGGGACCACCAATGCTTATGGGTTCACTGTTCATAGGAACAGGCGATGATACCGGGTTCTGGGTGAGCTAAGGAAGGACTTCATCATCATTTCTTTCCACATTGTCTTCGTGCCCAATGTCTTCAGCTGCGCTGGGGTCAACAACTGGAATTTCTACAGTGACATGGGCCTCTGTGGGAGCAGGCATGCATAACCATTCGTCTTTCTTGGTGGGAGGACGCAGGCAAAGCAACTGAGATGGGCTTCACAAGCAGTGGCTCCTGATGAGATGATGAAGATGTTGGTGCTTGTTCCCTTCTCGAAGCCTTTAATGACTTTGTCTTCTGCCGCTTCTGAGAAGAAGGGGCATCAGAAGCTTCTTGGTGTTTGCGTTTCTTGGCTTCGGCTTCAGCTTGCTTAGTCTTCTTCATTTAGGAAGCAACAGATGGAGCAGATGGCTTTGAAGCAGCAAAGCTTGGAGGGAAGATAATATTTGGCACTTCTTGCCGTGAAGTCTTAGCTTCGGGAACGACTGGCTTCTTCTTCTTATTCTTGACCAGCTTGGGGTCCATGCCAGGGTGGCCAAGTGCATTTCTCTTCAAGGCCTCATTGTGAGCCTGAACACATTTCTCAGCATAGTACTTCAGGCACTCACGAGAGCCCTTGGCTTCATCATGACGCTTTTGGAATTCTGCCATCAGGTCGGCCATCATCAGCTTAAACTTCTGGATATCTCCAGCATTGAGCTTTGCCACATGCTTCTTGAAAATAGCCTTCTCATGATCAATCTTGTTTTTCTGCTCAATAACCTTTTGAGCAATAGCAAGTTCCTTGCCAGTGCAGCCTTGGAAGGTGACACTGATGCCAATGGGCAGCTGCAGATCATCAAGAGTGAGTGATGAAATCTCGTACCACTCATCGATAAAATTGTTCAAGATATCAGCATCAAACAGAGGTAGGTCCTTGAAGATTTTAGCTTCCTGCTTGCTCTTGATCATCAACTCTAGAGAATCATCATCAAGATCTTCATCACTGGAAATTTCAATGATATCACCATCATCTCGCAGTATTCTGGTTGGAGGAGGTGCATTACCGATAGTATCCTTTGTCTTCGGGGAGGTCCGAGATAAGTCTTCTGAGTGCACACTGGATTCAGGAGGTGCAATCTTCAGTGGCTTCACTCTTGAAGCCTTTGGAACAGATGCAACTTTTGAAGCCTTTGACTTCTTGACAGGCTTCGGGGACACAGGAGCAGCAGTTTGTTGCTCATCTTCTTGAGCAGCTTCAACACTTGCTCTTTGCTCAATGCAGTGCGCCAGATATGCAATAAAATCATCAAATGGACCAACAATATTGGGTTCGGCTTCACGAGTGCCATTTGGCCTTGGTTCTACTGGACCTGGATTGAAGTCAATCCCAAGATCCTACTTGTTTTGAGCAGCAGAGACCCTGGTGAACTGGTAATTGGCTTCAAAGAGGTCATCATCACAGCACCATAACATGCTTGAAGGATCAGGGTTTTGAGGCATCGGCCCTCTCACCATGCACGGATAGAAGTTAACCAAATGGCTTCAGCCTTTGTCATCGGATGAAGCTTCTTGTAGATGATATCTGTCCAAGGTGGCATGACAACATTCTTCGCAGCATATTCTGGGGTTACAAACTTGAATTGAAACCATTTTTCAGCCCAGTATTTGCGAATCCATTGCACGCGCGATTTACGCTCCCCATATGTCTCCTCTAGATCAGACTTGTACATTTCATAGAGATCTGGAGGAAGATCCAGTGCAGTATTCTCACGATGCTGTCTACCGACTTTCTTTGAGGATTTGCCACCTGCCATTGGCTTCGCTCTGCTTGACAAACAGGAACTGGCTTCGGGAGAGTCAATGTGAAGCTGTAAGAATTCTGCAAATGAATTCAGACTATGAGAACCAAGAGACTCGCCCACTGGCATGTACCTGTGAAAGAATTAGAGATGCGAGGGAAGCAAGAGAGGTCATATGCATTCTCAGAGGATTTTGATGATAAAATCAGTTTGAAGACATTGACCTCATAGTGCGAAGACGTTCACTCATTGGGATAAGTTGGTTCCGGATTTGTACGAATTTTTGAATAAGTACAAGTGAGGAACCACACTAGTTATGAAGCACAAGTGAAGGTACTAACTTGGCGGCGGAAGACAGCTATGGCGGTGGCAGAGAGAGGATATCCGCGGCCGGCCTGAGTATGGCGACGGAGAGGTTGCGGCAGTGAAGCACTTCTTCTCCGGCGACGATGAGGGCTGGCGATGGCGATAGGGTTGCAGCGTGAGAGCGACAGGAGTAGACGATTTAATGACCGCAGGGGCTATGTATTTATAAGGAGAGCTGCACTGTGAAGTTACTGTGCTGCCCCTGGCAATTCACATCTGCGCGACATGTGGCATGCATGCGCAGTTTAATCAACTATGCCATGACCCCACCACATAGCTGGTTTGGCGGGAGGTTGTTCCAGCTTCTCCGGGGTCCGGCAAAATGGATAAGGATAATAAAAATGTTTTAAATGTTGGTCTCAAAATCTTCGACTGACAAGGACACAGTGAAGACAATCGACATGTGTCAATAGAATGCATATGAAGATTTAGAGAGAGTAGGAGAGTTAAGCACAGATGGGGTAAGGGTCCGATCACATTCACTTAGTGCAAAAAAGGCAACTTGAAGACATAGCTATAAGTGAATGCTGTTGAGGATAGAATATATATACACACATACATACATACATACATACATACATACATACATACATACATACATACATACATACATACATACATACATACATACATACATACATACATACATACATACATACATACATGTAGATAGGCAGTGAGATCGAATAGAACGTGAAGATAAATTATGGAGATAAATCCAATGTTGAGGACAAACCAATCATGAAGATAATGCAATGTATGTGACGCCAAATGAAAAATCTTCAAGAAAGATTGGTGGCGGCGTTACCCACTGTATAGGAAGTATTAGACCCAGACACGGCACACAATTATCGTGGCGCTCTGAAGTCAATTTCCACATTAATGTCTTCACACTTCAAGTGTATATCTTCATGAATTGATGACATACATTACTTTGTGTGTTGCGCACCTAAGTCATCAACATGCATAAGCGTTAGGATGTGTGTCCATTCATAGGACATTTGAGGATTCTAAGACATTTAGCTACCACCGCAGCTTACAAAATCTATTCTCATCCAAAGGCTTCGTAAAGATATCAGCCAATTGCTCTTCAGTGTTGACATGAATGATATCAATGTCTTCCTTCAGCACATGGTCTCTAAGAAAGTGATGACGAATCTGAATGTGCTTTGTCTTCGAGTGTTGAACAAGATTGTGTGCAATCTTGATGGTGCTTTCATTGTCGCAGTAGAGGGCTACCATCTTCTTGTTGATGCCATAGTCCTTGAGGGTTTGTTTCATCCAGAGAAGCTAAGCGTAACAAGATAAAGCAGCAATGTATTCAGCTTCAACAGTAGAGAGTGACACACAGTTCTGCTTCTTTGAAGACCGATAGACAAGTGATCGACCCAGGAAGTGGCATGTGCCTGATGTAGACTTGCAATCCACCTTGTCACCAGCATAATCAACATCTGAGAATCCAACTAGATCAAACTCTGAGCCCTTTGGATACCATAATCCTAATGTTGGGGTGTGAGCCAAATATTGAAGTATTCACTTCACCATGAGGTGATGCGAGTTCTTTGGTGCCGCTTGGAATCGGGCACACATGCAAACGCTAAGCATTATATCTGGCCTAGATGCACATAAGTACAATAAAGAACCAATCATGGAGCAGTATACCTTTTGATCGAACTCTTTACCATTGTCGTCAGAGCCCAATTGATCGTTGGTCAGCATTGGCGTCTTGCAATGCTTGCAATCTTGCATTCCAAACTTCTTCAGACAATCCTTGAGATACTTTTCTTAATAAATGAAGATGCCATTGCTTTGTTGACGGATTTGAAGACCAAGAAAGAATTTTAGCTCCCCCATCATGGGCATCTAATATTGCTCTTGCATCATGTGACTGAACTCATCACTGTATCTTTTGTCAGTGCAGCCGAAGATAATGTCATCCACGTAGATTTGGCATACAAACAGTTCTCCATCATATGTCTTCGTGAAGAGAGTGGGATCTAGAGTACCAGGTTTGAAGCCTTTGCTCTTCAGGAATTCTTTGAGTGTGTCATACCAAGCTCGAGGTGCTTGTTTGAGGCCATATAGTGCCTTCTTGAGCTTGTAACCATGTCAGGATGCTTGGGATCTTCAAAACCAGGTGGTTCAGCAACATACACTTCTTCTTCAATTTTGTCATTGAGGAAAGTGATACATCTCCAATGTATCTACAATTTTTTATTGTTCCATGCTATTATATTATCAATCTTGGATGTTTTATATGCATTATTATGCTGTTTTATATCGTTTTTTGGGACTAACTTATTAACCTAGTGCCCAGTGCCAGTTGCTGTTTTTTCCTTGTTTTTGTCTTTACAAAAAAATCAATACCAAACGGAACGAAACTTTTGGACGATTTTTCTTGGACCACAAGACACCCTGGAAGCTTCAGGAGGAGGCTAGAAGAGCCACGAGGTGGCCACAAGCTGATGGGGCGTGCCCCAGGGGGGGCGCCTCCCAAGCTTGTGGGCTCCCCGTGGCACTTCCAACCCTAATATTTCTTCTATAAATACCCAAATATTCCCCAAAGACCAGAGGGCACACCAAAAATACGTTTCCGTCGCCGCAAGTTTCTGCCTTCATGAGATCCCGTCTGGGGACCTTTTTCGGTACTCTGCCAGAGGGGGATTCGATCACGAAGAGCTTCTACATCAACCTTGCTGCCCTTCCGATAATGTGTGAGTAGTTTACCATAGACCTATGGGTCCATAGCTAGTAGCTAGATGGCTTCTTCTCTCTCTTTGATCTTCAATACAATGTTCTCCTCGATGTTCTTGGAGATTTATTCGATGTAATCTTCTTTTGCGATGTGTTTGTTGAGATCCGATGAATTGTGGATTTATGATCAGATTATCTATGAATATCATTTTAGTCTTCTCTGAACTCTTTTATGCATGATTTATATAGCTTTGTATTTCTCTCTGATCTATTGATTTGGTTTGGCCAACTAGATTGATTTTTCTTGCAATGGGAGAGGTGCTTTGTAATGGGTTCAATCTTGCGGTGCTCAATCCTAGTGACAGAAAGGGACATGACACGTATTTGTATTGTTGCCATTAAGGATATGATGTGGAGCATCCTATGGACATCACCATGTCAAGAGTCCATTCGGCAAGTGACACGTGCGACATCTACTTCACATACATAAAGGTGAATCATCTCCTTTACACGTGCTCACTTGACCCCTTCGAGGATGGTATACTACTTGACACTTCTTCCGTGTGCATGCATAGGTATTATCGGAGCGCCACCGACGATGAAGAGGAGTGCGAGCACAAGTTTACAACTACACCATCCGCGAGAGAAGCCTGGAAGAGAAGGAAGAAGAAGCATGGACAAGCTCCTGAAAAGCCCGGAACTTCCGGCCGCTGCCCGGGAACTTCCGGCCACCAGAACCCCCGGCCATCCCGGAACTTCCGGCCCTGCTGCACCGAAGCCGTCCAAGAGTGTGCCAACTCTCTGGATAGCCCGGACCCTGCCCGGACCTTCGCCCGGAACCTTCGGTGCCCGGACCTTCCGGCCGTCCCCGGAACTTCCGGTCTGCCTGCACACAGAGATTCGGGCCGAGGCCCATGTACCCTTTCGCCCCTCTCTTACCCCTTCGTGACTACCACTATATATACTCATCCCCCTCCTCCATTCTAGGGTTAGCAAATATGATAGCTCATTTGTATGTGAGCTTTGCTCCTATCTACCTCTACTCTTGCGAGAGAGAGACTACCACTCCCATGGAGTTCAAGACCTCCATGTGAGAAGATCCTGCGGTATATCGTCAAGCCCCCTCACGGGAAGATCCATCTAGGATATCATCAAGAACTCCTCTTGGAGATGAACTCTACCTTATATCTTTCCCTTTGTTGTTCATGTACCTTGTGATCTTGTGTGTTTGATTGTCTAGTTGATGTGTGATTGGACTTGTTCTTGAGTGTTCCTCTTGTGATTTCCCTTGTGTTTCCCCTCGTGTTCTTCGTGTTCTTCGCGGGATCCCCTCTATTTCATGAAAGATCGGCCCCTAGGGTTCTACCCTACATCAGGATAAAAAGATGGGGTTTGTTCATATTGATTGGATCTATCCCTCTACATCATGTCATCTTGCTTAAGGCGTTACTCCGTTCTTGTTAACTTAATACACTAGATGCATGCCGGATAGCGGTCGATGTGTGGAGTAATAGTAGTAGATGCAGGCTGGAGTCAGTCTACTTGTCACGGATGTGATGCCTATATACATGATCATTGCCATGGATATCTTTGTAACTATGCGCTTTTCTATCACTTGCTCAACAGTAATTTGTTTACCCACCGTATGCTTTCTTTCAAGAGAGAAGCCTCTAGTGAAAACTATGGACCCCGGGTCTATCTTTTATCATATTATTTTCAGATCTATAAAATCAAAAATACAAAAATACCTTGCTGCAATTTATTTACTTTTGTTTTATTTCGCACTTTTACTTATCTTTTATATCTATCACTATCAGATCTCATCCTTGGAAGTAACTGTGAAGGGTTTGACAACCCCTTTATCGTGTTGGGTGCAAGTATTTGTTTGTTTGTGTAGGTGTAATTATTAGAGACTTGTGTGTTACTCCTACTGGATTGATACCTTGGTTCTCAACTGAGGGAAATACTTATCTCTACTTTGCTGCATCACCCTTTCCTCTTCAAGAAAAAAAACAACAAAGCTCAAGAAGTAGCAGGAAGAATTTCCGGCGCCATTGCCGGGGAGGATCTACATCAAGCCTACCAAGTACCCATCATAAAATCTCATCTCTTGCATTTACATTATTTGCCATTTGCCACTCATTTTCCTCTCCCCCACTTCTAAAACATTTAAAAAAAATAAAAAAATATTTACCTTTTTATTTGCCTTCTTTCCGTTCGCTTTTTTGTTTGCTTTTTGTTTGCTTGTGTGATAGATTGCTTTCTTTGTTATCATGGCTAGTTACTCTCTTGTAGCATGTACCACAGAAAGTGAGGTTCTTAATTTTAAACAAAGGGGAGGAAAGAATTTAAAAGATGCTTGGTATAGAATTTGCGATGCTCAAAATAGATCTACTGATAAGCAATCTACTATCGTTCTTCTTCGAGATTTTTATGTGGGTGTTACCACTTGGTATAGATTTATGCTAGACACTATTATTGGGGGGTAAGTTCTTGGGTAGTCACCCTATGGATGCTTTAATGCTATGGCAAATTTGGTGGGTTCACCACCAATCATAATTAATGAAACAGTATTAACCTTGGAACAAGTGATGCAAAGACTAGATATTATTGAGAATAAAATTTCTACCGTAGAGCATATTGAAAATTTGAATAAAAATATTCACAATCATATTAATCAAATTGGATCAAAGGTAGGAATTACTTTAAAAACTTTAAAGGAGAAGGAGCCTATAATTGATGAGAGGGTAGAACAAAGTCCCACTAGAATCGATAAGTTGGAGGAAATTATTACCAATTTGGGTTCCGCTTTTGCTTCTGTCAATACTACTCAGAAATTTCCTCCTAATAATACTACAAAGTTTATTTATGTTCCTAAAAATAAGGGTGGATCATCTAGTAAAAGAAACGAGGATCTTAAGATGATAAGTATTTGCCCTAGCTTTATCAATATGATTAAGGAACCTACTCTTACAAACAAATTCCTTGATTTTCTACCTTGGAGTGTGATCATTAATAACCCTAATGAAATCCCTAGGAAGTGTAGTTGTGCAATTGAGGAGTTGAATACCAAAGATGACAAAACCTAGATCTATGCAATATGCCTTGCTAGGGGCGTAAAACAATAGTGCTTGTTGGGAGGTAACCCAATTTTATTTTATGTTTTTGCTTTTTTTTTCTATTTTTGAAAAAATACACCATTAGACTTCTGTTATGATTGTGTTTTAGTATTTTAATTAGTGTTTGTGCCAAGTAAGACCTTTGGGATGATTTGGGAGATTGTTGATTTGATTCTGAGAAAAAACAGAAACTTTTGCGTCTAGTAGAAGAATTGTTAAAATTTGCTGCAACATCGAAAAATTCTGATTTTTTACGCATGATTGATATACAGATTTCCTACGTTGTCCTAATTTTTTAGAATTTTTGTAGTTACAGAAGTATGAGATTAATTCAGCTTTCTACAGACTATTCTATTTTTGACAGATTTTATTTTCATTGTGTTGTTCGCTTGTTTTGATGGATCTATGGGTTGTATCGGGGGGTATGTGATACGTCCATTTTACATCATGTTTTTATATTGATATTTATTGCATTATGGGCTGTTATTACACATCATGGTACAATACTTATGCCTTTTCTCTCTTATTTTACAAGGTTTACATGAAGAGGGAGAATGCCGGCAGCTGGCATTCTGGACAGGAAAGGGTGTAAATTTGAGAGAGCTATTCTGCGCAACTCCAAAAGTCCTGAAAATTTACAGAGAATTACTTTGGAATATATAAAAAATATTGGGCGAAAAAAATACCAGAGTGGACCCACCAGTTGGCCACAAGGGTGGGGGTGCGCCCTACCCCCCTAGGCGCGCCCCCTGGCTTGTGGGCCCCCTGGCAGGCCTCCGGTACCCCTCTTCTGCTATATGATGTCTTTTGACCTAGAAAAAATCATATGAGAGATTTTGGCACGGCATAAAAAGAAAATGAGATGGTCTCGAGTGAAAGGGTTTTCAGCTTGAAAAGTTCCACGTCGCCGAGTGGAACAACTTTGATGTTTAGGTTATTATCATCCAACCCTATCTTAGGGGCCGAAACTGTGCTCCGAATGGCAGAATTTAGTGTTTCGAGTGCTTTTCGGCCGGTTATGCCTTCAAGACGACCTCGTATGAAGGAACACTCTACATGGATTGTCTTTGCCTCGTCGAGGCGATCGATTTTCATATATAAATCATCTCAATCCGAGTTTGTATGCAAAAGTTAGAGACAATACACTGCAGACTGAACCTAAACGGAAATATGACGTGAGGTACCAAACACCCTCTATGATGGATCGCGCGAGTCATTTGGCCATCAAGATGGCCTTGAATCGAAAAACCTTCAGCACAAAAAAACTTCGTCTCGTCGAGACGATCGATTTTCATATATAAATCGTCTCAATCCGAGGTCGTATGCGACCTGGAGAGGCAAATCAATATCAAGCTATATTTCCAGTCGGGAAATCCGAGTAAAAAGCTTGCCGGTGTGGAAAGTTTGCCGGCGCGAAAAGCTTGCCGGCGTGGAAGCTTGCCGGGGTGAAACCTTGCCGATGTGAAAAACTTGCTGGCGTGGAAGCTTGCCGGTGTGAAAGCTTGCCGGGGTGAAGCCTTACTGGTGTGAAAAGCTTGCTGGCGTGGAAGCTTGCCGGTGTGAAAACTTGCCGGGTGGAAACCTTGCCGGTGTGAAAGCTTGCCGGGGTGGAAACCTTGCCGGCGTGGAAAGCTTGCCGGGAAAGTGGAAACTGTCAAAGTCAATCCGACTAGAAGTTGGAGATGGGCTCGAAAGATTATTCAAATGACCTCCGATGGAAAAGTGTGCTACATGGAAGTTGTGCGTATCGTCGACACAGTCAACTTTGCTTTTGGAGTGATCATCGTTGGAGATAGTATACAGCCTGCAAAGTTGTTACAAGGCTCGGACAGTTCAGAAAACTGCATAATTAAATCCGACCCACAGTTAAAGATGGGCCCTAAAAGTCATAAAGATGGCCTTAAAAGGAGAAGTGACCCTCGTTGTATTATGCAGATAATCGAGGCGGACAAGTTTGATGTTGAACTCCACTCCATCCGAGTTAGTATGCGATTTCTACAGCCCACGCAAGAAGCAGGACAGAAGTATGAGACAGATTCGGGCTGAATCCGAGTTGGACTAAAACTAGAACTGTAGGATGTGAATTGATGTAATTTTCTTGTAAGGAAAGCCTAGATGAATTCTTTACTTGTACGGGAAGTCCAGCCGCCTCTTATATGTGTTAGGGGTGACGGCCGATTGAAACAACACACAATCGAACAAATCAATATACTACTTTTTATCTACGTTTTATCTCTCCATCATTTTTCTCTCTCGTTCTTCGCTGGTCTTCGTGTTTGAGAGCTGCGAATCCCAAGGCTCTAGGGGCGAGCGAATCGACCTAGGGCAGCCCATAGCCGCTGCACTCCCTGATGGGGTCCTTCCCGGGCGTGTGGAGTTTCGGGTCCTAAAAGCACCCGCCGACTGTCTTGCGTATCGCGCTGTTGGTCGGGTCTCCTTCGACGTGAGCTGCGGTGCATCACCCCTAGCGTCGAGGGTATACATGACGTGTTTGTGTGTCAACACACTTTTTGGCGACTCCGCTAGGGACTGAAGATCAATCATCATCATACACCATGTCCGACCTTCCCAAGCCATCTGAGGTAGACGCCGATAACATCGTTAAGCCCAGTCTTGATGAGATATCGGCCGATCATCGCCAAGTCTATGAGGAGTACAAGAAGGCACGTGAGGAGAAGGACTTGCAGGAGTTCCTTGCAAAGTTCAAGAAGGATCGCCAAGGCAACATCACTCCGATTGAAGAAATCAAGTTCCCTCCTCTTCAAGCCTAGCAGGTTAAACCCTCTGTACGTACTACCTTTTCTCCTGAGCAGTGGGCTGAGATTGAGAGTCGTATTGCTGATGGTAACAATTTGGTTTATCAAACTTTCCTAGAAAATACTAATGCTCAGAAGAATATATCTCAATCATCTAGTGGTAATGGTGGTATAGCTGCTAGTGTGCAAAACCCTAATCTGGCTTTACCTATTTCATCGGCGCCTCCCGTGCCGATGACTTATTATCCTACCCAAACCAATCAGATTGTGGCTCCACCCATTAATCCTATCATGAGCATGCCAGGTTCGGTGGCAACGCCAAACCAAACCCTACCTACAGGTACAACCACTCGGCCACTACCGAACTATGGTTCGGCATACATGCCACAATTCCTACCTACAGCTAGTAGTCCTACTCCTCCTATGCCACTGCAACAAGCTTCATTGTCTACTACAGATGATGCCCTAGCTAATTTTAGAGAGGAGATGGCTAAGATTCTTAGAGAGAATTTTGGAGTTGAGTTGCCTCGGAATCGGATTTACCAAAAGTCGTACCCCGAGTACTTTGATGCCATCCAGTGCCCTCCGGGATATAAAATTCCAGATTTTGTTAAGTTTAACGGAGAAGGCACAAAAACCACGTGGGAGTATGTTAGTCAATATTTAGCACAATTAGGTGAGGCAGGCTCGCTAAATGAATTGGAAGTGCGTTTGTTTCCTTTATCATTAACTGGTACTGCATTTTCATGGTTTTCTTCTTTACCACATGGTTCCATTCGGGTTTGGTCGCAGCTAGAGCAGAAATTTCATGATCACTTTTATAGCGGCGACAATGAACTCAAGTTGTCACATCTAACATTGGTTAAACAGAAGCATGATGAATCGGTCTCCGATTACGTCAAGAGATTTAGAGAAACAAAAAACCGATGTTATAGTTTGGTGATAACCGAGAGAGACTTGGCAGACCTAGTGCTGAGTGGTTTGAGAACTCCCATTAGAGAAAAGCTAGAAGGCTATGAGTTCTTAAATATCAACCAAGTCTTACAAAGGGCTTTGGCTCACGAAAGCCGAAGCAAAGATCTCAAAGAAGTGCATAGATATAAAGCTGATCGTCCTAAGATGAACATGGTTGAATATGATAGTGATCACTCGGACAATGAGGGTGATATCTATGCTACTGAATTTGTTTGGCCATCTAAGGCAAAACCCTTTACTTGCAATGATCTGAAACCGATTCATAAGAATCGTGATGAAGAGATGAAGTTTACTTTTAACATTGCCAAGTGTGATAAAATATTTGATGCTTTGCTGCAAGCCAAAATTATTAGAATATCTCATACTTTGCCGCCGTTTGAAGAGCTAAAACGGCATGCTTATTGCAAGTGTCATAATTCTTTTTCTCATGCTACTAACGATTGCAATGTTTTTCGACGGCAGATACAATCGGCCATTAATGACGGACGATTGAACTTTTCTGAGATGCAAGTTGATAAACAGCCCTTTCCAATGAATACCATGGAGTTGGAGGGGAAGAAGCTACTCATTCGGCCGAAGGTAGCCGAATCTGCTAATAAAGCTAATGGCATTCTTGGTGAGCCCAGGAAAGACAAGGAGGGCGGCAAGGTCTTGGGGAGACAGGTTGTGCTTGATAAGCAACCCGATGGCAAGGAGGTGATCAAAATCATCATCAAGAATCCTGCACTCAGGGGACAATCACAAGTGCAAGAAAATACTCGTGTTAAATTTGTCAAGCCCAAGAGTCCAGAAGTTGGCAAATGGAAGAGGAATGAAGCTAAAGTGCAGCACAAGCAAATCAAGCCAACTTTTGATATGTTGTTTGTCCAAGTATGCCAGTCAAGCGGCCGGTTCTAGCTCTAACCAGTCATCAAATTTGAAGCGCTCAAGGTCACCTCCTCGGGAAGAATGTCAGCATCATGCAAGGCCATATGGGTCATGGGCACCGGGACCATGGATGCCGCCACCCCCCTATGCGCCATACTACATGGGAGACTTCAATGGAGGATGGTGGCAGCCCCCAATGGCCCCTTATGCTTTTCATCCGGGTTGGGCAGAACCAAGGAGGCCCGTTCATGAGAGACTTTCTTATCCCACACGAGGCCGTTTGAACAATGGTGTCAATCGGCCAATGCAAGATAATCAAAAAGGGTTGGCAAGCAAGTGTGGCATGCTAAATCACCAAGTGCAGAAATTTCAGAGCCTAGCAAGCAAAAGGAGAAGAATACTGGTGCTGAAACTATTATGATAGGCACTAAAGAATTGACAATCAAAGAGCCGATTATTGTTGAAAAACTGGCTGGTTCCAATAAAGATGTGGCTGTTGTCCAGCAAGGTCCCATGGCTAATGATCATGAAGCTAGCACAAGCAAGGCCAAGTCGAGGGATCCAAAATATACTCAGCCTAAGTGGTGTCCTTCCGGTCTGACCAAGGCACAAAAAAGGAGACTGCAGCGCATGAGGAGTCAAGAGATGGCAGAACAGAAGGCCGAGAAGCAAAGAGATAAATTGTTCAATGACATTCGGCCCATGGTACATACAAAACAAATATGGATGCCTAAACAAATACAAGGTGCAGTGGCTTCTACATCCGTCACAGCAGCACCTACACCACCAAAGAAGGACGATGCCACTGCTATTACATCGTCCCCATCACCTATTGATTCCACTATGCTTGGACAAATTTCAGAATCGATGAACATGCCCGAGGAGGAAGATGATATGTTGGATTATGAGCCTACACCGGTCCGCGAAGGTATGGATATCAATATGGTGTATTACTTACCCGCTGAATTTCGTGCTATAGATGAAGAAGGGGAAGTAACTCAGCTAGATTTTGGTCCTAAAAATGCTATATTCGAGAAGCCAAAAGAACCGGTGACACACTTGAAGCCATTGTTCCTTAAAGGTCATATTAATGGATCGTCGGTTGCTAGAATGCTTGTCGATGGTGGTGCTGTGGTGAATCTGATGCCATATTCGGTCTTCAAAAAATTGGGTTTGCCTGATGAACAATTGATAAAGACCAACATGGTGCTTAATGGATTTGAAGGCAAAGAGAAAACTGAAGCCAAAGGTGTAATGTATGTGGAGCTTACGGTGGGAAACAAAACTTTGGCTACCGCATTCTTTGTCACCGAGGTGCAAGGTAACTACAATGTGATATTAGGCCGCGATTGGGTTCATGCAAACCAATGTGTGTCGTCTACTATGCACCGGTTTTTGATTCAATGGGTGGATGATGAAGTGGAGGTCATTCATGCGGATAATTCGGCTTGTGTTGCCAAATGCTACTTGCTTGACGGGACGCGACTTATCAGAATTTGATTTTCTTAGCACCACAAAAAGTGGTTTCATGCCTGTTTCTTTAAAGCCGGTTGGTGGTAATCTGCTCCAAGGTATGATGTATTTAAATGGATTCTAACTCAAATTGGATGCAAAAGCGTCTTGTTGGATATCAGTCCAATGAGAACGATATGTATGAATCTATAGAGGAGTTAGATGATATGGATAAATTAGCACAAGGTTTTACGTCGGCCGATCCATTAGAAGAGATAGACATAGGAGATAGTTCAATTCCTAGGCCGACATTTGTAAACGAAAATTTAAGAGCTGATCATAAAGCTAAGTTGATCGAGCTTTTGAAAGAATATGTTTGTTGCTTTGCATGGGAATATCATGAGATGCCAGGTTTAAGCCGAGAGCTAGTGGAGCATCGGTTACCTATAAAGGCTGGTTTTAGACCATACAAGCAATCGGCCAGAAAGTTTAATCCAAAAACATATGACCGGATCAAGGAAGAGATCGGTCGTTTGCTTAAAGCTAATTTTATTAGACCTTGCAGGTATGCCGAGTGGATTTCTAACATTGTACCAGTAGAGAAGAAAGGCAACGGCAAGTTGAGGGTGTGCATTGATTTCAGAGATTTGAATAGAGCTACACCTAAAGATGAGTATCCCATGCCAATAGCCGATATGCTTATTAATGATGCTTCTGGACATAAGGTCATTAGCTTTCTTGATGGTAATGCGGGGTATAACCAGATTTTTATGGCCGAAGAGGACATGTCCAAAACGGCTTTTCGATGTCCTGGTTTCCTTGGTTTATTTGAGTGGACAGTGATGACCTTTGGATTAAAAAATGCCGGTGACACGTATCAAAGGGCTATAAATTTAATTTTTCATGATTTACTTGGTGTTATACTTGAGGTTTATATTGATGATATTGTTGTCAAATCAGATGCTTTCGAATCTCATCTAGCTGATTTGCGCTTAGCTTTTGAGAGAATGAAAAAATATGGACTGAAGATGAATCCTTTGAAGTGTGCATTCGGCGTGTCGGCTGGAAAGTTTTTGGGTTTCATTATTCATGAAGATGGCATAGAGATTGATCCCAAAAAGATAGAGGCCATACAGAAAGTGGAGGCTCCAACATGCAAGAGAGATATGCAAAAGTTCCTTGGCAAGGTCAATTATTTGAGAAGGTTCATAGCTAATCTGTCAGGGAAGGTTGATGCATTTACTCCTATCCTTCAGTTAAAGAACGATGTTGATTTCACTTGGGGGGCAAAACAGCAAGAAGCATTTGATATGATCAAGAACTATTTGTGCACTCCTCCAGTGATGAAAGCGCCCAAGCATAAGGAACCCTTTAAGCTTTACATTGTAGCAGAAGAAAGTGTTATTGGTGCTGTTTTGACTCAAGAAACCAAAGGAAAAGAGCATGCTATTACATATTTGAGCAGGCGTTTATTGGACGCCGAGACAAGGTATACATTTATTGAAAAACTATGCCTATGCTTATATTATGCTTGCACAAAATTGAGACATTATTTAGTACCGAGTGCTTGCATAGTAGCTTGTCAAACCGATGTCATTAAATACATGTTGCATAGGCCAATTCTTAGTGGTAGAATTGGCAAGTGGGCTTATGCTTTGATTGAATATGATTTGGCTTATGAATCTCTAAAATCCATGAAGGGCCAAATCGTTGCTAATTTTATTGTTGAGCATCGGATTAATGACAAGCATGATGTTGATATAAACCTTGTTTCATTAGTACCTTGGAGATTATATTTTGATGGTTCAGTTTGTAGCAATGGCCAAGGTGTTGGTATTGTTTATATATCTCCTCATGGTGCTGTTTTTGAAGCCTCATGCCGTTTAGAATATTTTTGCACAAATAATCAAGCCGAATATGAAGCATTGTTATTCGGCTTAGAGATGTTGCTTGCCATAGGTGCTACACATATTGAGGCTTTTGGTGATTCGTTATTAGTACTGCAACAAATATCCAAAGTCTTTCAATGTTTTGACGAATCACTTAATGTTTATCTTGATAAATGCCTAGATATAATTTCTACTTTGGATTATTTTAGCATTGCTCATATATCTATACATGTCTAGTCTTGCCAACATAGGGGAGGCCAAATCGGAGCCCACCGTTTTGGCCACTAATGAAATATTCAATGCAGGAGAAAATCAAGACTGGAGGAAACCCATCATTGATTATTTGTGTGATCCTAGTAGAAGGGTGGACAGGGTTGTTCGGCGTATGGCTTTTAAATATACGATGAGGGATGATGACCTTTATCGCCGAACAGTTGACGATGTTCTTTTAAAGTGTTTGGATGAGGACCAAGCAAGAGTTGCTATGGGAGAGGTACATGAAGGCATTTGTGGCACTCATCAGTCGGCTCCCAAGATGAAGTGGTTATTGCGACGTGCTGGGTTTTATTGGCCGACTATGATTAATGGTTGCTTCAGATATTATAAAGGGTGTGAAGCTTGTCAAAAATTTGGTGATATTCAATTGGCTCCTGCTGCTATGTTACATACTATTGTCAAGTCGTGGCCTTTCAGAGGATGGGGTTTAGACTTTATTGGAGAAATTCACCCATCTTCCTCAAAGGGGCATCGGTTCGTGTTGGTGGCAACCGATTATTTCACTAAATGGTCTGAGGCAGTACCTCTCAAGAACATGACACATACGGAGGTAATTCAATTCATAACCGGGCACATTATTCATAGATTCGGCATTCCTCAAACATTAACTACAGATCAAGGTTCATCCTTCATGTCACATCAAGTTAGAGAATTTGCCGAATCTTACAACATAAAGATGCTCAATTCCTCCCCATATTATGCTCAAGCTAATGGACAAGCTGAGTCTAGCAATAAAATTTTAATCAAGCTCATCAAGAAAAAGATTGAGGATAATCCAAAGAGATGGCATGAGTTGTTGTCTGAAGCTTTGTGGGCACATAGAATCTCAAGGCATGGTGCTACGAAGGTGACTCCATATGAGCTAGTATATGGTCAAGAGGCTGTTTTACCGGTGGAAGTAAATTTGAATGCTTTGAGAATAGCCAAACAAAATGATTTATCGGCAATAGACTTTTATAACTTGATGATGGACAATATTGATGAGGTTGCCGATAAACGTTTGGCTTCTTTAAAGGCCATAGAGAGAGACAAGTTGAGGGTGGCAAGAGCTTACAATAAGAAAGTTAAGTTGAAGAATTTTCAAATTGGCGATCTCGTCTGGAAAGTGATTCTACCGATTGGTTCAAGAGATAGAAAATTCAGGAAGTGGTCTCCGAGTTGGGAAGGTCCTTTTAGGATTATAAGAGTAGTTCCTGGAAACTCTTATTTGGTGGAATCTGTACAAGGGGCATTGTTACCTAGAGCTCTCAATGGCAAGTACTTGAAGAAATACCACCCAAGTGTGTGGCAAGAAGCCTAAGTAGGCAATGGCCGATATATGATTATCGCCCTTAGCACAAACATGTCCGATACATAATTATCGCCCTCAGATATATAAATGGCCGATGGAGTGTTGGCATCGTCCTTAGAACAAATACCGTGCATATTATTTTTCGGCATGCAAGCTTTGCCGAAAAACAGGGGGCATGTGTTGACATCAGATTTTGGCACGGCATAAAAAGAAAATGAGATGGTCTCGAGTGAAAGGGTTTTCAGCATGAAAAATTTCACGTCGCTGAGTGGAACAACTTTGATGTTTAGGTTATTATCATCCAACCCTATCTTAGGGGCCGAAACTGTGCTCCGAGTGGCAGAATTTAGTGTTTCGAGTGCTTTTCGGCCGGTTATGCCTTCAATACGACCTCGGATGAAGAATCACTCTACATGGTTTGTCTTCGTCTCATCGAGGCGATCGATATTCATATATAAATCATCTCAATCCGAGTTCGTATGCAAAAGTTAGAGACAATACACTGCAGACTGAACCTAAACGGAAATATGGCGTGAGGTACCAAACACCCTGTCTGATGGGTCGCGCGAGTCATTTGGCCATCAAGATGGCCTTGAATCGAAAAACCTTCAACACGAAAAAGCTTCGTCTCATCGAGCTGGTTGATTTTTATATATAAATCGTCTCAATCCAATGTCGTATGCGACCTGGAGAGGCAAATCAAGATCAGGCTATATTTTCAGTCGGGACATCCGAGTAAAAAGCTTGCCGGCGTGGAAGGTTTGCCGACGCGAAAAGCTTGCTGGTGTGGAAGCTTGCCGGTGTGAAGGCTTGCCGGGGTGAAACCTTGCCGGTGTGAAAAACTTGCTGGCGTGGGAAGCTTGCCGGTGTGAAAGCTTGCTGGGGTGAAGCCTTGCCGGTGTGAAAAGCTTGCTGGCGTGGAAGCTTGCCGGTGTGAAAGCTTGCCGGGTGGAAACCTTGCTGGTGTGAAAGCTTGCCGGGGTGGAAACCTTGCCGGCGTGGAAAGCTTGCCGGAAAAAAGCTTGCCGGGAAAGTGGAAGCTGTCAAAGTCAATCCAACCAGAAGTTGGAGATGGGCTCGAAAGATTATTCAGATGACCTCGGATGGAAAAGTGTGCTACACGAAAGTTGTGCGTATCGTCGAAATGGTCAACTTTGCTTTTGAAGTAATCATCGTCGGAGATAGTCTACGGCCTACAAAGTTGTTACAAGGCTCGGACAGTTCAGAAAACTGCATAATTGAATCCGACCCACAGTTAAAGATGGGCCCTAAAAGTCATAAAGACGGCCTTAAAAGGAGAAGTGACCCACGTTGTATTATGCAGATCATCGAGGCGGACAAGTTTGATGTTGAACTCAACTCCATCCGAGTTAGTATGCGATTTCTACAGCCCACACAAGAAGCAGGACAGAAGTATGGGACAGATTCGGGCTGAATTCGAGTTGGACTAAAACTAGAACTGTAGGACGTGAATTGATGTAATTTTCTTGTAAGGAAAGCCTAGATGAATCCTTTAATTGTACGGGAAGTCCAGCCGCCTCTTATATATGTTAGGGGTGACGGCCAATTGAAACAACACACAATCGAACAAATCAATATACTACTTTTTATCTACGTTTTATCTCTCCATCGTTTTTCTCTCTCGTTCTTCGCTGGTCTTCGTGTTTGAGAGCTGCAAATCCCGAGGCTCTAGGGGCGAGCGAATTGACCTAGGGCAGCCCATAACCACCGCACTCCCTGACGGGGTCCTTCCCGGGCGTGTGGAGTTTCGGGTCCTAAAAGCACCCGCCAACTGTCTTGCGTATCGCGCTGTCGGTCGGGTCTCCTTCGACGTGAGCTACGGTGCATCACCCCCGGCATCGAGGGTACACGTGACGTGTTCGTGTGTCAACACACCTATTACCATGCTTCATGCTAGTGCGACTTCCTTATGTGATGATTTCTTGCCCATTTATGATGAGTATGATGATTCTCATGTGGAGTCTATTAGTTGTGATGCCATGTTACATAGGATTTCTTGTGATAATTATCTTGGTCACATCATGTTTGACAATCCGCTTGACTTGTCATATGCTATGCGTGAGATCAACCACATGTCTTATTTGCAATCTCATCGTAGTGACTATGCATATGCCATTAAAATAAACCCAATTTGCTCATATGCCATAGATGACAAGCCCATGGTTATTGGCATTTGTTTCTCTTGTGATGATATTGATCTGCTCCCTTTGCATCCTTTATCTCATATGCCATGCCATGACCACCTAGCTTCGGATATGCATTGTTTTGGATGTTGTCCATTTTCTCCATATGATGTTTTCGATATTGCTCATGAGGAGACCCCCATAGTTTCCTCATACATGTTAGGTGATTTTGGTCACTCCCATCCATTGCAAGATCCAAATACTCGTGTGCACAATATGCTCCCCATGAATAAACATGCTATTGTTGTGCCACACACTTGCTATACTTGTATGCTCAATTTGTGTCCCCATCGTGTTATACATAACAACTATTCTTTCATGATGGATGACATGTTCTTATACCATGCTTCAAATTTCTTTGAGCGATACTTATCTTTTGCTAACTCACACGCACATACACATCATGAGGGATGATGTGTACATTTACCACGCACACACATTGTTTCGTTTGTGTCTTTGTTGTGTAGGTACCCATGCATACTTGTCAACCTCACATTCCCATGAGTTGACAAAACGAGCTCTAGAGAGCAATGATGACTTGGGATCCCATGGATTGGTTTTCCCACCGCTCTCTTCGCGCAAAGACTTTGCGCATTTATTCTACATGGCCCTCCCATGGTTATGGGTTATTGTCCATTACATATTCTATGCCCATCTTGCCATGTTCACTTTGCATGATATGCTCATTCCTATGCCTTTACCATGCATTTGTGACCCATGCTTTGCATTACACATGATGATTGATTCTCATACTTGTATGTGTACTTGCAAGCTTGGTGGAGATATTTCTTGTTATTGCCATGTTTGCTTTGTGACCCATTCCTATTATGCTACCTTGACCATGCTTTGTGTTCGTGCTTGCGATATGTCATGTGCATTGCCTATGCCTACTATTTGTTCACATGACATGATTGCCATGATTTCCTCTAGTGTGTTGCATCTTCGCTCCACTAGTTTGCACGACCTGATTTCTATGCTTGACTATGTTGCATCACCAATGATACACACTTGCTCGTTTCATGCGGTTGATGGCATATATTCCCATGCTTTACACATGATTGCTCTTGCTTGTTGTCATATGTCTCCATGTGTTGCCTCTCTCATGCTAGATAATTTGCCATGTATTGAGTGCAACAATGCTTTTAATCTTGCTAATGAGATTACCCCCATAGCATTCTCGCATATATTTGGAGATTTTGACATATTTCTTGTGAAGCATGCTTGTCTTCCCTCTTTGCATCATATACATAGTGCCATGAATATAGCCATTGTGTCGGTGTACCAAGTATTGGGCCATTAGTACCCCGTACTTGTGCATGGGCAGTTGTAGCCATACTTGCGGCAAGGCTTGTCGGGGAACAGTTCGAGATTGACTCAGGCCACCAAGGAAATTCTCAAGTCGAAGATCTGAGGATCAGAAGATAAGAAGAGCTGGAATCCGCAGGCCAGCTTCCCCGGCAAGATCTTGCCGGGATGGCCTGCGAAGCCCGGCAAGGTTTGGAGCCCGGCAAGGCTTGGAGCCCGGCAAGGTTCAGCACCCGGCAAGATTTTGTTGCTGTGCCACCGCTCTAGCACAGCAACAAACCCAACATTCTGGGTCCTTCTTTGGATGCGTGGCGACGCGCCAATGGAGGAGAGCTTAAGCGGTGCTGCTGGGATGGCCCCTTTTTCCATCCCCGAGAAAGTGAGGACACCTAAACGGACACCTCACGGAGCATTGAATGCATTCATCCTAATCCGTCAGGGGTTAGGTATGATGACCCTGTAGCTACTTTACACCTCAATGTATGTACATTTTGCCACTGTGGTGACCCCTTTGTGATATAAAAGGAGGCCCAGGGCAACTACTATAGGGGAGGACGATCTTCTGGCCCATTCTGCATGCGTAGCTGCTCTTTGAACGTACTGTTCACTACGAGCGCTCCTGGAGCCTGGGCTCAAGAACATCGATAATAAAACAAGGCAGGAGGAGTGTTTTACGCTGATCAGCGGCCCGAACCTGGGTAAAACCGCCCCGCATCGATCGTTGGTTCTGCTCTTTGTGCATACCTCTTCCCCCGCCGAATCGTAAAGGGGTCCCTTGGGATCCCATAGGTGTCGCACGCCGACATCTTTGGTGTGCCAGGTAGGGGGATTGAAGGTTGTGTGAACCTGATCTAGTGATCGGCGCCTTAGTTTCTTCATCATCTTCATCATCATGCCACCCAAGAAAAAGAGCGCTGCGACGGCGCAAACATCCATGTCCGTTTTGCCTACGCCTTCGCGTACGGGCGATGGCGTGGGTGCGGAAGGAAGAGGACTAGAACCTCCACAGCGTTCCGGTGATCCAAGCCAGGCGAGCGGCGTCGTTCGCAGTGGCAGCGGCAACCCACACGCCGTTGGATCCAGAGACGGAGCTGTGTTGCCTACGGGTGGCACAACGAATTCCAGAGATCGGAGGACGCCTGCTGGAGCTCCCACGCCGGCGCAAGCGTCACGGCCTACCCAGGTCATGCACGACGAGCGACGTCATGGCGCTGGTGGTTCAGGGCGTCCCCATGAAAAGATTTCTGCGCATCGATCCCAAGATGCGCGGGACCAGCATGCACACCGAGCTGCCGGCGGAGGTGGCGCGCGGTCGCGTGACCGTGATGGTGCTCCTTCTAACATGGCTAGGAGTCAGAGCACCTCACGTACCTCGCACCTGTCGCCGCCGCCTACGCCAGTGGAAGCCTTGGCACGTGCGCAGCTGCTCCTCGATTTCCCTCCTGCTCCGGAGAAGATGGAGGAGTGGCGAGCTACTATCCAGAGCCTTATTGGCTTCGCCAACAAAGATGGGCCACAAGAGGCAGGGCCCTCACAGCGAAGGCCCGTCGATCCGGCGCGAGCCGATGTGGAGAAAACCGGAGGTGGTGCAACCATGGTGCACTCCCCTCCGCGACACCAGCGGCGGGTGACAACCCAGCAGGTCGATCGCCGTGATGATGTTTCCACGGCGTCGTCCGATCCACGGATGCGCCGCGACCAGCGTCAAGTTCTCCAGGAACGAGGCAAAGAGGACGCTCGAACTACCATCGAGCGGCGACGGGAAGCGCGTTATCAGTCTGATAAGCGCGCATGGCCGGCTGTCGACGAGCCTGCGCCAGGGGACGTAGGAGACATGCCTTACGAGGTAGGGACTCCAGCGTTTACCCGTGAGCTGCGGCAAGTCCAGTGGCCCAATTCCCAAACCTTCAAGCCAGAGGTCCCGGAGAAATATGACGGTAAGACTCATCCCTCGGAGTTCCTGAGCATCTACACCATTGCGGTGCAGGCTGCCGGGGGCCGAGATGACAAGATACTTGCCAACTACTTCCCGTTGGTGCTCAAGCCCAACGTTAGGTCGTGGTTGATGCATCTGCCGGAGAATTCTATTTCTTCTTGGTCAGATCTGTGCCATCAGTTTGTTGGTGCCTTTGTTGGAGGCCACCAAGCTCCTGGCCAAGAGAGTGATTTGCATATCATCCCTCAGAAGGAGGGCGAATCTCTACGCAAGTTTATGCAGAGGTTCAGCCGGGTGCAGTATAATATTCCTGACGTTCACCCTGCCGCTGTCATTAGCGCGTTTCATCAGAACCTGCGTAACTGCAGGATGCGGGAAGAGCTGGCGATGAACAAAGTCAGGAGTATTGTCAAGCTTTACGCTTTGGCCGATAAATGCGCTCGAGCTGAAGATGGGAGGAAACTCCCTGGCGAGGCTGTTGGCGCGGCGGGCGAATCCGAAGATGAAGACGCCGCGACCCCGTCAAGGAAAGGCCGGCGACGGAACAGGAAACGCGGAGGCAAGGCCGTGCTTCCTGTCGAGGAATCCGACAACCCCGGCGCCGCCAAGAAAGCCAAGGTTGGTGACCGATCCTTGCCGGGTGCCCTTCCTGTCAGGCCTTGGCGGCGGCCGACAAGTCGGAAAGCTCCGGCAAGCAGTATTGTAAGATCCATCGCACCAAGGGCCACGATCTCCAAAACTGCCAGCAAGTTGAATAGCTTGCCGAGAAACAGAGGGCTGAGTATGAAAGGCGAGATAAGGAGAAGGCCCATGATGGTGTTGATGGATCTGGCAGGAAGCACGGTGGCCGAGGGGGTCGCCGCGGCAAGGCCAAGCAACAGAGGGAGAGGCCCGCTCGAGGCCGAGACAAAGAAGAAGATGATGATGAAGAAGACGATGAGTCCAGTGAGCAAGAATTCCAGAAAGCTACAGAGGCCATGTGTATCGATGGGGGTGCCTCGCTGCATTCTTCCCACCGTCGACTCAAACAGTGGGTGCGGGAAATCAATGCAGCGGAGCCATCACCAGATGCATGTAGGCCCCTGAAGTGGTCCAACACGCCTATCATTTTCGACGCCGAGGACCACCCTGATCGCACAACTGCGGTCGAGTGCTTGCCATTGTTGGTCTCACCAACAATTCGCAACCTCAAGGTGACGAAAATGCTAGTTGACGGTGGGGCCGGGCTAAACTTAATCTCACCGGATGTGCTCAAGAGGCTCCAAATTCCTGATGAAGACCTCGAAGAAACGGGTACGTTTCAAGGGGTCAATCCGGGAAGAACCCAGCCAAAGGGCAAGATTACGCTGCCGGTGACATTTGGTAGCAAGCTCAACTACAGGACCGAGAAGGTAGTGTTTGATGTCGGCAAGATCCCCATGTCATACAATGGGATCCTTGGTCGGCCAGCGTTGGCTAAGTTTATGGCGGCATCACACTACGCATACAATGTTTTGAAGATGCCCGGGCCGTTGAGCGTCATCACTATCCATTCCGATAAGAAGGATGCGCTCATCTGTGCCGACCAACTTTACCGGGAAGCAGTTGCAGCACCTGCCGTCAAGGCATCTACTCCTGCCACTGGAACTCCCGGGGGGAAGAAGAAGAAGACCGGCGAGAATCTTGGCGTGAACTCCGGTAAGCGCGCCTCCTCGGAGTGCTGCGCTTCCATTGAGGATGCACCAGAGAGTTCCACCGACAAGAACAAGAGATCCAAAGCTGCTCCACCGGAGACCAAGAAGGTGCCCGTTAGGGAGGACGGGACGGGAGGAACTTTCACCATAAGTTCCATCCTAGATGACAAATAGGAAAGCGCGCTCATTACCTTCTTGCGGGCGAATGTCGACGTGTTTGCATGGCAACCATCTGACATCCCCGGTGTTCCCAGGGAGGTAATTGAGCACCACCTTGCTGTCTGTCCTCATGCGCGGCCTGTCAAGTAGAGGGTCAGGAAGCAAGCCTTGGAGCGGCAAGAATTCATTGCCGAGGAAATCAGAAAGCTAGAGGCGGCAGGATTGGTCAGAGGAGTACTTCATCCAACCTGGTTGGCCAATCCGGTTGTGGTGCGCAAAGCAAATGGGAAATGGAGGCTTTGTATCGATTATACAGATATCAATAAAGCCTGTGCAAACGATCCCTTTCCCTTGCCACGCATCGACCAGATTGTGGACTCCACCGCTGGTTGTGATCTCCTGTCCTTCCTTGATGCCTACTCAGGGTATCATCAGATTTTCATGGCGAAAGAAGATGAAGAAAAGACCGCATTTATCACCCCATGTGGTACGTATTGTTTTATACGAATGCCTTTCGGGTTGAAAAGTGCTGGTTCTACATTTGCGAGAGCGGTCCAAATCAGTTTTAAGCCTCAACTCCATAGAAATATGGAGGCGTACATGGATGACATAGTGGTCAAAACCAAGGACAAAGCGACGCTCATACAAGATTTAGAAGAAACATTTGCAAATCTGCGCAAGATCAACTTAAAGCTCAATCCTGAGAAGTGCGTGTTCGGTGTTCCTTCCGGCAAGCTCCTCGGATTCTTTGTATCTTGCCGAGGAATCGAAGCGAACCCCGACAAGATCAAAGCTATTGAGCAGATTGAAGCGCCAAGACGCGTCAAGGATGTGCGTCGTCTTGCCGGCTATGTTGCTGCTCTAAGCAGGTTTATTTCCAAATCTGCTGAGCGCGCCCTGCCCTTTTTCAAAATTTTGAAGAAGGCAGGTCCAATGAAATGGACTCCAGAGGCGGAGGCTGCGCTGCAAGATTTGAAGAAATACCTTTCCTCTCCGCCGACGCTAGTCGCGCCTAAACCACAAGAGCCGTTGCTGCTGTATCTGGCAGCGACAAATCAAGTGGTTAGTGCTGCGTTAGTGGCGCAGAGAGAAGCTGATGAGGAAGCAACACCAGCGGCAGGAACGTCAGGTGACGCGGCAGGATCTTCCCCGGCAAGGATTGATCCCGGCAAGACAAGATCTGTGCAATCAGAAGAACCATTGCAGAAGAATAAGGTGGTGCAGCGCCCAGTTTATTTTGTTAGCTCTCTTTTACAAGGAGCTAGGTCAAGATATTCTGCCGTGCAAAAGTTGCTTTTCGGCCTCCTTATGGCCTCGAGGAAGCTACGCCATTATTTTCAAGCACATGAAATCACCGTCGTCACTCGCTTTTCGTTGCAACGGATTTTGCGAAATCCAGAAGCAACCGGCAGGATCGTGGAGTGGGCGTTGGAGTTGTCGAGCTTTGGCCTCAAGTTTGAAAGCACTTCGACAATTCAAAGCAGGGCCTTGGCAGAGTTCGTTGCTGAATGGACCCCAACGCCAGACGAGGAAGTTCAAGAAACAACTCTCCCCGGCAAGGAAATTGACCAGCAATGGGTTATGTACTTTACTTTGACGGGGCTTTTTCGCTGCAAGGCGCCGGTGCTGGCGTGCTGCTTGTCGCACCCACCGGAGAGCACCTCAAGTACGTAGTCCAAATGCATTTTCCCCGGGAGAGTTCAACGAACAACACTGCGGAGTACGAGGGTTTGCTTGCCGGTCTCAGGATTGCGGCAGACCTTGGTATCAAGAAGCTCGTCATCAGAGGCGATTCACAGCTTGTCGTCAGGCAAGTAAATAAGAGTTATCAGAGTCCATTGATGCAAGCCTACGTGGATGAAGTGAGAAAAATGGAAGAGCACTTTGATGGTCTGCAAATGAAGCACATCCCTCGTGCTGAGAACAGTATTGCTGACGACCTGTCAAAGCGCGCTGCCCTCAAGTTACCTGTGGAACTAGGAACTTTTGTGCTCCATTTGACTCAACCATCCGTGGCGCCATCAATGCGGCAAGAAAAGAGAAGAAAATTGAATTCTGGTCAGTACTACCCGGCAGAGCTCCCGGGAGCCGCCGGCAAGGAAGTTGCCGGGATCAATGACATGCCTGTCGGGGAACAACAGGCTCCAGCGGGGGCTCAGGTCCTTGCCGTTGAGACAAATGTTCCCCCGGCGGAGGAGATGCCTTTAGTCCTAGCTGTCGAGCCCCAGGCTCCAGCATGGGCGCAGCACATTGTCCATTTCCTTAAAATAGGAGAACTCCTGGAGGAACAAGAAGAAGCGGAAAGAGTAGCCCGTCGGTCTTTTATGTACAAGTTCGTCGATGACGTCCTGTACAGAAAGAGACCAAACGGTGTGAAATTGAAGTGCATTCCTCGGGAGGATGGACTAGAGTTGTTGGTAGAGATACATGGAGGCATATGTGGCTCTCACATAGGATCAAGAGCACTTGCCGGGAAAGCATTCCGGCAAGGTTTCTTTTGGCCCACCGCTCTCCAGGATGCAACTGCACTAGTAACCAAGTGTGAAGCGTGCCAGTTTCATTCGAAGAAATCACATCAACCAGCTCAAGCTCTTCAGACAATCCCTCTCTCCTGGCCATTTTTGGTCTGGGGGCTCGACATACTGGGCCCTTTCCCCCGTGCTACCGGGGGCTTTGAGTACTTGTATGTTGCTATCGACAAGTTCACAAAGTGGCCGAAGGTGGAAGCAGTGAGGAAGGTGACAGCACAATCAGCCGTCAAGTTCTTTAAAGGGATAGTTTGCCGTTTTGGTGTGCCCAACAGGATCATCACGGACAACGGCACGCAATTCACAAGTCGCACCTTCATGCAGTACGTCCAAGATCTTGGCGGCAAAATTTGTTTTGCCTCTGTTGCTCACCCCAGAAGCAACGGCCAAGTGGAGAGGGCCAATGCTGAAGTGCTGCACGGTCTCAGGACCAGAACCTTTGATAGGCTGAAAAAGTGCGGAAGATGCTAGATTGATGAGTTACCGGCGGTTCTTTGTTCAATCAGAACGACACCAAATCGAGCCACCGGCCAGACGCCCTTCGCTCTGCTCTACGGAGCGGAAGCAATTCTCCCCACAGAACTCACGTACAGATCACCTCAAGTGCTCGCTTATGATGAGCTTGAGCAAGAGCAACTGCGGCAAGATGACGCTGTGCTCCTTGAGGAGAATCATCTTCAGGCTGTTGTGCGAGCTGCACGCTACCAGCAAGCTTTGCGCCGCTACCATAGCCGCAAAGTTCATGCCCGAAGCCTTGAGGAAGGCGACCTTGTTCTTCGGCGGATTCAATCGGCCAAGAATTCAAACAAGTTGACGCCAAAGTGGGAAGGCCCTTATCGGGTAGTATGAGTCACCAGGCCCGGCGCTATCCGCTTGGAGACCGAAGATGGCATTCCAGTGAGCAATTAATGGAATATCGAACATCTTCGCAAGTTCTACCCATAAGACGCGGTTGCCGGGGGCCCCCGGCAACCTCCATTTTGTACAAGTCTTGCCGGCAAGGCATATGATCCTTTGTACAAAGCCAGGCGCAGACCCTGAGCACAAATGAATAAATTTAAGTGTTGTGCATTCCCTTATTGATTTCCATGTTCATATTTATATATGCATGTTTATCTAAGATGTTGTATGACACCTACTCCCGGTAAGTTCTAACGAACCGCCAAGGTTTCATATCTTTATTTTCTCTTCTTTCTTTTTCTTAAAAGACAGAAGGATTCCTCGCGTGCACATTTGCCGGGGGGGAAGGGAGATATGAGTACCAGTTGGCGACATTCGGAATTGACGCTTGCCGGAGGAAGGACAGTGACAGAGAGCTAAGTTCTAAAAACTTAGAACAAGTTTCCTTTATTGCAAAGTTATTTCCTTGGACGATTCTGACTTTTGTATGGAAAATCTGCACGCGAAGGAACCCTTGTTGTAATCGGTTGCGCCCTAATTTTGTTTCGAGTCCGCTCAACGATTTAAGTGGCTGCACTGAGAATGCCAAGGAGTCTTGCCGCCGCTGCGCCTCCAGCAGGCTGCTGAAGTCCTGCACCCAGCGCTCGCAGCAGGTGTTGCGCCGGCAAGTTTTTCAGTAAGTGTAGGGTGAACTCCATACACAAAGGAATCAGACAAGGAAAATAGCAAGCATGTACCCAAACATAAGCAAATTATATTACATTAATGAGTTGCCGCAATTCTAACTTGAGACTTAATTGTCTTTGGCATGGAATGACGACGGCAAGAAAAGGTGGAGCAGTTAATCTCTGCGCTGGCCTTCAATTCTTTTGATGGAGTCCACCTTCTCGAGGATAGGTGCGACAAGCTCTTCGAGCGCCTCGAGATTTGCGTCCTTTGGCAAATGGCCAAGCGCATTGGAGAGGTCGATGCCGGGATTGTGGTGCACCACCTTGATAAGCACTTTGCGGAGGACGGCCCGGCAAAGCTGGCGGGTCTCGTTGGCCAGTTGAGTCGCCCGGTTAGACTGGAGCAACTTCAGGGCACCAATGATGCTCTCGAAGAACATCGTCAACCTGGCACTCGAAGATATCCTTTCCTCGGAAGAATACCTGAAGTTTGACAGGCCCATGGCTGACAGTTCTGCCATAAGCTTCTCCGCAGCATTGATGAGACGTCCAGTCCAGATCTCCACCCCCTTTTCGTAATCAATTTGGGCGGCAGCAGCGCTCTTGAGCAGGTTCCTCTCTCCCTGGAGATCTTTGAGTAGGGCCTTCTCGCGAGCCCTGCCGGCCTCGAGAGACTTCTGCAACGTAGTCAGCTTCAGTTCCAGAACGGCAATGGCTTCGTTTGCTGAGGAGAGCTGCTTGGTCTTGTTAGACATGGCAACTTGCATCTCCGCCAAGGTGTGGAGGGTTTTTTCCCTGTCGCCTTTGAGCGTTGAGAGCTCCTTGCCGTGTTCTTCAAGATCTGCTTCCAGTTTCTTGACTTTGTCGCTCAACTCGTTCTTGGCGGCCTCTGCAGCCTCGGCAGCATCAACGGCCACCTTGAGCTTGCCGGCGTGATCTACAGTTAGAGCTTCGAGCACCTCTTTGTGCTTCTGCTCCAGCTCCTGGGTCCGCCGCGCGACAAGCTTCTCGATATCTTCATCTTTGCTGTGAAGCTTGGCGGCGAGCGCCTGCTCACGTGCGGTGAGATCTTCCTCGTGAGCATCAAGCGCAACGCGACGCCCCGTCAGGAGAGCATCTTCTGCAGCAATTCTCTGCGTAGCTTCATCCTGCGCCTTCTCCATGTCAGATTGTTTCAGGAGGATTTCTGTCCACTGCTGGCTCACTTGTTCTCGGCCAGCAGTCAACTCTTGGAGGGCCTCGGCGTACCAGACTTGCATTTGTTCGATGCACCTCTGAAAATCTGCTTCGGCCGCCTCGACAACTGCCATTCTGGAATCCACTTTCTCTTTCCGGGCGCGGTGGAGAGCCTGGAGCTTGCGGAAGTTTTCGCCCATGGCTTGAAGGAGCTGATCCTCTTCAGACTTGCCGCTGCTAGCGCTTGGGTCATCGACAACCTCGAGCCTGGCAGCAGCAATGATTTCCTCGTCGAAGACTTCCCCTTCGGTCGGTGCCCCAATGCTTGCTGTCCCCGGCAAGTTGACAAACAGGTTCTCGCCAACTTTGAGATATTTGCTAGATGAGGGGCCTTCAGATGTTGACGGTTGATCCTCAACAACCGCCTCACCAGTAGCAGGGGGCTCCGCGGCCGGCACAGCGCCTGGCGCTCCTACGGCAGGAATGCCGTCAGTACGGTCATCAGCCTCCTTGCCACCCTCTTCAGCAAGCTCTTTGGCGGGTTCCTCCTGCACAGTCTCGGCGGCCTCGACAGTGGCATCCTTGGCGGCCTCGCTGGCGGCGATCCTATCTGCCTCGATAGCGGCGTCTCTGGCGGTCTCCTCGATGACAATGTCGACGTCCATGTGTTCCATCACAGGGAACTCTGGAGGACGAAGGAGGAAAACAGAATAAGATCAAGATTGAAGTTCGAAGGGACCAAATAAAAAGAGATAAAGGAAAGAATAGCAAGCGCACTAAGGTAATCAGTTACCTGCGTCGAGCTGTTGAGAGGCGGCCTCGCCCCTCCCGGCAACCTCGGTTGCCGAGGGAGGGTTGCCGGTGCCCATGCTTGCCGGCTCCTCCTCAATCAAGATGGGCTCGTCCGTAGGATCCCTTGCCGGGGATGCGCTTGTGGGCGGCGTGGTCGATGGAGGAGGCACGACGGGGGTGTCTTCCAATAACTCTCCTTGTTGCCGTTCTTCTCCTGCAAGCCCATAGATATCAGCGGCAAGAATAGAAACCTCAGTGCCCGCCAACGGAAAAAGAGCAATGAACTTACGCTGGGGGCTGTGCTGGGGACTACGTTGAGGGCTGAGCTCCGGGCTGATGATGACAGTTTCCGGCACGCTCGTAGAGCCTGCCGGGGGCTCGTCACCCGTGGAAGTCTTTGTCCTCTTCGTCATCCTCTCGAGCAAGGTTTCTGCATCACTGCAGAGACAATACAAGCAAGTCAGTAAGATTGATCCAAGATTGGAAGATAAAGGTTGTGGCAAGTTACTCACTCTTCCTCTTCTTGCTCCGGACTAAAGCCGGAGATGTCGAAATCGACCTCCGTTGCGACGTCTGAGTAGGGAGGCGGAGGAGGGGACCTAGGTCGCTTGGCTATGGCAGGCGCCAGGGGTTGGCGTGTTTCCGTCACCTCAGCTTCCGGTGCGGTAGTGAGAGACACCCCTGTTGCCCTAGCAGTTGCCGCTGGTGTGGGTCTCGCGCGCCGCGCAGGTTGCTGTCGAACCCCTTGCCGCGGCGCAGTCTTGCCGGCCACTTTCTTGCCGGGAGCCTCGCTGCTCGAGGAAGGTTGGCTTGCCGGGATGCCAGAAGTAGCCTTTCGAAGAACACACTTTGTCTTCTTCGGGGCTGGGAGCTCTTCTTGTGGTTCTTCTTCAGCCGTGTCTTCATCGGACGAGCTCTCAGTGGCAGTGCTGCCCTGTTCCCCGACAGCTTTGTCCTTCCCGGCAGGATCTTTCTCCACCACTACCTCTGCATCACTGGTTTCCCATTCTGCGAAGCCGACGCTGCCGGCCTCCGCGGCAAGATTTGCCTCCTCCGCCCTGGTGGCGATGTATGCCACCTCTTCGTTGGTGGTGGCTCGGAGTAAGTCTGCTTCTTCCCGGATGGCCCTCTCCGTCAAGTTATCAAAGAACTTCTGTGCATCTTCCTCGGATGGCTCAACCCATGTCACGTCAAGACCGTGGGCGTTGAACATCGGCATGAAGGCGATGATTGATCCCAGAGCAGAGTTGTTGCACAGAGGGACAATCCTTGCCGGCAACCGATGCTTATCGTCGCGCTGGAATAGTTTTTGGCGGAGGGCGCCAAGTTGCATAGCAGTCAAATTGTTGTTCAAACCAGGGCGCAGCCTCATGATGTCCGCTGCGTTCCGGTACTCCCAAGCTGGTCTTCCCCTGCTCTGTAGCGGGGCGATGCGGCGACGGAGGAAATCGAAGCCAATCATCTCCATAGTGAGCCCGACGGCTTTCAGGCAAAGGATCCTGGTGGTGGCGATTGTGAGCCTCTCGTCCTCCGCGGCAAAGCCGCTCCAATCGCTGCCTCAGACCGCCTTCTGCCATCGAGGCAAATAGAATGGATGAGGATCTGCTTCCTTGATCCAGCACCACTCAGACCGCCATTCATCCCACTTCTCCCGGTAAACTCCCTCTAGGTATATCTCCTTATTCCAAGCCCGTGGAATCCAGGCGATAGAACCAGAAAGGGCCTCCCCCTTTTGGATGCGAGGAATAAAATAATGGCGGAAGAGGGCGGTATTGGGAACTACTCCGACAAAATTTTCGCAAAGATGAGCGAAGACAGACATACACATTACGGCGTTTGGCATGAAGTCAAGAAGATGGAAGCCGTATGTGTACATGATGTCGTTGAAGAAGTCAGAAAAGGGAGGACAGAGCCCGCAATAGAAATATGCGATGAAAAAGGGGTATCTGTCCGACCCACTCTTGGAGCAAGAACCTGGAATCACGCGAGTGGCGGGGTGAGCCTGCATCTCCCTCGCCCACATACACTGGTACCGCCTCTTCAAAGCTTCCGCATCGAGCGATGAGGTGAAGACGACGTACTTCTTCCGCATCTTCACCAGTTCGCTCTCTGGGACATCGGCTTTCGCCTCCTTGCCCTTGCCTTTGCTATTCTTGGGCGGCATGGTGACTGCAAGGGAGGAAGCCGGGGATGGAGCGGGCGTGGAGGCGGCGAGCGGAAGAGGGAAGGCTTTGCTCTGAGCTCGAGAGAAGGAAAGCAATGGCAACGGCCAGATTGAGAAGAAAAGGGGGGTAAATAGGCTTGTGCCTCTGCAGCTTCTCCTTTTTTTGGGGAAGGAGCGGGGCCGCCTCTTTTACTCCCCAATGTGAATGCGCCTCTGCGGGCGCGTTGCAGTTGCAGCTTTTGAGGCACGCTTCCCACGTCGCGCGTTCGTCGCGCGTAGTGGGGGGCACAGTAAACAGGATATTTACGAGCAGTTAATACCCTGCCACGTGTGCCCGTGCACTGTTTGGGCCTAGCCCAACAACGCCTCGCACTTGTGTGTGGCCTAGGCCCGGGGGCTCCTGTCGGTGTACTAAGTATTGGGCCATTAGTACCCCGTACTTGTGCACGGGCAGTTGTAGCCATACTCGCGGCAAGGCTTGTCGGGGAACAGTTCGAGATTGACTCAGGCCACCAAGGAAATTCTCAAGTCGAAGATCTGAGGATCAGCAGATAAGAAGAGCTGGAATCCGCAGGCCAGCTTCCCCGGCAAGATCTTGCCGGGATGGCCTGCGAAGCCCGGCAAGGTTTGGAGCCCGGCAAGGTTCAGCACTCGGCAAGATTTTGTTGCTGTGCCACCGCTCTAGCACAGCAACAAACCCGACATTCTGGGTCCTTATTTGGATGCGTGGCGACGCGCCAATGGAGGAGAGCTTAAGCGGTGCTGATGGGATGGCCCCTTTTTCCATCCCCGAGAAAGTGAGGACACCTAAACGGACACCTCACGGTGCATTGAATGCATTCGTCCTAATCCGTCAGGGGTTAGGTATGATGATGCTGTAGCTACTTTACACCTCAATGTATGTACATTTTGCCACTGTGGTGACCCCTTTGTGATATAAAAGGAGGCCCAGGGCAACTGCTACAGGGGAGGACGATCTTCTGGCCCATTCTGCATGCGTAGCTGCTCTTTGAACGTACTGTTCACTGCGAGCGCTCCTGGAGCCTGGGCTCAAGAACATCGATAATAAAACAAGGCAGGAGTAGGGTTTTACGCTGATCAGCGACCCGAACCTGGGTAAAACCGCCCCGCGTCGATCGTTGGTTCTGCTCTTTGCATGTACCTCTCCCCCCGCCGAATCGTAAAGGGGTCCCTGGGGATCCCATAGGTGTCGCACGCCGACACATTGTTGCATCATATTATTCATGCACTTGTGCTCCTAATGGTTATGTGCAAAAGAAGAGAACCATCATGATGGATGATGTGTTTATCTACCATGCGCATACGTTCTTTGTTATGTTGTGTGCATGTGTAGGAAACTTGGACTTCGTGTCGACTTCCACTTCATGTGAGTTGACCATTCAAGCTCTTGAGAGCAAGCCTCATACATTCTACCATGACTCGCTTCTACACCGCATTTGCTTGCGCTTCGGCATTGTGAAGGATGCACAAGGACATGCCTTCAAGGTAACATCTTTCTTGAGCATGGATATTCCGGATCATACTACTTGTGTTGCTTGCACCATGAGACTTATTGGTCATCTTGGACTACTTGATTGCGCACATGTTAGAGATCTTGCTTCGACTTGCCATTTTCACATTTCTATGCCTCATGACATATATAGCTTGTGTGTTGCATCCAATTCTTGGATTACTTGCTACTATCATATGGTTGGTTGCACCAATATCATTTCTTCACATATCCCATGTCCCATTGCTTGTCACATGATTGACTTGATTGCCTCACACATGATGAACAATTGCTCTTTCTATTGTGTTGAGTGCCACACTATATTCACTACACCCTATGAATGTTATGCTTGGATTGTCTTGCACTTGACACATGTGTTTAGACATATCATCTTCTTTGGTGTTGTGAATGATTCTTATGCCTACCATCGACCATTTGTCAAGCACTTTATGCATGATTGCTATGACCATGAGGTAGATGCTTATTCTCTTGACACACATATTTGAATCACTACCTCACATTTATATGCTTGTTTCCATGATACCTTGCCTTGTGCTCGATTGATATGCTTACATGCCAAGTCACAATCCTTTGTCACACCATATGCTTTGCATGATGACGACACTTGTTGGGTGAATCACCTCTTGAATGCTTGGTTTTGCACTAATGCTAACCACATTTGTTTTTCCAAGTGTTTGTTGTCCTTCCTCCCTTTGAAGGAATCACAAGATGGCGCGACATTGGAGAGTGCCCATTTCGAGCTTCAAGATGACGAGTACTTGGTGATTGTCCACTTCTACACGGCGAAGCCATCTCTTTCCCATGGTGATTTGGTTTTCGATCCGAGGTCGGATCTTTCCCAAGGGGGAGGAGATGATGCGGAGCATCCTATGGACATCACCATGTCAAGAGTCCGTTCGGCAAGTGACACATGCGACATCTACTTCACATACATAAAGGTGAATCATCTCCTTTACACCTGCTCACTTGACCCCTTCGAGGATGGTATACTACTTGACACTTCTTCCGTGTGCATGCATAGGTATTATCGGAGCACCACGGACGATGAAGAGGAGTGCGAGCACAAGTGTACAACTACACCATCCTCGAGAGAAGCCTGGAAGAGAAGGAAGAAGAAGCATGGACAAGCTCCTGGTGAGCCCGGAACTTCCGGCCGCTAACCGGAACCTCCGGCCATCCCGGAACTTCCGGCCCTGCTGCACCGAAACCGTCCAAGAGTGTGCCAACTCTCTGGATAGCCTGGACCCTGCCCGGACCTTCGCTCGGAACCTTCGGTGCCCGGACCTTCCGCTCGTCCCCAGAACTTACGGTCTGCCTGCACGCAGAGATTCGGGCCGAGGCCCATGTACCCTTTCGCCCCTCGCTTACCCCTTCGTGACTACCACTATATATACTCATCCCCCTCCTCCATTCTAGGGTTAGCAAATATGATAGCTCATTTGTATGTGAGCTTTGCTCCTACCTACCTTGATAAGGACATGACTACCTTGGATACGACCAAAAATATTGCATACATGTATATTTGTGAGGTGATTTCTAATGCAAACTATGCAATAATTTATTTATGTCATCCAAGACAAAAATACTTCACAAACTTTTGTGCCATGTCTAATTGCAGGTGTATGGGACATTTGTACAATCCACATATGAACATAAGGGAAAAAGAGAAGTTTATGTGCTGTTCAAAAAGTCCTCTCACGTCACTTTTGAGCCAAGAGAAGATAGAGTCCAAGTCTCTCACGTTCTGGATTCAGATTCGGACTGCACAGACATACCTGACTCAAAACGCCAAGAACTATTTCATACAGACTCCGAATTGGGTGATTCTTTTTTTGTTGGAAAATAGATTTCGTGCTCTTTCTAACCCAATTGGTTTCACCTTCAAATTCATCCGGAGCGTTGAGTTGTCATTGAAACAATCTGACGTTGTAGCAGAATCCGAGTCAAACTACAAGTCCAAAGGTGTTGCATCACCTCCACTTGGGCCCATTGGCCTTGTACGACCTAGGGTTAGTTTTAGGCTGCCTTGGGACGTCCTCCCACCTCCTTGGCCATCACCCCTTGCTCCTATATAAGTAGACCCATCTAGTAGCTTTTTGCTTGGGATTTGTTTAGTTAAAAGTTAGCCATTGCAACATCGTGTACTTCGTTTGTGTCCAACGACCACACCAAGACCGCTTTCGGATCCCCACCTTTATCAATACTTCATCTATATTCGCAATATTCAGATTGCATTATCATATTCTTGCTTGTTCTTCGATTGCGTGCAGGAATAGACCTTCGTGGTCAGGCTGATCGTGCTTTCAGCATCATCAGTAACCTCGGGAGATTGGTTTAGCGATTGCTAAGGCGCAACGTCGTGCACGTTTGTAGTCGGATTGTCAAAGTCGACTCCACCAAATCGATAGCTATCATCTCATCGAAAGATCGGGACACCCCCGCACGGTGCACATTCCAAGTGTTGATACAGATGTTTCTTCAACTACTAGGCGTACTATGACAACCACATCCGTTGTTGCGAGGACTACATCATCTCCATCATGTGACACATCACCTCCAGGAGTGCCTACATCGTCTGAGTTGATCATAAGAGGTAATGACAAAGGTACAGATTTTCAACTTTCACATGAGAATGATGCATGCCTAGTTAACTTGAATACATCATGTGTTGTGTTACCTATTGATTTGAGCACACCAGCTATTTTAGAGAATCGTGTTACTGTCATGAATGCGTCATGTGATCAAAGAGTTGAAGTATCAACAATTTTGAGTGCACCCAATGAATTAACTGTGGATGCAAAAGAAACAATGTTTAATCATTTTGATATGATTTCTAATCTAGGTCATGATTTTGTGTCAAATGACTTATTGCATGTTTGCTTATTTAAGCATGTTGTAGCATGTAAATTTGATGCAAGTAAGGTTTATTCACCAATGTTGGGATGGTTTAATGATGAACATTGTCAATCCTTTGATATGAATAAGAGCTTCACTTATATGTGCAAATTGAGTTGCAATATTTTCATGTCTTCTAATACTTGTGATAATATTTTGCCTTTACATTTTATGAACTATGAAAGTTACTCATGTATACATGTGTCATATGTGCAAAAATCAAGGGAAGTAAAAATGGATGACACATACATATACAACATGTACACCTTGTCTCTTTTGTTATCCACATTTCAGATTAAGCAACGCCGAGGATGGCTTTGTTTTCAAGAAGGGGAGGATGATAAGGACATGACTACCTTGGATACGACCAAAAATATTGCATACATGTATATTTGTGAGGTGATTTCTAATGCAAACTATGCAATAATTTATTTATGTCATCCAAGACAAAAATACTTCACAAACTTTTGTGCCATGTCTAATTGCAGGTGTATGGGACATTTGTACAATCCACATATGAACATAAGGGAAAAAGAGAAGTTTATGTGCTGTTCAAAAAGTCCTCTCGCGTCACTTTTGGGCCAAGAGAAGATAGAGTCCAAGTCTCTCATGTTCTGGATTCAGATTCGGACTGCACAGACATACCTGACTCAAAACGCCAAGAACTATTTCATACAAACTCAGAATTGGGGAATTCTATTTTTGTTGGAAAGTAGATTTCGTGCTCTTTCTAACCCAATTCGTTTCACCTTCAAATTCATCCGGAGCGTTGAGTTGTCATTGAAACAATCTGACGCTGTAGCAGAATCCGAGTCAAACTACAAGTCCAAAGGTGTTGCATCACCTCCACTTGGGCCCATTGGCCTTGTACGACCTAGGGTTAGTTTTAGGCTGCCTTGGGGCGTCCTCCCGCCTCCTTGGCCATCACCCCTTGCTCCTATATAAGTAGATCCATCTAGTAGCTTTTTGCTTGGAATTTGTTTAGTTAAAAGTTAGCCATTGCAACTTCGTGTACTTCGTTTGTGTCCAACGACCAGACCAAGACCACTTTCGGATCCCCACCTTTATCAATACTTCATCTATATTCGCAATATTCAGATTGCATTATCGTATTCTTGCTTGTTCTTCGATTGCGTACAGGAATAGACCTTCGTGGTCAGGCTGATCGTGCTTTCAGCATCGTCAGTAACCTCGGGAGATTGGTTTAGCGATTGCTAAGGCGCAACGTCGTGCACGTTTGTAGTCGGATTGTCAAAGTCGACTCCACCAAATCGATAGCTATCATCTCATCGAAAGATCGGGACACCCCCGCACGGTGCACATTCCAAGTGTTGATACAGATGTTTCTTCAACTACTAGGCGTACTATGACAACCACATCCGTTGTTGCGAGGACTACATCATCTCCATCATGTGACACATCACCTCCAGGAGTGCCTACATCGTCTGAGTTGATCATAAGAGGTAATGACAAAGGTACAGATTTTCAACTTTCACATGAGAATGATGCATGCCTAGTTAACTTGAATACATCATGTGTTGTGTTACCTATTGATTTGAGCACACCAGCTATTTTAGAGAATCGTGTTACTGTCATGAATGCGTCATGTGATCAAAGAGTTGAAGTATCAACAATTTTGAGTGCACCCAATGAATGAACTGTTGATGCAAAAGAAACAATGTTTAATCATTTTGATATGACCTCTAATCTTGGTGATGATTTTGTGTCAAATGACTTATTGCATGTTTGCTTATTTAAGCATGTTGTAGCATGTAAATTTGATGCAAGTAAGGTTTATTCACCAATGTTGGGATGGTTTAATGATGAACATTGTCAATCCTTTGATATGAATAAGAGCTTCACTTATATGTGCAAATTGAGTTGCAATATTTTCATGTCTTATAATACTTGTGATAATATTTTGCCTTTACATTTTATGAACTATGAAAGTTACTCATGTATACATGTGTCATATGTGCAAAAATCAAGGGAAGTAAAAATGGATGACACATACATATACAACATGTACACCTTGTCTCTTTTGTTAGCCACATTTCAGATTAAGCAACGCCGAGGACGGCTTTGTTTTCAAGAAGGGGAGGATGATAAGGACATGACTACCTTGGATACGACCAAAAATATTGCATACATGTATATTTGTGAGGTGATTTCTAATGCAAACTATGCAATAATTTATTTATGTCATCCAAGACAAAAATACTTCACAAACTTTTGTGCCATGTCTAATTGCAGGTGTATGGAACATTTGTACAATCCACATATGAACATAAGGGAAAAAGAGAAGTTTATGTGCTGTTCAAAAAGTCCTCTCATGTCACTTTTGGGCCAAGAGAAGATAGAGTCCAAGTCTCTCACGTTCTGGATTCAAATTCGGACTGCACAGACATACCTGACTCAAAACGCCAAGAACTATTTCATACAGACTCTGAATTGGGTGATTCTTTTTTTGTTGGAAAGTAGATTTCGTGCTCTTTCTAACCCAATTGGTTTCACCTTCAAATTCATCCGGAGCGTTGAGTTGTCATTGAAACAATCTGACGCTGTAGCAGAATCCGAGTCAAACTACAAGTCCAAAGGTGTTGCATCACCTTCACTTGGGCCCATTGGCCTTGTACGACCTAGGGTTAGTTTTAGGCTGCCTTGGGATGTCCTCCCACCTCCTTGGCCATCACCCCTTGCTCCTATATAAGTAGATCCATCTAGTAGCTTTTTGCTTGGGATTTGTTTAGTTAAAAGTTAGCCATTGCAACTTCGTGTACTTCGTTTGTGTCCAACGATCAGACCAAGACCGCTTTCGGATCCCCACCTTTATCAATACTTCATCTATATTCGCAATATTCAGATTGCATTATCATATTCTTGCTTGTTCTTCGATTGCGTGCAGGAATAGACCTTCGTGGTCAGGCTGATCGTGCTTTCAGCATCGTCAGTAACCTCGGGAGATTGGTTTAGCGATTGCTAAGGCGCAACGTCGTGCATGTTTGTAGTCGGATCGTCAAAGTCGACTCCACCAAATCGATAGCTATCATCTCATCGAAAGATCGGGACACCCCCGCCTCTATCATACCTCTACTCTTGCGAGAGAGAGACTACAACTCCCATGGAGTTCAAGACCTCCATGTGAGAAGATCCTGCGGGATATCGTCAAGCCCCCTCACGGCAAGATCCGTCTAGGATATCATCAAGAACTCCTCTTGGAGATGAACTCGACCTTATATGTTTCCCTTTGTAGTTCATGTACCTTGTGATCTTGTGTGTTTGATTGTCTAGTGGATGTGTGATTGGACTTGTTCTTGAGTGTTCCTCTTGTGATTTCCCTCGTGTTTCCCCTCGTGTTCTTCGTGTTCTTCGCGGGATCCCCTCCATTTTGTGAAAGATCAGCCCCTAGGGTTCTACCCTACATCAGGATAAAAAGATAGGGTTTGTTCATATTGATTGGTTCTATCCCTCTACATCATGTCATCTTGCTTAAGGCGTTACTCCGTTCTTGTTAACTTAATACACTAGATGCATGCTGGATAGCGGTCGATGAGTGGAGTAATAGTAGTAGATGCAGGCTAGAGTCAGTCTACTTGTCACGGATGTGATGCCTATATACATGATCATTGCCATGGATATCTTTGTAACTATGCGCTTTTCTATCAATTGCTCAACAGTAATTTGTTTACACACCGTATGCTTTCTTTCAAGAGAGAAGCCTCTAGTGAAAACTATGGACCCCGGGTCTATCTTTTATCATATTATTTTCAGATCTATAAAATCAAAAATACAAAAATACCTTGCTGCAATTTATTTACTTTTGTTTTATTTCGCACTTTTACTTATCTTTTATATCTATCACTATCAGATCTCATCCTTGGAAGTAACTGTGAAGGGTTTGACAACCCCTTTATCGCGTTGGGTGCAAGTATTTGTTTGTTTGTGTAGGTGCAATTATTGAAGACTTGTGTGTTACTCCTACTGGATTGATACCTTGGTTCTCAACTGAGGGAAATACTTATCTCTACTTTGCTGCATCACCCTTTCCTCTTCAAGAAAAAAACCAACAAAGCTCAAGAAGTAGCAGGAAGAATTTCCGGCGCCATTGCCGGGGAGGATCTACATCAAGCCTACCAAGTACCCATCATAAAATCTCATCTCTTGCATTTACATTATTTGCCATTTGCCTCTCGTTTTCCACTCCCCCACTTCTAAAACATTTACAAAAAAATAAAAAAATATTTACCTTTTTATTTGCCTTCTTTCCGTTTGCTTTTACGTTTGCTTTTTGTTTGCTTGTGTGATAGATTGCTTTCTTTGTTATCATGGCTAGTTACTCTCTCGTAGCATGTACCACAGAAAGTGAGGTTCTTAATTTTAAACAAAGGGGAGGAAAGAATTTAAAAGATGCTTGGTATAGAATTTGCGATGCTCAAAATAGATCTACTGATAAGCAATCTACTATCGTTCTTCTTCGAGATTTTTATGTGGGTGTTACCACTTGGTATAGATTTATGCTAGACACTATTACTGGGGGGTAAGTTCTTGGGTAGTCACCCTATGGATACTTTAATGCTATGGCAAATTTGGTGGGTTCACCACCAATCATAATTAATGAAACAGTATTAACCTTGGAACAAGTGATGCAAAGACTAGATATTATTGAGAATAAAATTTCTACCGTAGAGCATATTGAAAATTTGAATAAAAATATTCACAATCATATTAATCAAATTGGATCAAAGGTAGGAATTACTTTAAAAACTCTAAAGGACAAGGAGCCTATAATTGATGAGAGGGTAGAACAAAGTCTCGCTAGAATCGATAAGTTGTAGGAAATTATTACCAATTTGGGTTCCGCTTTTGCTTCTGTCAATACTACTCAAAAATTTCCTCCTAATAATACTACAAAGTTTATTTATGTTCCTAAAAATAAGGGTGGATCATCTAGTAAACGAAACGAGGATCTTAAGATGATAAGTATTTGCCCTAGCTTTATCAATATGATTAAGGAACCTACTCTTACAAACAAATTCCTTGATTTTCCACCTTGGAGTGTGATCATTAATAACCCTAATGAAATCCCTAGGAAGTGTAGTTGTGCAATTGAGGATTTGAATACCAAAGATGACAAAACCTAGATCTATGCAATATGCCTTGCTAGGGGCGTAAAACAATAGTGCTTGTTGGGAGGCAACCCAATTTTATTTTATGTTTTTGCTTTTTTTTGTTTTTGGAAAAATACACCATTAGACTTCTGTTATGATTGTGTTTTAGTATTTTAATTAGTGTTTGTGCCAAGTAAGACCTTTGGGATGATTTGGGAGATTGTTGATTTGATTCTGAGAAAAAACAGAAACTTTTCCGTCTAGTAGCAGAATTGTTAAAATTTGCTGCAACATCGAAAAATTCTGATTTTTTACACAAGATTGACATATAGATTTCTTACGTCGTCCTAATTTTTTAGAATTTTTGTAGTTACAGAAGTATGAGATTAATTCAGCTTTCTACAGACTGTTCTGTTTTTGACAGATTCTGTTTTCATTGTGTTGTTCGCTTGTTTTGATGGATCTATGGGTTGTATCGGGGGGTATGTGATACGTCCATTTTGCATCATGTTTTTATATTGATATTTATTGCATTATGGGCTGTTATTACACATCATGGTACAATACTTTTGCCTTTTCTCTCTTATTTTACAAGGTTTACATGAAGAGGGAGAATGCCGGCCGCTGGAATTCTGGACCGGAAAGGGTGTAAATCTGAGAGACCTATTCTGCACAACTCCAAAAGTCCTGAAAATTTACGGAGAATTACTTTGGAATATATAAAAAATATTGGGTGAAGAAAATACTAGAGTGGACCCACCAGGTGGCCACAAGGGTGGGGGCGCGCCCTACCCCCCCCCCCCCCCCCCCAGGCGCGCCCCTGGCTTGTGGGCCCCCTGGCAGGCCTCCGGTGCCCCTCTTCTGCTATATGATGTCTTTTGACCTAGAAAAAAATCATAAGAGAGCTTTCGGGACGAAGCGCCACCGTCTCGAGGTAGAACTTGGGCAGAACCAATCTAGGGCTCCTGCGGAGCTGTTCCGCCAGGGAAACTTCCCTCCGGGAGGGGGAAATCGAAGCCATCATCATCACCAATGATCCTCTCATCGAGAGGGGGTCAATATCCATCAACATCTTCACCAGCACCACCTCCTCTCCAAACCCTACTTCATCTCTTTTATCCGATCTTTGTCTCAAAACCTCAGATTGGTACCTGTGGGTTGCTAGTAGTGTTGATTACTCCTTGTAGCTGATGCTAGTTGGTTTATTCGGTGGAAGATCATATGTTCATATCCTTAATGATAATTAATACTCCTCTGATTATGAACATGAATATGCTTTGTGAGTAGTTCCATTTTTTCCTGAGGACATGGGAGAAGTCTTGTTATAAGTAATCATGTGAATTTGGTATTCGTTCGATATTTTGATGAGATGTATGTTTTCTTTCCTCTAGTGGTGTTATGTGAACATCGACTACATGAAAATTCACCATTGTTTGGGCCTAGGGGAATGCATTGGGAAGTAATAAGTAGATGATGGGTTGCTAGAGTGACAGAAGGTTAAACCCTAGTTTATGCATTGCTTCGTAAGGGGCTGATTTGGATCCATATGTTTCATGCTATGGTTAGATTTATCTTAATTCTTCTTTCGTAGTTGCGGATGCTTTTGAGAGTGGTTAATCATAAGTGGGAGGCTTGTCCAAGTAAGGACAGCACCCAAGCACCGGTCCACCCACATATCAAATTATCAAAGTAACGAACGCGAATCATATGAGCATGGTGAAAACTAACTTGACAGTAATTCCCATGTGTCCGCGGGAGCGCTTTGCTTTATATAAGAGTTCGTCCAGGCTTGTCCTTTGCTACAAAAAGGATTGGGCCACCTTGCTGCACCTTTGTTACACTTGTTACATGTTACCCGTTACGAATTATCTTATCACAAAACTATCTGTTACCGATAATTTCAGTGCTTGCAGAGAATACCTTACTGAAAACCGCTTGTCATTTCCTTCTGCTCCTACGCTCTTACTTATCGAAAGGACTAAGATAGATCCCCTATATTTGTGGGTCATCAAGACTCTTTTCTGGCGCCGTTGCCGGCGAGTGAAGCGCCTTTGGTAAGGAAAAATTTATATAGTGTGATGAACTTTACTGTCACTTGTTGCTATGGAAAATAATCCTTTGAGGGGTTTGTTCGGGGTATCTTCACCCCGACCGGAAGAGCAAAGAGTTGCCCCTCAACCTACTGAAAAAATTTATTATGAAATTCCTTCGGGTATGATGGCGAAACTGCTAGCTAATCCGTATGCAGGAGATGGAACATTACATCCTGATATGCATCTAATATATGTGGATGAAGTTTGTGGATTATTTAAGCTTGCAGGTTTGCCCGAGGATGAAGTCAAGAAGAAGGTCTTCCCTTTATCTTTGAAGGAGAAGGCATTGACATGGTATAGGCTATGCGATGATATTGGGACTTGGAACTATGTCGGAGTACGACACCTATGGGATCCCAAGGGACCCCTTTATGATTCGGCGGGGGGAGAGGTATACGCAAAGAGCAGAACCAGCGATCGACGCGGGAAGATTTTACCCAGGTTCGGGCCGCTGATCAGCGTAAAACCCTACTCCTGCTTTGTGTTCTTATTAATGTTCTTGAGCCCAGCCTTCAGGAGCGCTCGTTGTGAACAGTACGTTTTAAAGAGCAGCTACGCATGCAGAATGGGCCAGAAGTTCTCCTCCCCCTGTAGCAGTTGCCTTGGGCCTCCTTTTAGACGCTCGAAGGAGTTCCCACAGTGGCAAAATGTACATACATTGAGGTGTAAAGTAGCTACAGGGTCATCATACCTAACCCCTGATGGATTAGGACAAACGCATTTAATGCACCATGAGGTGTCCGTTTAGGTGTCCTCACTTTCTTGGGGATGGAAAAAGGGGCCATCCCATCAGCACCGCTTAACCTCTCTTCCATTGGCGTGTCGGCACGCGTCCAAAGAAGGACCGAGAATGTCGGGATTGTCGCTGTGCTAGAGCAGCGGCACAGCAACAAAACCTTGCCGGGCGCCGAAGCTTGCCGGGCATCAAGCCTTGCCGGGCGCCAAGCCTTGCCGGGCGCCAATCCTTGCCGGGCTCCGCAGGCCACCCCGGCAAGATCTTGCCGGGGAAGCTGGCCTTCGGATTCCAGCTCTTCTTATCTGCTGATCCTCAGATCTCTGAATTGATGATTTCTTTGATGGCTTGAATCAACCTCGAACTGTTCCCCGACAAGCCTTGCCGCAAGGATGGCTACAACTTCCCGTGCACAAGTACAGGGTACTAGTGGCCCAATACTTAGTACACTGACAGGAGCCCCCGGGCCTAGGCCATACACGAGTGCGAGGCGTTGTTGGGCTAGGCCCAAACAGTGCACGGGCACGCGTGGCAGGGTACCAACTGCTCGTAAATATCTCGTTTACTGTGCCCCCCACTACGCGCGACGTGGGAAGCGTGCCTCAAAGGCTGCAACTGCGACGCGCCTATAGAGGCGCATTCGCATTGTGGAATAAAAGAGGCGGCCCCGCTCCTTCCCCATAAAAAGGAGAAGCCGCAGAGGCACAAACCTATTTACCCCCCTCTTCTTCTCAATCTGGCCGTCGCCATCGCCTTCCTCCTCTCGAGCTCAGAGCGAAGCTTTTCCTCTTCCGCCCGCCGCTTCCACGCTTGCTTCACCCCTGGCTTCCGTCCTCACAGCCGCCATGCCGCCCAAGGCCAGCAAAGGCAAGGGCAAGGAAGCGAAAGCCGACGTCCCGGAGAGCGAACTAGCAAAGATGCAGAAGAAGTATGTCGTCTTCCCCCCATCGCTCGATGCAGAAGCTCTGAAGAGGCGGTACCAATGCATGTGGGCGAAGGAGACGCAAGCTCACCCCGCCACACGCGTGATTCCAGGTTCTTGTTCCAAAAGCGGATCGGACAAATACCCTTTCTTCGCTGCGTATTTCTATTGCGGGCTCTGCCCCCCATTTTCCGACTTCTTCAATGATATCATGTACACATACGGCTTTCATCTTCTCAATTTCACGCCGAATCCGGTACTATGCATGTCCATCTTTGCCCATCTTTGTGAAAACTTTGCCGGCGTGATTCCCAACTCTACTCTTTTTCGCCATTATTTCTTCCCCCGCATCCAAAAAGGAGAAGCCCTCTCTGGTTCTATCGCCTGGATTCCAAGGGCTTGGAATAAGGAAATATACCCAGAAGGAGTTTACCGCGAAAAATGGGACGAATGGCGGGCTGAATGGTGCTGGATCCAGGAAGCAGATCCCCATCCGTTTTGTCTTCCCCGGCAACAGAAGGTGGTCCGCAGCAGCGGTTGGAGCAGTCTTGCCGCCGATGACGAAAAGCTCGCAATCGCCACCACCAGGATTCTTCGCCTGAAAGCTGCCGGGCTGACAATGGAGATGATTGGCTTCGACTTTCTCTGCCGCCGCATCGCCCCCTTGCAGAACAGGGGAAGGCCAGCTTGGGAATACAGAAACGCGGCAGATATCATGAGATTGCGCCCCGGGTTGAATAATAATCTGACCACTATGCAGCTTGGCGCTCTCCGTCAAAAACTATTCCAGCGCAAAGACAAGCATCGGCTGCCGGCAAGAATCGTCCCTTTGTGCAACAACTCCGCCTTGGGGTCAATCATCGCCTTCATGCCGATGTTCAACGCCCATGGTCTTGACGCGACTTGGGCCGAGCCAACCGAGGAGGAAGCACAGAAGTTTTTTGACAACTTGACGGAGAAACCCGTCCGGCAAGAGACAGATTTCATCTGAGCCACCACCGACCAAGAAGTAGCTTACATTGCTACTAGGGTGGAGGAGGCAAATCTTGCCGCGGAGGCCGGTAGCGTTGGCTTTACAGAATGGGAAACCAGCGACGCAGAGGTAGTAGTGGAGGTAAAACTTGCCGGGAAGGACAAAGCCGAAGAAGAACTGCAAGAAGAGCTCCCAGCCCCGAAGAAAACGAAGCGCATTCTTCGGAATGCTGCATCTGGCATCCCGGCAAGCCAGCCTTCTTCGAGCGGCGACAGCAAGACTGCACCGCGGCAAGGGGTTCGTCAACAACCTGCGCGGCGCGCGAGACCCACACCAGCGGCCACTGCTGGGGCGGCAGGGGTGTCTCGTACTACCGCACCGGAAGCTGCCCCGGCGCCTGCCACAGCCAAGCGGCCTAGGACCCCTCCTCCGCCTCCCCGCTCAGACATTGCAGCGGAGGCCGATTTCGACATCTCCGGCTTTAGTCCGGAGCGAGAAGAAGAAGAGTGAGTACTTTGCCACAGCCTTTATATTTCAATCTTGGATCAATCTTACTAACTTGCTCGTATTGTCTCTGCAGTGATGCAGAAACCTTGCTGGAGAGGATGGCGAAGAGGTCAAAGACTTCTACGGGCGACGAGCCCCCGGCAGGCTCCACGAGTGTGCCGGAAACCGTCATCGTCATCCCGGAGCCCAGTCCTCAATGCAGCCCCCAGCACAGCCCCCAGCGTAAGTTCACTGTTCTTTTTCCGCTGGTGGGTGCTGAGGCTTCCATTCTTGCCGCTGATATCCTCGGGCTCGCAGGAGAAGAACAGCAACAGGGAGAGTTGTCGGAAGACATCCCCGTCGTGCCACCTTCATCGACCACGCCGCCCACAAGCACGTCCCCGGCAAGAGATCCTACCGACGAGCCCATCCTAACTGAGGAGGAGCCGGCAAGCATGGACACCGGCAACCCTCCCCCGGCAACTGAAGTTGTCGGGAAGGGCGAGGCCACCTCTCAACAGCTCGACGCAGGTAATCGATTGCCTCAGAATGTTTGTTACTCTTTCCCTCATCTCTCTGTCTTTAGTCGCTTCAAACTTCAATCTCGATCTTATTCTGTTCTCCTCCTTCGTCCTTCAGAGTTCCCTGTGATGGAACACATGGATGTCGACATTGTCATCGAGGAGACCGCCAGGGACGCCGCCGCCGAAGCAGACAGGATCGCTGCCAGCGAAGCCACCAAGGATGACGCTATCGAGGCTGGTGGTGCTCTTGACGGGGAGGCCGCCAAGACTGCACAAGAGGAACCCGCCAAGGAACCTACTGAAGGGGGCGACAGGGAGGCTGATGACCGTACTGACGGCATTCCTGCCGCAGGAGCGCCGGGCGCTGCACCGGCCACGGAGCCCCCTGCCACTGGTGAGGCGGTCGCTGAAGACCAACCATCAATATCTGAAGGCCCCTCATCCAGCAAATACCTCAAGGTTGGCGAGAACCTGTTTGTCAACTTGTCGGGGACGGCAAGCATTGGGTCACCAACCGAAGGAGAAGTTTTTGATGAAGAAATCATCGCTGCTGCTGGGCTCGAGGTTGTTGACGATCCCAGCGCTAGCAGTGGCATATCTGAAGAGGACCAGCTCCTTCAGGCCATGGGCGAGAATTTCCGCAAGCTCCAGGCTCTCCACCGTGCCTGAAAAGATAAGGCGGACTCCAGAATGGCAGTCGTCGAGGCGGCCGAGGCAGATTTCCAGAGGCGCATCGAACAAATGCAAACCTGGTACGCCGAGGCCCTCCAAGAGCTGACTGCTGGCCGGGAACAGGTGAGCCAACAGTGGACAGAGATCCTCCTGAAGCAATCTGATATGGAGAAGGCGCAGGATGAAGCTACTCAAAGAATTGATGCTGAAGATGCCCTCCTGACGGGGCGCCGCATTGCTCTTGATGCTCATGAGGAAGATCTCACCGCACATGAGCAGGCGCTCGCCGCCAAGCTTCACAGCAAAGATGAAGATATCGAGAAGCTTGTCGCGCGGCGGACTCAGGAGCTGGAGCAAAAACATAAAGAGGCGCTCGAAGCTCTGACTGCAAGTCATGCCGGCAAGCTCGAGGAGGCCGTCGATGCTGCCGAAGCTGCAGAGGCCGCCAAGAACGAGTTGAGCGACAAGGTAAAGAGACTGGAAATAGATCTCGAAGAGCACGGCAAGGAGCTCTCGACGCTCAAAGGTGATAGGGAAAAAACCCTCCACTCCTTGGCGGAGATGCAAGTTGCCCTGTCCAACAAAACCAAGCAGCTCTCCTCTGCGGCTGATGATATTGCAGTTCTGGAATTGAAGCTGACCACGTTGCAGAAGTCTCTCGAGGCCGGTAGGGCCCGTGAGAAGGCTCTACTCAAGGATCTCCAAGGAGAGAGGAACCTGCTCAAGAGCGCTGCCGACGCCCAAATCGATTACGAGAAGGGGGTGGAGATCTGGACTGGACGTCTCATCGCCACCGCGGAGAAGCTTACGGTAGAACTGTCAACCATGGGCCTGTCGAACTTCAGGTATTCTTCCGAGGAAAGGATATCTTCAAGTGCCAGGTTGACGATGTTCTTTGAAAGCATCATCGACGCCTTGAGGGTGCTCCAGTCTAGCCGGGCGACCCAATTGGCCAACGAGACTCGCCGGCTTTGCCGGGCCGTCCTTCGCAAGGTGCTTATCAAGGGGGTGCATAGCAATCCTAGCATCGACCTCTCCAACGCGCTCGGCCATCTGCCAAGGGACGCAAATGTTGAGGCACTTGAAGAATGCATCGCGCCTATCCTTGAGAAGGTGGATTCCATCAAAAGGATCGAAGGCCAGCGCAGGGATTAAGTGCTCCGCCTTTTCTTGCCGTCATCATTCCATGTAAAAGACAATTAAGTCTCAAGTTAGAATTGCGGCAGCTCATGAATGTAATATTACTCGCCTATGTTTAGGTTCATGCTCGCTATTTTCCTTGTCTGATTCCTTTATGTATGGCGTTCACCCTACGCTTACTGAAAAACTTGCCGGCGCGCAACCTGCCGTGAGCGCTGGGTGCGGGACTTCAGCAGCCTGCTGGAGGCGCAGCGGCCGGCAAGACTCCTTGGCGTTCTCAGTGCAGCCACTTAAATTGTTGAGCGGGCTCAAAACAAAATAAGGGCGCAACTGATTTCAACAAGGGTTCCTTTGCATGCAGATTTTCCATACAAGAGTCGGAATCGTCCAAGGAAATAACTTGCCATAAAGGAAACTTGCTCTAAGTTTTTAGGACTTAGCTTTCTGTCACTGTCCTTCCTCCGGCAAGCGTCGATTCCGAACGTCGCCAACTGGTACTCATATCTCCCTTCCCCCCCCCCCTCGGCAAATGTGCACGCGAGGAATCCTTCTGTCTTTAAAAAGAAAGAAGAGAAAATAAAGACATGAAACCTTGGCGGTTCGTTAGAACTTACCGGGAGTAGGTGTTATACAACATCTTAAACAAACATGCATATATAAATATGAACATGGGAATCAATAAGGGAATGTACAACACTTAAATTTATTCATCTGCGCTCAGGGTCTGCGCCTGGCTTTGTACAAAGGATCACATGCTTTGCCGGCAAGACTTGTACAAAAGGGTGGTTGCCGGGAGACCCCGGCAACCGCGCCTTATGGGTAGAACTTGCGAAGATGTTCAATATTCCAGGAATTGCTCACTGGAATGCCATCTTCGGTCTCCAAGCGGACAGCGCTGGGCCTGGTGACTCGTACTACCCGATAAGGGCCTTCCCACTTTGGCGTCAACTTGTTTGAATTCTTGGCGGACTGAATCCGCCGAAGAACAAGGTCGCCTTCCTCAAGGCTTCGAGCATGAACTTTGCGGCTATGGTAGCGGCGCAAAGCTTGCTGGTAGCGTGCAGCTCGCACAGCAGCCTGAAGACGATTCTCCTCAAGGAGCACAGCGTCATCTTGCCGCAGTTGCTCTTGCTCAAGCTCATCATAAGCGAGCACTCGAGGTGATCCGTACGTGAGTTCCGTGGGGAGAATTGCTTCCGCTCCGTAGACCAGAGCGAAGGGCGTCTGGCCGGTGGCTCGATTTGGTGTCATTCTGATTGACCAAAGAACCGCCGGCAACTCATCAATCTAGCGCCTTCCGCACTTTCTCAGCCTGTCAAAAGTCCTGATCCTGAGACCACGCAGCACTTCAGCATTAGCCCTTTCTGCTTGGCCGTTGCTTCTCGGGTGAGCAACAGAGGCAAAACAAATCTTGCCGCCAAGGTCTTGGACGTACTGCATGAAGGTGCGACTTGTGAACTGCGTGCCGTTGTCGGTGATGATCCTGTTGGGTACACCGAAACGGCAAACTATCCCTTTAAAGAACTTGACGGCTGATTGTGCTGTCACCTTCCTTACTGCTTCCACCTCCGGCCACTTTGTGAACTTGTCGATAGCAACGTATAAGTACTCAAAGCCCCCGGTAGCACGGGGAAAGGGCCCAGTATGTCAAGCCCCCAGACCGAAAATGGCCAGGAGAGAGGGATTGTCTGAAGAGCTTGAGCTGGTTGATGTGATTTCTTTGAATGAAACTGGCACGCTTCACACTTGGTTACTAGTGCAGTTGCATCCTGGAGAGCGGTGGGCCGAAAGAAACCTTGTCGGAATGCCTTTCCGACAAGCGCTCTTGATCCTATGTGAGAACCACATATGCCTCCATGTATCTCTGCCAACAGCTCTAGCCCATCCTCCCGAGGAATGCACTTCAATTTCACACCGTTTGGTCTCTTTCTGTACAGGACGTCATCGACGAACTTGTACATAACAGACCGACGGGCTACTCTTTCTGCTTCTTCCTGTTCCTCCGGGAGTTCCCCTGTCTGAAGGAAATGGACAATGTGCTGCGCCCATGCTGGAGCCTGAGGCTCGACGGCTAGGACTAAAGGCATCTCCTCCGCCGGGGGAACGTTTGTCTCGATAGCAAGGGCCTGAGGCCCTGCCGGAGCCTGTTGTTCCCCGGCAGGTATGTCGATCCCGGCAACTTCCTTGCCGGCGGATCCGGGGAGCTCTACCGGGAAGTACTGACCAGAGTTCAACTTCCTTCTCTTTTCTCGCCGCATCGATGGCGCCACGGATGGTTGAGTCAATTGGAGCACAAAAGTTCCTGGTTCCACATGCAACTTGAGGGTGGCACGCTTTGACAGGTCATCAGCAACACTGTTCTCAGCACGAGGAACATGCTCCATTTGCGGACCATCAAAGCGCTCTTCCATTTTCCTCACTTCATCCACGTAGGCTTGCATCAATGGACTTTGATAACTCTTGTTAACTTGCCTGACGACAAGTTGTGAATCGCCTTTGATGACGAGCTTTTTGATACCAAGGTCTGCCGCGATCCTGAGACCGGCAAGCAAACCCTCGTATTCTGCAGTGTTGTTGGTCGAACTCTCCCGGGGAAAATGCATTTGGACTACGTACTTGAGGTGCTCTTCGGTGGGTGTGACAAGCAGCACGCCAGCACCGGCGCCTTGCAGCGAGAAAGCCCCATCAAAGTACATAACCTATTGCTGATCGGTTTCCTTGCCGGGGAGAGTTGTTTCCTGAGCCTCTTCGTCCGGCGTTGGGGTCCATTCTGCAATGAACTCCGCCAAGGCCCTGCTCTGGATCATCGAAGTGCTTTCGAACTTGAGGCCAAAGCTCGACAACTCCAACGCCCACTCCACGATCCTGCCAGTTGCTTCTGGATTTTGCAAAATCCGTTGCAACGGAAAGCGAGTGACGACGGTGATTTCATGTGCTTGAAAATAATGGCGCAGCTTCCTCGAGGCCATAAGAAGGCCGAAAAGCAACTTCTGCACACCAGAATATCTTGACCTAGCTCCTTGTAAAAGAGAGCTAACAAAATAGACTGGGCGCTGCACCACCTTCTTCTTCTGCACTGGTTCTTCTATTTGCGCAGATCCTGTCTTACCGGGATCAACCCTTGCCGGGGAAGATCTTGCCACGTCACCTGGCGGTCCTGCCGCTGGTGTTGCTTCCTCATCAGCCTCTCTCTGCGCCACTAGCGCAGCACTAACCACTTGATTTGTTGCTGCCAGATACAGCAGCAACGGCTCTTGTGGTTTAGGCGCGACTAGCGTCGGCGGAGAGGAAAGGTATTTCTTCAAATCTTGCAGCGTAGCCTCCGCCTCCGGAGTCCATTTCATTGGACCTGCCTTCTTTAAAATTTTGAAGAAGGGCAGGGCGCGCTCAGCAGATTTGGAAATAAACTTGCTTAAAGCAGCAACACAGCCGGCAAGACGACGCACATCTTTGACGCGTCTCAGCGCTTCAATTCGCTCAATAGCTTTGATCTTGTCGGGGTTCGCTTCGATTCCCCGGCAAGATACAAAGAATCCGAGGAGCTTGCCGGAAGGAACACCGAACACGCACTTCTCAGGATTGAGCTTCAAGTTGATCTTGCGCGGATTTACAAATGTTTCTTCTAAATCTTGAATGAGCGTCACTTTGTCTTTGGTTTTGACCACTATATCATCCATATACGCCTCCATATTTCTATGGAGTTGAGGCTCAAAACCAATTTGGATAGCTCTCGCAAATGTCGAACCAGCACTTTTCAACCCGAAAGGCATTCATATAAAACAATACGTACCACATGGGGTGATAAATGCGGTCTTCTCTTCATCTTCTTTTGCCATAAAAATCTGATGATACCCTGAATAGGCATCAAGGAAGGACAGGAGATCACAACCAGTGGTGGCATCCACAATCTGGTCGATGCGCGGCAAGGGAAAGTGATCTTTTGGACAGGCTTTATTGATATCTGTATAATCGATACAAAGCCTCCATTTCCCATTCGCTTTCCGCACTACAACCGGATTGGCCAACCAGGTTGGATGAAGCACTCCTTTGACCAATCCTGCCGCCTCCAGCTTTCTGATTTCTTCGGCAATGAATTCTTGCCGCTCCAAGGCTTGCTTCCTGACCCTTTGCTTGATGGGCCGCACATGAGGACAGACAGCAAGGTGGTGCTCAATTACCTTCCTGGGAACACCGGGGATGTCAGACGGTTGCCATGCAAACACGTCGACATTCGCCCACAGGAAAGCAATGAGCGTGCTTTCCTATTTGCCATCTAGGGTGGAACTTTTGGTGAAAGTTCCCCCCGTTCCATCCTCCCTGACAGGCACCTTCTTGGTCTCTGGCGGAGCAGCCTTGGATTTCTTGTTCTTGCCGGTGGAACTCTCTGGTGCATCCTCGACGGAAGCGCAGCACTCCGAGGAGGTGCGCTTGCCGGATTTCGCGCCAAGATTCTTGCCGGTCTTCTTCTTCCCCCCGGGAGTTCCAGCGGCAGGAGCAGGTGCCTTGATGGCAGGTGCTGCAACTGCTTCCCGGTAAAGTTGGTCGGCACAGATGAGCGCATCCTTCTTATCGGAATGGATAGTGATGATGCCCAATGGCCCAGGCATCTTCAAAACGGTGTACGCGTAGTGTGATGCCGCCATGAACTTAGCCAGCGCTGGCCGACCAAGGATCCCATTGTATGACACGGGGATCTTGGCGACATCAAACACCACCTTCTCGGTCCTGTAGTTGAGCTCGCTACCAAATGTCACCGGCAGCGTAATCTTGCCCTTAGGCTGGGTTCTTCCCGGATTGACCCCTTGAAACGTACCCGTTTCTTCGAGGTCCTCGTCGGGAATTTGGAGCTTTTTGAGCACATCCGGTGAGATTAAGTTTAGGCCGGCCCCACCGTCAACTAGCATTTTCATCACCTTGAGGTTGCGAATCATTGGCGAGACCAACAATGGCAAGTACCCGACCGCAGTTGTGCGATCAGGGTGATCCTCGGCGTCGAAAATGATAGGCGTGCTGGACCACTTCAGGGGCCTACATGCATCTGGGGATGGCTCTGCCGCATTGACTTCCTGCACCCACTGTTTGAGTTGACGGTGGGAAGAATGCAGTGAAGCACCTCCATCGATACACATGGCCTCCGTAGCCTTCTGGAATTCTTGCTCACTGGACTCACCATCTTCCTCATCATCATCTTCTTCTTTGTCTCAGCCCCGAGCGGGCCTATCCTTTTGTTGCTTGGCCTTGCCGCGACGCCCCCCTCGGCCACCGCGCTTCTTGCCGGATCCATCAACACTATCTTGGGCCTTCTCCTTATCTCGCCTTTCATATTCGGCCCTCTGTTTCTCGGCCAGCTGTTCAACTTGCCGGTAGTTCTGGAGATCGTGGCCCTTGGTGCGATGGATCTTGCAATACTGCTTGCCGGAGTTTTCCGACTTGTCGGCAGCCGCCAAGGCCTGACAGGAAGGGCACCCGGCAAGATCCTTGCCGGGGTCACCAACCTTGGCCTTCTTGGCGGCGCCGGGGTTGTCGAATTCCTCGACAGCAAGCATGGCCTTGCCTCCGCGTTTCCTCTTCCGCCGCCGGCCTTTCCTTGACAGGGCCGCGGCATCTTCTTCTTCGGATTCGCCCGCCGCGCCAACAGCCTCGCCAGGGAGTTTCCTCCCCTCTTCAACTCGAGCGCATTTATCGGCTAGAGCGTAAAGCTCGGCAATACTCCTGACTTTGTTCATTGCCAGCTCTTCCCATATTCTACGATTACGCACGTTCTGGTGAAACGAGCTAATGACAGCGGCAGGGTGAACGTCAGGAATATTGTACTGCACCCGGCTGAACCTCTGCATAAACTTGCGCAGGGACTCGCCCTCCTTCTGAGGGATGATATGCAAATCACTCTCTTGGCCAGGAGCTTGGTGGCCTCCAACAAAGGCACCAACAAACTGATGGCACAGATCTTACCAGGAAGAAATAGAATTCTCCGGCAGATGCATCAACCACGACCTGACGTTGGGTTTGAGCACCAACGGGAAGTAGTTGGCAAGTATCTTGTCATCTCGGCCCCCGGCAGCCTGCACCGCAATGGTGTAGATGCTCAGGAACTCCGAGGGATGGGTCTTACCATCATATTTCTCTGGGACCTCCGGCTTGAAGGTTCGGGAATTGGGCCACTAGACTTGCCGCAGCTCACGGGTAAACACTGGAGTCCCTACCTCATAAGGCAAGTCTCCTACGTTCCTTGGCATAGGCTCGTCGACAGCCGGCCCTGCGCGCTTATCAGACTGATAGCGCGCTTCCCGTCGCTGCTCGATGGTAGTTCGAGCGTCCTCCTTGCATCATTCCTGGAGGACTTGACGCTGATCACGGCGCATCCGTGGATCGGATGACGCCGTGGAAACTTCTTCGCGGCGGTCGACCTGCTGGGTTGTCGGCCGCCGCTGGTGTCGCGGAGGGGAGTGCACTGTGGTTGCACCACCTCCGGTTTTCTCCGCATCGGCTCACGCCGGTTCGATGGGCCTTCACTGCGAGGGCCCTGCCTCTTGCGGTTCATCTTTGTTGGCGAAACCGATAAGGCTCTGGATAGTAGCTCGCCACTCCTCCATCTTCTCCGGGGCAGGAGGGAAATCGAGGAGCAGCTGCGCATGTGCCAAGGCTTCCGCTGGCGTAGGCAGCGGTGACAGGTGCGAGGTACGTGAGGTGCTCTGACTCCTAACCATATTAGAAGGAGCACCACCACGGTCACGCGACCGCGCGCCACCCCCGCCAGCAGCTCGGTGTGCATGCTGGTCCTGCGCATCTTGGGATAGATGCGCAAAATCCTTTTCATGGGGACGCCCTGAACCAGCAGCGCCATGACGTCGCTCATCGTGCATGACCTGGGTAGGTCGTGAGGCTTGCACCGGCGCGGGAGCTCCAGCAGGCGCCCTCCGATCTCTGGAGTTCGTTGTGCCACCCGTAGGCAACACAGCGCCGTCTCTAGATCCAGCGGCGTGCAGGTTAGCACTGCTACTGCGAACGATGCCGCTCGCCTGGCTCGGATCACCAGAACGCCGTGGGGGTTCTAGTCCTCTTCCTTCTGCACCCACGCCGTCGCCCATACGCGAAGGCGTAGGCAAGACGGACATGGACGGTTGTGCTGTCGCGGCGCTCTTCTTCTTGGGCGGCATGATGATGAAGAAACTGAGGCGCTGATCACTAGATCAGGTTCACGCAACCTTCAATCCCCCTACCTGGTGCGCCAAAGATGTCGGAGTACGACACCTATGGGATCCCAAGGGACCCCTTTACGATTCGGCGGGGGGAGAGGTATACGCAAAGAGCAGAACCAGCGATCGACGCGGGAAGATTTTACCCAGGTTCGGGCCGCTGATCAGCGTAAAACCCTACTCCTACTTTGTGTTCTTATTAATGTTCTTGAGCCCAGCCTTCAGGAGCGCTCGTTGTGAACAGTACATTTTAAAGAGCAGCTACGCATGCAGAATGGGCCAGAAGTTCACCTCCCCCTGTAGCAGTTGCCTTGGGCCTCCTTTTATATGCTCGAAGGAGTTCCCACAGTGGCAAAATGTACATACATTGAGGTGTAAAGTAGCTACAGGGTCATCATACCTAACCCCTGACGGATTAGGACAAACGCATTTAATGCACCGTGAGGTGTCCGTTTAGGTGTCCTCACTTTCTTGGGGATGGAAAAAGGGGCCATCCCATCAGCACCGCTTAAGCTCTCTTCCATTGGCGCGTCGCCACGTGTCCAAAGAAGGACCCAGAATGTCGGGTTTGTCGCTGTGCTAGAGCAGCGGCACAGCAAAAAAACCTTGCCGGGCGCCGAAGCTTGCCGGGCATCAAGCCTTGCCGGGCGCCAATCCTTGCCGGGCTCCACAGGCCACCCCGGCAAGATCTTGCCGGGGAAGCTGGCCTTCGGATTCCAGCTCTTCTTATCTGCTGATCCTCAGATCTCTGACTTGATGATTTCTTTGATGGCTTGAATCATCCTCGAACTGTTCCCCGACAAGCCTTGCCGCGAGGATGGCTACAACTGCCCGTGCACAAGTACGGGGTACTAGTGGCCCAATACTTAGTACACCGACAAACTACAACCGATTGAAATTGGAACTTCATCAGAAGTTTTATCCTATGCATCTAGTTCATCATGATCGGAATTATATTTATAATTTTTGGCCTCGTGAAGGAGAAAGTATCGCTCAAGCTTGGGGGAGGCTTAAGTCAATGTTATATTCATGCCCCAATCATGAGCTCTCAATTGAAATTATTATTCAAAAAATGTCTGCTCGGCTTTCTCGTAATGAGCAGTCCATGCTCGACACTTCTTGTACTGGTTCTTTTATGAAGAATACTATTGAATTCAAATGGGATTTATTCGAAAGAATTAAACGCTACTCTGAAGATTGGGAACTCGACGAAGGTAAGGAGTCAGGTATAAACCTTAAGTTTGATTGTGTTAAATCTTTTATGGATACCGATACTTTTCGTGAATTTAGCACTAAATATGGACATGAGTCTGAGATAGTAGCTTCTTTTTGTGAATCGTTCGCTACTCATGTTGGTCTCCCTAATGAGAAGTGGTTTAAATATCATCCTCCCATTGAAGTGAAAGTAGTGGAACCAATTAAAGCTGAAGAAGAAACTATTACTTATAATGTTGAACATGTTGTTCCTATTGCTTACATCGAGAAACCACCTTTCCCTGTTAGAATAAAGGAACATGCTAAAGCTTCAGCTGTGGTTCGAAAGAGTTATACTAGGACACCTACACCCCCTGAACAAATTAAAGTTGAACCTAGTATTTCTATGGTTAAAGATCTTTTGGTCGATAATATTGATGGGCATGTTATTTACTTCTGTGATGAAGCTGCTAGAATTGCTAGATCTGATGATAAAGATAAACATAGACCTGTTGTCGGCATGCCTATTGTCTCTGTTAAAATAGGAGATCACTGTAATCATGGCTTATGTGATTTGGGTGCTAGTGTGAGTGCAATTCCCTTTACCTTATATCAAGAAATTATGAATGATATTGCACCTGCTGAGATAGAAGAAATTGATGTTACTATTAAACTTGTTAATAGAGATACTATATCACCAATTGGGATTGTTAGAGATGTTGAAGTCTTGCGTGGAAAAATAAAATACCCCACTGATTTTCTTGTTCTCGGTTCCCCACAAGATGATTTTTGTCCCATTATATTTGGTAGACCTTTCTTGAACACTGTTAATGCTAAGATAGATTGTGAGAAAGAAACGGTTACTGTAAGTTTTGGGATGTGTCTCATGAGTTTAATTTCTCCAAATTTTGTAGACAACCCCATGACAAAGAATTACCTAGTAAAGATGAAATTATTGTTCTTGCTTCTATTGTTGTGCCTCCTACCGATCCTTTAAAACAATATTTGCTAGACCATGAAAATGATATGTTCATGAATGAAAGAAAGGAATTAGATGAAATATTCTTTAACCAAATGCCTGTTTTGAAACACAACTTGCCTGTTGAGATTCTTGGGGATCCTCCTCCACCCAAGGGTGATCCCGTGTTTGAGATTAAACAATTACCTGATACTCTGAAATATGCTTATCTTGGTGAAAAGAAGATATATCATGTTATTATTAGTGCTAACCTTTCAGAGCATGAAGAAAAGAAATTATTGAAAACTCTGAGGAAGCACCGTGCCACTATTGGATATACTCTTGATGATCTTAAGGGCATTAGTCCCACTCTATGTCAGCACAAAATTAATATGGAGCCTGATGCTAAACCTGTTGTTGATCACCAACGATGGTTGAATCCTAAGATGAAGGAAGTGGTAATAAATGAAATATTAAAGCTTCTGGAGGCAGGTATAATCTATCCTATTGCTGATAGTAGATGGGTAAGTCTTGTTCATTGTGTCCCTAAGAAGGGAGGTATTATTGTTGTTCCTAATGATAAGAATGAATTAATTCCATAAAGAATTGTTACACGTTATAGGATGGTAATTGATTTTAGAAAATTAAATAAAGCTACTAGGAAAGATTATTATCCTCTACCTTTTATTGATCAAACGCTAGAAAGACAATCAAAACATACACACTTTTGCTTTCTAGATGGTTATTCTGGTTTCTCTCAAATACCTGTGTCAAAAGAGGATCAAGAAAAGACCACTTTTTCTTGCCCTTTCTGCACCTTTAATTATAGACGTATGCCTTTTGGTTTATGCAATGCACCTGCCACCTTTCAAAGATGTATGACTGCTATATTCTCTGACTTTTGTGAAAAGATTGTTGAGGTTTTCATGGATGATTTCTCTGTTTACGGAACTTCTTTTGATGATTGCTTAAGCCACCTTGATCGAGTTTTATAGAGATGTGAAGAAACTAATCTTGTCTTGAACTGGGAGAAGTGCCACTTTATGGTTAATGAAGGTATTGTCTTGGGGCATAATATATCCGAAAAAGGTATCGAAGTTGATAAAGCTAAAGTAGATGCTATTGAAAAAATGCCGTGTCCTAAAGATATCAAAGGTATAAGAAGTTTCCTTGGTCATGCTTGTTTCTATAGGAGATTTATCAAAGACTTCTCTAAAATTTCTAGGCCTCTAACTAATCTCTTGCAAAAAGATGTTCCATTTGTTTTTGATGATGATTGCGTAGAAGCATTTGAAATACTTAAGAAAGCCTTGATTTCTGCACCTATTGTTCAACCACCTGATTGGAACATACCCTTTGAAATTATGTGTGATGCTAGTGATTATGCTGTTGGTGCTGTTCTAGGACAAAGAGTTGATAAGAAATTAAATGTTATCCATTATGCTAGTAAAACTCTAGACAGTGCTCAAAGAAATTATGCTACTACTGAAAAAGAATTTTTAGCAGTTGTGTTTGCTTGTGATAAGTTCAAATATTATATTGTTGATTCCAAAGTTACTGTTCACACTGGTCATGCTGCTATCAAATACCTTATGGAAAAGAAAGATGCTAAACCTAGACTTATTAGATGGGTTCTCTTGCTGCAAGAATTTGATTTGCATATTATTGATAGAAAGGGTGCCGAGAACCCCGTAGCAGATAACTTGTCTAGGTTAGAGAATGTTCTTGATGACCCACTACCTATTGATGATAGCTTCCCTGATGAACAATTAGCTGTCATAAATTATTCACGTAATGCTCCATGGTATGCTGATTATGCTAATTATATTGTTGCTAAATTTATACCACCTAGCTTCACATACCAACAAAAGAAAAAGTTTTTCTATGATTTAAGACATTACTTCTGGGATGACCCACATCTTTATAAAGAAGGAGTAGATGGTGTTATTAGACGTTGTGTACCTGAGCATGAACAGGAACAGATCCTACGCAAGTGTCACTCCGAGGCCTACGGAGGACACCATGCTGGAGATAGAACTACACACAAGGTATTACAATCTGGTTTTTATTGGCCTACTCTTTTCAAGGATGCTCATAAGTTTGTCTTGTCTTGTGATGAATGTCAAAGAATTGGTAATATTAGTAGACATCAGGAAATGCCTATGAATTATTCACTTGTTATTGAACCATTTGATGTTTGGGGTTTTGATTATATGGGACCTTTTCCTTCCTCCAATGGGTATACACATATTTTGGTTGATGTTGATTATGTTACTAAATGGGTAGAAGCTATTCCAACTAGTAGTGCTGATCATAACACCTCCATTAAAATGCTTAAAGAAGTTATTTTCCCGAGGTTTGGAGTCCCTAGATATTTGATGACGGATGGTGGTTCACACTTTATTTATGGTGCTTTCCGTAAATTGCTTGCTAAATATGATGTCAACCATAGAATTGCATCTCCTTATCAGCCTCAGTCTAGTGGCCAAGTAGAATTGAGCAATAGAGAAATTAAATTGATCTTGCAAAAGACTGTTAATAGATCTAGAAAGAATTGGTCTAAGAAACTTGATGATGCATTATGGGCTTATAGAACTGCTTATAAAAACCCTATGGGTATGTCTCCGTATAAAATGGTTTATGGAAAAGCATGTCACTTACCTCTAGAACTAGAACATAAGGCGTATTGGGCAATTAAATAGCTCAACTACGATTTCAAACTTGCCGGTGAAAAGAGGTTATTTGACATTAGCTCACTTGATGAATGGAGAACCCAGGCCTATGAGAATGCCAAGTTCTTTAAAGAAAAAGTTAAAAGATGGCATGACAAAAGGATACAAAAGCGTGAATTTAATGTAGGTGACCTTGTCTTGCTATACAACTCTCGTTTAAGATTTTTTGCAGGAAAGCTTCTCTCTAAATGGGAAGGTCCTTATATTATCGAGGAAGTGTATTGTTCCCGTGCCATCAAGATCAACAACGCCGAAGGTGGTAAATGGGCAAATAATCAAACATTATATCTCAGGTACTCCCATAAATGTTGAGACCAATATTATTAATACCATAACCCCGGAGGAGTACATAAAGGAGACCTACCGGAACGTTTCAGACTCCGAAAAGGAATAGGTATGTGATACGGTAAGTAAACCGACTCCAAAACTTTTCCAGAAGCAATTTTACTCCATTTTGGAATATTTAAAAATTTAGGAAAATTAAAAGTAGTCCGAAAAGTGCACGAGGAGGCGACAAGGCCTGGGGGCGCGCCCTACCCCCCTGGGCGCGCCTCCCTGCCTTGTGGCCATCTCGTGTGCCCTCCGGACTCTGTTTTCTTGTGGAACACTTCTTTTGGTAGGAAAAGATTCATTATATAATCTCCCGAAGGTTTTGACCACCGTACCACGACAAAATCCTTTGTTCTTGTTTCGAGTTGTTTTTCTGATAGACCTAGATCGCCATGACGTCTCCAGGCGCCCCCAAGGACAAGTTTTTCAAGAAGGTCATCAACCCTTACCTTGCGGAGGTGCTGCAACACCCTTAGACCATTGAGATGCGTGAGGGGGTGCTGCACATCCGTGATGTTGAAGGGCCAAAGAAGACCGGAAGCATGGAGACAAGACTCGAAGCAATGGAGCAACAAGTCTTCAAGTGCCAAGGGATGGTGGAACGTGGACTCAACGCCAATCACTTGATGATCACGGAATTTACCCGTGACCACAAGATGGACGCCAAGAACATCGGAGAGGCCATCTTCAAGCTTCATGAGAGAATCGAGCATCTCCAAGCCTAGATCTATGACCTGCAAAACAAAAACTGTGAGTATGAATACAGATTTAAGAGGATGAGTTTGGCTGCAGATTTGAGGATCTCGGAGACTCGTTCATCTTTTTACGATGGTGAATCTATGCCTTGGAAGACGGAGGATAAGATTCTTTCAACTTCAACAACTCCATCATCGCCACCCCCGAAGAAAGAGACATAAACACATGGGTATGGGCACTCCCCTTGGCAACTGCCAAGCTTGGGGGAGGTGCCCCGATATCGTGTCACCATCACACCTTTACCTTTATCATTTTTCTTAGTTTGATCCTTTTGGTTATATCTTGGTTTAGTAGAATAAGTTTTTAGTATGATCTAGCTTTGAGTTTTGCTCTATGTTCCCTCTATGTAATCGAGTCTGAGAGTTATATAATAAAGATTAGTTTTGACTTGAGGGCTTTGCTTTCTTGCTATGATCAGGAGAAAAAGAAATAAAGAATAAAAGAAATAAAAGATTATATAAAGATCTTATGGGAAGTGGTGACTTCACTTATAAGAAGTATGTCGCATAAACTTGTTGTTAGTTGACAAACAAAGTTTTGGTCGTTGTTGCAATTAATAGGAAGTAATAAAGAAAGAGAGGCCTCACATATAAATATACTATCTTGGACATCTTTTGTGATTGTGAGCACTCATTAAAATATTATATGCTAAAGAGTTGATGTTGGACAAGGAAGACAACGTAAAAGGTTATGTTTGTTTATATCCGAATAGAAGTTATATTATTATGGATCCTCCAACATGTTGAGCTTTCTTCTCACCCCTTGCTAGCCAAATCTTTCGCACCAAGTAGAGATACTACTTGTGCATCCAAACATCCCTTAACCCAGTTTTGCCATGAGAGTCCACCATACCTACCTATGGATTGAGTAGGATCCTTCAAGTAAGTTGTCATCGGTGCAAGCAATAAAAATTGCTCTTTAAATATGTATGATCTATTAGTGTGAGGAAAATAAGCTTTATACGAACTTGTGATATAGAAGAAATAAAAGTGTCAGACTGCATAATAAAGTTCTGTATCACAAGCGGCAATATAAAGTGACCACCAAATGAGGACGTAGTCTTGGAACTCAAGGGATGCCATGGCGATCTTCTTTTCTTCCTCATAGTTGTGCAAACGAAAGATCTTGTCGACTTTCAATGCCCATGAAAGGTACTCTTCGGGATCATTGCTTCCGTTGAACTTGGGCATGGTGAACTTGAGCTTGCCATAGCGTTGCTCTTCATTGTGTTGTGGTCGAGGGTGATGACGCCCTTGACATGGAGGATTGTCAACCTCAAGTTGCTCTTGGCGTGGAGGATTCCCAATATCTTGTTACTCTTGGCGAACTTGTGGTTCTTGTCTAGCATGAAGAGGGGCTTGTGGAGCTTGTCGTTGCGATCGTGCTTGATATAGTCGCTCTTGAACTTCGTCACGAAGTGCTTCTTCTTCTTGACGTGTATGGCGGTTCCGGTTGGCAACGGCACGATTGGTATGTCGGAGGGCACGTAGCACGTCAAGTGCTTGAGCTTCACGCCGTTCTTGTTGTTGACGTAGTGCGATGGCATCTTGCTCGTCATGATGTTGGCGCGCTCGCTCTTCCTCTCGTTCTTGTTTGCGGAGGTGTTCTTGTTCTTCCACTTGTTGGCAATGCTTCTGCAAATGTAGCTTGATTTTGACGATGCCGGTGTTCTTGCTCTAGGAGTTGCTCTTGATGCTCATTGCCGTGTAGAGGGTTGCGGTTTGCTTGACGGTCTTGGCACACAGCTCGTCGAAGAGTGTTCGATGTCGGTGTACTTGAGCCGGAGATGGTGTCGTCGGAGTGTCGACTCGAGCGGCTCCGTCTTGAATAGGAGGAAGTGGTAGAAGAGCGGTTGACCAACAAGGCACGAATCTTGTCCATTCTTACATTATTCTCTTGTTTTTGTTCATCGAGCTTGTTGTCGAAGTAGTCTCTTGTACGTTGCTCGGAGAGTCGCAAGTCGGTGGCGAGGTTGTCGATGCGGTCGCTCATTGCTTGTTGTTCTTGAAGCAAAGCTCGTTGTGCACCTAAGAGGTGGTTCTTCATGACGTAGTTGTTCGGGTCCTCGTCTTGCTCGATGAAGAGTGGGTTGGTAGAAGAACTTGGCCTATCCATCATTCCAAGCAAAGAGAGGGTGGAAGAAAGGAAGAACAATACCAAATGTACCTTGACCGATGTTGAGGGTGGATCAAAGATCACTCAATGATGTAACAAGGAAATAGCACAGTTGGTACCGTATCTCATCGATCTCTCACACCTACACAACGAAAGCTTATGATAGGGCTCGGTTAGGATGGTGGCACAAAATTTATGCAATTGTTAGTGAGACTCAAGAATGTTGAAAAAGATTTGCAAATTTGCAAATGCAACAAGTAGACCAATAGCAAGATATGGTACACGGGAACACACACGCAAATAGATAAATGGAGTCGTGCAACCAAAATGAACTCAAAATGTGGAATCCACGGAAAATGCTCTTGTTGCACAACTCTAGAGAGACGCTAGCACGATTGCACAATAGGTGGATACGAGACTTGTGCACAACCTATAAAGCAAAAATGCAACGACTTCTATCCCAAGTATGCTATATGTATGGTATTCGGATGATATGATCCAAGATGATCGAGTATGACAAACTTAATGTAGTATGATGCTATGGTTCTTGCTTAAAAGCTCTTTGCTTATATTTCTCTTTTGCTTAAAATCTTGTTTGGCTCTTTCTATTTTGAGCTTTTTCTCATGCAAAATTTGATGAACCAAGAGAGCAATTGTGTATATGCTATGACAACCTTGTGACACAAGAGATGATACCAAGATATGGACACCAAGATGATGATATATGCAACGATCACTAATGTGCACAAGTGATGTTGCTGGCAATACTCAAAGGCTAGTATCGATGGGTAAGTGACGCAAAAGGTCGGCTATGGGGTTATCAATGCAATGGCAAGGAGTACACAAAGATGTCATCGAAGTTACCGTCCTTGCTTATGGTTGAGGGTGTCAAAATGGTGGAGTTGTCGATGTCGTAGTGCACGGTCTTCAGTACGTTGGCGAAGATGCCGCTGCACCGTAGTCGGAGTTCGCGAAGTAGCGGAAGTCGTTGAAGATGCGCAGACTTTCTGTCGAGGCCGGACATTGCGGGGAAGGCGGAAGGTCCGGGGTCCGGAAGTTCCGGGGAGACCGGAAGGTCCGATGGCCGGAAGGTTCGGGCGGGGCCGGAAGTTCCGGGGGTCGCGATTCTGCCAAGAACAGGAAAATTGGGGATCGTGGATTTGGGCGGAAAGACTTCGGGAAAAATCCAAATCAGAGGGAGAAAGAAAAATTTTGGGTGGATGGAAGGGTGGGGAAGCTAGATCTACGTGCCACACGTGAAATCCACGGATCAAATCCAACAAAACTTCATCACACCAACAAATCACAAAAAAAATTGGGAGGGCTATTTTTGTGGAGATTTTCAAAATTGGGATGAATCACAACAAAATTAGGCTAGAAAACAAAGAGGGAGGCTCCAAAATCATGATAAACGTGGCTCATGATACCAAGATGATGTAGGGTAGAACCCTAGATGCCCGATCTTTCACGATTGGAGCGGATCCCGAGAAGAACATGAGGGAAACGAGAGGAAAACACAAGAAAGAACACTCAAATCGACAAGAGGCGATCACACATGTGCTAGATCGATGAACATAAAGAGTGATACAAGATCCACAATCAACAAAGGACGATACAAGTAGCAAGTTCTTCTCCGTGAGGAGGTCTTGAAGGTCTTCCCGTGAGGAGGTCTTGAAGGTCTTCCTGTGAGGGGTCTTGAATCCACTTGGGGGGATCTTCTCCGTAGAGGTCGTGCACTCCGATGGAGAAGGGATCAAGTGGAGAGCAAAGCTTCTCAAATGAGCTACTACTCTGCTAACCCTAAAACGTAGGTAGAAGAAGAGTATTTATAGTCTAGGGTGCGAAAGGGTACATGGGCCTCGGCCCGAGTCACTGCGCGCAGGCAGGGCTGGAAGTTCCGGGCGTCGGAGTTTTCGGGCCAAGGTCCGGGGAGGGTCCGGCCTAACCAGAGACTTGGCACGGTGGGAGCTGGGCTGGCGCCCGGGGGCCGGAAGGTCCGGGCGGGCCGGAGGTTCCGGGGGCCGGAAGGTCCAGGCCGGGTTCCGGGCTGGTTCCGGGCTAACCAGAGAGTTGGCACGCCTGGGCTCGTCTGGGTCGTCGGAGGCCGGAAGTTCTGGGGCGGCCGGAGGTTCCGGGGGCCAGAGGTTCCGGGCTCTGGCCGGAAGTTCTGGGCTGAACAAAGAGTTGACGTCAGTTCCTTCTTCCTCAGCTCTCGGCTCCGTGACTTGTGCGTTGTACCTAATTACACATAGTGTTTCTGACTTAGGCAGCAGCCATGTCTCACTCGAATGTAATGGAAACTCAAGGAGGAGAGATGTCACCTCGGATTGAATAGCACGTGCTCGAGCTCTTGTCATGGGTCCACTTAGAGCTTGGGTAGTCGAGGTAGTGTCCATGGGGATGACCGTGGGATGCTCCACATCACATTGCTTACTTTAGACATCATATACACAATATTCAATGCCATCTGCTTAGTTTAGAGATCATACATGCGAGTGCCAGCTGCTTAGTATATGAATCAATTATGTGAATTATATTATGCCATCCTGTATACTTAGACAACATGTATGTGAATTATTTCATCCCAACCTATTTTAGAAAGACATCATATAGTTACGTCATGTCATCCTGTTTAGATACTCATTATATGTTGAATTATGCCATTATATCCTGTTAAATTATCCATCATATATCTAAAAGTGTGTCATGCTATCCTGTTTAGTTAGCCATCATATATGTGAAATTGTGTCATACTGCCCTGTTTGGTTAGACAACATATATGTGAATTACCACATCTGTCTATCATACAATGTATGTACATTCAATTTCTTTTCTTGTTTATCAGCCATTTGAATTGGAGGGGGTGATGGCAGTATCTAAGGGAGTAAAAACCCGTTCTTCACAAAAGACGGTGCTACCCGTTGATGCAGATAGAACCATGGTTGTACTCGCCCACGAACTAGCCCCACCACACATAATCGAGACTCTTCCAGATTGTACACCTACACCGTTGGATAGAGAACCAACTACACCCCATCTAACCACAACCCCAGCAGATAGTAACCCACTTCTAGTTGACACAACACCATGTCCACCACAGAGTACCCCCACACGAGCAGTTTGTAAAGCAACTGCAGTGCCCAAAGCACGAAGACCACCACAGGGAACCCAAACACCACGTTTAAAGCAGAAGAGCAACTGTTCTCAGGCCAGATTCCATAGCTATGGTGCATACTCCTTTGCTCTTGCATCACTGCATTTACTCATACCAACTAATTTCAAATTTTAAGGATCCAATTGAAAATCCAATGGCACAACAGGTATGTTTTAAACCTTTTTCTTTAACTGGATTTATGTTCTAACTTCTTGCTCTATGTTGATTTTAGTTTCAGTTGTATAAACAGTTATGTTCTCATGTCATGCACATTACAAGTGTTGTTAGTGTTGTGTAGTTTCCCACAGCTGTTTTTGCTATTGTGTCTTAAAAAGATATCATTTGAACTGTGTCTCTATCTTGATTTGGCAACATAAACTAGAATGATATAGACAATACAGTGACCATAGTACATAGATATATGTTTGTTTCATGCTGTTATCCTGTCCACCTTACTACTGAACCGGTTTACCAAAATGACTTTCATATACTACATGCTAAATATGTGATGTGTCTGCTTGTTTCTCTTGTAGAATGCGAACAAAATATTGGAGAAGAGCACCCCATTATGCAATGGTAGAGATAGTAATGCAGATAAGGTTCAAGATAGTGAGACAGCCCTGTTGGTCTCCAAGAAAGGTGATAAAAACTATCTTGTAGATAGTGAGACAATCCCAAAGTCCTGCATTGATGTAGTGTTTGAGTTACTGGCCACTTCCGCTGGCACAAGCTCTTCGAACTCGCTGCCTGAATCACTTCGACTTCTTCAGCCTCAGCTACAAGCTGAAAGGCATCAGTCAGCTGTGTTGCGGCAAGAAGCCGAAGGACTAAGGAAGTCCCTTCAGAATTTAGATGCATACTTTTTGGTGCAACAGCAAGCGCTGGAAGATTTTAGCGCCAAACAAGAGAAAGCTAATAAGCTTGCTAAGCTTCTTGCCAACATGGTGGGTATCCGGGATATCATTTATTGAGCTCTTCTGAAGTGGTTTCAGTTCTGGACTTGTTTTGCTGCCGTGTTTATTTGCACTTGTGGCCAATTTAGACACCCAATGTATGTAATATGCTGCTTTGTTCACTATATTTGCTCTGGTGGCGAGCTTCGATGCCCAGTGGATGTAATATTTGTAATAGCCATAATAGCCTAGCGTAAGTTGCTTGCTTATTTATTTCTTTATTGTCTTGTTTATTTTTTTGCTTGTAGTCACTGCAGATCTTTTACCGCGGTAACCTTTTTATTTAGAACTAGGCCACGATAACCATTGGAAACATACGAACCATTGTAACCATGGTCCTGCGGCCTGCTGTAGTGACCATGGGCCTCCTAAGGTCCATATGAGCCATGGGCATTCTACGGGCCGTAGAATCAGTGGGCCTTCTACGGGTCGTATGATTGATTGGTCAAACATGGGATGTACTATTCATGGACCAATAGTGGTCTGCAATGTGGGCCGTAAACGGTCTAGAATGGGAATCATCTGTTTATGGGCCGACCATAACGGGCCATTAATAGGCCAGTATGTATAACGGGCTTAATTCTATCGACAGGCATAACGGGTCTTTAATGGGCCGTATTAGATGACGCTATGAAAATGGCCCACTGGATTAATGGGCCACAAACGGGCCGACTGTAACCACGGGCTGAATTTGGCCCATCAGCCGAACAGGCCAGTAACGGACCGTAAGTAATCGTATGTTGGAAATGAGCCCAAGAATAAATGGGCCCTTAGAAGGCCGAAAGGTAACACCGGCTGGAAACGGCCCAACGGAATAATGGGCCGTCAATGGGTATAAAGTGATTTACTATTCATTATGGGCCAGTTTCACCACGGGCCGTTAAAGGGCCCTGATTTACAAAGGGCCTCGTATGGGCCGAAAGACATCATGGGCCATACATGGGCCGGAAGTTACAATGGGCTGGAATCATATTGGAGGGCCCAGATGACGCTACTGGGCCTAATTCGGATAGGCCATAACGGGCCGTGAATTAGTGGGCTGTAAATGGGCTATATGCAAACAGGCCATTAACAGGCTTTTGTGGCCCGGCCCGCTACCTTTTGACCAAGTCAAATGGTGAAAGTGCAACTAATCCCTGGGTGGTTTTGGTAATTCATAACAAGATATAGCTCATTGAACTAATATCCATTCAAGATAAATATTTTAGGATGTTCAATGATTGGCATGGCTTGGACTAGAGATGTGGAACCCTCAAAATGCTAAGGCCAAAGATTGGCAAAAGCTCAAGACTCTTCATTTCTATTTTAGTGATCCAAGATCACATTGAGTCCATAGGAAAGCCAATACTATTAAAACGGGATGAGGTGTTGCTTAATGGTCTACTTGCTTAAAGTGCTTAGTGATATAGCTCCAAAACCCTCAGCCACTTTCTCCATCCAAATATGTCCAAACCCTAAACTCCAACTCGGCCCCACCGATTTTTCTATCCGGAGCCACCGAGTTCATTTGACATAGCCACTGCCAGAAACCCTAACGATTCGGTCACACCAATACGGATCTCGGTCCCACTAAGATGGCCTTGCCAACTCTCTGTTACTTGTTGAAATTATTTTGGTCTCACCGAGAATTGCAATCAGTCTCACCGAGATGGCTTGCCAACTCTTTGTTGGCTTATTGCTTCACTTTGGTCTCACCGAGTTGATGCAATCGGTGCCACCGAGATGAGGTTTGCCCTAAGCCCTAGCACATCGGTCCCACCGAGTTGTTCCAGTCAGTCCCATCGAGATTCCTAGTGTTCATATTTTTGAACAGATCAGTGCCACTGAGTTTAACTAATCGGTGCCACCGAGATGAGTCAAAAGTGTGTAACGGTTGGATTTTGTGTGGAGGCTATATATACCCCTCCACCCCCTCTTCATTTGTAAGAGAGCCATCAGAACATGCCTACACTTCCACCATTCATTTTCTGATAGAGAACCACCTACTCATGTGTTGAGATCAAGAGATTCCATTTCTACCATTTGAACCTTGATTTCTAGCCTTCCCCGAGTTGCTTTCCACTCAAATCCCTCTTCCACCATAGCCAAATCTGTGAGAGAGAGATGAGTATTGGGGAGACTATCATTTGAAGCACAAGAGCAAGGATTTCATCATCAACACACTGTCTATTACTTTTGGAGAGTGGTGTCTCCTAGATTGGTTAGGTGTCGCTTGGGAACCTCCGACATGATGTGGAGTTGAACCAAGAAGTTTGTAAGGGCAAGGAGATCGCCTACTTCATGAAGATCTACCTGAGTGAGGCAAGTCCTTCGTGGGCGATGGCTATGGTGGGATAGACAAGGTTGCTTCTTCGTGGACCCTTCGTGGGTGGAGCCCTCCATGGACTCACGCAGTCGTTACCCTTCGTGGGTTGAAGACTCCATCAACGTGGATGTACGATAGCACCACCTATCGGAACCACGCCAAAATTCTTCGTGTCACCATTGTGTTTGCCTTCTCCAAACCCTTCCCTTTAGCTTCATATGCAATGTTTTACATTCCGCTGCTATACTCTTAGAATTGCATGTGTACATTGATTGCTTGACTTGTGCTAATTGCTAAAATCTGCCCACAACTAAAATTGGGAAAAGGATAGATTTTTATTTGGTCAAGTAGTCTAATCACCCCCCCCCCTTCTAGACATACTTTCGATCCTTCAAGTGGTATCAGAGCTTTGGTCTCCATTAGCCTTGATTTCCATTGCTTTGGTGATCATAGCCTTGGTTTCACAACCTAGGAGAGTATGGTGTCTAGCAAGGGTAACTATCACCGTAGAGGTCCTTATTTTGATGGTACAAATTTTGCTAGTTGGAAGCATAAGATGAAAATGCATATTCTTGGTCATAACCTCGCCGTTTGGGCAATTGTGCGTATTGGCTTGCAAGGTGAATTCTTTGAAGATGGTAAAGAACCGGATCATGAAGCGACCGCGAAAGAATTGATGATGTTGCAATACAATGCTCAAGCTTGCGATATTCTCTTCAATGGATTGTGCCCCGAAGAATTCAGCAAAATCAGCCGCCTTGAGAATGCGAAGGAGATTTGGGATACTTTGGTTGATATGCACGAAGGTGCCTAGTCCGTCAAGGAATCCAGGTTGGATGTGCTCCAAATTCAACTTGACAAGTTCAAGATGAAGGATGGTGAAGGAGTCGCCGAAATGTACTCTAGGCTTGCTCTCATCACAAATGAGATTGCCGGCTTAGGAAGTGAAGAGATGATCGACAAATTCATCATCAAGAAGATTCTTAGAGCCTTGGATGGAAAATGTGATACCGTGTGCACATTGATCCAAATGATGCCCAATTACAAAGATCTCAAGCCCACGGAAGTCATTGGTAGAATTATTGCTCATGAAATGTCACTCAAGGATAAGGAAGAGCTCCACAACAAGTCAAGTGGTGCTTACAAAGCTTCAACTAATGCTCCTACAACATCAAGTGAAAAGCAAGTCTCCAATGAAGAATTGAGCTTAATGGTGAAGAACTTCAACAAATTCTACAAGAGTAGAAGCAAAGAGAGAAGCTCCAAGTCAAGGTCCTACAATGACAAAAGATCTTCTAGTCGTGATCATAATTGCTACAATTGTGGAAGACCCGGACACTACTCCAATGAGTGTACGTCTCCCTACAAGAAAATAGAAGACTCACCAAAAAGGAGAAGTAGAAGGGAAGAAGCACCTCCAAGAGAGAGGAGTAGAGATGATTGTTATGAACGAAGACCCTCTCGAAGAAGCAAGGATTCGGAAAGGAAGGACAAGTCATCAAAGAGCTACACAAGATGAAGACATCAAGCTCATGTTGGTGAATGGGTATCTGGTTCTGACTCCAACAACTACTCTGAGAGAAGCTATCACTCCGACTCCGAATATACTCAAGATGAAGGTGTTGCCGGTCTTGCACTAGTGTCATCCAACTCCTATGACATATTTGATTCACCAAATGAAGGAATTGGAAGATGCTTCATGGCTAAAGGCCCCAAGGTATCACAATGATTTACTTGTTGACAAAACTAGTGATGAAAACAATGATGAACTTGCTAGTAATCATGCTAATCAAGATGAAACGAATGACAATGATAAGAAGGAGATTGAGCGTCTAACTAAAGAACTAAACACTCTTAAGTTAGCTCACGAAACAACTCAAGAGGATCATAGAAAGCTCCTAAGAACTCATGAGACGCTACGCTTCGAGAAGCTAAATTTAGAGCAAGAGCATGAGTTCCTAAAAGCTATCAATGATGATCTTTGATAGAAGAGTTCTTCTTACATTGCCAAATGTCTCCTCTTGTCTACCTATATACCACAAGTAAAATCTAGCAACAAGAGCAAGAAATATTCTTCTTCTAGTAGTAACAATAATCATGCTAAATCCAATATTGTTGCTTCTAGTAGTTCTCTTGATTCCACTAATGATTCTCTTAGCCAAGTTACACTTGAGCAAGAAAATAGCTTATTGAAGGGAATTATAGAGAAAGGTGTTTACAAGAGCCTTGTTGGGAGTAAGCAATTTAAGGAAATTGTTCGCAAGCAAGGAAGACACCAGAAGAATCAAGGTGTTGGTTTTGAACCAAAGTTCAATGCCAATGGAGTTGAATTGGAAGAAGATCAATACCCCAAGACGAAGTTTGTTCCTCAACAAGAGAAATATGACTCCACTTCTTTTGAGGGAATAGAAGATCAAGATGATCTTCCACCACAAGACCACAAGCTTAAAGGCAAGGACGAGCTTCAAGAAGAGATTGACCCATTTGAAGAAGCTCCAAAGGCCATGGTCAAGTGGGTTCCCAAGACTATGTCAAGCTCTACTTCATCAAGTTCAACTACAGCTCCAAGGATTCCCATCAAGTTGATGTGAGTTCCAAAGAAGAAGAACTAGAGTGTTCTTGAGGGTGACTCCGCCAACATACTTCACTCATATTCTTTATGGCAAGGACTTGTGCAATCAACTTTCATATCTTGCACTAGTTCATGGAGTCACAAACCCTCTTGTTCGTAAGACAAGGGACAAGGTAACCTAATGCTTTCATGGACATCATCATATGTGTAATTCACTCTATGTCTATGGATATCCTTGTATGTTCCTTGTGGGACTAACCCATGTAGGTATTGAAAGTGCAACACTCCAAAGGATTGCTCCAAATGATCTACATCAACATTGAGCATCCACATCTTCACTATCTACAACAAAACCCAAGGTTAGTTCATCCCTCTTAGGGGGGATATCACATCTAGGGGGAGCTTTGCTCTAAAAATTGAGCTAAAGCAACTCTAATGGTGTGAACACATTAATACTTTATGTAAAAGTGGTAACCCAACTTGTGCTTAAACGATGAGTATGACCTATAATCAAATGTTCTCATTTGACTCCTAAGTCAATATACTCATATATAGATGACCTAGTCATCGTCAATTGCTTGATAGATGCTAGAATTGTTTGTGCATGCTTTGACACATATTTCATTTGCTATCTTATTGTGTGAGCATGTTGGTTGCATATTTTCTCCATTCGAAGACATACATTTGTTGTTTTGATTGTCTTGGTTTTTATTGGCCAAGTGGATGTACAAGAATGCCTAAGAACTTTCTCTAGCTATCTATGTTCTTCTTGTCTCAAACTCTATTCATGCTATACCACAAAAATTGAACAAGTTTCTTTTCGGACCCTCCAGGTGAGGAGCACTCGGAGCCACTGATCCGTCAAGGGCTGCCTTCCAAAACCTTCTACTATTTTTCGGTCAGACCAATTCACTCAAACTCGATCACACCGAAAGCATTAGATTGATCTAGGTTTTATCTCGGTGCTACCGATTTGCTGTAACTGCACGCAGTTTCACATCTCGGTGCCACCAATTCGTTCCACTCGGTGCCACCGATAGCACATGGGTATATATATATATATATATATATATATATATATATATATATATATATATATATATCTTGTGGCCTGTACGGTTGGAAAATTCTTCAAACGTTTCAAGCCCGCGCCCCATTGCTGCCGCCCCCATGGTATCCCGATCATCACCATCGTCTCCTGTGTGTCGTCGCCGCAGGAATCCACTGCCGTCAATGGAATCTACTCCACCGTTGCCGCCATAGAGGGTCGTCACCGAGTTAGGGTGAGATTCGATCTCCTCGTGCTTCTATTTATCAGATTCAATGCACAAGGACCATGCCTAGTATCTTGCCATGTTTGAGATTGATCTATCCACCAGACAATTTCATTAGAATAGATTCGAAGAAGAATTTTAGTGTTAGGTTTTCCGCCGAACTCATCTCGGACCGACCGAAATGAAATTTTTGGTCCCACCGATTGGCCGTAGCTATTGCACAAGTACAACTCGGTTCCACCGAAACATACTGATCGGTGAGACTGAAAGTAAAGTTTCAGTGAAACCCTGGCATCTCAGAGCCACCGAACGACAACTCAGTCCAACCGAAATTGTGTGTTTAGGCTCTGTGAGTGCTTCGGTGTCACCAAAATGATGAAATCGGTAGCTCCGAAATGCTTTCTGTGGAAAACAAAAGTTTGTACTCAAATTTTTGAAAAACTATCTACTTTTTGTGATAACTCATCTACTCTGCCCATACCCATCTATTCACAGGGTCAGCTTTGCAAGATGTCAAGTACCAGTGACAGTCAGAATCAGTTAGAGCAGAATGTTGATCTAAGTGAAGGCTCTAGTCCCGATGAGAGCTACTATGAGGGGGAGAGGAGTTTTCTAGATTTGCCTAAGGTTTCCACAAGAACAAGGAAGAAGAGAACCTCTGACAGTGAGGATGAAGATTTTGTGGCAGATGAGGCCACTTCCAAGCAAAAGAAGGTAGTACTCAGAAAGGAGTATGGCTCTGCATCTACCACTAAGCCAGGTGCAAAGAAAACTGCTGGGAGGAGAGTTCCAACATCAAAACCTCATAAATCCTTAGCTCCACAAGAAACCATGAATTTCACACTTGAGCAATCAAGTGATGAAGAAGGTGATGCCAGCAATAAGAAAAGAGGGCTAGAAAGACAACTACTACAGTTATTGGCCAACCTTCCATGAGGGAAGATGATCAGAAAGAGGAGGAGGAAGAGCATGCTGAAGCACCTCCAGCTAAGGCACAGAAATTGATGGCAGATGCCATGAAGTCAGCTGCTGCTTCCTCCAAGCCCAAGTCAAAGCCCAAGGACTCAGCTCCCAAGAGGTCAACAAGAAACATATCAGCTGCTGAGAAGAACAAGGGCCCAGTGCCAGAAGTTCAAGAAGATGATGAGCCACTAGTGCTCAGGAAGCTCAAGCCCAAGATTCCAGACCATGACAATGCACACCCTGTTGTAGAAAATATCATGCTCAGGAAGGACAAGGGTCTGTGAGAGTGGGGGAAAGCGTATCCCTATTCAGTTAGGAGGGGGATAGCTTGTGACTACCGTTTCCATACCAGAGAACCACAAGATTTCTATGAGACAGTTTTGCTTGATAAGAAGCCCATTGTCAGTTACATGAAGTGGGTGGACTGGAAATACATTGATACCAATGAAGATTATTTCCCCCACGTTCATGAAAGTTTCAGACTTGCCGGAGTTGATGCATTTGTTGGTCAGAAGCTCACCAAGTGGAATGATGAGCTGATCATGCAATTCTACTCCACAAAACACTTCTAGCCAGATGGGAAGATTGCATGGATGACTGAGGGACACAAGTATTAGTCATCAATCTCTGAGTGGGCTGCACTTCTTGATGCTCCTCAGGAAGATGAAAATGATGTTGATGTATATGGGAAGCCCAGGATGGACCACAACACAATGGCAAACATGTACAAGGAAATTCCTCCAAAGGATGTTGAGATCCACAAGCTTGGGTTAGTTAAGCATCTGTTAGCAGGGTTGGCCACAACCAACACTATCTTGAGGCATACTCTTTTGCCCAAGTCTGGAAATGACAAGATGATACGTGGCCACTCCATCAACTTGCTCCATTTGCTTGACACTCCCCAGAAGTTCAAAGTTATGAGTTTGATTGTAGAGACGGTCAAAAGGACAGCTGCTGACCAAAAGAGATCTTGTGGGTATGCCCCACACATTCAGATGTTTATCAACTCCAAAGTTGGTACAGACACATACCTACTTGATCGTGAGCACCTCCCTCTTCAGCCAGAGTTCAAGGATAATGTGGTGGTGATGGATGTCTCACACCCCACATCAGTTGAGGCTCAATAGAAGGCTCAGGCAGTAGCAGCAGCAAAAGAAGCTACAGCTCCCAATGCACCCATTGCCAATCTCAAGACAAAGCAGGACCAGATGACATATCTGCTGGAAGCAACACTGAGGATTGAGCGAAGTCTGGCCAACTTAGCCAAGAACCAAGAGAGCTTAGAGCAGATTATGGAGGACAAGATGTACAATCTTGATGTCAAGGTCAAGGAGATTCAATCTATTGTGGAGAAGCTTAGAAATGATGTTGAGAGTGGAGATGACACACACACTACTTACCGGTTCTATACTGTGCCCAGAGCAGCCAGATCTTCAGTTGTGGCAGTTGCAGACAGGAGGACCACTCACTCTGCACCTGCCACTACTGCTACAGTGCCACCTCCAGTGTCTACACCACCAGTTCAGCAGACATCAGCAGAAGCATTTGCAGAAGCAGTTCTCTCAACGCCATCTACACACACCACCACCAGTTCAACAGACATCAGCAGAAGCATTTGCAGAAGCAGTTCTCTCAATGCCATCTACGCACACCGGAGCCACAATCTAGAAGACCCCTTTAGGATCTCCAGAGGATCGTGCCTAGAGAGACGCATAGCTCTATACCTTTTCGAGCTTTTTGGTACTTGTTGCCAAGGGGGGGTTGTATAGATCATAGGCTTCGAGAGAGAGTGTGTGTGTGTCTCGCTTTTGCTCTTTGGTTTTTATTGAGTTTTCGCTACTATGTTCATTTGATCCGTGCTACTTGATCGTTTGATGCTCGTGAGATACTATGTTTGGTTGTGTGGTTGATCATACTTTGCTTAATGTGTGCTTAATGCTTATCCCTACAATTATTTGTGTATGATCGTTCACTTATGTCTTTCATGATGCTTGCATGTTATTTCACTCTTATCATTTTGTGTGCTCCACCAAGATGTATCTGACATGGAAGAGTGTCCCATGATCCTAATCGATTGTGCATTTGCATTCAAACACAAATTTTTAATAATGCACAAATTTAGGAGGAGCTCTTGCTTATCACATACTTCTCAAAGCGACGATGTACTTCATTCATTTAATCATTTATCGAAGCTTTGATGTATATGTTGTCATCAATTACCAAAAAGGGGGAGATTGAAAGTGCAACTAATCCTCGGGTGGTTTTGGTAAATCATAACAACATATATGATACGGGGCTAACCCGGTGTAGGCCGATCTTTCACGATTGGAGTGGATTCCCTCAAAGAACACGAAGAACACGATGAACACGGGGAAGAACAGAGAGAAATCACAAGGAGAAACGCTCAAGAACAAGTCCAATCACACATCCACTAGACAATCAAACACACGAGATCCACAAGGTACATGAACAACAAAAGGAAAGATACAGGGTAAAGTTCATCTCCATGAGGAGGTCTTGATGATATCCTAGATGGATCTTCCTGTGAAGGGCCTTGATGATATCCCGCAGGATCTTCTCACATGGAGGCCTTGAACTCCATGGGAGTGATAGTCTCTCTCTCTCTCAAGAGTAGAGGTAGGTAGGAGCAAAGCTCACATACAAATGAGCTATCATATTTGGTAACCCTAACTAGGAGGAGGGGGTGGTCTATTTATAGTCTAAGCCCATGAAGGGGTAAGTGAGAGGGGGGATACATGGGCCTCGGGCCCTGTCCATGCGTGCAGGCAGGCGCCGGATGTCCGGCCGTTCGCGGGACGCCTGATGTCCGGGGCACTCACCAGATGTCCGGCCTGGCGGTCGCCGTTCCAATCCTTCTCTGGATAGTCGTTGCCGGATTTTCGGGAGGGATGGCCGGATGTTCGGGGCATCGGGAGGAGCCGGATGTTCGGGGTGATGGCCGGATGTCCGGGCTGGCGCTCGTCCATTTTCGGTGCTCTCTGAGTAGACGTAGCCGGATTTCCGGGCGAGGGGCCGGATGTCCAGGGGAGGCCGGATGTCCGGCCGCTGTAGCTTCAGCAGCAACGTCTTCTTCCATATCCGCTTCCATGCTTCCCTCGTGGATGGTGTAGTTGTTCCTTGGCGCTTGCACTCCTCCTCAACATCCGTGAAGCTCCGACAATACCTATGCATGCACATGGGAGAAGTGTCAAGTAGTATACCATCCTCGAAGGGGTCAAGTGAGCACATGTAAAGGAGATGATTCACCTTTGTGTAAGTGAAGTAGATGTCGCACGTGCCACTCGCCAAACGGACTCTTGACATGGTGTCGACGTACGACACCTATGGGACCGCGGGGATCCCTTCTACGATTCGGCAGGGAAAGAGGTATGCACGAAGAGCAGAACCAACGATCGACGTGAGGTGGTTTTACCCAGGTTCGGGCCGCTAATCAGCGTAAAACCCTACTCCTGCTTTGTTTTATTAAGGGTGTTCTTGAGCTCAAACTCCAGGAGCGCTAGCGATGAACAGTACGTTCAAAGAGCAGCTACGCATGCAGAATGGGCCAGAAGATCCTCCTCCCTGTAGCAGTTGCCTTGGGCCTCCTTTTATACATCCAAAGGGGTCACCACAGTGGCAAAATGTACATACATTGAGGTGTAAAGTAGCAACAGGGTAATCATACGTAACCACTGGCGGTTTAGGACAAATGCCATTAATGCACCGTGAGGTGTCCGTTTAGGTGTCCTCATTCCTTGGGGATGGAAAAAGGGGGCCAACCCATCAGCATCGCTTAAGCTCTCCTCCACTGGTATCCTGCCACGCATCTAGGAATGGGCCCAGGATGCCAGGCTGGTTGCTGTGCTGAAGCGGTGGCACAGTGATAGAATCTTGCCGGGGCGTAAATCTTGTCGGGCCCAAATCTTGCCGGGTTTCGTGAGCCACCCCGGCAAGATCTTGCGGGGGCCTGGTCTTCGGTCTTCAGCTCTTATTAACTCCTAATCCTTTGATTCTTGGTCTAAGTGTCCCCTTGACAATCTTGCACTAATCTCAAATTATTCCCCCGGCAAGCCTTGTCGCGGGCTTGGCTACGACTGCCCGTGCACAAGTATGGGGTACTAAAGTCCCAATACTTAGTACACCAACAGGAGCCCACGGGCCTAGGCCATACACGAGTGCGAGGCGTTGTTAGGCTAGGCCCAAATAGTGCATGGGCACGCGTGGCAGGGGATTAACTACTTGTGATGATTTCGCTTACTACATCCCCCCACTACGCGCATTGAATGCGCGACGTGGGGCACGTGCGCTGAACGGCCGGGCAGCAGCGCGCTAGTAGAGGTGTATTCATATTGGGCAGTAAAAGAGGCGGCCTCGCTCCTTCCCCATAAAAAGGAAACTGCAGAGGCGCTGCCTATTTACCCCCTCTTCTTCTTCTTTTCAATCTGAAATCCACCATTGCCTTCCTTCTCTCGAGCCCAGAGCAAAGCTTCTCCTCATCCGCTCACCGCCTCCACACCCGCTCCATCCCCGGCTTTCGCCCCCACAGTCGCCATGCCGCCCAAGACCAGCAAAGGCAAGGGCAAGGAGACGAAAGCCGATGTCCCGGAGAGCGAGCTGGTGAAGATGCGGAAGAAGTACGTCGTCTTCGCCCCGTCGCTCGATGCGAAAGCTCTCAAGAACCGGTACCAGTGCATGTGGGTGAGGGAGACGCAAGCTCACCCCACAACTCGCGTGATTCCAGGTTCTTGTTCCAAAAGCGGATCAAACAGATATCCCTTCTTCGTCGCTTATTTCTATTGCGGGCTCTGTCCTCCATTCTCTGACTTCTTCAACGACATTATGTATACATACGGCTTCCATCTTCTTGATTTCACGCCGAATGTTGTACTGTGTATGCCCATCTTTGCTCACCTTTGTGAAAATTTTGCCAGAGTAGTTCCCAATACTGCCCTCTTCCGCCACTACTTTATTCCCTGTATCCAAAAAGGGGAGGCCCTCTCTGGTTCTATCGCCTGGATTCCAAGGGCTTGGAACAAGGAAATATACCCAGAAGGGGTTTACCGCGAGAAGTGGGATGAATGGCGGTCCGAGTGGTGCTGGATCAAGGAAAAAGATCCCCATCCGTTCTGTTCGCCTCGACGGCAGAAGGCGGTCCGCGGCAGTGACTGGAGCGATTTTGCTACTGAAGACAAGAAGCTCACGATTGCCACCACCAGGATCCTTTGCCTGAAAGCTGTCGGGCTCACAATGGAGATGATCGGCTTCGATTTCCTCCGCCGCCGCATCGCCCCCTTGCAGAATAAAGGGAGATCAGCTTGGGAATACCGGAACACAGCAGACATCATGAGACTATGCCCCGGATTGAACAACAATTTGACTACTATGCAGCTTGGCGCTCTCCGCCAAAGGCTATTCCAGCGCGACAACAAACATCGGTTGCCGACAAGAATTGTCCCTCTGTACAACAACTCTGCCCTGGGGTCGATTATCGCCACAATGCCATTGTTCAATGCCCACGGTCTTGACATGACTTTGGTCGAGCCATCCGAGGAGGTAGCACAAAAGTTCTTTGATAACTTGATGGAGAGAGCCGTCCGGGAAGAAGCAGACCTCATTCGGGCCACCACCGATGAAGAAGTGGCATACATCGCCACTAGGGCGGAGGAGGCGAATCTTGCCGCGGAGGCCGGCAGCGTCGGCTTCACAGAATGGGAAACTAGTGACGCAGAGGTTGTAATGGAAGAAAATCCTACCGGGGAGGATAAGGCTGCTGGGGAACAGAGCAGCGCAGCCACTGAGAGCTCGTCCGACGAAGACGCGGCTCAAGAAGAACAGCAAGAGGAGCTCCCAGCCCCGAAGAAGACAAAGCGTGTTCTTCGAAAGGCTGCGTCTGGCATCCCGGCAAGCCAACCTTCTTCGAGCAGCGAGGCTCCCGGCAAGAAGGCAGCCGGCAAGGCTGCATCGCGGCAAGGAGTTCGACAGCAACCCGTGTGGCGCGTGAGACACACACCTGCGGCAACTACTGGGGCGGCAGGGGCGTCTCACACAACCGCATCAGAGGCTGAGGCAGCAGAGCCACACCAACCCCTTGCACCTGCTACAGCCAAGCGACCCAGAACCCCTCCCCCCCCCCCATACGGACACTACAACGGAGGTCGATTTCGACATCTCCGGCTTCAGCTCGGGACGAGAAGAGGAAGAGTAAGTATCCTGTCACAGCCTTTATCTTCCAAATTCTGAATCAATCTTCTTGACTTGCTTGTTTTGTCTCCGCAGTGATGCAGAAACCTTGGCGGAAAGGATGGCGAAGAGGGCAAAGACTTCCACGGGCGACGAGCCCCGGCAAGCTTCACAAGCGTGCCGGAAAATATTACCATCAGCCCAGAGCTTAGCCCTCGACGCAGCCCCCAGCACAGCCCCCAGCGTGAGTTCATTACTCTTTTTCCATTGGCGAACGCGGAGGTTTCTATCCTTGCCGCTGATATCTTTGGGCTTGCAGGAGAAGGACGACAACAAGGGGAGTTATTGGGAGACGCCCCCGTCGTGCCACCTTCGTCAACCACGCCGCCCACAAGCGCATCCCCAGCAAGAGATCACACCGACGAGCTTATCTTGGTTGAGGAGGAGCCGGCAATCATGGGTACTGGCACCCTACCCCCGGCAACCAAGGTTGCCGGGAGGGGCGAGGCCACCTCTCGACAGCTCGATGCAGGTAACCAATTGCCTCAGAGCGCTTGCTATTCTTTCCTCTATCTCTCTTTCTTTTGTCTTCTTAAACTTCAATCTTGATCTCATTCTGTTTCCCTCCTTCGTCCTTTAGAATTCCCTCTGATGGAACACATGGACGTCGACGCTGTCATCGAGGAGACCGGCAGGGATGTTGCCGCCGAAGCCGACAAAATTGCTGCCAGCGAGGCCACCAAGGATGCCACCGTCGAGGCCGGCGGTGCCTTTGCCAATGAGGCCGCCAAGACTGCACAGGAGGAACCCGCCAAGGAATCTGCTGAAAGGGACGGCAAGGAGGCTGGTGACCGTACTGACGGCATTCCTGCCGCAGGAGCGCCAGGCGCTACGCCGGCCACAGAGCCCCCAGCTATTGGTGAGGCGGTTGCTGAGGATCAACCGTCAACATCCGAAGTCCCCTCATCAAGCAAATATCTCAAGGTTGGCCAAAACCTGTTTGTCAACTTGCCGGGGACGGCAAGCATTGGGGCACCGACCGAAGGGGAAACTTTTGATGAAGAAATCATCACCGCTGCTGGGCTCGAGATCGTCAACGAACCAAGTGTCAGCAGCAGCAAATCTGAGGAAGATCAACTCCTTCAGGCCATGGGTGATAACTTCCGCAAGCTCCAAGCGCTCCATCGTGCCCAAAAAGAGAAGGTAGATTCCAGAGCTGCAGTTGTTGAAGCAGCTGAAACAGATTTCCAAAAGCGCGTTGAGCAAATGAAAATCTGGTACGCCGAGGCCTATCAAGAGCTGACTGCCAATCGGGAACAAGTGAGCCAAAGCTGGACAGAGCTCCTCTTGAAGCAATCTGACATAGAGAAGGCGCAAGAGGAAGCTGCGCAAAGAATTGCTGCTGAAGATGCCCTCCTGACGGAGCGTCACATTGCGCTTGATGCTCATGAGGAAGACCTTGCCGCACGTGAGCAGGCGCTTGCCGCCAAGCTTCACAGCAAAGATGAAGAAATCGAGAAGCTTGTCGCGCGGCGGACCCAGGAGCTGGAGCAGAAGCACAAGGAGGCGCTTGAAGCTCTAACTGTAGATCACGCCGGCAAGCTCAAGGAGGCCGTCGATGCTGCCGAGGCTGCAGAGGCCGCCAAGAATGAGTTGAGCGACAAAGTGAAGAAGCTAGAAGTGGATCTTGAAGAACACAGCAAGGAGCTCTCGACGCTCAAAGGTGACAGGGAGAAAACCCTCCACACCCTGGCAGAGATGCAAGTTGCCATGTTCGACAAGACCAAGCAGCTCTCTTCAGCTAATGATACTATTGCCGATGTGAGGCTAAAATTGACCACGCTGGAGAAGTCACTTGAGGACGGCAGGGCCCGCGAGAAGGCCCTGAGCAAGGATCTCCAAGACGAGAAGAACTTGCTCAAGAGCGCTGCCGCCGCCCAAGTTGACTATGAAAAGGGGGTGGAAATCTGGACTGAACGCCTCGTCGACGCCGCGGAGAAGCTCACGACACAACTGTCAACCATGGGCCTGCCAAACTTCAAGTATTCCATAGAAGAAAGGATATCCCATAGCGCCAGGCTGACCATATTCTTTGAAAGCGTCATTGATGCTCTAAAGCTGCTTCAGTCCAACCGGGTGACCCAACTGGCCAACGAACCCCGCCAGCTTTGCTGGGCCGTCCTCCGCAAGGTACTCATCAAGGTGGTACATAATAATTCTGGTATCAACCTCACCAACGTGCTCGGCCGCCTGCCAAAGGACGCAAATCTCAAGGCACTTGAGGAGCTTGTCGCGCCTATCCTTGAGAAGGTGGATTAATTCAAAACGGTCAAAGGCCAGCGCAGAGATTAGCTGCTCCACCTCTTCTTGCCGTCGCCATTCCATGCCAAAGACAATTAACTCTTAAGTTAGAACTGCAGCAACTTATTAATGTAATATAACTTGCTTATGTTTGGGTACATGCATGCTATTTCCCTTGTCTGATTCCTTTATGTATGGAGTTCACCCTACGCTTACTGAAAACTTGCCGGCGCGCAACCTGCCGCGAGCGCTGGGTGCGGGACTTCAGCAGCCTGCTGGAGGTGCAGCGGCCAGCAAGTCGCCTCGGCGTTCTCAGTGCAGCCATCTAAACTATTGAGCGGACTCGAAACAAAATGAAGGTGTAGCCAATTACGACAAGGGTTCCTTCGCGTGCAGGTTTTCCATACAAAGGCCGAAATCATCCAAGGAAAATAACCTTGTAATAAAAATTGAAAAGTTTGCTCAAGTTTAGCAACTTAGCTCTCTGTCGCTGTATTTCTTGTTCCCTCCGGCAAGGTGTCAATTCTGAACGTCGCCCACTGGTATCCATATCTTCCTTACCCCCCGGCAAACGTGCGCACGAGGAACCCTTCTATCTTTTGAGAAAAAGAAAGAAGAGAAAATAAAAATATGGAACCTTGGCGGTTAGTTAATACTTACCGGGAATAAGTGTCATACAATATCTCAGACAAGCATGCATATATATAAACATGGAAATCGACAAGAAATGCATAACACTTAATCTTATTCATCTGCGCACAGGATCTGCGTCTGGCTTTGTACAAAGGATTACATGCCCTGCCGGCAAGACTCGTACAAAAGGTGGTTGCCGGGGGCCCCCGGCAACCACGCCCTAAGGGTAGAACTTGGGAAGATGTGCGATATTCCAGGAGTTGCTCACTGGAACGCCATCCTTGGTCTCTAGGCGGACAGCGCCGGGCCTGGTGACTCGTACTACCTGATAAGGGCCCTCCCACTTCGGTGTCAACTTGTTTGAATTCTTGGCAGACTGAATTCGTCGAAGAACAAGGTTGCCTTCCTCAAGGCTTCGAGCATGAACTTTGTGGCTATGATAGCGGCGCAAAGCTTGCTGGTAGCGAGCAGCTCGCACAGTAGCCTGAAGACGATCATCCTCAAGGAGCACAGCGTCATCTTGGCGCAGTTGCTCCTGCTCAAGCTCATCATAAGCGAGCACTCGAGGTGACCCGTATATGAGTTCCGTGGGGAGAACTGCTTCCGCTCCGTAGACCAGAGCGAAGGGTGTCTGGCCAGTAGCTCGATTTGGTGTCGTTCTGATTAACCAAAGAACCGTCGGCAACTCATCAATCCAGCGCTTTCCGCAATTTTTCAGCTTGTCAAAAGTTCTGGTCCTGAGACCGCGCAGCACTTCAGCATTAGCCCTCTCCGCTTGGCCGTTGCTTCTCGGATGAGCAACAGAGGCAAAACAAATTTTGCCGCCAAGGTCTTGGACATACTGCATGAAGGTGCGACTTGTGAATTGCGTGCCATTGTCGGTGATGATCCTGTTGGGCACACCAAAACGGCAAACTATTCCCTTAAAGAACTTGACGGCTGATTGTGTTGTCACCTTTCTTACCGCTTCCACCTCCGGCCACTTTGTGAACTTGTCGATGGCAACGTACATGTACTCAAAGCCCCCGGCAGCACAGGGAAAGGGGCCTAGTATGTCAAGCCCCCAGACCGAAAATGGCCAGGAGAGAGGGATCGTCTGAAGAGCTTGAGCTGGCTGATGCGATTTCTTCGAATGAAACTGGCACGCTTCACACTTGGTTACTAGTGCAGTTGCATCCTGGAGGGCAGTGGGCCAAAAGAAACCCTGCCGGAACACTTTCCTGACAAGTCCTCTTGATCCTATGTGAGAGCCACATATGCCTCCATGTATCTCTGCCAACAGCCCTAGTCCATCTTCCCGAGGAATACACTTCAATTTCACACCGTTCGGTCTCTTTCTGTACAGGACGTCATCGACGAACTGGTACATAGTAGACTGACGGGCTACTTTTTCCGCTTCTTCCTGCTCTTCGGGGAGTTCTCCTGTCAGAAGGAAATGGACAATGTGCTGTGCCCATGCTGGAGCCTGGGGCTCGACAGCTAGGACTAAAGGCATCTCTTCCGCCAGGGGAACAATTATCTCGACGGCGAAAGCCAGAGGCTCCGCCGGAGCCTGTTGTTCCCCGGCAGGTTTGCCGCTGATCCCGGCAAGTTCCTTGCCGGTGGCTCCAGGGAGCTCTGCCAGAAAGTACTGCCCAGAATTCAACTTTCTTCTCTTTTCTTGCCTCATTGATGATGCCAAAGATGGTTGAGTCAAATGGAGCACAAAAGTTCCTGGTTCCACAGGCAAATTGAGGGCAGCGCGCTTTGACAGGTTATCAGCAATACTGTTCTCGGCACGAGGAATATGCTTCATTTGCAGACCATCAAAGCGCTCTTCCATTTTTATCACTTCATCCACATAAGCTTGTATCAATGGACTCTGGTAATTCTTGTTAACTTGCCTGACAACAAGCTGCGAATCGCCTCTGATGATGAGCTTCTTGATACCAAGGTCTGCCGCGATCCTAAGACCGGCAAGCAGTCCCTCGTATTCCGCAGTGTTGTTTGTCGAACTCTCCTGGGGGAAATGCATCTGGATTACATACCTGAGGTGCTCTCCGGTGGGTGCGACAAGCAGCACGCCAGCACCGGCGCCTTGCAGCGAAAAAGCCCCGTCAAAGTACATAACCCATTCTTGATCAATTTCCTTACCAGGGAGAGTCGTTTCTTGAATCTCTTCGTCTGGCGTTGGGGTCCATTCTGCAATGAACTCCGCCAAGGCTGTGCTCTGAATTGTTGAAGTACTCTCAAACTTCAGAACTCCAGCGCCCACTCCACGATCCTGCCGGTTGCCTCTGGATTTCGCAAAATTCGCTGCAACGGGAAGCGAGTGACGACGGTAATTTCATGTGCTTGAAAATAATGGCGCAGCTTCCTCGAGGCCATAAGAAGGCCGAAGAGCAACTTCTGCACACCAGAGTATCTTGATCTAGCTCCTTGCAAAAGGGAGCTAACAAAATAAACTGGGCGATGCACCATCATTTTCTTTTGCACTGGTTCTTCTGACTGCGCAGATCCTGTCTTGCCGGGATCAATCCTTGCTGGGGATGATCCTGGCGTGTCACTTGGCGGTCCTGCCACTGGTGTCGCCTCCTCATCAGCTTCTCTCTGCACCACTAGCGCAGCACTAACCACTTGATTTGTCACTGCCAGGTATAGCAGCAACGGCTCTTGTGGTCTGGGCGCGACTAGCGTTGGCGGAGAAGAGAGGTATCTCTTCAACAGCGCAGCCTCCGCTTCCGGAGTCCATTTCATTGGACCTGTCTTCTTCAAAATTTTGAAAAAGGGTAGGGCGCGCTCAGCAGATTTGGAGATAATCCTGCTTAGGGCAGCAACGCAGCCGGCAAGACGACGTACATCCTTGACGCGTCTTGGGGCCTCAATCTGCTCAATAGCTTTGATCTTGTCGGGGTTCGCTTCGATCCCACACTAATACACAAAGAACCCGGGAAGCTTGCCGGAAGGAACGCCAAACACGCACTTCTCGGGATTGAGCTTTAAATTGATCTTGCGTAGATTTGCAAATGTCTCTTCTAAATCTTGAATTAGCGTTGTTTTGTCCTTGGTCTTGACCACTATGTCATCCATGTATGCTTCCATGTTTCGATGCAGTTGAGGCTCAAAACCAATTTGGACCGCTCTCGCGAAAGTAGAACCAGCATTTTTGAACCCGAAAGGCATTCGTATAAAACAATACGTACCACATGGGGTCATAAATGCGGTCTTTTCTTCATCTTTTTTTGCCATGAAGATCTGATGATACCCTGAGTAAGCATCAAGGAACGACAGTAGGTCACAACCAGCAATGGAGTCCACAATCTGGTCGATGCGCGGCAAGGGGAAAGGATCTTTTGGACAGGCTTTATTGATATCTGTATAATCAATACATAGCCTCCATTTTCCGTTCGTCTTGTGCACTACAACTGGATTGGCTAGCCACGTTGAGTGAAGCACCCCTCTGACCAAACCTGCCGCTTCTAGCTTCCTGATTTCTTTGGCAATAAATTCTTGCCGCTCCAAGGCCTGCTTTCTCACCCTTTGCTTGACGGCCCACGCATGGGGACAGACAGCAAGGTGGTGCTCAATCACCTCCCTAGGAACACCGGGGATGTTAGATGGTTGCCATGCAAACACATCGACATTCGCCCGCAGGAAGGCAATGAGCGCGCTTTCCTATTTGTAATCAAGGGTGGAACTTATGGTGAAAGTTCCTCCCGTTCCATCCTCCTTGGCGGGCACCTTCTTTGTCTCTGGTGGAGCAGCCTTGGACTTCTTGTTCTTGCCGATGGAACTCTCTGGTACATCCTCAATGGGAGCGCAACACTCCGAGGAGGTGCGTTTGCGGAGTTTGCGCCAGGGTTCTTGCCGGTCTTCTTCTTCCCCCTGGGAGTTCCAGCGACAGGAGCAGATGCCTTGGCGGCAGGTGCTGCGACTACTTCCCGGTAGAGTTGATCGGTGCAAATGAGCGCATCCTTCTTGTCGGAGTGGACAGTGATGACGCCCAATGGCCCGGGCATTTTCAACACATTATATGCGTAGTGTGATGTCGCCATGAACTTGGCCAACGCTGGGCGGCCAAGGATCCCATTGTATGACATGGGGATCTTGGCGACATCAAACACCACCTTCTCCATCCTGTAGTTGAGCTCGCTACCAAATGTTACTGGTAGCGTTATCTTGCCTTTCGGCTGGGTCCTTCCTGGGTTGATCCCTTGGAACGTGCCCGTTTCCTCGAGATCTTCATCAGGAATTTGCAGTTTCTTGAGCACGTCTGGTGAGATTAGGTTCAGTCTGGCCCCACTGTCAACTAGCATTTTTGTCACCTTGAGGTTGCGGATTGTTGGCAAAACCAACAATGGCAATCACCCGACCGTAGTTGTGCGATCAGGGTGATCCTCGGCGTCAAAAATGATAGGCGTGTTGGACCACTTCAGAGGTTTACGTGCATCGAACGATGGCTCCGTTGCATTAACCTCACGCACCCACTGTTGAGTCAACGGTGGGATGAATGCAACGAAGCGCCTCCATCAATGCACATGGCCTCTGTAGCTTTCTGAAATTCGTGCTCGCTGGACTCATCATCCTCCTCATCGTCATCATCACCCTCTTCTTTGTCACGGCCTCGGGCGGGCCTCTCCTTCTGTTGCTTAGCCTTGCCGCGGCGGCCCCTGCGGCCACCACGCTTCTTGCCGGACCCCTCAGCACTATCTTGGGCCTTCTCCTTGTCTCGCCTCTCGTACTCAGCTCTTTGCCTTTCGACAAGCTGTTCAACTTGCCGACAATTTTGGAGATCATCGCCCTTGGTGCAATGGATCTTGCAATACTGTTTGCCAGAGCCTTCCAGCTTGTCGGCCGCCGCCAAGGACTGACAGGAGGCGCACCCAGCAACTTCCTTGCCGGGGTTGCCAACTTTGGCCTTCTTGGCGGGGCCAAGGTCGTCGGATCCCTCGACAGCAAGCACGGCCTTGCCTTTACGCTTCTTGTTTTGCCGCCAGCCCTTCCTTGTCGGGGCGGCAGCATCCTCGCCTTCAGAGTCGCCCCCTGCGCCAACATCCTCGCCGGGTAGTCTCCTTCCCTCTTCAGCTCGAGCACATTTATCAGCCAGAGCATAAAGCTCGGCGATATCCCTGATCTTGTTCATCGCCATTTCTTCCCGCATCTTGTGGTTACGTACGTTCTGACGGAACGCACCGATAATGGCGGCAGGATGAACATCAGGGATGTTGTACTGCACACGGCTGAATCTTTGGATATACTTGCACAGAGGCTCGCCCTCCTTCTGGGGGATGAGATGTAAATCACTTTCCTGGCCAGGAGTTTGATGGCCTCCAACAAAGGCGCCAACAAACTGATGGCATAGATCTGACCAAGAAGAAATGGAATTCTCTGGCAGATGCATCAACCACGACCTGACGTTGGGCTTAAGCACCAACGGGAAGTAGTTGGCAAGTATCTTGTCGTCTCGGCCCCCGGCAGCCTGCACCGCAATGGTGTAGATGCTTAGGAACTCCGACGGATGGGTCTTGCCGTCATATTTCTCCGGGACCTCTGGCTTAAAGGTTCGGGAATTGGGCCACTGGACTCGCCGCAGCTCACGGGTAAACGCTGGACAACATACCTCGTAAGGCAAGTCGCCTGCGTACCCTGGCGCAGGCTTGTCGACAGCAGGTCCTGCGCATTTATCAGATTGATGGCGCGCTTCCCGTCGCCGCTCGATGGTAGTTCGAGTGTCCTCTTTGCCCCGTTCCCGAAGAACTTGATGCTGATCGTGGCGCATCCGCGGATCGGACGACGCCGTGGAATCATTATCACGGTCATCGGTCCGTCGGGTCGTCGATCGCCGTTGTTGTCGTGGAGGAGAGTGCACCATGGTCGCACCGCCTCCAGTCTTCTCTCCATCAGCTCGCATCGGATCGATGGACCGCCGCCGCGAGGGCCCTGCCTGCTGCGGCCCATCCTTGTTGACGAAGCCGATGAGACTCTGGATAGTAGATCGCCACTCCTCCATCTTCTCCGGGGCAGGAGGGAAGTCGAGGAGCAGTTGCGCACGTGCCAAGGCATCCGCCGGTGTAGGCGGCGGCGACAGCTGCGAGGTACGTGAGGTGCTCTGACTCCTAACAATGTTAGAAGGAGCACCGTCACGATCATGCGACCGCGCGCCACTTCCACCAGGAGCTTGGTGTGCATGCTGGGCCTGCGCACCTTGAGATTGATGCGCAGAAGTCCTTTCATGGGGGTGTCCCGAACCACCAGCGCCATGGCGCTGCTCATCACGTGCAACCTGTGAAGGTCGCAACGCTTGCGCCGGCGCAAGAGTCCTAGGAGGCGTCCTCCGATCTCTGAAGTTCGCCGCGCCGCCTGTAGGCAGCACAGCCCCATCTCTGGATCTAGCGGCGTGCGGATTGCCGTCGCCGCTGCGAATGACGCCGCTCGTCTGGCTTGGATCACCAGGACGCCGTGGAGGCTCTAAACCTCTACCTTCTGCATCTACGTCGTCGCCCGTACGCGAAGGCACAGGCAAAATGGACGTAGATAGTAGCGCCGTTGCGGCACTCTTCTTCTTGGGTGGCATGGTGATGAAGATGACGAATAAACTGAGGCGCCGATCACTGGATCAGGTTCGCACAACCTTCTTCTCCCCCTACCTGGCGCGCCAAAGATGTTGGCATACGACACCTATGGGACTGCGGGGATCCCTTCTACGATTCGGCAGGGAAAGAGGTATGCACGAAGAGCAAAACCAACGATCGACGCGAGGTGGTTTTACCCAGGTTCGGGCCGCTAATCAGCGTAAAACCCTACTCCTGCTTTGTTTTATTAAGGGTGTTCTTGAGCTCAAACTCCAGGAGCGCTAGCGATGAACAGTACGTTCAAAGAGCAGCTACGCATGCAGAATGGGCCAGAAGATCCTCCTCCCTGTAGCAGTTGCCTTGGGCCTCCTTTTATACGTCCACAGGGGTCACCACAGTGGCAAAATGTACATACATTGAGGTGTAAAGTAGCTACAGGGTAATCATACCTAACCACTGGTGGTTTAGGACAAATGCCATTAATGCACCATGAGGTGTCCGTTTAGGTGTCCTCATTCCTTGGGGATGGAAAAAGGGGCCATCCCATCAGCATCGCTTAAGCTCTCCTCCACTGGTATCCTGCCACGCATCCAGGAATGGGCCCAGGATGCCAGGCTGGTTGCTGTGCTGAAGCGGTGGCACAGTGATAGAATCTTGCCGGGGCGTAAATCTTGCCGGGCCCAAATCTTGCCGGGTTTCGTGAGCCACCCCGGCAAGATCTTGCCGGGGGCCTGGTCTTCGGTCTTCAACTCTTATTAACTCCTGATCCTTTGATTCTTGGTCTGAGTGTCCCCTTGAAAATCTTGCACTAATCTCCAATTATTCCCCCGGCAAGCTTTGCCGCGGGCTTGGCTACGACTGCCCGTGCACAAGTATGGGGTACTAAAGTCCCAATACTTAGTACACCGACACATGGTGATGTCCGTAGGATGTTCCGCATCATTCCCCCCCCCCTGGGAAAGATCTGACCTCGGATAGAAAACCAAATCACCATGGGAAAGAGATGGCTTCGCCGTGTAGAGGTGGACATTCACCAAGTACTCATCATCTTGAAGCTCGAAATGGGCACTCTCCAATGTCGCACCGTCTAGTGATTCCTTCAAAAGGAGTAAGGACAACAAACACTTGGAAAAACAAATGTGGTTAGCGTTAGTGCAAAACCAAGCATTCAAGAGGTGATTCACCAAACAAGTGTCGTCATCATGCAAAGCATATGGTGTGACAAAGGATTGTGACATGGCATGTAAGCATATCAATCGAGCACAAGCAAATCTATTATGGGGAAAAGTATGTAAATGTGAGGTAGTGATGCAAATATGTGTGACAAGAGAATAAGCATGTACCTCATGGTCATAGCAATCATGCATAAAGCGCTCGACAAATGGTCGATGGTAGGCATAAGAATCATTCACAACACCAAAGAATATGAGATGTCTAAACACATGGGTCAAGTGCAAGACAATCCAAGCATAACATGCATAGGGTGTAGTGAATATAGAGTGGCACTCAACACAATAGAAAGAGCAATTGTTCATCATGTGTGAGGCAATCAAGTCAATCATGTGACAAGCAATGGGACATGGCATATGTGAAGAAATGATATTGGTGCAACCAAACATATGATAGGAGCAAGTAATCCACAAGTCCGATGCAACACACAAGGCATATATATCATGATGCATGGAACGGTGAAAATGACAAGTCGAAGCAAGATCTCTAACATGTGTGCAATCAAATGGTCCGAGATGATCAATAAGTCTCATGGTGCAAGCAACACAAGTAGTATGATCCACAATGTCCATGCTCAAGAAAGATGTCACCTTGAAGGCGTGTCCTTGTGCATTCTTTACAATGCCAAAGCACAAGCAAGTGCGATGTAGAATCGTCGTGCTAGAAGGCGGTTCGCTCTCAAGAGCTCGAATGGTCAACTCACGTGAAGTGGAAGTTGACACGAAGTTCAAGTTTCCTACACATGCACACAACAAAACAAAGAACGTATGCGCATGGTAGATAAACACATCATCCATCATGATGGTTCTCTTCTGTTGCACATAACTATTAGAAGCACAAGTGCATGAATAATATGATGCAACAATGGCGATATTCATGGCACTAGGTAAATGATGCAAATAAGTAAGACAAGCATGCTTCACAAGAAATATGTCAAAATATCCAAACATATGGGAGAAAGCTATGGGGCCAATCTCATTAGCAAGGCTAAATGCATCGTTGCACTCAATACATGGCAAATCATCTAGCATGAGAGAGGCAACATATGGAGATATATGAGAAGAAACAATATGAATCATGTGCAAAGCATGGTAATGGTTGTCATCAATCGCATGAAATGAGCAAGTATGAATCATGGGTGATGCAACATAGCAATTGATGTGGTGCAAACTAGTGGAGCGAAGATGCAACACACTAGAGGAAATCATGGCAATCATGTCATGTGAGCAAATAGTGTATATAGGAAATGCACATGACATATCGCAAGCACGAAAGCAAATCATGATCAAAGGATCATCATAGGTATGGGTCACAAATGGAACATGGCAATAACAAGCAATATCTCCACCAAGCTTGCAAATACACATACAAGTACTAGAATCAATCATCATGTGTAATGCAAAGCATAGGTCACAAATGCATGGTAAAGGCATATGAATAAGCATGTCATGCAAAGTGAACATGGCAAGATGGGCATATAATATGTAATGGACAATAACCCATAACCATGTGAGGGCCATGTAGAAGAAATGCGCGAAGTATTTGTGCGAAGGGAATGGTGGTAAGCATAATCCACGGGATCCCAAGTCATCATTGCTCTCTAGAGCTCGTTTCGTCAACTCATGTGATTGTGAGGTTGACAAGTATTCATGGGTACCTACACAAAAGAGACACAAACCAAAGAAATTGTGTGCGTGGTAAATGTACACATCATCCATCATGATGTGTATGTGCATGTGTGAGTTAGCACAAGATAAGCATCACTCAAAGAAATTTGATGCATGGTATAAGAACATGTCATCCATCATGAAAGAATAGTTGTTATGTATAACACGACGGGGACACAAATTGAGCGGGCAAGTATATGGCACAACAATAGCATTATGATTCATGGGGAGCATATTGTGCACATAATTATTGGGATCATGCAATGGATGGGATTGATCAAAATCTCCTAACATGTATGAGGAAACTATGGGGGTCTCCTCATGAGCAATATTGGAAACATCATATGGAGAAAATGGACAACATCCAAAACAATGCATATCCGAAGCTAGGTGGTCATGGCATGGCATATGAGATAAATGATGCAAAGGGAGCATATCAATATCATCACAAGAAAAACAAATGCCGATAACCATGGGCTTGTCAGCTATGCCATATGTGCAAATTGGGTTTATTTTAATGGCATATGCATAGTCACTATGATGAGATTGCAAATATGACATATGGTTGATCTCATGCATAGCATATGACAAGTCAAGCGGATTGTCAAACATGATGTGACCTAAAGAATTGTCACAAGAAATCCTATGTAACATGGCATCACAACTAATAGACTCCACATGGCAATCATCAAACTCATCATAAATGGGTAAATCATCACATGGGGAAATCATACTAGCATGAAGCAAGGCAATAGGTGGATCAACATCATGTAAGCAATCAATGTCAAGAATGTCCACTAGTGGGACAAGAGCGTCACCTTCACCTTTGTTACCTTTTTCATTCCACTCAAGTGGTGTAGGTGAGGTGGGAAAGACCAAATGGTGGTCATCTTCATCTTGATGGAACCATGTGGGGGTGCATCATATTCCACCATGGCCATCGTCATGTCCAAAGGAAGGACGAAGTCGTCGAGGATCGGCGCGTCATCATATATGGGACCTAGCACCAAATGAGAAGACACAATAGAGGTAGAGGTTAAGTCATTAGAAATCAAAGTGGCCTCACATGCCCTATCGACTATCACACTCTCTCTATGTGGTGGCTCACTCACTCCCTCAAGGTAGGTGCACTCAAAGTCACATATGGTGGAGTCACTCATCTCACTCAAGTGGTGGGGGTTGTGGCTCTCCTCACATGGGAATTGGGGCAACACATCATATATGGGGCTAGTGGTGAAGTCACTCTCATTCTCAATATGGTGGCAAAAGTCACTCAAGTCATCATACGTCGCCGTGGTCGAAGGGAAAATCCCATGCTCAACCATCTCGTCGCCGTCGCCGTGGATGAAGGCCGAAGATGGCACATCATCACTCTCCTCCATGACCTAAGGGAAAATCCCATGCTCGATCATCTTGTCACCGTCGCCGTGGATGAAGGCCGAAGATGGCACATCATCACTCTCGCCTCCTAAGATGGAAGCATCATCCTTACTCGTCACCATGTCGCTCGCCTCCAAAGCTTGTTCCTTGATTGGCTCCATAGTCGTAGTCGTCGCCGCACCATCTTGAAAAAGAGTCGTGGAGGACTCGACATCATCAATGCCACAAAGAGGGATGGCGGTGAAGTCGAACTTGGGAGCATCATCTTGGAGCTCGTCGGGCTTGGACATCGTAGTGGTACTAGCCTCATGCTCGCCGTCTTGGAGCTTGGTCTTCGAGAAGTGTGCTTGGGGTGGAGAAGCCTTAGCCTTCATGAGTTCTTGTTCCGCCTTGAGAGCACCAATGTAGTTGTCGTCGAGGGACTTGTAGTTCTCGAGGAAGATAGTCTTGGAGATGTCGTTGTGCAATCCCATCATGAAGTGGAACTTCATCCAAATGGGGTCATCCACGCCGGCTCGTCACAAGGCATTCTTCATCTCCTTGAAGCACGCGTCGATGGACTTGGATCCTTGGATGGTGTTCTCCAATTGGCGTAGAAGTTGCTCCGTGTAGGTGGGAGGCACAAACTCTCACCGCAAAGCTTTCTTCGTCTTGGGCCAACTCATGTCGTAGCTCTCCAAAGGTGTGTGAAGCCACCAAGCCGACGCGTAGTCGTGGAAGTTCGTTGTGGCGCACTTTACTTGATCTTCGGGAGGAACTTGATGTAGCTTAAGGTAGTCGTCCATCAGGCGCTCCCACTCGAGATACTCCTCGGGTTCTTGAGTCCCATAGAAAGGAATCTTGTGGTCGGTGTCGAGGTCGTAGTAGCTCGTGGAAGTCGCGGACTTGAGCTTGGGGAGCTTCTCTTGAGCGTAGTCTTGAGGTGCTTGTAGGCGAAGATGCCGAATGTCCAAAGGCAAAGATGCCTTGAAATCGCTTCGCAAAGATGCCAAGGTAGTTGATGAAGTCGTTGAGCGGTGGTTGGTGTTGAGCTCTTGACCTTCACGTTCTCATTGGTGATGGTGTCGATGCTGATGTGACCTTGTCGAAGATGGTAGCTCGGAAGGATGTGCTCTTGAGCATCTTCTCGAAGATGAGGAAGACTGCCTGTAGGCCTTTATGAGGGCTTTGATCTCCTCCATTTGAGCATCCATCTTGGCGTCCAAGTGGTTCTTCATGGCACCAAACTCGTCGTTGTTGTTGTAGACCGAAGGAGGTGTGCTTTGCCTATCCATCACAAGACTCGAGTAGAGGTGAGTAGGAAATGAGATAAACAATACCAAGCTACCTTTTCCCAAAGTTGAGGATTATCCCGTTTCACTCAATGTGAAATGAAAGAATAGTGGAATTGGTACCGGACTTGCTCACTCACACCTACAAAGTAAAGCTTATGAAGTGGCTCGGTGAGGATAGTGGCACAAAAAATTTGACGCAAAATGTTAGCAAGAGTCAATAATGTTGAAAGAGATTCACAAATTCGCAAGTGAAACAAGTAGACCAATAGCAATGAATGGCACACGGAAACACACACACGGATAGATAAATAGGGTCGTGCAACCAAGGAATGAGCACAAAATTTGGAATCCACGGAAAACGCTCGTGTTGCACAACTCAAGAGAGACGCTAGCACGATTGCTCAATAGGCAGATACGACACTTGTGCACAACCTATAAGATGCAAAATGTATCAACTTTCTATCCCAAGTATGCTATGTATGTATGGTTCTCGGTGTTCCTCTCTAGATGATCCAAGATGATCTTATATGCAATGTGGTAGCATGCTATGGCTATTGCTTACAAGCTTCTTTGTGCTCTCTTTTTCTTTGCTTAAAAGCTTATTCTTTTTTTGTATGGCCACTTATGCAAAATGCACAAACCAAGATAGCAATTGTGTATATGCAGGAACAATCTTGTGACACAAGGGATGATATGGTATGTATGCAATGGAAGGTGTAGATTGATGATCACTAATGTGCACAAGTAACGTTGCCGGCAATACTCAAATGGCTAGTCTCGATAGGCAAGTGACGCAAAATGGGCTAGGGGTTAACAATGCAATTGCAATGGTAATATACAATGGTGTCGTCGAGATTACCGTCCTTATGTACGATGACGACCTCGTGGCGATGATGAGTGGCAGTGTTCTTGATGTCGAACCGTTCCTAATTAGCCGAAACACCTTAGGAAACGGAAAAACCACAACTCAAAATCTCAAACGGCAAATGTCAAATGGTGGTAGCAGAATGCGGTGGTGGTTGCGGAAGTATTGGTGGAAACCCGGTCAAAATGGGTTATGGTGGTGGAAGCGTATGGTGGGGCTATACACGTTATCGGAGTTGATGTCACGGTCCCTAAGTAGCCGAAACACCTTAGGAGACACAAGCCACAACTCAAACAAAATTGGGTTAAGTTGGGGTGCCGGACGTGTATGGTGGGCAAGATTATGTGGAAGTTATGGTGGTGGTTGATGAAGAAGCAACCATCCCTAAGTAGCCGAAACACCTTAGGAGACTCGAATCACAACTCAAACAACCTCAAATGCTATATGGAACAAAATGGGTTAGGTTGCGGAAGTCGGCGGTGGGAATGCGGGTCATATGGTGGAAGCCCTAGGCAAAGATGCCAAAGTTCCAAAAACTTGATGGAGTCAAATGGTGGTGGTAGTATTTTTATGGGATTGGGGATGTCAATAGCTTCAAAACGAGCTAAAGAACGTCAAAATCGGACTCCGGATGAATTAGTTATGGTCAAAACGGTGAAACACTAGTGGTTGAATTCCCAGGGGTCGGACATCCGTGGGGGTAGGGGCCAGATATCCGGGGGCTGATGTCTAGAACCGTGTAGATTTTGTGCTCTAGGAGCTGGATGTCCGGCTTGGGGCCCGGATGTCCGGCCCGATGGCCCGGATGTCCGGCCGGTGACCCGGATGTCCGGCCCGACGATTCCAAATCGGGATTTGGACTTCGAAACTCGATTTGGGGCGGAAATTGATGATTTCGGGGGCCAAATTGGACGGTTTTTGTGGATGGAAAGGGGGAAAAGATGGGGGAAAGCTAGATCCACTTGAAACCAAGCAAATCCATGGATCAAAATCAACAAAACATCATCAAACCAACAAATCACAAAAAAAAATTGGGGCTATTTTTGGTGGGGATTTTCGAAATTTAGGACGAAATCAAGCAAAAGAAGGATAGAAAACGATGGGGGAGGCTCCAAATTCATGATAAACGTGGCTCATGATACCATATGATACGGGGCTAACCCGGTGTAGGCCGATCTTTCACGATTGGAGTGGATTCCCTCAAAGAACATGAAGAACACAGGGAAGAACGGAGAGAAATCACAAGGGGAAACACTCAAGAACAAGTCCAATCACACATCCACTAGACAATCAAACACACAAGATCCACAACGTACCTGAACAACAAAAGGAAAGATTCAAGGTAAAGTTCATCTCCATGAGGAGGTCTTGATGATATCCTAGACGGATCTTCCCGTGAGGGGCCTTGACGATATCCCGCAGGATCTTCTCACATGGAGGCCTTGAACTCCATGGGAGTGGTAGTCTCTCACTCTCAAGAGTAGAGGTAGGTAGGAGCAAAGCTCACATACAAATGAGCTATCATATTTGGTAACCCTAACTAGGAGGAGGGGGTGGTCTATTTATAGTCTAAGCCCACGAAGGGGTAAGTGAGAGGGGGGATACATGGGCCTCGGGCCCTGTCCATGCGCGCAGGCAGGCGCCGGATGTCCGGCCGTTCGTGGGATGCCGGATGTCCGGGGCACTCGCCGAATGTCCGGCCTGGTGGTGGCCGTTCCAGTCCTTCTCTGGATAATCGTTGCCAGATTTCCAGGAGGGATGGTCGGATGTCCGGGGTGATGGCCGGATGTTCGGGCTGGCGCTGGTCCATTTCCGGTGCTCTCTGAGTAGACGTAGCCGGATTTCTGGGCGAGGGACGGGATGTCCGGGGGAGGCCGGATGTCCGGCCGCTGTAGCTTCAGTAGCAACGTCTTCTTCCATCTCCGCTTCCATGCTTCCCTCGCGGATGGTGTAGTTGTTCCTTGGCGCTTGCACTCCTCCTCAACATCCGTGAAGCTCCGACAATTCCTATGCATGCACACGGGAGAAGTGTCAAGTAGTATACCATCCTCGAAGGGGTCAAGTGAGCACGTGTAAAGGAGATGATTCACCTTTGTGTATGTGAAGTAGATGTCGCACGTGTCACTCGCCAAACGGACTCTTGAAATGGTGATGTCCGTAGGATGCTTCGCATCAATATAGCTCACTAAACTAATATCCATTCAAGATAAATATATTAGGATGTTCAATGATTGGAATGGCATGGACTAGAGATGTGGACCCCTCAAAATGCTAAGGACAAAGATTGGCAAAAGCTCAAGACTCTTCATTTCTAATTTAGTGATCCAAGATCACATTGAGTCCATAGGAAAGCCAATATTATTAGAAGGGGATGAGGTGTTGCTTAATGGTCTACTTGCTCAAAGTGCTTAGTGATATTGCTCCAAAACCCTCAGCCACTTTCTCCATCCAAATATGTCCAAACCCTAAATTCCAACTCGGCCCCACCGTTTCTTTCTATCCGGAGCCATCGAGTTCATCTGACATAGCCACTACCAGAAACCCTAATGATTCAGTGACACTTATATGGATCTCGGTCCCACCGAGGTGGCCTTGCCAACTCTCTGTTATTTGTTGCAATTATTTTGGTCTCACGAAGAATTGCAATCGGTCTGACCGAGATGGCTTGCCAACTCTCTGTTGCCTTATTGCTTCACTTCGGTCTCACCGAGTTGATGCTATTGGTGCCACCGAGATGAGGTTTGCCCTAAGCCCTAGCACATCGGTCACACCGAGTTGTTCCAGTCGGTCCCACCGAGATTCCTAGCATTCATATTTTTGAACAGATCGGTGCCACCGAGTTTAACCAATCGGTGCCACCGAGATGAGTCAAAAGTGTGTAACGGTTGGATTTTGTGTGGAGGCTATATATACCCCTCCTCCCTTTCTTCATTTGTAAGAGAGCCATCAGAATGTGCCTACACTTCCACCATTCATTTTCTGAGAGAGAACCACCTACTCATGTGTTGAGATCAAGAGATTCCATTCCTACCATTTGAACCTTGATTTCTAGCCTTCCCCAAGTTTTTTTCCACTGAAATCCCTCTTCCACCATAGCCAAATCTGTGAGAGAGAGTTGACTGTCGGGGAGACTATCATTTGAAACACAAGAGCAAGGAGTTCATCATCAACACACTGTCTATTACCTTTTGGAGAGTGGTTTCTCCTAGATTGGTTAGGTATTGCTCGGGAGCCTCCGACATGATGTGGAGTTGAACCAAGAAGTTTGTAAAGGCAAGGAGATCACCTACTTCATGAAGATCTACCCGAGTAAGGCAAGTACTTCGTGGGCGATGGCCATGGTGGGATAGACAAGGTTTCTTCTTCGTGGACCCTTCGTAGGTGGAGCCCTCCATGGACTCGCGCAGCCGTTACCCTTCATGGGTTGAAGTCTCCATCAACGTGGATGTACGATAGCACCACCTATCGGAACTATGCCAAAAATCTTGGCGTCTCCATTGTGTTTGCCTTCTCCAAACCCTTCCCTTTACCTTCATATGCAATGTTTAACATTCCGCTGCTATACTCTTAGAATTGCATGTGTAGGTTGATTGCCTGACTTGTGCTAATTGCTAAAATCTGCCCACAACTAAAATTGGGAAAAGGATAGATTTTTATTTGGTCAAGTAGTCTAATCACCCCCCTAGACATACTTTCGATCCTACAAACAGGCCAGCCTTTTGACCTAAATGGACCACTATTGGGCCGAGCCACGTGTCGATGTATCATAGGCGCGTCTCGTCCATTGGCTGGATGACATCTGTCCAAACGCGGAGCTGACACGTGGTTCCTTCGGCCAATGAGAATTTTACACGTGGAAAATCGCCATTGGTCGTTGCTGTTAACGGGTTACCGGATCCAAAACCGGACCCGATAGCTTAATGGGGACCCATTATGATGGATGCCACGTGCCGGTTACCCTTGACGAAAACACTTCCATGACGCGCCATTTATCGTCATGGAAGTGGTCACTTCCGTGATACTAATTTAAGTATTGTCATGGAACACTTCTATGACAGCACATGTATGACTATCTTGATTCTGTCATAAAATCCTCATGGATGTACATGCATGACAGAAAACATGACCTACTGTGACAAACATGTATCATCACGGAAGTGTTTTTTTTTGTATTGTAAGCATAGGGCACAAAGCGATCATGGCAATAATAATCAATATCTCCACCAAGCTTGCAAATACACATATAAGTACTAGAATCAAGGAACATGTGTGATGCAAAGCATGGGTCACAAATGCATGGCAAAGGCATAGAAATGAGCAAGTCATGCAAAGTGAACATCGCAAAATGCGCATAAAGTGAGTAGTGATATATAACCCATAACCATGTGAGGGCCATGTAGAAGAAATGCATGAAGTCATTGCGCGATGAGGACGGGTGGAGGGTAAGCACTCCATGGTGGCGCATGTCTTCATTGCTCTCTAGAGCTCGTTTCGTCAACTCATGCACTTGCGAAGTTGACGAGGAAGCATTAGTACCTACACAACAAATAGGCCAACGAAACAAAGTGTGTGTGTGGTAAATGTACACATCATCCATCATGATGTGTATGTGCATGTGTGAATTATCACAAGATAAACAATGCTCGAAGAAATTTGAGGCATGGTAGAGAAATATATCATCCATCATGCAATGATAGTTATTGTGTTCAACATGATTGGGGTCCAAATTATAGTATGTATGTGACACAACAAAAGCATTTTTATTATGTGATGCATATGTTACACACAATCATGGGAATCATGCAATTCATAGGATGGGTCAAAATCTCCTAATCTGTATGAGGAAACTATGGTGGTCTCCTCATGAGCAATATCGGAAGCATAAAATGGGGAAATTAACAACATGGAAAACAATGCATGTCCGAAGCTAGGTGGTCATGGCATGGCATATGATGGACATGATGCAAAGGAAGCATATAAATATCATCACAAGTAAAACAAATGCCAATAACCATGGGCTTGTCATCTACGCCATATGTGCAAATTGGGTTAATTTTAATGGCATATGCATAGTTACTATGATGATATTGCAGATATGTCATATGGGTGATCTCATGCATAGCATATGACAAGTGATTGTCAAACATGATGTGACCGATAGAATTATCACAAGAAATCCTATGCAACATGGCATCACAACTAAGAGACTCCACATGACAATCATCAAGCGCATCGTAAATGGGTAAATCATTGCATGAGGAACTCGCACTAGCATGAAGCATGTCAATAGGAGGATCGACATCACGCAAGCAATCAATATCAAGAATGTCCACTAGTGGGACAAGAGCATCACCTTCACCTATGTTACCTTTCTCATTCCACTCATGTAGTGTATGTGAGGTGGTAAGAACCAAATCGTGGTCAACGTCATCATCGCGATGGAACCATGTGGGGGTGCATCATAGTCCACCATGGCCATCGTCTTGTCCAAAGGAAGGACGAAGTCGTCAAGGATCGGTGCGTCATCATATATGGGACCTAGCACCAAATGAGAAGACACAATAGAGGTAGAGGTTAAGTCGTTAGAAATCAAAATGGCCTCACATGCCCTATCAACTTCCTCACTCTCTCTATGTGGTGGTGGCTCACTCACTCCCTCAAAATAGGTGCACTCAATGTCACATATGGTGGAGTCACTCAAATCACTCAAGTGGTGGTGGTGGTGGCTCTCCTCACATGGGAATTGAGACATTTCATCATATATGTGGCTAGTGGTGAAGACACTCTCACTCTCAATATGGTGGCACAAGTCGCTCAACTCATCACTATATGCCTCCTTGGTCGAAGGGAAAATCCCATGCTCAACCGTCTCATCGTCGTCACCATGGATGAAGGTCGAAGATGGCACATCATCACTCTCGCCTCCAAAGATGGAAGCATCATCCTTGCTTGTCGCCATGTCGCTCGCCTCCAAATCTTGATCCTTGAGTTGCTCCGTAGTCATAGACATTGTCGTGTCATCTTCAAAAAGAGTCATGGTAGACTCGGCATCGTCAATGCCACAAAGAGGGACGACAGTGAATCAAACTTTAGAGCATTGTCTTGGAGCTCGTCGGGCTTGGACGTCTTGGTGGTACTAGCCCCATGCTCGCCGTCTTGGAGCATGGTCGTCGCGAAGTGTACTCGGGGTCGAGTAGACTTGGCCTTCATGAGTTCTTTTTCTGCCTTGATAGCACCAAAGTAGATGTCATCGAGGGACTCATAGTTGTCGGTGAAGAGATTCTTGGCAATGTTGTTGTTCAATCCCATCATGAAGTAGAACTTCATCCAAATGGGGTCGTCCACACTGGCTCGTCGCAAGGCTTTCTTCATGTTCTTGAAGTACTCGTCGAGGAACTTGGATCCTTGTATGGTGTTCTCCAATTGGCATCGAACATGTTCTGTGTAGGCGGAAGGCACAAATTCTCGCCGCATAGCTTTCTTCATCTTGGGCCAACTCATGTCGAAGTTTCTCGAAGGTGTGTGAAGCCACCATGTTGACGCATAGTCGTGTAGATACTTGTGGCGCACTTCACTTGATCTTCGGAGGGGACTTGATGTAGCTTGAGGTAGTCGTCCATCTTGTGCTCCCACGCGAGGTACTCTTCGGGGTCATGAGTCCCAAAGAATGGAATCTCATCGGTGATGTCGAAGTCATAGTAGCTCGTGGAAGTAGTGGACTTGAGCTCATGGAGAAGGCGAAGGTGCCGTACGTCCAAAGGCGAAGATGCCTTGAAGTCACTTGGTGAAGATGCCAATGTAGTCGAAGAAGTCGTAGTCTTGTGGTGGACGTCACGGGTCTGTATGGTCCGTGCACATGGGGTTGTAGGAGGCCGTGTGCACGGGGGTCATAGACCCGTGTGCAGGGGGTTGGCAGAGAAGCCAACTCGCGTCCGGAAGGTCGCTCTTCCGTTCTTGTGGCATGCCCTTGATGATCTTGAGCAGCCTGGTCTTGTCGGTTTCGATGTCGGGGTGTACTTGCCGGAGATGGTAGCTCGGAAGCATGTGCACTTGAGCGTCTTCTCGAAGTTGAGGAAGACCTCTTGCGGTAGTTTATGAGGACCTTGAGCTCGTCCATGTGCTTGTCCATCTTGGCGTCGATGAAGTTCTTCATGGCATCGAACTCATCGTCGTGGCTTTAGACCGAAGATGGTGTGCTATGCCTATCCATCACAAGACTCTAGCAAAAGTGAGTAGGAAAGGAGATAAACAATACCAAGCTACATTTTCCCAAAGTTTAGGATGTATCTCATGTCACTCAATGTCAGATGAAAGAATAGTGGAATTGGTGCCGGACTTGTTCACTCACACCTACAAAGTAAAGCTTATCGAGTGGTTTGGTTAAGACAAATGGCACAAATTCATGCAAAATTGAAGTCCAAGATATTGTAAATGTTGAAATAAATCCAAAGGACTTAAAATGCAAAGCAAGTGAACATAAATATACAGGAGGCCAATAAAGAAACACACGCGGTGGGATAATGGGGCTTGTGCAACTATAGGGATGAGCAATACAAAATTGCTTAACGAAGACTAAGCTCGTGTTGCACAAACACTAGGAGAGCACTAGCTTGATTGCACACTTGGGCACGATTCACCACTTGGCACCAACCTATATGTATGCAAGCTAAATATTTCCTATTCCATGTATCCTCATGCACAAGTATCTCTTTTCGTGCTCAACTCTCTTTTGCTTATAAGCTTTTGATCTTTCTTTCTTGCTTAAACGCTTTTCTTCTCTCTCTTTTTTTTTGCTCTTCTCTTCCTTTCCACTTTTCTTATTGGGCCTCAACCACAAATATGAGAAAATTATCACAAGATATGCACGGGGACAAGCAATTGCACTTATGATATATCCAATGATGCAGCAATATGATATCGTATCTCTATGGTGCACAAGTTTTCGTGAAGCCCGGCAATACTCCGATAGCAAGTCTCAATAGGTATGAAGGTATTCGCAAAGATGGTGGGGCTATCAATATGTAATTGCAAGGAAGGAAAGGTTTATGGTGGAATGGATACCTTCATCACACTTAACCTTTCACAAAGTCGGGGGTAACCGGCCTTGCTTCCGGTTGAAGATGGTCTCAAAGGATGGATGGTCGTCGTCGATGCGGAAGCTCGTAGTGGATGTAGTCGATGGAATGATACAAGCGTCCAGTAGTGAATTAATATGTAACCGTCCTTGAGTAGATGAAACACCTTAGGATACTCAAATCACAACACAAACAACCACAAATGCAATAAGAACTAAAATGGGTTAGGTTGCACAAGTTTTATGTGGTGGTGCGGAAGTTATGGCGGAGGGCCTATGCAAAGATGTCAAAATGCACAAAACATTATGGAGTCAAATGGTGGTAAAACCAACATGACAAGCTCGGGTATGTCGCTAGCTTTCCAACGAGCCAAAGAATACCCAAATCGGAGCTCGGGAGTGTGAGATATGGATAAAACGGTGGAGCGGTGCTGGCTGGTCTGGCAGGGTCATGCGCACGGGGTCAAAGGGCCGTGGGCATAGGGTGCCGTGCCCATGGTACAAGGCCGTGGGGACGGGGTGTCCACGAACTTCGCGGGGGGCCATGGGCACGGGGGTGATGGAAATTTCACGATTTTCAGGTCAAATTCGAAGGGGATAAAGAAAAATTAGGCTATTGGGACGCAATAGAAGGTGGATCTACTTGCTAAACACCAGATCATTGGATTGTAATCAACAAAAACACACTACGAACAACAAATCACAAAAAAATGGTATGGCTCTTTTTGGTGGAATTTTTGAAATTGGACAAAAACAAGCAAAACTAGGTTAGAACATTGGGGGTAGGGCTCCAAATTCGTGTCAACGTGGCTCATGATACCATGATGTTGTAGGGCACGGGCCAAAGTGCCCCGATTTGTCCTGATGTTCACGAATTGGAGGTGGCTACGAAGAGGAACGCGAAGAACACGAAGAACACGAGGGGAAATCACAAGAGAAACACTCAAGAACAAGTCCAATCACACATCCACTAGACTAACAAACACACAAGATCCACAAGGTACATGAACAATCAAAGGGAACAAAGATACAAGATAGAGTTCATCCCAAATTCTATGTAGGAGATGAGGTCTTGATGATCTAGATAGATCCTTCCCACAAGGGGGTCTTGAATCCCTAAGGATCTTCTGCAATGGAGGCCTTGAACTCCAATGGAGTCTTCTCTCTCTCAAGAGGAATCCCACAAGGGGAGATACATGAGCTAAGCTCTAATGTCTAGATATATTATTAGCTATCTCTAAATGGAGGAGGTGGAGGAGTATATATAGCCCTAGAGGGTGAAGGGGTAAGCAGGGGCGTAATGGGTATTACATGGGCAAAGCCTGCAGCTGCGCATAGGCAACCCCATGCGCACGGGGTATCCAGAGAGCTCGCGACGTAGCCCGTGCGCATGGGCTTGTATCGTGGGCGCGGGGGTCCCGTGTGCACGGGGTCCATGGGCCCGTGCACATGGGGTATCCTGAAGCTCGTTGTCAGCCTTCTCATGGATGCCCGTTGATGCATGTGGAACCTCGCCTTCTCCTTGACTGTTCCTTCTCCTCTTCCAAGCTTCCCTCTTGGATGGTGTAGTTGTTCTGTTGAGCTTGTACTCCTCCTCAATGAATGTGTAGCTCCGCTCACACCTATGTATGTGCACGAGAAAGGGGTCAAGTAGTATACCATCCTCGAAGGGCACAAGTGAACACGTGTAAGGAGATGATTCACCTTTAAGTATGTGAAGTAGATGAGGCACGTGTCACTTGCCAAACGGACTCTTGACATGGTGATGTCCCTAGGATGCTCCGCAATAGACTACGTCTGATTGGAGGGACTTGTGAATGAACGTAGGAGCAAACCTCTCTCCGTCCTATTCTCCTTCAACTTGGAGTTGATCAGACTCCAGTTGATTTCACTCATGGTAGATGCTTATTTGCGATCTCTAAATCTTCGACTAACTTCTTCACGAACCACAATGACTCTTGGTTGCTGAAGACTTTGCTTGGTGAAGACAATTACTCTTCGTCATTGTCGGTGTATTGAACGTGGGTGTTCATACCATGACTATGCATAGACAGTTGCAGCCTTCCCGGCGACAAAGGCTTGTCGGAGGTTGGCTCTTATCAACAATCAAGACATGGTAATCAAAACCATGAAGAAGACCTTGACGCAGGTTGTAGAGAAGTACTAAATATGTATTGAAGATCAAGACTCAAGATGCCGGCAAGCTACATGCCGGCAGGCTTCAGGCGACAACTTTAGGGCCGGCGAGCTTCGTCCCACCGCTCCACCGTGGCAATGGTCACACTTGCCGATGGATGTCGAGCGGGCAGGTGACTAGGTGAAGCTTATCGGGACATGTGGCGATGATGTGGCTGAAGAACAACTTTATTGACACCCATCCAAGAGTTGTGTCGATAGAATAGAAGGTAGCTCGGCAAGCGGTACAGGTGGAGATGGACTACCTTGCCGGCATTCTCCCTCAGCATGACACCTAATGGAGCATTCAATGCTTTTGTCCTAATCCATCAGAGTTAGGTATGATAGCACTGTAGCCACTATCTACCTCTGTATTTACCATTTTGCCACTATGGTGACCCCTTTCATCTATAAAAGGAGGCCCATGGCGACCTTTACAAAGGTTGACACTCTGCCCATTTGCACTACGTAGTTGCACTTCCGAGCACCTTGCCGGCAAGCTTGCGCTCTCTTGTAACTTGGGTTTTCCACATATAATTCCACCAAAGCAAGAGTAGGGTTTTACGATTCACAGCAGCCCGAACCTAGGTAAACTTGTGTGCTTATTTGTGGATCTGCTCTTTGTGTTTTGTGAACAAGAACCCTAAAGGGGCCTTGCTGGTCCCATAAAGGGGCCTTGCTGGTCCCATAGATTATCGTACGTCAACGTCTTTGGCGTGTCAAGCAAGGGGATCGCATACGCGAATCTACTCCAGCAGCGTAGGCGCTAGTTTCATCATCATCCAGGACGCCCAAGAAATCCAAGGGCGTGGCTTCTACTGCACCATCTACGTCCAAGTTGCCGTCCCGGATGCCACCAACGGATAGGGGCGGAAGCGGCCAACTTCCCTGTTGCCCCGGTGATCCTAGCCACTATAGGAACGTGGTCCAGAGTGTTGCGAGCCAAGATCCTCACGTCGCAATGTGAAAGGACGGTGATGCGACGTCCAAGAATGGTGCAGCGAAGCACGCATCAAAGCCATCGCAAGATGGACATGATACGCTTCCCTGAGAAGTTGGTGGCTCCGAGCGACGTCAAGACAAGAACCCTAAGCATCATTCCCAAGATGCTCATGGGCAGCCACCACGCCAACCTGCCAGCGAAAATCAACCATGGTAGTAGGAGCGGGATGGAGCTCCTTCTGGCTCTGTTTGGAGTCGAGGTACCTCTCGTTCCTCGCGCCCAGTCATCCCAAAGACGTTGGAGGAGGCCATGGCACAAGCTCAGGTGCTGTTGAACTTCCCACCAACACCTGAGAAGATGGATGAGTGGAGAGCCACTATCCAGAGCCTCATCCGCTTCAACAACGGTGATGGAGCACAGCAGGCGGGACCTTCACGGCAGCAGCCGACGGCGCTAGCAAGACCAGCTGGCGAGCGAACTGGAGGTGTTGGGCCAACAGTGCAGTCTGCTCCCCAGCAACAGCGGCAAGCCCAGTGAACCGACGTGCAGGATGAGGTGTCCATGGCGTCGTCTGACCCGCGGAGCCACCAAGATCAGCACCAGGTGATACAAGACCTGTGAGTCAAAGATGTTCACACAACCATCGAACGGTGCCAAGAAGCACGTCGTCAGTCAGATGACCGTGTTGGGCCTGCAGTGAACACGCCCGTGCCAGGGTACCCTGGGTGCTTGCCATATGATATAGGCTGCCCAGCATTTACTCATGAGCTATGGCAAGTTCCCTGCCCTCTTCTCGGAGTTTCAAGCCAGACTTGCCGGACAAGTACGATGGCAAGCTCAACCCATCGGAGTTCCTCGATATCTACACCATCGTTGTACAAGCTGCTGGTGGTAGAGACGAGAAGGTTCTTGCCAACTACTTCCCATTGGCGCTCAAGCCCAATTTGAGGTCTTGGCTGATGAACTTGCCGGGGGGCTCTATCTCCTCTTGGGCAGATTTATGTCATCAATTCGTTGGTGCTTACCATGGAGGCCACAAACTTCCCGGTCAGCCCAATGATTTGCATGTGCTTCCACAGAGGGATGGTGAGCCCCTTCGCAAGTATATCCAGAGGTTCAACCATGTACACCATAATATCCCTAACGTCCACCCTGCTGCCGTTATTGCTGCGTTCCACACAAACGTGCGCAGTCGGAGGATACAGGAGGAGATGATCATCACAAAAGTGAGGGGTATTGCTGAGCTGTACGCACTTGCCGACAAGTGTGCACGGGCTGAATAAGGGAGGTGACTCCCTGAGGAGGATGCAGGAGCTGCTATTGATTCAGAGGACGATGATGCATCCACTCCGAAGAAGGAGGGCCGAAAGCGCAAGCGCAAGCGCAAAGGCAAAGCAATGATGGCCGTTGAGGGGTCTGGAAACACCGGCAAGAAAGCCAAGACCGAGAATGCCAGCAAGGAGGTTGCCGTTTGCACATGTGGTCATGTGGCTGCTGCCGGCGAGAAGGCCGATGGTTCATACTGCAAGATCCACTGCAATGCTAGCCATGATCTCCAGGAGTGCCAGCAAGTCGAGCATCTTGCTGAAAAGAAGAAGTTAGAGTATTAGAAGCGCGACAAGGAAAAGGGCCAGAACAGTGTTGGTGGGTCTGGCAAGCAGAACCGTGGCGCCCGCGGGGGCCGCCTCGGCAAGGCCGACAAGCAAAACGAGAAGCCTGCACGTGGCCGTGACAAGAAGGATGGTGATTACAATGAAGAAGAGTCTGAGCAAGAGTTCTAGAATGTTGTAGATGCCATGTGTGTTGATGGTGGTGCATCTTTGCACTCCTCACACCGGCAACTTAAGCAATGGGTTCACGAGACCAACGCAACAGAACCAGCAATTGAAGCACAAAAGCCACTGAAGTTGTCCCACACGCGCATCATCTTTAATGCTGAGGACCGCCCAGATCGCACAATTACGGTTGGGTGTTTGCCGTTGTTGGCTTCACTGACAATCCACAACCTCAAGTTCACAAAGATGTTGGTTGATGGTGGCGTTGGCCTGAACTTGATCTATCTAGATGTGAACAAGAGGCTGCTAATTTCTGATGAAGATCACAAGGAGATAGGATCGTTCCAGGGGGTCAATCCGGGAAGAACCAAGCCCAAGGGTTAGATAACATTGCCGGTCACTTTTGGCAGCGAGCTCAATTATAGAACAGAGAAGATAGTCTTCAATGTCGTGAAGATACCATTACCTTACAATGGAATTCCTGGCTGCCCCGCTCTGGGAAAATTCATGTCAGCATCACACTATGCTTACAACACAATGAAGGTGCCAGGGCCCGTGGTTGTGAATACCATCCATTCAAATCAGAAAGATGCAGTAATCCATGCCGACAAGCTTTACCGAGAAGCGGCTGCAGCATCTGCCGGCAAGGCACTTGCTCCTGCCATCAAAGCTCCCAGGGGGAGATGATAGAGGCGAAGGTGTCCCGATGTTTCGATGAGATGGTGGCTATCGTTTTCTGTGGGAGTCGACCTTGACTATCCGACTACGAACGTGCGAGACGTCGCGCCTTAGCAATCGCTATACCAACTTCCAAGGGGTTATTGACCATGCCGGAGCACGATCAACCTGACCACGAGGGTCTGTTTCCTACGAGCAAACGAAGAACAAGCAAGAAACTGAGATTGCAATCTGGTTATTGCGAATATAAGAGGAAAGCTTTATTAATGAAGGTGGGGTTCTGTGACGCCTTTGTCTGGTCGTTGAACACAAACGAAGTACGCAAAGTTGCAGCTATGGCGAACTTTTAATCTAAACAAAACCCAAAGTCTAAACGGTGCCCTAAGGGCTGTATATATGGAGGAAGAGGGGGGGATTTCATGGCCCTTGAAGGAGGGGTCCGAAACCAACCCTATCTCTTGTTTCCCCACACATACGGACTCTAAAAACAGCCTATACTCAAGTATTTCGAAATTACATGGGCCTGGCCCAATAATAAGGTGACGCAGCACCTATAATAGCCTCTGGACAAAATTTATGAAGTGGCATCTTGTATATTTCGTCCAAGGCTTCCTGCACTCATTATGGTGGCTTCAAAGTCCTGAAATCATCACTTGTAACTCCGTTCTTGTTCCCCTTGCGCATGCCATCATCTCCATGCTTGAACTTGCTCCAAGGTTCCTCCTTCTTGTCCAAGCTAGGTCCTTCATTTGTAAGCAAAACAAATGTATCCAATTTAGGCAGCATCATATTCTCATGAACATTAGAATCATTACCAAGAAACGAAAGTACCTGATAATTTAATTGGCGTGCGCGAGCTCTAGTAATTGGTCCAGTATGTATAGCAGCAGCGGCTGTGGGTGTAACAATGGTATTGATGTCCTCATCATCCTCCCCTTCTTGAAATGAAGTCGTCCTCGACGGAAGCTCATCTTCCTCACCCAAATAAGGCTTCAAATCTGCAATGTTAAAAGTGGGACTAACCCCAAAATCTGCAAGCAGCTCAAGTTTAAATGCATTATCATTTATTTTCTCTAACACCTTAAAAGGACCATCAGCACGTGGCATTAGCTTTGATTTGCGCAAATCAGGAAATCTATCCTTACGCAAATGTAACCAAACAAGATCTCCAGGTGCAAACACAACATGTTTTCTACCCTTATCTCCAGCAAGTTTATATTTAGCATTCATACGCTCAATGTTCTCCTTAGTTAAATCATGCATTTTTAAGATCAATTCAGCACGTTGTTTAGCATCAAAATTAACCTTCTCCGAAGATGGAAGAGGCAACAAATCAATAGGTGCATGAGGTAGGAAACCATATACAATTTCAAAAGGCCACATCTTAGTAGTAGAATGCAACGAACGATTATAAGCAAATTCAATATGAGGCAAGCATTCTTCCCACATTTTCTTGTTATTCTTCAAAACAGCCCTAAGCATAGTAGACAAAGTTCTATTGACTACTTCAGTTTGTCCATCAGTTTGGGGGTGACAAGTAGTACTAAAAAGCAGTTTAGTCCCCAACTTAGCCCATAAACATCTCCAAAAGTGGCTAAGAAATTTGGTATCACGATCTGAAACAATAGTATTTGGCACACCATGCAAGCGAATAATTTCATGAAAGAACAAATCAGCAACATTAGCAGCATCATCGCTTTTATGACATGGTATTAAGTGTGCCATTTTCGAGAACCTATCCACGACAACAAATATGCTATCCCTCCCATTCTTTGTTCGAGGTAAACCCAAAACAAAGTCCATAGATATATCCTCCCATGGAACACTAGGTACAGGCAAAGGCATATATAAACCATGAGGATTGAGTCATGACTTAGCTTTTTGACATGTAGTGCAGCGAGCAACAAAGCGCTCAACTTCCCGTCTCATCTTTGGCCAAAAGAAATGTGTAGCAAGTACATCCTCCGTCTTCTTTACGCCAAAGTGTCCCATTAATCCTCCTCCATGCGCCTCCTGCAACAACAAAAGACGAACGGAGCTAGCTGGAATGCATAGCTTGTTAGCACGAAACACAAATCCATCGTTAACGACAAAGTTATTCCATGTTCTCCCTTCTTTACAATTCTGCAATACATCTTTAAATTCAGGATCATGCACATATTGATCTTTGATGGTCTCCAAACCAAATATTTTAAAGTCAAGTTGTGAAAGCATAGTATAACGACGAGACAATGCATCAGCAACAACATTTTCTTTACCCTTCTTGTGTTTAATGACATAAGGGAAAGTCTCAATGAATTCAACCCATTTAGCATGTCTACGGTTCAGTTTTGCTTGACTTTTAATGTGTTTCAAAGATTCATGATCAGAATGTATAACAAATTCTTTGGGCCATAAATAATGTTGCCATGTTTCTAAGGTCCGAACAAGAGCATATAATTCTTTATCATAAGTAGAATAGTTCAGACTAGGCCCACTCAATTTTTCAGAAAAGTATGCAACAGGTTTGCCATCTTGTAATAACACACCTCCTAATCCAATTCCACTAGCATCACATTCAAGCTCAAAAGTCTTATTAAAATCAGGAAGTTGGAGTAAAGGAGCATGTGTCAACTTATCTTTCAATACCGTGAAGGCTTCTTCCTGTGCGGTACCCCAAACAAAAGGCACATCCTTCCTTGTAAGCTCATTGAGAGGTGCAGCAATGGTGCTAAAATCTCTCACAAAACGCCTATAGAAACCAGCGAGGCCAAGGAAACTCCTCACTTGTGTGACCGTTTTGGGCTGCGGCCAACTCTCAATAGCTTCGATCTTGGCTTTATCAACTTCAATTCCCTGAGGAGTAACAACATAGCCAAGAAAAGATACTCGGTCGGTGCAAAAGGTGCACTTCCCAAGGTTACCAAACAAACGTGCATCACATAGAGCAATAAAAATAGCACGTAAATGTTCCAAATGTTCCTCCAAAGATCTGTTATAAATCAATATATCATCAAAGTAAACTACCACAAATCGTCCAATGAAAGCACGTAAAACTTCGTTCATTAATCTCATGAAAGTACTAGGTGCATTAGTTAACCCAAAAGGCATGACTAACCATTCATATAAACCAAACTTAGTTTTAAATGTTGTTTTCCATTCATCTCCCAATTTCATACGAATTTGATGGTATCCACTACACAAATCAACTTTGGAGAATATTGTAGAGCCACTCAATTCATCAAGCATATCATCTAGCCTAGGAATAGGATGACGATAGCGAATAGTAATATTATTAATGCCTCTACAATCAACACACATACGTGATGTACCATCCTTTTTTGGCACTAGTATAATAGGAACAGCACAAGGACTAAGAGATTCGCGTATATAACCTTTGTCGAGTAGCTCATGTACTTGACGCATAATCTCCTTCGTCTCCTCTGGATTGGTAAGGTATGGCTCACGGTTTGGCAGTGAAGCACCGGGAATTAAGTCAATCTGATGCTCAATCCCGCGAATAGGTGGTAATCCCGGTGGCACGTCTTGTGGAAAAACATCAGCGAACTCCTGCAAAATGTTAGTGACAGCAGGAGGCAAAGAGGAAGGCACGTCCTCGAATGAAAATAACGCCTCTTTGCACACAAAAGCATAGCAAACAGATTTGCTGAAATCTAGCTCATCAATATCAGATTTGGTGGCAAGTAAATATGCACTTTTCAATTTAATTTCAGAAGCAACACTAGATGGTTTATTATTAGGCTCCATTTGTTGCTCAAATTCTTTTGCCACAATCTGATTTTCACTCTTATTTTTCTCCTGTTTTGCTTTACTAGCTCTATCAATATCATCTTTCAAAATAGAATCAGGAGTCATAGGAAGCAAAGTAATATGTTTATCCTTATGAACAAGAGTATACTGATTGTTTCTACCATGGTGTACATAATTTTTGTCAAATTGCCATGGTCTACCAAGTAATAATGAACATGCTTGCATGGGTACCACATCACAATCAACATAATCAGCATATGTAGAGATACTAAAATGCACACGAACAGTACGTGTTACCTTAACCTTGCCGCTGTTGTTGAACCATTGGATATAGTAAGGATGTGGATGTGGTCTTGTGGTGAGAGATAGCTTCTCCACCATCTCCATGCTAGCCAAGTTGTTGCAGCTCCCTCCATCTATGATGACGCGAACAGAACATTCCTTCACAACTCCCTTTGTATGGAACAAATTATGCCTCTAATTTTGCTCAGCTTGTGTAACCTGCACACTCAAAACACGTTGAGCAACTAAACATTCATACCTGTCAGCGTCTTCAGGAGCCATGTATTGCGTCTCATGATCAGAATCATCTCCACCGTGTTCTTCACTTGTAACAAGAGCCAAAGTCTCCTTATCATAGTCACTAGCGGACTCATACCCACCATCCTCAGTAGCAATCATAACACGCGGAGATTGGCATTCTCTCGCATAATGACCTCTTCCCTTACAACGACAACAAATAATATCATGTGTGTGCCTTGTTGATGCCATAGATGAAGAAGAGCTCTAGGCAGGCCCAGAAGGAGTACTCTTGGCAGATGGTGGTGGTGGTGCCTATTTTCTTGTATCTCGGTTGGAATTGGCGGCTGAAGTCAGTGGTGCTGCAGTAGGACGTGTGGGAGTAGAGGAGGCACGCGGTGTCCATGAGGAAGATCGACCTGCAGAAAAATTAGTTCGCGCCAATGCCTGTCGATCCTGCACTTCACGTTCAGCTTTACAAGCAAGATGGAATAAACAAGTGATATTATTATACTCCTTATACTCTAGAATGGTCCGAATCTCTCTATTTAATCCACCCATAAAACATGCAAGCATAGCTTCATTCTCCTCAACAATACCACATCTAATCATGCCAGTTTGTAATTCCTGATAATATTCTTCTACTGAATTTTTTCCTTGTCTTAAGCGCTGTAATTTTTGAAGTAATTCACGTTGATAATATGGTGGAACCCAACAAGTACGCATAGCAGTTTTCAAAGCAGCCCAAGTAGCTGGAATAGGATATAATCTACAATGTTCAGACCACCATACACATGCAAAACTAGTAAAAGCACAAACAGCAGCAGCAACACGTCTCTCCTCGGGATATTGTAAACATGTAAAACGTTGTTCAGTTTCTAACTCCCAAGTAAGATATATATCAGGAACATATCTACCCTCAAATGGTGGAATATTCAATTTTAGTTTAGGAAGATGGTCATGATCTCGTACCTGAGCTGGTAATGCAGCCCTACCATTGCGATTATTGGCATGTGGACGACCTGGTGCTGGTACGTAGTTCTGATTTTGATCAACCTCATCCTCGTAATCGCCCGCATAATCGTCCTCCTCAGCGGCAGCAGGAGCCATAGAAGCATCAACAGTAGGTGCAGCGGCACCAGAAGTTTAACCAGGCTCAAGGGGAACGCGTTGTGCTCGTCCCACTTGATTTGGAAGGCGACGTTGTTGTTGTTGTCGGGGTGCGACAGGTGCAGCCGGCGGTGGTTGTGGAAGACACGCGAGCAATTCATTAAACTTGTTATCGAGCTTTGTTTCGAACGTCTTCTCAATTCCATCTATCTTCTCCATGGCCTCTTCAAATCTGTTTAGCACATCTTGCACCTGTCCACTCATCATTTGCTGAAATTTATCATGTAGCTGTTTGTTCGTCATGTTCTCCCAATCAGTCTCATCGGCTTGTGATCCTGCCATGGTTAGCAGCAATAGAAACACACAAGAATATGATCCCACAGACTACTAGGAAGTGGTGGTGGTGGTGTATCACAAATCCGTCAAGCGAATCTCAAATGCTTACCAGTTCTTACCCAGCAGCAGGTGGTGATCGGCCACCGTTGTAGTCAAAACTATCAAAGATTGGACAGACCGATTGCCAGGTGGTGTCAAACGCACGACATAGATGTATGTGGAGCTAGGAAGGCTTATGATATGGTAGCAAAAATGTCAGCAATAATCAATTCAGAGATGAAAAGTTGAATAAACGCTCAACGACGGTACTGTGCTGGTCCTAGGCTAGACCGTACTAGAGACGTGAGCCTAGAACACTAACAAAATCACGGCGCGGCACGTAAACAAGGGAAGAGCACACTCTAAAAAATTAGTTTTTTTTTTGCGCTCCTCTTTTTTTTGCGCTCCTTTTTTTTTTGCAAAAAATCACTATAATGGCGAGTGTCTCAAAACTCTTCCCAAGTCAAACTAACAGGATTGGCACGAAAAAAAAATTTACAATTTTTTTTTTCGGAAATCAGGGCAGCGACGACGAAAAAGTGCGACAAAAAATCACTATGATGGCAAGTGTCTCAAAACACTCCCTGGGACCTAAAAATAGGATAGGGAAAAAATATTTTTGACTGCCAAAATTTTGGCCTAAAAACTGCCCGGGGTCTCCAGACTTTTTTTTTCAAATCCTACTCAGGCAAGGAAACACGAATCGGAAAATAGATGGGTCTCGAAAACAAACCTAATATGAAAAGAACTCGGATTGGTGGTGGATATATGGTGGTAGAATATGGTAGCGGTGATGGTATATGGCAGCGGTGGTAGGATATGGCAGCGGTGGTGGTATATGGCAGCGGTGATGAAGATGGTGCGGCGGCGGCATGACAAACTGTGACAGAACTCGAAACTCTAAAGGACTAGACGCTAAGACCAGCAACTAGACACGACGATGCAACCGCAAATTCAACAAAGCAAAAACCCTAAAAAGATTATGCAAAGGCTCAGATTGGTTCGGATATGATGAACTAACCCTAAATTTTTTTTTTGGCTTTTTCGTGGACTGTAGGTATGAAGAACAGACTCGATCTAAACTACGAAAAACTGTAAAATCTCACCGAGCAACCTGAAAATCTGATACCACTTGATAGAGGCGAAGGTGTCCCGATGTTTCGATGAGATGGTGGCCATCGTTTTCTGTGGGAGTCGACCTTGACGATCCGACTACGAACGTGCGAGACGTCGCGCCTTAGCAATCGCTATACCAACTTCCAAGGGGTTATTGACCACGCCGGAGCACGATCAACCTGACCACGAGGGTCTGTTTCCTGTGAGCAAACGAAGAACAAGCAAGAAACTGAGATTGCAATCTGGATATTGCGAATATAAGAGGAAAGCTTTATTAATGAAGGTGGGGTTCTGTGACGCCTTTGTCTGGTTGTTGAACACAAACGAAGTACGCGAAGTTGCAGCTATGGCAAACTTTTAATCTAAACAAAACCCAAAGTCTAAACGGTGCCCTAAGGGCTGTATATATGGAGGAAGAGGGGGGGATTTCATGGCCCTTGAAGGAGGGGTCCGAAACCAACCCTATCTCTTGTTTCCCCACACATACGGACTCTAAAAACAGTCTATACTCAAGTATTTCGAAATTACATGGGCCTGGCCCAATAATAAGGTGGCACAGCACCTATAATAGCCTCTGGACGAAATTTATGAAGTGGCATCTTGTATATTTCGTCCAAGGCTTCCTGCACTCATTATGGTGGCTTCAAAGTCCTAAAATCATCACTTGTAACTCCGTTCTTCTTCCCCTTGCGCATGCCATCATCTCCATGCTTGAACTTGCTCCAAGGTTCCTCCTTCTTGTCCAAGCTAGGCCCTTCATTTGTAAGCAAAACAAATGTATCCAATTTAGGCAGCATCATATTCTCATGAACATTAGAATCATTACCAAGAAACGAAAGTACCTGATAATTTAATTGGCGTGCGCGAGCTCTAGTAATTGGTCCAGTATGTATAGCAGCAGGGGTTGTGGGTGTAACAATGGTATTGATGTCCTCATCAGGAGATATAGAATAAATCCGGCAAGGCCTCCAGAAAGCGCACTGCAGAGTGCAGCATGCCTATTGAGGACGAGCCAGAGACCTCTACTGACAAGATCAAGAAGTCCAAAGCTACCGCACCTGTGACCAAGCAAGTTCCTGCGAAGGAAGATGGGACCTACGACACTTTCACTATAAGTGCCATCCTTTATAGCAAATAGGAAAGCGCACTCATTGCTTTCCTGCGGGCGAATGTCGATGTGTTTGCATGGCAACCATATTACATCCGGTGTTCCCAGGGAAGTAATTGAGCACCACCTTGTTGTTTGTCCTCATGCGAAGTCCGTCAAGCAAAAGGTCAGGAAGCAGGCTTTGGAACGGCAAGAATTCATCGCCCAAGAAATCCAAAAACTTGAAGCTACAGATATGGTCAGAGGAGTGCTACATCCCACATGGTTAGCAAATCTAGTGGTAGTTCGTAAAGCAAATGGAAACTGGAGACTTTGTATTGATTTCACTGATATCAACAAAGCATGTCCAATATATCCTTTTCCTTTGCCGTGGATTGACCAGATTGTTGACTCCACTATCGGATATGTTCTCCTCTCTTTTCTTGATGCCTACTTTGATTATCATCAGATCTTTATGGCCAAGGAAGACGAGGAGAAAACTGCATTCATAACTCCATGTGGCACATACTGTTTTATATGTATGCCTTTCGGATTAAAGAGTGCAGGAGAAACATTTGTAGGAGCTATGCAGATTGGTTTTGGTCCTCAGCTAGACAGAAATGTGGAAGCCTATATGGATGATATAGTGGTCAAAACCAAGCACAAATCAACACTTATCCAAGATCTGGAAGAGACATTTGCAAACTTGCGTAAGATCAACTTGAAGCTCAACCCCGAGAAGTGTGTTTTTGGTGTCCCGTCCGGCAAGCTTCTTGGGTTCTTTGTATCTCAGCGTGGAATTCAAGCCAATCCCAAAAAGATCAAAGCAATTGAGCAGGTAGAAGCACCAAAGCGCATCAAGGACGTATGGCGTCTTACCGGTTTTGTTGCCGCACTGAGCAGGTTTATTTCCAAGTCAGCTGAGCGCGCCTTGCCATTTTTCAAAATTTTGAAAAAGGCAGGTCCTATGAAATGGACCCCGGAAGCAGAGGCCGCACTTCAAGACTTAAAGAAATACCTCTCCTCTCCACCAGTACTAGTTGCGCCTAAACCACAAGATTCGTTGTTGCTATACTTGGCAGCAACAAATCAAGTGGTCAATGTTGCATTAGTAGCTGAGAGAGAAGCAGATGATGAAGAGGGAGCAACCACAGAGCCACAAGATGACAAGATGGAATCTTCTTCGGCAAGGTCAGGTGCCGACAAGTCAAGATATGTGCAAGCAAATGAATTGGAACAACAAACGATGCTGAAGAAGAAGATGGTGCAGCGCCCAGTTTATTTTGTCAACTCTCTCTTGTAGGGGGCTAGGTCAAGATATTCTGGTGTGCAGAAGTTGCTTTTTGGCCTCCTCATGGCCTCAAGAAATCTGCACCATTACTTCCAAGCACATCAAGTCACCATCGTCACTCGCTTTCCATTTCAACATATTCTAAGGAATCCAGAAGCCACCGATAGGATTGTGGAGTGGGCCTTGGAATTGTCAAGCTTTGATTTGAAGTTTGAGATCACTTCAACAATCCAGAGTTGAGCCTTGGCAGAGTTCATTGCAGATGGGTGCCAACGCAAGACGAAGAAATATTAGAGACCTCTCTTCCCGGCAAGGAAACTACAGATGATTGGATTATGTACTTTGATGGTGCTTTTACGCTTCAGGGCGCCAGTGTCGGCGTGATGCTTGTCGCACCCACCGGAGAGAACCTCAAGTAGGTGGTTCAAATGTACTTTCCCGGGGAGAAGGCCACCAACATCACTGCTGAGTATGAAGGGTTGTGTGACGGTCTACGGATATCAATCGACCTTGGTATCAGAAAGTTGATCATCAGAGGTGACTCTCAGCTTGTTGTGAAGCAAGACAACAAAGATTATCAGAGCCCATTGATAGAAGCATATGTTGATGAAGTGAGGAAGTTGGAACAACACTTTGACGGTCTGCAGATGGAGCACATTCCCCATGCTCAAAATGATGTTGCTGATAACCTGTCAAAGTTTGCCGCCAAAAGGCTTCTCGTGGAACCGGAAACTTCTGTGCTACATCTAACTCAATGAGGCCAGCAAAGAAGAGAAAACTAAACAATGGCGGTTACTTTCTGGCAGAGCTCCTAGCAGCCGCCAGGAAGAGGGTTGCGAGTAACAACACAACACTTGCCGGTGAGCAGCAGGCTCTGGCAGGACCAGAGGTCCTTGCCGTAGAAACAAGCGCTCTGGCAGAAGAAGAATTGCCTTTAATCCTTGTCGTCGAGCCACAAGCTCCGGCATGGGCACAACAAATTGTCCACTACCTTAGATAGGAGAACTTCCCGATGAGCAAGAAGAAGCTGAAAGAGTAGCCCGACAATCAAGTATGTATCAGTTTGTAGAGAACATTCTATACAGAAAGAGACCAAATGGGGTGAAACTGAAGTGCATTTGTCGGGAATATGGACAGAAGCTGTTGGCAGAAGTGCATGAAGGAATGTGTGGTTCCGAAAAGGTTTCTACTAGTCGATAGCCCTCCAAGATGCAACGGCGGTGGTAACAAGATGTGAAGCATGTCGGTTCCATGCCAAGAATATACACCAACCAGCTCAAGCTCTTCAAACTATTCCTCTCTCCTGGCCCTTTGCGGTCTGGGGGCTGGACATCCTCGGCCCTTTCCCCCGTCCAACCAGGGGCTTTGAGTTCTTGTACGTAGCAATCAACAAGTTCACAAAGTGGCCTAAGGTACAGCTGGTAAGGAAGGTGATAACACAGTCAGCTATCAAGTTCCTCAAAGGATTGGCTGCTCGTTTTGGTGTACCCAACAGGATCATCACCGACATCGGCACCCAGTTCATGAGACACACCTTCACAACATATTACCAAGAGCTTGGAAGCAAGATCTGCTACGCCTCTATTGCTCACCCGAGAAGCAACGGACAGGCAAAGAGGGCAAATGCTGAAGTTGTTGGAAATATGCCCTAGAGGCAATAATATTGTATTATTATATTTCCATATTCATAGTTAAGAGTTTATATTCCATGCTATAACTGCTATGATCCTGGAATATGCGATTCAGTGGAAAACTCGTATACACATGTGGAATGATAAACGGTAACAGCAGGTTCCCAGTCTCGCCTCTAAGACTGGCTCAAGTGTTGTTGGTGATCATGTTTTCCGGATCTTAGGATATCATTAAGTGTAATGATAGTCCTAAAACAACATTGAGGGTATGACGTTAGAAGAACGATCATATTGAATCAACCCAATACTTGTTTATTATACTTTGTGATTATATCATCTAAAATCATCTGTTATAACATGGAGTGTTAGCATGTGTTTTAATTCCTCAGACCATGGGAGTATCTTAGTCACTTCCTACCAGACGGTGGGCTTTGGGGTTGCTCAAACGTCATCTGTAACAAGGTGATCATAACGACAACTTTCAGGTTCACTGGAAAGTTTGACAAGTGACCGGATAGCTCAAGAGTGGGATTTGCTCCTTCGATGATGGAGAGATATTCTTAGGGCCCTCTCTGTGTGAAGGCATCCATCATCATCTGGCCAGACACAGGTGACTACATCATGGGGATGCCGAATCATGTCAACAAGAAAGAAGAACAAAACCGGTAACGGGAGCAACGGTATAGTAAGCATGATGATGACTCAAGAGGATACAAATGCACACTGGGTTTTGTGAAGTATCGTGAAGCAAAAGGAATATCACATGATAACCAAAGGTTCACTCAAATATCATTCATGTAATCATAGGGACCGATATGGATGTCCACGGTTCCGCTATCGGTCATTGAATGAAGGGGTTTGTTCATGTCTATGGTTTACCGAATCTATGGGGTCACAAGCTTAAGGTAATCACGGTCTGCTGGGTGCTAGTGGGACGGGAGTGATGAGAATATATTTGTGGAATTGTTTCATTAATATCCGGAATAGTTCCAAGAGGCTCTGGAAGCGTTTCGGGGTCACCGGAAGGGTTTCCGTGAATATTGGGTAATACCGGGATGTTAAATTATAAATATAATGCCCTGAAAATGTTTACAACATTTTATATTTAATTATAATATCAACGGGCCTAAAAAGGCCAAGAGGTGGAAGGCAACTTGGGCCAAAAAGGCCCAAGTAGGAAAGTGCCTCCCTTCCCTAAGGAAGGGAACCAAATTGGGGAAGGGGAGGAGTCAGACTCCTCCTCCCCTTAGATGGCGCACCAAGGGGGACTCCTTCCCCTTGGTGGCAGCCCTCCCTGTCCCCTCTAACCTATATATACTAGAGGATTCCCACCCTATGTTAGCACAAGTTTTGGAGCCTCCTCTAGTTGATCTAGTTCTAGTTCTAGTTGGTCCTAGTTGACTAATTAGAGCTATCCCTAGCCACCTCTAATCCTAATAATTAGAAGCCCAGTGTGGTTCTAAACATATCCCTCTAATTCTCCGGTGACGATTAGCTCTAGACGGTGAAGCGCTACCGGATCGTGAAGACCGTTCGCTTGCTACCAAGTATAGAGGTCGTGCTTTCGGTCTTCTGTTCGAGGGATCGTTCGAGGGCGGTTCGCGGGATCATCATTGATGTTTGAGGGACTCCAAGTATGATCTACACCGAATCATGTACATCCATTGTACTCCCGGAGTCTGTAACAATCGTTGATCACAACACGTTACGCATCTTCATATTGTTCCTGGGTGATCGTAGGGCGATTTTTTTTTATTTTCTACTATGTTTCCCAATAGTGGCATCATGAGCAGTTCTATGAGTAGATGTAGGTTGCAATCTAGATCACATGTTGTCGGGGCCCGACACCTATGGGATCCCGAGAGACCCCTTTACGATTCGGCGGGGGGAGAGGTATACGCAAAGAGCAGAACCAGTGATCGACGCGTGAGGTTTTTACCCAGGTTCAGGACGCTGATCAGCGTAAAACCCTACTCCTGCTTTGTGTTCTTATTGATGTTCTTGAGCCCAACCTTCAGGAGCGCTCGCAATGAACAGTACGTTCGAAGAGCAGCTACGCATGCAGAATGGGCCAGAAGTTCTCCTCCTCTGTAGCAGTTGCCTTGGGCCTCCTTTTATATGCTGAAAGGGGTCTCCACAGTGGCAAAATGTATATGCATTCAGGTGTAAAGTAGCTACAGGGTATCATACCTAACCCCTGACGGATTAGGACAAACACATTTAATGCACCGTGAGGTGTCCGTTTAGGTGTCCTCACTTTCTTGGGGATGGAAAAAGGGGCCATCCCATCAGCACCGCTCAAGCTCTCCCCCACTGGCGCGTCGCCACGCATCCAGAGAAGGACCCAGAATGCCAGACACGTTACTATGCCGAAGCGGTGGCACAGTAGTAGAATCTCGCCAGGCGCCGAATCTTGCCGGGCACCAAGCCTTGCCGGACGCCAAGCCTTGCCAGGCCCCAAAGGCCATCCCGGCAAGGATCTTGCCGGGGAGGCTGGCCTTCGGATTTCAGTCCTGCTTATCTGTTGATCCTTAGATCTCTGACTTGATGATTTCCTTGATGGCTTGAATAGACCTCGAGCTGATCCCGGCAAGCCTTGCCGCAAGGATGGCTACAACTGCCCGTGCACAAGTACGGGGTACTAGTGGCCCAATACTTAGTACACCGACAGGAGCCCCCGGGCCTAGGCCATACACGAGTGCGAGGCGTTGTTGGGCTAGGCCCAAACAGTGCACGGGCACGCGTGGCAGGGAATTAACTGCTCGTAAATATCTCGTTTTACTGTGCCTCCCACTACGCGCACGAGCGCGCGACGTGGGAAGCGTGCCAAAAAGGCTGCAAACTGTCTCGCGCCCATAGAGGCGCATTCATATTGGGGGATAAACAAGTTGGCCCCACTCCTTCCCCATAAAAAGGAGAAGTCGCGGAGGCGCAAACCTATTTACCCCCCTCTTCTTCCCAATCTGGCCATCGCCATCACCTTCCTCTTCTCGAGCTCAGAGCGAAACCTTTTTCCTCTTCCGCCCGCTGCTCCCGCGCTCGCTCCGCCCCCTGCTTCCGTGCTTCCTGTTTCGCTGCCGGCCTTTCCTCGACGGAGCCGCGGCATCTTCTTCTTCTGATTTGCCCGCCGCGCCAACAACTTCGCCAGGGAGTCTCCTCCCTTCTTCAGCTCGAGCGCACTTGTCGGCCAAAGTGTAAAGCTCGGCAATACTCCTGACTTTGTTCATTGCCAGCTCTTCCCGCATCCTGCGGTTACGCACGTTCTGATGGAACGCGCTAATGACAGCGGCAGGATGAACGTCAGGAATATTGTATTGCACCCGGCTGAATCTCTGCATAAACTTGCGCAGGGACTCGCCCTCCTTCTGAGGGATGATGTGCAAATCACTCTCTTGGCCAGGAGCTTGGTGGCCTCCAACAAAGGCGCCAACAAACTGATGGCACAGATCTGACCAGGAAGAAATAGAATCCTCCGGCAGATGCATCAACCACGACCTGACATTGGGTTTGAGCACCAACGGGAAGTAGTTGGCGAGTATCTTGTCATCTCGGCCCCCGGCAGCTTGCACCGCAATGGTGTAGATGCTCAGGAACTCCGAGGGATGGGTCTTGCCGTCATATTTCTCTGGGACCTCTGGCTTGAAGGTTCGGAGATTGGGCCACTGGACTTGCCGCAGCTCACGGGTAAACGCTGGAGGTCCTACCTCGTAAGGCAAGTCTCCTACGTTCCCTGGCGCAGGCTCATCGACAACTGGCCCCGCGCGCTTATCAGACTGATAGCGCGCCTCCCGTCGCCGCTCGATGGTTGTTCGAGCGTCCTCCTTGCCTCGTTCCTGGAGAACCAGACGCTGATCACGGCGCATCCGTGGATCGGACGACGCCGTGGAAACTTCTTCATGGCGGTCGACTTGCTGAGTTGTCGGCCGCCGCTGATGCCGCGGAGGGGAGTGCACTGTAGTTGCACCACCTTCGGTTTTCTCTGCACCGGCTCGCGCCGGATCGATGGGCCCCCACTGTGAGGGCCCTGCCTCTTGCGGTCCATCCTTGTTAGCGAAGCCGATAAGGCTCTGGATAGTAGCTCGCCACTCCTCCATCTTCTCCGGGGCGGGAGGAAAATCGAGGAGCAGCTGTGCACGTGCCAAGGCTTCCGCTGGCGTAGCTGGCGGCGACAAGTGCGAGGTACGTGAGGTTCTCTGACTCCTAACTAAGTTAGAAGGAGCACCGCCACGGTCACGCGACCGCGCACCACCTCCGCCGGCAGCTCGGTGTGCATGCTGGTCCCGCGCATCTTGGGATCTATGCGCAGAAACATTTTCGTGGGGACGCACCGAACCATCAGCGCCATGATGTCGCCCATCTTGCGCGACCTGAGTAGGTCGCGAGGGCTGCGCCGGTGTGGGAGCTCCAGCAGGCGCCCTTCGATCCCTAGAGTTAGTTGTGCCACCCGTAGGCAACACAGCACCATCTCTAGATCCAGCGGCGTGCAAGTTACCACTGCCACTGCGAACGATACCGCTCGCTTGGCTTGGGTCACCAGAACGCCGTGAGGGTTCTAGTCCTCTTCCTTCTGTACCCACACCGTCGCCTGTTTGCGAAGGCGCAGGCAAAACGGATCCGGACGGTTGCGCTGTCGCAGCGCTCTTCTTCTTGGGCGGCATGATGATGAAGATGATGAAGGAGCTAGGGCGCCGAACACCAGATCAGGTTCACGCAACCTTCAATCCCCCTACCTGGCGCGCCAAAGATGTCGGGGCACGACACCTATGGGATCCCGAGAGACCCCTTTACGATTAAGCGGGGGGAGAGGTATACGCAAAGAGCAGGACTAGTGATCGACGCGTGAGGTTTTTACCCAGGTTCGGGCCGCTGATCAGCGTAAAACCCTACTCCTGCTTTGTGTTCTTATTGATGTTCTTGAGCCCAACCTTCAGGAGCGCTCGCAATGAACAGTACATTCGAAGAGCAGCTACGCATGCAGAATGGGCCAGAAGTTCTCCTCCTCTGTAGCAGTTGCCTTGGGCCTCCTTTTATATGCTGAAAGGGGTCTCCACAGTGGCAAAATGTATATGCATTCAGGTGTAAAGTAGCTACAGGGTATCATACCTAACCCCTGACGGATTAGGACAAACGCATTTAATGCACCGTGAGGTGTCCGTTTAGGTGTCCTCACTTTCTTGGGGATGGAAAAAGGGGCCATCCCATCAGCACCGCTCAAGCTCTCCCCCACTGGCCCGTCGCCACGCATCCAGAGAAGGACCCAGAATGCCAGACACGTTACTGTGCCGAAGCGGTGGCACAGTAGTAGAATCTCGCCAGGCGCCGAATCTTGCCGGGCACCAAGCCTTGCCGGACGCCAAGCCTTGCCGGGCCCCAAAGGCCATCCCGGCAAGGATCTTGCCGGGGAGGCTGGCCTTCGGATTTCAGTCCTGCTTATCTGTTGATCATTAGATCTCTGACTTGATGATTTCTTTGATGGCTTGAATAGACCTCGAGCTGATCCCGGCAAGCCTTGCCGCAAGGATGGCTACAACTGCCCGTGCACAAGTACGGGGTACTAGTGGCCCAATACTTAGTACACCGACACATGTGGATATGAGGGTGATGTTCTTGCTAGGCTTCCGTCGAGTGGTTCTTTGGTTCAGTTCATTGAAGGCATGGTGTCGCTTTTCACAAGGTTCTGACAATCGATCAGCTCTGGCTGTCGACGATCTGCTAACAGTTCCTTGGGTTTCACTGTAGTCAAGAATAACGAACCGTCGCGTAGGCAAGAGGTCTGATGTAGGGTAGAACCCTAGATGTCCGATCTTTCACGATTGGAGCGGATCCTACGAAGAACACGAGGGGAAAACACGAGGGGAAACACGAGAGGAATCACTCAAACCAATAAGATTCGATTACACATGTGCTAGATCCTCGAAACACAAAGAGATACACGATCAACAAAGGACGATACAAGTAGCAAGTTCTTCTCCGTGAGGAGGTCTTGAGGGTCTTCCCGTTAGGGGTCTTGAATCCAAGATGGATCTTCTCCGTAGAGGCCGCGGTCTCTCTCGGTGGAGTAGATCCGGATGGATGAGCAAAGCTCTGTCTCTCAAATGAGCTATCACAATGCTAACCCTAAAAAGAGGGGAGAGGAGGAGTATATATAGTCTAAGTGGGCGAAGGGGTACATGGGCCTCGGCCCAACACGCAGTAAACTCACAGGCGCCGGACGTCCGGTGGGGCTCGGTCGTCCGGGCGCTGGGAGGTGTCGGTCATCCAGTCGCTATAGCGTTCACAGGCTGGGGGTGGCCTGGTGGGCTGATGCATCAGGCGTCGGACGTCCGACATGTCTCGGACGTCCGGTGGCTAGAGACTTTCCGGCTGCTTCTCTTCTCGCTCCTTGTACTTGGGGTCCTCGCCGTCTTGCCCGTTGGGCGTAGCTGATCCGTGGCCTTCCTCCAAGTACCTGATCACGCATAGGGTCTCTGCTTGAGGTAGTAGCCATGTCTCATGTGTAGAAAGAGGTAGTTCGGAGAGGAGCGAGTTCACCTTAGTCGCGATAGCCCATGCTCGAGCTCTTGTCATAGGTCCAAGTGGTGTCGTGGGAGACGTAGGTAGATCAATGGGGATGACCGTGGGATGCTCCGCATCATCTCCCCCCCCCCCTTGGGAAAGATCCGACCTCGGATCGAAATCCTCATCACCATGGTAGGGAGAGAGATCTTTGACGTTGAAGACGTCGCTCCTGTTGTACTTGTCGTGTGGGAGATCGATCTTGTAAGCATTGTTGTTGTAGCGTGCTAACACCTTGAAGGGTCCGTCGGCTCGAGGTAGAAGCTTCGATTTGCATTCGTTGGGGAAGTGGTCCTTGCGAAGGTGTAGCCACACAAGATCTCCATTGTTGAATATCATGGGTTGCTGTCCAATGATCTATTCCTGGATCACTTTGGTACCTCCCTGCCAGACTTATGGCAAGGCACACATCAGGTCTGGTACACAGCATGGGATACATTATAGAGCCTATGGCTGAGGCATAGGGAATGACTTTCATCCTTTCTCTTTCCTCTGCCATGGTCGGGCTTTGAGTCTTACTCAACTTCACACCTTGCAATACAGGCAAGAACCCTTTCTTTAACTGATCCATTTTGAACTTCTTCAAAACTTTGTCAAGGTATGTACTTCGTGACAGTCCTATTAGGCTTCTTGATCTATCTCTATAGATTTTGATGCCCAATATTAAGCAGCTTCACTGAGGTATTTCATTGAAAAACTCTTATTCAAATATCCTTTTATGCTTTCCAAAAATTATATATCATTTTGAATCAACAATATGTCATCCACATATAATATCAGAAATGCTACAGAGCTCCCACTCACTTTCTTGTAAATACAAGCTTCTCTGTAGGTTTGTATAAAACCAAAAGCTTTGATCACTTCATCAAAGCGAATATTCCAACTCCAAGATGCTTGCACCAGTCCATAGATGGATCGCTAGAGCTTGCATACTTTGTTAGCATCCTTAGGATTGACAAAACCTTCTGGTTGCATCATATACAACTCTTCCTTAAGAAACCCATTAAGGAATGTCGTTTTGACGTCCATTTGCCAGATCTCATAATCATAAAATGAGGCAATAGTTAACATAATTCTAACAGACTTAAGCATCACTACGGGTGACAAAGTCTCATCGTAGTCAACCCCTTGAACTTGTCGGAAACCTTTTGCGACAAATCGAGCTTTATAGACGGCGACATTACCATCAGCGTTTGTCTTCTTCTTAAAGATCCATTTATTCTCAATGGCTTGCCGATCATCGGGCAAGTCCACCAAAGTCCATACTTTGTTCTCATACATGGATCCTATCTCGGATTTCATGGCCTCAAGCCATTTGTTGGAATCCGGGCTCATCATAGCTTCTTCATAGTTCGTAGGTTCGCCGTTGTCTAACAACATGACTTCCAGGACTGGATTACCATACCACTCTAGTGCGGAACGTACCCTGGTCAACCTACGAAGTTCAGTAGTAACTTGATCCGAAGTTTCATGATCATCATAGTTAGCTTCCTCTTCAGTTGGTGCAGGCATCACGGGAACTGCTTTCTGTGATGTGCTACTTTCCAACTCGAGAGAAGGTACTATTACCTCATCAAGTTCTACTTTCCTCCCACTCATTTCTTTCGAGAGAAACTCCTTCTCTAGAAAGGACCCATTCTTAGCAACACAGATCTTGCCCTCGGATCTATGGTAGAAGGTATACCCAATGGTTTCTTTAGGGTATCCTATGAAGATGCACTTCTCCGCTTTGGGTTCGAGCTTATCAGGCTCAAGCCTCTTGACACAAGCGTCGCATCCCCAAACTTTAAGAAATGACAGCTTAGGTTTCTTGCCAAACCACAACTCATACGGTGTCATCTCAACGTATTTAGATGGTGCCCTATTTAAAGTGAATGTGGTTGTCTCTAATGCATAACCTCAAAATGAAAGTGGCAAATCGGTAAGAGACATCATAGAACAAACCATATCCAATAGAGTACAATTACGATGTTCGGACACACCATTACACTGTGGTGTTCTAGGTAGCGTGAGCTGTGAAACAATTTCACATTGTCTTAAATGCATACCAAACTCGTAACTCAAATATTCACCTCCACGATCAGATCGTAGAATCTTTATTTTCTTGTTACGATGATTTTCCACTTCACTCTGAAATTCCATGAACTTTTCAAATGTTTCAGACTTGTGTTTCATTAAGTAAATATACCCATATCTACTCAAATCATCTGTGAAGGTAAGAAAATAATGATATCCACTGCGTGCTTCAACACTCATCGGACCGCATACATCAGTATTTATTATTTCCAATAAGTCACTAGCTCACTCCATTGTTCCGGAGAACGGAGTTTTAGTCATCTTGCCCATGAGGCATGGTTCACATGTCTCAAATGATTCATAATCAAGAGATTCCAAAAGTCCATCAGCATGGAGTTTCTTCATGCGCTTGATACGTCTCCAACGTATCTATAATTTTTGCTTGTTCCATGCTGTTATATTATCATTCTTGGATGTTTTACAATCATTTTATAACAACTTTATATCATTTTTTGGGACTAACCTATTGACATAGTGCCCAGTGCCAGTTGCTGTCTTTTGCTTGTTTTTTACTTCGCGGAATATCAGTACCAAACGGAGTCCAAACACAGCAAAACCTTTTGGAGAAATTTTTTGGACCAGAAGACACAACATGGGCCAAAGATGTACCAGAGGGGAGGCCCTAGGTGGGAACAAACCACCTGGGCACGCCCAGGAGCCCAGGCACGCCCAGGGGGTTGTGCCCCCCTCGGTGGCCTCCCGCACTGCCTCTTCGCCCTATAAATCCCCAAATATTCCAGAAACCCTAGGGGAGTCGACGAAACACAATTCCAGCCGCCGCAAGTTCCAGAACCACGAGATCCAATCTAGACACCATCACGGAGGGGTTCATCATCCTCATTGGTGCCTCTCCGATGATGTGTGAGTAGTTCGTCATAGACCTACGGGTCCGTAGGCAGTAGCTAGATGGCTTCCTCTCTCTCTTTTGATTCTCAATACAATGGTCTCTTGGAGATCTATTTGATGTAACTCTTTTTTGCGGTGTGTTTGTTGGGATCCGATGAACTTTGAGTTTATGATCAGATCTATATCCATGAATATTATTTGAGTCTTCTTTTGATCTCTTATATGCATGATTATTTATAGCCTTGTATTTCTTCTTCGAATCTTTGGTTTAGTTAGGCCAACTAGATCGATTTTTCTTTCCATGGGAAGAGGTGCTTTGTGATGGGTTCGATCGTGCGGTGTTCTTTCCCAGTGACAGAAGGGGCAGCAAGACACGCATGTATCATTGCTATTAAGGATAAAAAGATGGGGGCTATTCCTACATGAATAGATCTCGTCTACATCATGTCATCGTTCTTATTGCATTACTCCGTTTCTCCATGAACTTAATACACTAGATGCATGCTAGATAGCGGTCGATGTGTGGAGTAATAGTAGTAGATGCAGGCAGGAGTCGGTCTACTAATCTTGGACGTGATGCCTATATATTGATCATTGCCTTGGATATCGTCATAATTATTCAATCTTCTATCAATTGCCCACAGTAATTTATTTACCCACCGTGTGCTATTTTCTTAAGAGAAGCCACTAGTGAAATCCAGTGCCCCCGGGTCTATTCTTTATCATATTTGCTTTGAGATCTATTTTTATTCACTTTTATTTTCAGATCTATTATTCCAAAAACCCAAAAATACCTTGTTGCACTTTTTTGTTACTTATTTTATTTCGCGTTTTATCAAGATCTATTTATCCAATCTACACAATTTTTATCCCGTCAACTTGACAATTCCTGGCGCCGTTATCCATAGAGGGATTGACAACCCCTCATAAGCATCGGGTTGCAAGTATTTGTTCTTTGTGTGTAGGTACCGTTTACATAGTGTTTCTTAGTTCTCCTACTGGATTGATACCTTGGTTTCATAACTGAGGGAAATACCTACCATAGTTGTACTGCATCATCCCTTCCTCTTTGGGGAAATACCGACGTAGTTCAAGCGACATCAAAAGGAATTTCTGGCGCCGTTGCCGGGGAGACATCATCAACATCTATCAGGTTCCTAATCACAAATCTCATCTCCTTGCAATTTACATTATCTGCCATTTGCCTCTTGTTTTCATCTCCCCCACTTCAAAAAAAATTGCTGTTTTTTTCGCACTCTTTTTTATTCACCATTTTCTCCTCGGATCTATCTTTTTGTGTGTGATCTTGTTTACCACTTTGTCATTATGGCTAGTTCTTCCTCTATTGCGTGTACCCCCGAGAACGAGGTTCTTAACTTTAAACAAAGGGGAGGGGAGAATCTAAAAGATGCTTGGTATAGAATTTGTGATGCTCATAATAGATCTATTCATAAGCAATCTACCATTGTTCTTCTTTGCAGTTTTTATGTGGGCATTACCACCTGGCATAGATTCATCCTTGATATGATTACCGGTGGGAATTTCTTGATGTGTCCATCTTTGGATGATTTTAATGCTATGGGAAATCTAGTGGGTTCACCACCTCTCACTATCAATGAAATTGCTTTAACACTTGAGCATGTTATGCAAAGGCTTGATGCTATTGAAAAGAAAATGCTTACCGAAGAACATATTGAAAACTTAGATAAAAAATGCATAATCTTGCTAATAAAATTGGGTCAAAAGCAGGAGAGGTTTTTAAGTTGCTAAAGGAAAAGGGAACCCTAATTAACGAAAGAATTGAAGAAAGTCCTTCTCAGATTGATAAGTTGGAAGAAATTTTTAGTAATTTAAGCTCGGATTTTGCTTCTGCCAAAACTATCGAAAAAACTCCCGTAAAAATTGGCAAGATTACTCAAGTCACTAAGAACAAGGGTGCAACTTCTAATAATAACAAAGAAGATCTTAAGATGATTAGTATTCACCCCAACTTCGTAGAAGTTGTGAGAAACCCTACTTGCAAGAATGAATTTTTCAATCTTATTCCTAGGAGTATTGTTATTGAAAATCTATATACTAAATCTTTGAAGAATATTGGTTGTGTGATTGAGCAATTGGAAACTAAAGATGACAATACTTGAATCTATGAATTATGCCTAGCTAGGGGCATAAAACGATAGCGCTTGTTGGGAGGCAACCCAATGAATAAAATTTATTTTTGCTTTTTTATTTCTATTATTAAGTGTTTGAACAATTATGCCTCTATTATTATTGTGTTTTTTATGTTTTAATTAGTGTTTGTGCCAAGTAAAGCCTTTGGGATAGCTTTGGTGATAGTTGATTTGATCCTGTTGAAAAACAGAAACTTTTGCATCCAGTAACAGAATTGTTTAAATTCACATAAGCAACGAAAAATTCTGAATTTTTTACACAAGATGGATATGAAATTTTCTTATGTTGTTCTAATTTCTCAGAATTTTTAGAGTTATATAAGTATGAGAACAATTGGCATCTTTACACACTGTTCTGTTTTTGACAGATTCTGTTTTCTTTGCATTGTGTGCTTATTTTGATGAATCTATGGATTGTATCGGGGGGTATAAGCCATGGTAAAGTTAGAATACAGTAGATGTAATGCAATAAAAAAATTGAATGAGTTTGCTACAGTACTTAAAGTAAAGATTGGTTTTCTTATACTAACGGATCTCACAAAGGTTTTGCTAAGTTTTGTGTGATTGAAGTTTTCCAGTATTGGGTGAGATCGTGATGGATGAAGGAATAAGGAGTGAAAAGAGCCTAAGCTTGGGGATTCCCCAAGGCACCCCAAGTTAATATTCAAAGAGAACCAAGCAACTAAGCTTGGGGATGCCCCGGAAGGCATCCCCTCTTCCTTCTAACGACCATCGGTATTTTACTTGGAGCTATATTTTTATTCGTCACATATCATGAATTTTGCTTGGAGCGTCTTGTATTATATGAGTCTTTGCTTGTTTTGCTTTTTAGTTTGTCACAAGTATCCTTGCTGGACACATCTATTTGAGAGATCCAAAATTATGCTATGATTTGGTAGAATTGCTCTTTATGCTTCACTTAAATTTTTTGAGCTATGGAATTGCTCTAGTGCTTCACTTATATCTTTTTTTAGCACGGTGTGCTTTAATATTTTTTAAGAAATGCTCTCATGCTTCACTTAGATTTATTTGAGAGTTAATAAATTTTTGAAGAAATTCTCTCATGCTTCACTTATATTATTTTGAGAGACGAAAAAATTTATGCTCATGTTCTTCACTTGGATTTATTTGAGCTTGTCAAAAGCAATTGCAATATATCAAACTAGTCCCAAAGTGATAGATATTCAAGAGGGACATAATAAAAACTTTCATGAAGATCATTGGGCAAAATAAACTTCATTCTTTGTAATAGTTTTGAGATATGATGATAGTGATATGTGAGTCATGTTGGTGAGTAGTTATGCTTTAGTAAGAATATTGGTGTTAAGGTTTGCGATTCCCTATTGAAGCACGAAAGTCAATAGTTGTGCAATGAAATTACATCCTACTTGTGGTGCATTATTCGGTATTAGTTATGCTTAATGCTCGCTTATGTGATTTTTTGTTTCTTGGTTGTTTGCTTCTCAATCTATTTGCTAGCCTTCACTTGTACTAAGTAGAAATACTACTTGTGCATCCAAAATCCTTAAACCCAGTTTTGCCATATGAGTCCACCATACCTACCTATATGCGGTATTTCCATGCCGTTCTAAGCAAATTTGTATGTGCCATCTCTAATTTTCAAAATAAATTTTCATTTTTGTGTGCTCGTACCGCTCATGAAGCGGCAGGGGGTGGCCAATATTTTTCATGCTAGATGTGTTATTCTCAAGATGAGTGTTTATTCACTTGACATTGCACGAGAGTGCAGCGGTCATAGGGATGCCCAGTCCTGAAATGAAAAAGAAATTTACTTTATGTTGTCAAATAATAAATTCCTTGGAAAGTGTTGGTATACCCGTGGATATGGCTAGCCGTGGAATGTGAAAGAATGGTGGAAAAAGGAATAAACTTTATTTTATATTTGGGAACCTCTTATGATATATCTAGCACGGAAAGTGTTGGGAATTACTCGGTCATTTTCATTGACGAGAAAAGTATGCCTCTCAAATATTTTTATCTCTCAATTTAAGTTTTGAGCTCTGGCACCTCTACAAATCCCTACTTCCCTCTGTGAAGGGCCTATCTATTTACTTTATGCAATTTTTATTTTTATTTGAGTCTCCATCTTCTATTATAAAGCACCAACTAAGGGGCACTATGATCATACTTGAGCATTAGATGTAGCTAATATGCGAGTGTTTTCATGAATGGATCAATGATTGAGCATGATGGGCTAGGGATAACTTTCTTTAGTGTTGATATTTTGAAAGACATGGTTGCTTGTTGATCTGCTTGAGTATTGAAATCTTCATGTCAAAACTAGACTATTGCTTTGAACCATATAAAAGTCCAAATGTCCATGCTACAAAAGAAAAGAATATGTGATGAACATGTTAGGCAGCATTCCACATCAAAAATTATGTTTTTATCATTTACCTACTCGAGGACGAGTAGGAATTAACCTTGGGGATGCTGATACGTCTCCAACGTATCTATAATTTTTGCTTGTTCCATGCTGTTATATTATCATTCTTAGATGTTTTACAATCATCTTATAGCAAATTTATATCAATTTTTGGGACTAACCTATTGACATAGTGCCCAGTGCCAGTTGTTGTTTTTTGCTTTTTTTTACTTCGCAGAATATCAGTACCAAACGGAGTCCAAACGCAGCGAAACTTTTTGGAGAATTTTTTTGGACCAAAAGACACAACATGGGCCAAAGAAGTACCAGAGGGGAGGCCCGAGGTGGGCACAACCCACCTGGGTGTGGGTTGTGCCCCCCTCGGTGGCCTCCCGCATTGCCTCTTCACCCTATAAATCCCCAAATATTCTAGAAACCCTAGGTGAGTCGATGAAACACATATCCAGCCGCCGCAAGTTCCAGAACCACGAGATCCAATCTAGACACCATCATGGAGGGGTTCATCATCCTCATTGGTGCCTCTCCGATGATGCGTGAGTAGTTCATCATAGACCTACGGGTCCGTAGGCAGTAGCTAGATGGCTTCCTCTCTCTCTCTTGATTCTCAATACAATGGTCTCTTGGAGATCTATTTGATGTAACTCTTTTTTGTGGTGTGTTTGTTGGGATCCGATGAACTTTGAGTTTATGATCAGATCTATATCCATGAATATTATTTGAGTCTTCTTTTGATCTCTTATATGCATGATTATTTAAAGCCTTATATTTCTTCTTTAAATCTTTGGTTTAGTTAGGCCAACTAGATCAATTTTTCTTGCCATGGGAAGAGGTGCTTTGTGATGGGTTCGATCGTGCGGTGTTATTTCCCAGTGACAGAAGGGGCAACAAGACACGCATGTATCGTTGCTATTAAGGATAACAAGATGGGGGCTATTCCTACATGAATAGATCTCGTCTACATCATGTCATCGTTCTTATTGCATTACTCCGTTTCTCCATGAACTTAATACACTAGATGCATGCTGGATAGCGGTCGATGTGTGGAGTAATAGTAGTAGATGCAAGCAGGAGTCGGTCTACTAATCTTAGACGTGATGCCTATATATTGATCATTGCCTTGGATATCGTCATAATTATTCAATCTTCTATCAATTGCCCAACAGTAATTTGTTTACCCACCGTGTGCTATTTTCTTGAGGGAAGCCACTAGTGAAATCTACGGCCCCCGGGTCTATTCTTTATCATATTTGCTTTGAGATCTATTTTTATTCGCTTTTATTTTCAGATCTATTATTCCAAAAACCCAAAAATACCTTGCTGCACTTTTTTGTTACTTATTTTATTTCATGTTTTATCGAGATCTATTTATCCAATCTACACAATTTTTATCCCGTCAACTTGACAATTTCTGGCGCCGTTACCCGTAGAGGGATTGACAACCCCTCATAAGCGTCGGGTTGCAAGTATTTATTCTTTGTGTGCAGGTACCGTTTACATAGTGTTTCTTAGTTCTCCTACTGGATTGATACCTTGGTTTCATAACTGAGGGAAATACCTACCGTAGCTGTACTGCATCATCCCTTCCTCTTTGGGGAAATACCGACGTAGTTCAAGCGACATCAACGCTTTACACCAATATGACCTAAGCGGCAGTGCCACAAATATGTGGTACCATCATTATTAACTTTGCATCTTTTGGCATCAATATTATGAATATGTGTATCACTACGATCGAGATTGAACAAGAATAAACCATTCACAAGGGGTGCATGACCATAAAAGATATTACTCATATAATTAGAACAACCATTATTCTCTTACTTAAATGAATAACCGTCTCGCAATAAACAAGATCCAGATATAATGTTCATGCTCAATGCAAGCACCAAATAACAATTATTTAGGTTTAAAACTAATCCCGAAGGTAGATGTAGAGGTAGCGTGTCGACAGCAATCACATCAACCTTGGAACCATTTCCAACGCGCATCGTCACCTCGTCCTTAGCCAGTCTTTGTTTATTCCGTAGCCCCTGTTTCAGGTGACAAATATGAGCAACCGAACTGGTATCAAATACGCAGGCGCTACTACGAGCACTAGTAAGGTACACATCAATAACATGTATATCAAATATACCTTTGTTGACGTTGCCAGCCTTCTTATCTGCTAAGTACTTGGGGCAGTTCCGCTTCCAGTGACCATTCCCCTTGCAGTAGAAGCACTCAGTCTGAGGTTTGGGTTCAGCCTTGGGTTTCTTCACGGGAGCGGCAACTGCTTTACCGTTCTTCTTGAAGTTCCCTTTCTTTCCCTTGCCTTTTTTTGAAACTAGTGGTCTTTTTGACCATCAACACTTGATGCTCCTTCTTGATTTATACCTCCGCGACCTTAAGCATCGCGAAGAGCTCGGGAAGTGTTTTCTCCATCCCTTGCATATTATAGTTCATCACAAAGCCTTATAGCTTGGTGGCAATGATTGGAGAATTTTGTCAATAACCGAGTCATCTAGAAGATTAACTCCCAACTGAGTCAAGCGGTTCTGCAACCCAGATATTCTGAGTATATGCTCACTAACATAACTATTCTCCTCCATTTTATAGCTAAGGAACTTGTCGGAGATGTCATACCTCTCGACCCGGGCATGAGCTTGAAATACCTATTTCAACTCCTGGAACATCTCATATGCTCCATGGTGCTCAAGACGTTTTTGGAGCCCCGGTTCTAAGCCATAAAACATGGCGCACTGAACTATCGAGTAGTCATCAGAACGTGCCTGCCAGATGTTCACAACATCCACAGACGACGCTGGAGGGGATGCGTCACCTAGTGGTGCATCAAGGACAAGCCTTCTATGCAGCAATGAGGATAATCCTCAAGTTACGGACCCAGTCCGCGTAGTTGCTTCCATCATCTTTCAACTTAGCTTTCTCTAGTAACGCATTAAAATTCAAGGGAACTACAACGCAGGCCATTGATCTACAACACAAATTTTGCAAAGACAATTAAGACTAAGTTCATGATAATTTAGTTCAATTAATCAAATTACTAATGAACTCCCACTTAAATCAACATCCCTCAAGTTGTCTAAGTGACACATGATCCAAATCAACTAACCCATGTCCGATCATCATGTGAGATGGGGTAGTCATCAATGGTGAACATCTTCATGTTGATCATATCTACTATATGACTCATGTTCGAACTTTTGGTCTCCTGTGTTCCGAGGCCATGTCTGTACATGCTAGGCTCGTCAAGTTTAACCCAAGTATTCTGCATGTGTAAAACTGGCTTACACCCGTTGTATGCGAACATAGAGTCTATCACACCCAATCATCATGAGGTTCTTCGAAACGATGAACTTTTGCAATGGTGCATACTCAGGGACAACACAATTTCTCGAAATTAAGTGAAGGGATCATCTTATAATGCTACCGTCATTCTAAGAAAAATAAGATGCATAAAAAGGATAAACATCACATGCAATCAATATGTGACATGATATGGCCATTATCATCTCGTGCCTTTGATCTCCATCTCCAAAGCACCAGCATGATCTCCATCGTCACCGGCATGACACCATGATATCCATCATCACGATCTCCATCATCGTGTCGTCACGTGGTCGTCTACGCCAACTATTGCTTCTACAACTATTGCTAACGCATAGCGATAAAGTAAAGCAACTACATGGCGATTAGTAAATTAAAGACAACCCTATGGCTCCTGCCGGTTGCCGTACTCATCGACATGCAAGTCGTGAACCTATTACAAAACATGATCATCTCATACATCAACATATATTACATCACGTTTTGGCCATACCACATCACAACATGCCCTGCAAAAACAAGTTAGATGTCCTCTACTTTGTTGTTGCAAATTTTACGTGGCTGCTATGGGCAACTAGCAAGAACCGTTCTTACCTACGCAAAGCCACAACGGTGATAATCAATTTTCCTTTTAACCTTCTATAAGGACTGCCTTCGTCAAATTAGATTAAACTAAAGTAGGAGAGACAGACACCCGCTAGCCACCTTATGCAAAACAAGTTGCATGTTAGTCGGTGAAACCGTTCTCAAGTACGAGGACATGTAAGGTTGGTCCGAGTCGCTTCATACCACAATACCGCCGAATCCAAATAAGACAAGAGAGGTAAGCAATTTGAGCATCAACGCCCACAACTCTTTGTGTTCTACTCGTGCATATACATCTAAGCATAGACCTAGCTCATCATGCCACTGATGTGGAACGAAGCATGAAAATCAAAAAAACTCCTATGAACACCCAAGATCTATCCAGGAGAAGCATAGCAATGAGAGGGGAGAGTGTGTTTATGTACCCTCGTAGAACGAAAGCGGAAGCGTATATAACGCGGTTGATGTAGTTGTACTCTTCGCGATCCGATCACGATCCAACCGATCTAGTGCCGAACGGACAGCACCTCCGAGTTTAGCACACGTGCGGCTCGATGACGTCTCCTCCGCCTTGATCCAGCAAGATAAGGTAGAGAAGTAGATGGGATCACAACCAGCATGACGGCATGGTGGTAATGGTGGTGGTGGAGCTAGTTCACCAAGGCTTCACCAAGCGCTACTAGAACGAGGACGGAGTAACGGGAGAGAGAGGGGCGCCAAGGGCTTGGTGTGTCCTCTTGGGGCGCCCCTCCCCTCTATATATAGGTGGAGGGGCATGGGGAATAGCCCCTCCAAGCCCAAGGGCACAGCCAAGGGGGAGAGGACTTGGACTCCAAGTCCGATCCTATTCCTACTAGGACTCCCCTTTTTTTCCTTCCCTAGCCACATGGGCTTTTCAGGACTTGGTGCGCCTAGCCCAATAAGGCCAAGGCACCTCCCCTCAGCCCATGCTAGGCCTTGGGTCATGGTGGACCCACTTGTCGACTTCCGGACCCCTCCGAAATCCTCCGGAACCTTCTAGAAGCTTCACGGTACAATACCAAAAAAACTGCACCTTTTTTCGGAACCCAAAATATGACTTCGCATATATAAATCTTTACCTCTCGACCATTCCGAGACTCCTCGTGATGTCCCGGATCTCATCTAGGACTCCGAACAACATTTGTTTACCAATCATCAAATATCCCAATACTACTAGCGTCAACGAACGTTAAGCGTGCGACCCTGCGGGTTCGGGAATCATGTAGTCATGACCGAGACACCTCTTCAGCCAATAACCAGTAGCGGGACCTAGATGCCTGTCACAGCCCTATAGGTTTATCCTTTACTTGACTTTGCATGTTCCTCATGTCATCATGTTTAAATTTTTGAAACTTGAAGTGGGGATTGATCCAACCCTGGCACCCCTCTGAAATATCAGGTTCAACTGAACCCAAAATGCCGTTCACAAAAGTTCATCATTTTTGGATTGGTCTAGAACCTCTACCAAAAATGGTGCACATTTTTCTAGGTCACTTTGGATTTTTGAATTAAATCATAAGGTATTTGCATTTGGACATTTAAATGCTATAAATATTTTTAAATGTCAAAATAATCTTGAAAGCATTTGAGGGCTGTTGGAAATAATTTCAGAAGTGCCCACAATTATTTTCATGATTTTATAATGTGGTTTAGCATTTTTACTAAACCAGAAACAAATAACAGAAAAAGAAAAAGGAAACTAAAACAGAAAGAGAGAGAGAGAGAGAAAGGCTAGAGGCCACTTACCTGCACTAGGCCGGCCCACCTGGCCTGGTGCCAGTCACCCCCTACCTTTGCCAGTAGGCAGAGGGGGGACAGCGCACGTGCGCCCGAGCTCACCACGTAGCTCCCTGCTCGCCTGCATCGCCTGGACAGCGCGGTGACGCCACGAAACGCCTCCTCGGTGCCGCCCCGAGCTCCCCGACACCTCACTCTCCCCCCTGCTCTCTCTCTCTCTCGCCCTCTGATCGCCATGGCCGACGCCGCCGCGCCCGCGGCATCGTGAAGCCGCAGCCACCGCCGCTCCCTCGTCGCCTCGACGTGCCCATGAGCTCCCCCGACGTCCGCTACGCCAAGCCAGTCGAGCCCCGAGCGCTCGCACGCCCTACATCACCCTCTGCACCGCCGTCTTCGCCGCCTCTGCCCCAAGATCGCCAGCGCCCGCATGACCTTATCAGCCCCTCCTCGAGCTCGCCAAGACCACCGTCGACTCCGCCGTGAGCTTCTGCTCCTTCTCCCCCTCTCCGTTCTCTCCCTCGTGCACCCTAGCCACCACACCGTGCTCACCCGCACGCGCCGCCGCCTCTGCTCGCCGCCGACGTGTCTCCGGCCACCTAACGGCCCGGCCGTCGTGCCCAGCTTGCTTCCCGCACCGCGTAGAGCCCGTAGGTGCCCCGCACGAGCCGCCTCGCCCACCGTAGCCTCGACCCTGAGCTCACCTGAGCTCCGGCAACCGCCAAGGTCGACGCCGGCGACGACTCCGGCCACCCCTGGCCCAACCACCACCACCACTCGACGTGGACGAGCGTCCGCATCACGTAGATACCCTCCGCCGGCCATTTGGTCGCCAGAGGAGGAAACCCGCACCTCGCCGCCGCGTCTAGCCTCGCCGACGTCGAGCCGCCGGTGGATTAGCCTCGGTTTGACTAGGGATTTGACCCCCTGGGTCACTGACATGCGGGCCCCGCCCTGCTAATTAACCTAGGTTAGTGCTAATTAAATTAGGTTAGTTTAGTTAGAAACTGACAAGCGGGCCCCACTGGTCAGTTTGACCTGGGCTGGCCCGTTGACTCGCTGATGTCATCCTGACGTAGTGCTGACACAGTAATTCATTTTCTGGAACTAGTTTAATTCTAAATAATTAGAAAATCCAGAAAAATGCCTAAACTTCTAAAAAATCATAGAAAATCAACCGTAACTCCAAATGGAATAATTTATATATGAAAAATTATCAGAAAAATCCAATCTATCCATTGGTACTGGTTTCATGCATGATAAAGCAACTTAACCTTGCTGTATATATCAAAACATGTTAATGCACTTTGGAAATTCATAGTTTGAATTTGAATTTGAACCTTTGGTTCAAATCAACCCAAACCCTTCTGTTGCTAGCTGCATTAGCTCAAATCACAGCATATTGCCATGTCACATTCATGCATCATATTGTTGCATTGCATTGATTGTGTTCCTTCTCTGTTTTCCGGTGTTGTTCCCTCTCAGTGGACGTTGTTCTGACGTTGTGATCGTTGACACCGATGAAGAGCTATACTATCTTTAGAAGTGCCAGGCAAGCAACCCCCATTGAGCATTCCGATACAATCCCACTCTCTTGCTCTTGCTCTCTTTTACTGCATTGGGACAACAACGATTCAACTGTTACATACTGCGGTAGTTGAACCCCTTTCCTCTGCATGACCTGTCTTTGCCACAGTAAATAGTTGAAACCCACTAGCATGAGTAGGAGTTGTTTGAGCCATGATGTGCCTACTCATCCATGTTTTTCTTGTTATGCCTGCTATGCTTAGAGTTGTGTCGGGTCTGATTCATCTGGGATGGATTGGAATGGTGTGAACATGTCCTACTGTTGAGAGCTAAGTGTGTGAACACGATTTGGTAAAGGTAGCGATGAGAGGCCATGTAGGAGTACATGGTGGGTTGTCTCGTAGAAACCGTCCTCAGGAACTGAGTTCCGTGTTTGTGATCCAAGAACAGTTACTACCACGCGTTGGGCCCGAAACCAATGGACCGTCTTGGCTTATTAATCGCCTTGTCCTCTATCCAGGAGTTGCAAGTAGTTTTTGGTGTTTGTAATATACTGGAGGTCGTGCACAGCGCTGACCCTAGGGGTGGGCTGTGACGTGGCAGGTATGTGGCCCGATGTACCGAGACGCCTGTTTGGTGCCTCGGGAACCTTGCACACATCGTTCGGGGCCGTAGTGGAAACCTCGGTCGGACTCCCTGCGGATGGAACCAGAATAGGCGATAAACCTGGACTAGAGACTTGTGTGGTTAGTCAGGTCGTGGCCGACACCCTCACTGGGCTTCCGCTTGAAGGTTGCCGAGTACATGTCGTGTAAACGGCGATAAGTGGTGAGAGCGTGTGTGAAGAAGTACACCCCTGCAGGGTTATAAATGATCTATTCGAATAGCCGTGTCCGCGGTAATGGACTACTGGGTTGCTTATGCAGTTCATAGACAAGTGAAAGTGGATACTCTAAAATGCACAAGATAAGCGTGAGTGCTATGGATATCCTTCTCGTAGGGAGACGGGAGCGGATCCATAGTGGTGTATTGATATGGTGAATATGTGGACTCGTGTGCGCCACCTCAAAAGAGTTACCAGCAGTCGTAGTACAGGATAGCCACTGAGTCAAAGCTGGCTTGCTGCAGTCAAACTCCACCACCCTTTGTTGATACTGATGCATGAGTAGTTAGTTCTGATGTAAGTCTTGATGGGTACATTTGTACTCACATTTGCTTAATTTATGTTTTGCAGAGGAGACTTCAGTCTCACTAGTAGTTCTGCGTGGACTTCGACGTTTTAGCTTGTTACCTCAGCTACGATCTTATACCCTTGGGAGGGTCTTATAGATAGTCAGGCTCTAAGGCCTTCTTTCTTTTCAGATGTCTGTACCCAGACATGTTTATGCTTCCATTGCCTGTATGCTCTGTATGTTGGGTCATGTGACCCCTGTTTGTAATAAATTCTATGACGGCTCTTCTGGGCCTTTATCTATATGAGTTGTTGAGTTATGTTGTGATGCCATGTTGTATCTATACATATCATGCATGTTATGCGTACATGTAACGTGTATTGGTATGTGTGGGATCCGACAATCTAGTTGTTTATTCTTGGTAGCCTCTCTTATGGGGAAATGTCTCCTAGTGCTTCCACTGGGCCATGGTAGCTTGCTACTGCTCCGGAACACATGGGATGATCGGCATGTGTCCTTCTTTGCTCCTGTGTCTGTCCCTTCGGGGAAATGTCATGCGGTGTTTTACTGGAGTCCTTGTAGCTTGCTACAGCCCGGTTTCACTCGCTGCTAACCGACACGTGCATTGCTGGGTCATGTATGCATGTCCCTGTAAGTTAGTGCCACCTTGGGATTACGACTAGTCATGTCGGCCCGGGTTCTCTGTCATATGGATGCTAGCGACACTATCATATACGTGAGCCAAAAGGCGCAAATGGTCCCGGGCCAGGTAAGGTGGCACCCGTGGGGATACCGTGCGTGAGGCCGCAAAGTGATATGATGTGTTACATGCTAGATCGGTGTGACTTAGGATCAGGGTCCTGACAATGCCCATATTGATTCCTACATATTCCACGAAGATCTTTTATCAGTTGAACCACGATGTCAAGGATTCGGTTAATCCCGTATGCAATTCCCTTTATCCGGCGATATGTTACTTGTCGGGACACGACACCTATGGGATCCCGAGAGACCCCTTTACGATTCGGCGGGGGGAGAGGTATACGCAAAGAGCAGAACCAGTGATCGACGCGTGAGGTTTTTACCCAGGTTCGGGCCGCTGATCAGCGTAAAACCCTACTCCTGCTTTGTGTTCTTATTGATGCTCTTGAGCCCAGCCTTCAGGAGCGCTCGCAATGAACAGTACGTTCAAAGAGCAGCTACGCATGCAGAATGGGCCAGAAGTTCTTCTCCTCTGTAGCAGTTGCCTTGGGCCTCCTTTTATATGCTCAAAGGGGTCTCCACAGTGGCAAAATGTATATACATTGAGGTGTAAAGTAGCTACAGGGTATCATACCTAACCCCTGACGGATTAGGACGAGCGCATTTAATGCACCGTGAGGTGTCCGTTTAGGTGTCCTCACTTTCTTGGGGATGGAAAAAGGGGCCATCCCATCAGCACCGCTTAAGCTCTCCTCCACTGGCATGCCGCCACGCATCCAGGGAAGGAGCCAGAATGTCAGACTCGTTACTGTGCCGAAGCGGTGGCACAGTGGCAGAATCTCGCCAGGCGCCGAATCTTGCTGGGCACCAAGCCTTGCCGGACACCAAGCCTTGCCGGGCCCCAAAGGCCATCCCGGCAAGGATCTTGCCGGGGAGGCTGGCCTTCGGATTTCAGTCCTGCTTATCTGTTGATCCTTAGATCTCTGACTTGATGATTTCCTTGATGGCTTGAATAGACCTCGAGCTGATCCCGGCAAGCCTTGCCGCAAGGATGGCTACAACTGCCCGTGCACAAGTACGGGGTACTAGTGGCCCAATACTTAGTACACCGATAGGAGCCCCCGGGCCTAGGCCATACACGAGTGCGAGGCATTGTTGGGCTAGGCCCAAACAGTGCACGGGCATGCGTGGCAGGGAATTAACTGCTCGTAAATATCTCATTTTACTGTGCCTCCCACTACGCGCACGGAGCGCGCGACGTGGGAAGCGTGCCAAAAAGGCTGCAAACTGTCTCGTGCCCATAGAGGCGCATTCATATTGGGGGATAAACAAGGTGGCCCCGCTCCTTCCCCATAAAAAGGAGAAGTCGCGGAGGCGCAAACCTATTTACCCCCCTCTTCTTCCCAATCTGGCCATCGCCATCACCTTCCTCTTCTCGAGCTCAGAGCGAAACCTTTTTCCTCTTCCGCCCGCTGCTCCCGCGCTCGCTCCGCCCCCTGCTTCCGTCCTCACAGTCGCCATGCCGCCCAAGGCCAGCAAAGGCAAGGGCACGGACAAGGAGGCGAAAGCCGAAAATCCGGAGAGCGAACTGGTGAAGATGCGGAAGAGGCTCGTCGTCTTCCCTCCGACGCTCGACGTCGAAACTTTGAAGGGGCGATACCAATGCATGTGGGCGAAGGGAACGCAAGTTCACCCCGCCACACGCGTAATCCCAGGTGCTCGTTCCAAAGGTGGATCGGACAGATACCCCTTCTTCACTGCATATTTCTATTGCGGGCTCTGTCCCCCCTTTTCCGATTTCTTCAATGACATCATGTACACATACGGCTTCCGCCTTCTTGATTTCACGCTGAATGCCGTATTTTGCATGTCTATCTTTGCCCATCTCTGTGAGAATTTCGCTGGCGTGATCCCCAATTCTGCTCTTTTCCGCCATTATTTCTACCCTCGTATCCAAAAAGGAGAGGCTCTCTCTGGATCTATTGCCTGGATTCCAAGGGCTTGGAACAAAGAGATATACCCAGAGGGAGTTTACCGCGAAAAGTGGGACGAGTGGCGGGCCGAATGGTGCTGGATCCAGGAAGCAGATCCTCATCCTTTTTGTCATCCCCGGCGACAAAAGGTGGTCCGCGGCAAGGATTGGGGCGATCTCGCCGCAGAAGACGAGAAGCTCACAATCGCCACTACCAGGATCCTTCGCTTGAAGGCTGCCGGGCTGACAATGGAGATGATCGGCTTCGACTTTCTCCGCCGCCGCATCGCCCCTCTGCAGAACAGGGGGAGGCCACCCTGGGAGTACAAGAACGCGGCAGATGTCATGAGGCTGCGCCCCGGGCTGAACAACAATCTGACCGCTATGCAGCTTGGCGCTCTCCGCCAAAAGTTATTCCAGCGCGAAGACAAGCACCGGCTGCCGGCAAGGATCGTCCCTTGTGCAACAACTCTGCCTTGGGGTCAATCATTGCCTTCTAGCCGATGTTCAACGCCCACGGCCTTGACCCGACCTGGGTCGAGCCAAGCGAGGAAGAAGCGTAGAAGTTCTTTGACAATTTGACGGAGAAGCCTATCCGGCAAGAGTCAGATCTTATCCGTGCCACCACTGATCAGGAGGTAGCCTACATCGCTACCAGAGTGGAGGAAGTGAATCTTGCCGTGGAGGCCGGCAGCGCTGGCTTCACAGAGTGGGAAGCCAGCGACGCAGAGGTAGTAGTGGAGGCAAAGCCCGCCGAGGAGAACAAGGTTGCCGGAGAAGAAGGCGGCGCAGCCGCCAAGAGCTCATCCAGCGAAGACACGGCTGAAGAGGAGACGCGAGAAGAGCCCTCGCCCCCGAAGAAGACAAAGCGTGTCCTTCGGAAAGCTGCATCAGGCATCCCGGCAAGCCAGCCTACTTCGAGCGGCGAATCCCCCGGCAAGAAAGTGGCCGGCAAGACTGGACCGTGGCAGGGGGCTCGTCAACAGCCCACGCGGCGCGCGAGGCCCACACCAGTGACCACTGCTAGGGCGGCAGGAGGGTCTCGTACTACCGCGCCGGAGGCTGCCCCAGCGCCTGCCACAGCCAAGCGGCCTAGGACTCCTCCTCTGCCTCCCCACTCAGACACCGCAACGGAGGTCGACTTCGACATCTCCGGCTTTAGTCCAGAGCGAGAGGAAGAAGAGTGAGTATTAGCCACAGCTTCTACCTTCCAATTTGCATCAATCTTATTGACTTGCTTGTATTGTTTCCGTAGTGACATAGAAACCTTGCTGGAGAGGATGGCGAAGAGGTCAAGGACTTCTACAGGCGACGAGCCCCCGGCGGGCTCCACGAGCGTGCCGGTAACTGTCGTTGCCAGCCCGGAGTCCAGTCCTCAACACAGCCCCCAGCACAGCCCCCAGCGTAAGTTCATCGTCCCTTTTTCTGCTGGCTGGTGCCGAGGCTTTCATTCTTGCTGCTGATATCTTTGGGTTCGCAGGAGAAGTACGGCAACAAGGAGAAGATATCCCCATTGTGCCTCCTTCATCGACCGCTCCGCCCACAAGCACATCCCCGGCAAGAGATCCTGCCGACGAGCCCGTCCGGATTGAGGAGGAGCCGACAAGCACGGGCTCCGGCAACCCACCCCCGGCAACCGGAGTTGCTGGGAGAGGCGAAGCCACCTCTCGACAGCCCGACGCAGGTACTCGATCGCCTCAGAGTGCTTGTTATTCTTTTCCTCTTATCTCTTTATCTTTAGTCACTTCAAAATCCAAAAACTCGATCTTATTCTGTCCTCCTCCTTCGCCCTTCAGAGTTCCCTGTGATGGAACACATGGACGTCGACGCCGTTATCGAGGAGACCGCCAGGGATGCCGCCGCTGAAGCGGACAGGATCACTGCCAGCGAGGCCACCAAGGATGACGTTGTCGGGGCTGGTGATGCTCTTGACGGGGAGGCCGCCAAGACAGCACAAAAGGAAATCGCTGAAGAACCTGCTGAAGAGGGCGATAGGGAGGTCGAGGACCGCACTGACAGCACTCCTGCCGCAGGAGCGCCAGGCGCTGCATCGGCCACAGAGCCCCCTGTCACTGGTGAGGCGGCCACTGAAGACCAGCCATCAACATCTGAAGACCCCTCATCCAGCAAGTATCCCAAGGTTGGCGAAAATCTATTCATCAACTTGCCAGGGACGGCAAGCACCGAGGCACCAGCCGAGGGAGAAATTTTCGAGGAAATTATTGCCGCTGCCGGGCTCGAAGTCGTTGACGATCCCAGCGCTAGCAGCGGCAAGTCTGAAGAGGATCAGCTCCTTCAGGCCATGGGCGAGAACTTCCGCAAACTCCAGGCTCTCCATCATGCCCGAAAAGAGAAGGCGGACTCCAGAATGGCAGTTGTTGAGGCAGCCGAAGCGGATTTTCAAAGGCGCGTCGCACAAATGCAAATCTGGCACGCCGAGGCCCTCCAAGAGCTGGTTGCCGGCCGAGAACAAGTGAGCCAGCAATGGAATGAGATCCTCCTGAAGCAATCAGATATGGAGAAGGCACATGATGAAGCTGTTCAAAGGATTGCTGCCGAAGATGCTCTCCTGACGGGGCGCCGCGTTGCTCTTGATGCTTACGAAGAAGATCTCACCACACGCGAGCAGGCGCTCGCCGCCAAGCTTCGCAGCAAGGATGAGGATATTGAAAATCTTGTCGCGCGGCGGACCCAGGAGCTGGAGCAGAAGCACAAGGAGGCGCTCGAAGCTCTAACTGCAAGTCATGCCGGCAAGCTCAAGGAGGCCGTCGATGCTGCCGAAGCTGTAGAGGCCGCCAAGAACGAGCTGAGCGACAAAGTGAAGAGGCTGGAAACAGATCTCAAAGAGCACGGCAAGGAGCTCTCGACGCTCAAGGGGGACAGGGAAAAAACCCTCCACTCCTTGGCGGAGATGCAAGTTGCCCTGTCTGACAAGACCAAGCAGCTCTCCTGCGCAGCTGATAGTATTGCAGTTCTGGAGCTGAAGCTGACCACGCTGCAGAAGTCCCTCGAGGCCGGCAAGGCCCGTGAGAAGGCCCTACTCAAGGATCTCCAAGGAGAGAGGAACCTGCTCAAGAGCGCCGCCGCTGCCCAAAACGAGTACGAGAAGGGAGTGGAGATCTGGACTGGTCGTCTCATCGCTGCCGCGGAGAAGCTTACCGCAGAACTGTCAACCATGGGCTTGTTGAACTTCAGATATTCTTCCGAGGAAAGAATATCCCCAAGTGCCAGGTTGACGATGTTCTTTGAAAGCATCATCAACGCGTTGAGGGCGCTCCAGTCTAGCCGGGCGACCCAACTGGCGAACGAGACTCGCCGGCTTTGCCGGGCCGTCCTTCGCAAGGTGCTCATCAAGGTGGTGCACAGCAATCCCGGCATCGACCTCTCCAGCGCACTCGGCCATCTGCCAAAGGATGCAAATGTCGAGGCGCTTGAAAAGTGCATCGCGCCAATCCTTGAGAAGGTGGACTCCATCAAAAGGATCGAAGGCCAGCGCAGGGATTGAGTGCTTCTCTCTTATTCTTGCCGCCATCATCTCATGTAAAAGACAATTACGTCTCAAGTTAGAACTGTGGCAACTCACGGATGCAATATAATCTGACTATGTTTAGGCTCATGCTTGCTACTTTCCTTGTCTGATCCCTTTATGTATGGAGTTCATCCTACGCTTACTGAAAAACCTGTCGGCGTGCAACCTGCCACGAGCGCTGGGTGCGGGACTTCAGCAGCCTGCCGGAGGCGCAGCGGCCGGCAAGACTCCTTGGTGTTCTCAATGCAGCCACTTAAATTGTTGAGCGGACTCGAAACAAAATAAGGGTGCGACTGATTACAGCAAGGGTTCCTTCGCGTGCAGATTTTCCATACAAGAATCGGAATCGTCCAAGGAAATAACTTGGTAATTAAAAAAAACTTGTTCTAAGTTTTTAGGACTTAGCTTTCTGGCTTTGTTCTTCCTCCGGCAAGCATCAATTTCGAACGTCACCAACTGGTATTCATGTCTCCCTTCCCCCCCCCCCCTCCGGCAAATGTGCACGCGAGGAATCCTTCTGTCTTTGAGAAAAAGAAAGAAGAGAAAATAAAGGGATGAAACCTTGGCGGTTCGTTAGAACTTACCGGGATCAGGTGTCATACAACATCTTAGACAAACATGCATATATGAATATGAATCATGGGAATCAATAAGGAAATGTACAACACTTAAATTTATTCATCTGTGCTCAGGGTCTGCGCCTGGCTTTGTACAAAGGATCACATGCCTTGCCGGCAAGACTTGTACAAAAAGGTGGTTGCCGGGATCCCCCGGCAACCACGCCTTATGGGTAGAACTTGTGAAGATGTTCGATATTCCAGGAATTGCTTACTGGAACGCCATCTTCGGTCTCCAGGCGGACAGTGCCGGGCCTGGTGACTCGTATTACCCGATAAGGGCCTTCCCACTTTGGCGTCAACTTGTTTGAATTCTTGGCGGACTGAATCCGTCGAAGAACAAGGTCGCCTTCCTCAAGGCTTCGGGCATGAACTTTGCGGCTATGATAGCGGCGCAAAGCTTGCTGGTAGCGTGCAGCTCGCACAGCAGCCTGAAGACGATTCTCCTCAAGGAGCACAGCGTCATCTTGCCGCAGTTGCTCTTGCTCGAGCTCATCATAAGCGAGCACTCGAGGAGATCCGTATATGAGTTCTGTGGGGAGAACTGCTTCCGCTCCATAGACCAGAGCGAAGGGCGTCTGGCCGGTGGCTCGATTAGGTGCCGTTCTGATTGACCAAAGAACCGCCGGCAACTCATCAATCCAGCGTCTTCCGCACTTTTTCAGTCTGTCAAAAGTTCTGGCCCAGAGACCACGCAGCACTTCAGCATTGGCCCTCTCTGCTTGGCCGTTGCTTCTCGGGTGAGCAACAGAGGCAAAACAAATCTTGCCGCCAAGGTCTTGGACATACTGCATGAAGGTGCGACTTGTGAACTATGTGCCGTTGTCGGTGATGATCATGTTAGGCACACCGAAACGGCAAACAATTCCCTTGAAGAACTTGACAGCCGACTGCGCTGTCACCTTCCTCACTGCTTCCACCTCCGGCCACTTTGTGAACTTGTCGATAGCAACGTACAAGTACTCAAAGCCCCCGGTAGCACGGGGGAAGGGGCCCAGTATGTCGAGCCCCCAGACCGAAAATGGCCAGGAGAGAGGGATTGTTTGAAGAGCTTGAGCTGGCTGATGTAATTTCTTTGAATGAAACTGGCACGCTTCACACTTGGTTACTAGTGCAGTCGCATCCTGGAGGGCGGTAGGCCAAAAGAAACCTTGCCGGAATGCTTTTCCGGCAAGCGCTCTTGACCCTATGTGAGAGCCACACATGCCCCCATGTATCTCCGCCAACAGCTCTAGTCCATCCTCCCGAGGAATGCACTTCAATTTCACACCATTTGGTCTCTTTCTGTACAGGACGTCATCGACGAACTTGTACATAACAGACCGACGGGCTACTCTCTCCGCTTCTTCTTGTTCCTCAGGGAGTTCTCCTGTCTGAAGGAAATGGACAATGTGTTGCGCCCATGCTGGAGCCTGAGGCTCGACAACTAGAACTAAAGGCATCTCGTCCGCCGGGGGAACATTTGTCTCGACAGCAAGGGCCTGAGGCCTGCCGGAGCCTGTTGTTCCCCGGCAGGCGTGTCGACCCTGGCAACTTCCTTGCCGGCGGCTCCGGGGAGCTCTGCCGGGAAGTACTGGCCAGAGTTCAACTTTCTTCTCTTTTCTTGCCGCATCGATGGCGCCACGGATGGTTGAATCAATTGGAGCACAAAAGTTCCTGGTTCCACAGGCAACTTGAGGGCAGCACGCTTTGACAGGTCATCAGCAACACTGTTCTCGGCACGAGGGACGTGCTCCATTTGGAGACCGTCAAAGCGCTCTTCCAATTTCCTCACTTCATCTACGTAGGCTTGCATCAATGGACTTTGATAGTTCTTGTTGACCTGCCTGACGACAAGTTGTGAATCGCCTTTGATGACGAGCTTTTTGATACCAAGGTCTGCCGCGATCCTAAGACCGGCAAGCAAACCCTCGTATTCTGCAGTGTTGTTGGTTGAACTCTCCCGGGGAAAATGCATCTGGACTATGTACTTGAGGTGCTCCCCGGTGGGTGCGACAAGCAGCACGCCAGCACCGGCGCCTTGCAGCGAAAAAGCCCCGTCAAAGTACATAACCCATTGCTGATCGGTTTCCTTGTCGGGGAGACTTGTTTCTTGAACTTCTTCGTCTGGCGTCGGGGTCCATTCTGCAATGAACTCTGCCAAGGCCCTGCTCTGAATTGTCGAAGTGCTTTCAAATTTGAGGCCAAAGCTGGACAATTCCAACGCCCACTCCACAATCCTGCCGGTTGCCTCCGGGTTTTGCAAAATCCGTTGCAACGGAAAGCGAGTGACGACGGTGATCTCATGTGCTTGAAAATAATGGCGCAGCTTTCTTGAGGCCATAAGGAGGCCGAAAAGCAACTTCTGCACACTAGAATATCTTGACCTAGCTCCTTGTAAAAGGGAGCTAACAAAATAAACTGGGCGCTGCACCACCTTCTTCTTCTGCACGGGTTCTTCTGTTTGCGCAGATCCTGTCTTGCCGGGATCAACCCTTGCCGGGAAAGATCTTGCCGCGTCACTTGGTGGTCCTGCCGCTGGTGTTGCTTCCTCATCAGCTTCTCTCTGCGCCACCAGCGCAGCACTAACCACTTGATTTGTTGCCGCAAGATACAGCAGCAACGGCTCTTGTGGTTTAGGTGCGACTAGCGTCGGCGGAGAAGAAAGGTATTTCTTCAAATCTTGCAGTGCTGCCTCCGCTTCCGGAGTCCATTTCATTGGACCTACCTTCTTCAAAATTTTGAAGAAGGGCAGGGCGCGCTCAGCAGATTTGGAAATAAACCTGCTTAGAGCAGCAACACAGCCGGCAAGACGACGCACATCCTTGACGCGTCTCGGCGCTTCAATTTTCTCAATGGCTTTGATCTTGTCGGGGTTCGCTTCGATTCCCCGGCAAGATACAAAGAATCCGAGGAGCTTGCCGGAAGGAACACCGAACACGCACTTCTCAGGATTGAGCTTCAAGTTGATCTTGCGCAAGTTTGCAAATGTTTCTTCTAGATCTTGAATGAGCGTTGCTTTATCCTTAGTTTTGACCACTATATCATCCATATATGCCTCCATATTTCTATGGAGTTGTGGCTCAAAACCAATCTGGATTGCTCTGGCGAATGTTGAACCAGCACTTTTCAACCCGAAAGGCATTCGTATGAAACAATACGTACCACATGGGGTGATAAAGGCGGTCTTCTCTTCATCTTCCTTTGCCATAAAAATCTGATGATACCCTGAATAGGCATCAAGGAAGGACAGGAGATCACAACCAACGGTGGCATCCACAATCTGGTCGATGCGCGGCAAGGGAAAAGGATCTTTTGGACAAGCTTTATTGATATCTGTATAATCGATACAAAGCCTCCATTTCCCATTCGCTTTCCGCACTACAACCGGGTTGGCCAACCAGGTTGGATGAAGCACTCCTTTGACCAGTCCTGCCGCCTCCAGCTTCTTAATTTCTTCGGCAATGAATTCTTGCCGCTCCAAGGCCTGTTTCCTCACCCTTTGCTTGACGGGCCGCGCATGAGGACAGACAGCAAGGTGGTGCTCAATCACTTTCCTGGGAACACCGATATGTCAGACGGTTGCCACGCAAACACATCGACATTCGCCCGCAGGAAAGCAACGAGCGCGCTTTCCTATTTGTCATCTAGGGTGGAACTTATGGTGAAAGTTCCCCCCGTTCCGTCCTCCCTGGCAGGCACCTTCTTGGTTTCCGGCGGGGCAGCCTTGGACTTCTTGTTCTTGCCGGTGGAACTCTCTGGTGCGTCCTCGATGGAAGCGCAGCACTCCGAGGAGGTGCGCTTGCCGGAGTTCGCGCCAAGGTTCTTGCCAGTGCCGGTCTTCTTCTTCCCCCCGGGAGTTCCAGCGGCAGGAGCAGATGCCTTGATGGCAGGTGCTGCAACTGCTTCCCGGTAAAGTTGGTCGGCACAGATGAGCGCATCCTTCTTATCGGAATGGATAGTGATGACGCTCAACGGCCCGGGCATCTTCAAAACATTGTACGCGTAGTGTGATGCCGCCATAAACTTAGCCAGCACTGGCCGACCAAGGATCCCAATGTATGACATGGGGATCTTGGCGACATCAAACACCGCCTTTTCAGTCCTGAAGTTAAACTCGCTGCCAAATGTTACCGGCAGCGTGATCTTACCCTTAGGCTGGGTTCTTCCCGGATTGACCCCTTGAAACGTACCCGTTTCCTCGAGGTCTTCGTCGGGAATCTGAAGCTTTGTGAGCACATCTGGTGAGATTAAGTTTAGGCCGGCCCCGCCATCAACTAACATCTTCGTCACCTTGAGGTTGCGAATTGTCAGGGAAACCAACAATGGCAAACACCCGACCGCAGTTGTGCGATCAGGGTGATCCTCGGCGTCAAAGATGATAGGCGTGCTGGACCACTTCAGAGGCCTACATGCATCGGGGGATGGCTCTGCCGCATTAACCTCCAGCATCCACTGTTTAAGTTGGCGGTGGGAAGAATGCAGCGAGGCACCCCCATCAATGCACATAGCCTTCGTAGCCTTCTAGAATTCCTGCTCACTGGATTCATCATCATCTCCTTCTTTATCTCGGCCCCGAGCGGGCCGATCCTTCTGCTGCTTGGCCTTGCCGCGGCGACCCCCTCGGCCACCGCGTTTCTTGCCGGACCCCTCAGCACCATCTTGGGCCTTCTCCTTGTCTCGCCTCTCGTATTCGGCCCTCTGCTTCTCGACAAGCTGCTCAACTTGCCGGCAGTTCTGGAGATCGTGGCCCTTAGTGCGATGGATCTTGCAATACTGCTTGCCGGAGTTCTCCGACTTGTCGGCAGCCGCCAAGGCCTGACAGGAAGGGCACCCGGCAAGATCCTTGCCGGGGTCACCAACCTTGGCCTTCTTGGCGGCGCCAGGGTTGCCGGATTCCTCGACAGCAAGCACGGCCTTGCTTCCGCACTTCCTGTTTTGCCGCCGGCCTTTTCTTGACGGAGCCGCGGCATCTTCTTCTTCTGATTCGCCCGCCGCGCCAACAACTTTGCCAGGGAGTCTCCTCCCTTCTTCAGCTCGAGCGCACTTGTCGGCCAAAGTGTAAAGCTCGGCAATACTCCTGACTTTGTTCATTGCCAGCTCTTCCCGCATCCTGTGGTTACGCACGTTCTGATGGAACGTGCTAATGACAGCGGCAGGATGAACGTCAGGAATATTGTATTGCACCCGGCTGAATCTCTGCATAAACTTGCGCAGGGACTCGCCCTCCTTCTGAGGGATGATGTGCAAATCACTCTCTTGGCCAGGAGCTTGGTGGCCTCCAACAAAGGCGCCAACAAACTGATGGCACAGATCTGACCAGGAAGAAATAGAATCCTCCGGCAGATGCACCAACCACGACCTGACGTTGGGTTTGAGCACCAACGGGAAGTAGTTGGCGAGTATCTTGTCATCTCGGCCCCCGGCAGCTTGCACCGCAATGGTGTAGATGCTCAGGAACTCCGAGGGATGGGTCTTGCCGTCATATTTCTCCGGGACCTCTGGCTTGAAGGTTCGGAGATTGGGCCACTGGACTTGCCGCAGCTCACGGGTAAACGCTGGAGGTCCTACCTCGTAAGGCAAGTCTCCTACGTTCCCTGGCACAGGCTCGTCGACAACCGGCCCCGCGCGCTTATCAGACTGATAGCGCGCTTCCCGTCGCTGCTCGATGGTTGTTCAAGCGTCCTCCTTGCCTCATTCCTGGAGAACCAGACGCTGATCACGGCGCATCCGTGGATCGGACGACGCCGTGGAAACTTCTTCATGGCGGTCGACTTGTTGAGTTGTCGGCCGCCGCTGATGCCGCGGAGGGGAGTGCACTGTAGTTGCACCACCTTCGGTTTTCTCTACACCGGCTCGCGCCGGATCGATGGGCCCCCGCAGAGAGGGCCCTGCCTCTTGCGGTCCATCCTTGTTAGCGAAGCCGATAAGGCTTTGGATAGTAGCTCGCCACTCCTCCATCTTCTCCGGGGCAGGAGGAAAATCGAGGAGCAGTTGTGCACGTGCCAAGGCTTCCGCTGGCGTAGGTGGCGGCGACAAGTGCGAGGTACATGAGGTGCTCTGACTCCTAACTAAGTTAGAAGGAGCACCGCCACGGTCACGCGACCGCGCACCACCTCCGCCGGCAGCTCAGTGTGCATGCTGGTATCGCGCATCTTGGGATCTATGCGCAGAAACCTTTTCGTGGGGACGCCCCGAACCATCAGCGCCATGATGTCGCCCATCTTGCGCAACCTGAGTAGGTCGCGAGGGCTGCGCTGGCGTGGGAGCCCCAGCAGGCGCCCTTCGATCCCTAGAGTTAGTTGTGCCACCCGTAGGCAACACAACACCATCTCTAGATCCAGCGGCGTGCAAGTTACCGCTGCCACTGCGAACGATACCGCTCGCTTGGCTTGGGTCACCAGAACGCCACGGGGGTTCTAGTCTTCTTCCTTCTGTACCCACACCGTCGCCTGTTTGCGAAGGCGCAGGCAAAACGGATCCAGACGGTTGCGCTGTCGCAGCGCTCTTCTTCTTGGGCGGCATGATGATGAAGATGATGAAGGAGCTAGGGCGCTGAACACCAGATCAGGTTCACGCAACCTTCAATCCCCTACCTGGCGCGCCAAAGATGTCGGGACACGACACCTATGGGATCCCGAGAGACCCCTTTACGATTCGGCGGGGGGAGAGGTATACGCAAAGAGCAGAACCAGTGATCGACGCATGAGGTTTTTACCCAGGTTCGGGCCGCTGATCAGCGTAAAACCCTACTCCTGCTTTGTGTTCTTATTGATGCGCTTGAGCCCAGCCTTCAGGAGCGCTCGCAATGAACAGTACGTTCAAAGAGCAGCTACGCATGCAGAATGGGCCAGAAGTTCTTCTCCTCTGTAGCAGTTGCCTTGGGCCTCCTTTTATATGCTCAAAGGGTCTCCACAGTGGCAAAATGTATATACATTTAGGTGTAAAGTAGCTACAGGGTATCATACCTAACCCCTGACGGATTAGGATGAGCGCATTTAATGCACCGTGAGGTGTCCGTTTAGGTGTCCTCACTTTCTTGGGGATGGAAAAAGGGGCCATCCCATCAGCACCGCTTAAGCTCTCCTCCACTGGCATGCCGCCACGCATCCAGGGAAGGAGCCAGAATGTCAGACTCGTTACTGTGCCGAAGCGGTGGCACAGTGGCAGAATCTCGCCAGGCGCCGAATCTTGCCGGGCACCAAGCCTTGCCGGACGCCAAGCCTTGCCGGGCCCCAAAGGCCATCCCGGCAAGGATCTTGCTGGGGAGGCTGGCCTTCGGATTTCAGTCCTGCTTATCTGTTGATCCTTAGATCTCTGACTTGATGATTTCCTTGATGGCTTGAATAGACCTCGAGCTGATCCCGGCAAGCCTTGCCGCAAGGATGGCTACAACTACCCGTGCACAAGTACGGGGTACTAGTGGCCCAATACTTAGTACACCGACATTACTTGCCCGAGATTCGATCGTCGGTATCTCCATACCATTTCAATCTCATTACCGGCAAGTCTCTTTACTCATTCCATAATACAACATCCCGTGACTAACTCGTTAGTCACATTACTTGCAAGCTCTTTAAGATGTTGTATTACCGAGAGGGCCCAGAGATATCTCTCCATCATACGGAGTGACAAATCCCAGTCTCGATCCATGCCAACCCAACAAACACCTTCGGAGATACCTGTAGAGCACCTTTATGATCACCCAGTTACAAAGTGACGTTTGGATACACACTAAGTATTCCTCCAGTGTCAGGGAGTTACACGATCTCATGGTCTAAGGAACAGATACTTGACATGAAGAAAGCTATAGCAAATAAAATAAATGATCTGATGCTAAGCTTACGATTGGGTCTTGTCCATCACATCATTCTCCTAATGATGTGATCCAGTTATCAAATGACAACTCATGTCTATGGTTAGGAAACCTTAACCATCTTTGATCAACGAGCTAGTCTAGTAGAGGCTCACTAGGTACACTGTGTTGTCTATGTATTCACACATGTATTTAAGTTTCCGGGCAATACAATTCTTGCATTAATAATAAACATTTATCATGAACAAGGAAATATGATAATAACCAATTTATTATTGCCTCTAGGGCATATTTCTAACAGGATCACCTAGAGTGCAAGCTTTTGAAGAAGCAGATCAAGAAGAGATGAGGCAAGATGATGCCACACTCCTCGAGGAGGATTATTTTCAGGTTGTTGTCCGTGTTGCATGGTACCAGCAAGCTTTGAGCCGCTATCATAGCCGCAAAGTTCATGCCGGGAAACTTGAGGAAGGCGATCATGTTCTTCATCGGATTCAGTGCGCGAAGGGATCAAACAAGTTAACACCAAAGTGGGAAGGCCCTTATCAGGTAGCTCAAGTCACCAGACCTGGCTCAATCCGCCTAGAGACTGAACATGGCACTCCAGTGCAGAACCCATGGAACATTGAGCATCTTTGCAAATTCTACCTGTAAGGCACGATTGTCGGGCTGCCTGGCAACCTCTTTTGTACAAGTTGGCCGGCAAGGCATGTAATCCTTTGTATAGAGCCGGGCGCAGAACCCGTGCGTAGTGAAATAAAGTTAAGTGTTTCACAACTTTTTGTCAAAGTACATATTTACTATATGTTGCATGAAATGTTGTGTTACATTTGCAATCTTGTATGAAATGATTAACGAGTCGTCAAGGGTTCTAGCCTACTCATTTCTCTCTTTTTTCTTTAAAAGCATAAGAGTTCCTTGCGTGCAAGTTTCCCGGGGGTAGTACTGGTGTAGAAACCAATGACATTCAAGTTATCATAATGACAAGAAGTACATCAAAGAAAGCTAAGTTGCAAAACTTTGAAACAAATTGCTTTGTTGTTACTGCTACCTTTCCTTGAACAATTTTTGTCTTTGTATGAAAAACCTGCACACAAAGGAACCTTGATGGGATTGGTTGCACTCTTATTTGTTTCGAGTCTGCTCAGCAATATAAGCAGTTGCACCAAGACCGGTAAGTGTTAACTTGCCAGGAAGCGGCACTTCCGGCAAGCTGCTAAGGACTTGTTCCTCAAGCGCTGTCGGGTAGGGTGTGCGCACTAGCAAGTTTCCGGCAAGCGTAGGGCAAAAACATATACAAAGGCAGAATCACATGAGGAAGGAAGCATACATTCATTCAAGTACATAAATTATATCTTACATAAATAGAAAGACATGTCTAATTAAAATATAAATTGTTCTTTTTACAAGGGTCGCGTCTGATACAAACAAGCACAAGGAGTTTAGTTCCTGAGCTGCCCTTGAACTCTGGTGGCTCCCCCGGAGGCCGTGTCGGCGATCGAAGCGACAAGCTTCTCGGCTTTGCTAGTGTCCGTCCCGACAGGAAGGCTTGTGAAGGCCTTGGAGAGGTTGATGCCGAGGTTGCGGTGCATAATCTTGACGAGCACCTTGAAGAGTATATCCCGAACAAGAATTCGAGACTCACTGGCAAACTTGGCGGCTCGCTCCTTGTGATGTGTGTCCAGTGCAGGAATGATACCATCAAAGAAAAGGGTCAGCGTAGCACTTGTGGCTTGATTGGGGTTGACGGTGAAGCTCCAACTCCCTATGTCCATGGTCGCCAGCTGCACACTGAGGCACTCTAGAATGTTGACAAGCCGATTGGTCTAGAGGGAGAGTGATTCTTTCAACTCTTCGAATTTCTCCTTGGCATCTACCAACAAGACCTTCTCGTTCTCCAAATCGGTCGTCAAGATCTTCTCCCTGGGTTTGGCAGCATCAAGAGACTCCTCCAAGGTGGAAAGCTTCAATTGTAGATCAGCTTTAACATCAGAGGCAGCATCCAGCTCTTTGTTGTTGGACGATAGCGAAGTTTGAAGTTCCGCTAATGTGTGAACTGATTTCTATGTTGACTCCTTGAGAGCAGAGATCTCCTTGCTGTTGGCGGCAAGCTCTTCTTCAAATTTCTTCACCTGAGCTTCCAAGTTCACTTTGGCTGCCTCGGTGGCTTCAGCAGTGCCGACGGCTTCCTTGAGCTTGCCGGCGTGATCCAGTGCTTGAGCATGAATGGCATCTTTGTGGGTCTACTCCAGCTCCTGGGTCCGCTTGGCGAGAAGAACCTGGATTTCCTCATCCTTAGCACATAGAGTGGCGGCCAGCGCATTTTCCCTAGCAACAAGGTCCTCTTCTTGAGTGTCAAGCTGAACTTGGAACTGAATTAGCTTGCTGTTGAGGCTGCCATTTTCCTGTCGGCTTCTTCATGTGCCATTTTGGCCTCAGCTTTTTCCAGGATGAAAGTTTCTCTGTCAACGGCAAGCCTGGCTTCATGGTCCTTGATGTTCTGGACCTTCTCCTCGTACCACATATGCGCCACTTCAATCTTCTCCTTCAGTTTCTCCACACCCATTTCCACGACAAGTTGTCGCATTCGGAGCTTTTCCCACCGCTGTTGTAGTGCCCTTGCACATCATTTAAGCCATTGCCCATGGCCTTCAGGAAGGCAAGATCAGCAATGTTGTCATTGGCGTCGCGCACTTCTTCAGTGCTTCGAGACATGGGGATGACAACTTCATCATCCGTAGTCTCAAGGGCGTGAGCTCCGGCAGCAGACGAGCTGGGGGCTTTAGATTCTGGCTGGGGGTTCAAGAGAATCAAGAAATCTCTTATCGGAGGGGCTTTGGATGTTGATGGTTGGTTGCCAGCAGCCGTCATGGTGTTGTCGATTGCTCCCATATCCACATCTGTGCCAGCGCTTGGTGCTCCTGGGGCAGAAGTGCCACCAATGGCCTTGGCGGCATCATCTATGGCCACCTTGGCGGCCTCCTCTATAGCTCTCTTGTCGGCCTCTACGGTAGCAATTCTGGCAGCCTCATCTGCAGCAGTGTCAGCAGTTTCACTGGCAGCAATTCTAGTGGCCTCTTCTATGGCGCTCTTTCCAATCCCCTCGATGTCAATAGAAACATCCATGTCTTCTGGTGGAGGTGGACCTATGAAGATGAGGAAGAAAACCCAAATAGAAATTCAAATCCAAATTCAAGTTCAAAAAAGTGAAACAAGAGTGGCAATGGAAGAAAAGAGCTCAAGCGAAAGTAGATTACCTCTTTGAGTCTGTTGAGAGGGGCTACTTTCCTCTCCGGCAACATCAGTTGTCGTCGCCTAGCTACCAGCAACTCCACTTACCGGCATGTCCTCGGTGCGGACAGGTTCATTGGAGGAAGTCCTTGTCAGCGAGCTGCTCTCCGGATTGGTGGTGGTCAGGGGCGTCTCCAAAGGATTAGTACTTTGGCGCTCTTCTTCATGACGCCCGCCTTCCACTTCCTTGTCGGCTTTAGTGATGGAGGCGTCTGCAGTGGTACTTGCCAGCAGGTATTCGATGACAACCTCATGTTGGGGGCTGATAACAACAACGCCAGGGGAAGCTGTGCCTTGGTCGATGTTTGATACCAGTTCATCCACCTCCATCACGAGTTGATGAAGAAGGATTGAAGTACTTACTCCTCTTCTTCGTGGTCGCTGAGGTTGGACAGATCCCAATAAATCTCGTCCTCAGCACCAGAAGTTGAAGGTGGTGGTGGTATTCTGGCGCGCTTTGTTCCTGAAGAAGCTGGGGGCTATGAAGTTCCTGCTTCTTCCATGGTTGACGGAGTTGGCTACCGGGAAGATGTGTGCCGAGGTGGTTGCCGTAGAGAAGCTTGGCGCCGAGAAGATTGTTGCCGGGTAGCTTGCTGCCGGGGAACCCGGACAGTTTCCTCTGTGCCGACAAGCTTGTTGCTTGCCAGCTCGGTGCGCATCGTCTTCTTCTTGGATGCCTTCTTCAAGGCTGCAGCCCTTGTACGAGCAGGAGAACAGGGGCTCTTCCTCCTCTTCTTCCTCCTCCACATGCTCCTCGGCATGTTCATCTTCACCTCCATGCTCTTCGGCATGTTCCTCTTCCGCGTGCTCCTCTCATCGCATAACTAACCGTAGCCTTGGAGCAGGTCGCTTTTCTCAATTCTTCTGCCCTCAAGGCAATGAATTCAACCTCATCATCTTTGGTGGGGTGGATCATGTCTTTTTCCTCCCCGTGCGTCGTCTCAGCCAGGTTGAAGAACCACTCATTCACTTCGGCCTCCCTGGGTACCCTCCAGTCTGCCAAGACATCCTTGGCATTGCATGTCGGCATCATTGCCACAATGGAGTCCTTGGCGGTGTTGTTGCACAGGGGGATGACTCCCTCCGGCAAGGTGAAGTTGCACCCCTTAGTAAAAAGCTGGTAAATGAGCCAGTAGTGCTCCATGGCAGTGAGGTTGTTATGGAGGCCTGGATGCAACCGCATCGTGTCAGCGGGGTTTCCATATTGCCAAGCTCGTCAACCCCCTCTCTGCTGCAGGGGAGCGATCTGGCGTCTGGTGAAGTCTGCGCCAACCATTTCAATGGTCAACCCAAGGGCTTTGAGCATCGAGATTCTATCCAGAGCAAGGCCAAGCTTGTTGTCATTGGGGCCCATGTCGCTCCAGCGCTGGTTTCTCTACTTTTTCTTAGTCTTGGGGATGCAGTAAGCCAGGAAGTTTTCTTCCTTGATCCAACACCAATATGGCCTGCATTCGGGCCACTTGATGAGAAGCTTGCCATCAAGATAATGTTTCTTCATCCCTGATCTTGGGATCCAGGTGACACTGCCGGAGAGGGCGTCACGGCTCTCATTCCGGGGGATGAAGAAGTGACAGAAAAGAGGCACATTGAGCACAACCCCCACAAAGTTTTCACAGAAATGTGCAAAAACAGACATGCAAGTGATGGCATTGGGAGCAAAATCTAGAAATCTGAATCCATATGATTTCATGATTTCATCGAAGAAATCTGAGAAGGGGGGACATGGCTCGTAGTAAAAGTATCCGGCAAAGATGTGGTACTTATCAACAGAGGGGGAGACGGTTCCTGGGAGCACCTCCGTGGCTTCATGATCTTTCATCTTCCTCGCCCACACATACGAATATCTGGTGACGAGATCATTGGCCGTCATCACCGGAGGAAAGACGACATTCTCCCTCCGTAGCTTGGCAGCAGCTTTCCTTGCCTCTGCCTCTAGATTGGCCTTCTTCAGTGTCATGGCAACTGGGAGGAGGTGGTTTTGATGGGAAGCGCAAGTGGAGCAGCACGGTGGTGAGGAGCTATGTTCTTGCACAACAAAGAAGAAGATGGGCGTGGCAAGATGGATTGCGAGCGAAGGAACTGGGGAATTGAGCACTGCACTCCCAGATTCCTTTTATGGGGAAGGCGTGGGGGCTAGCTCTTCGTTGCTCGGCGTACATCGCTTTTGCACGCGCACAACCGCTATTTACCGTTTCGCTCCACCTCTCCCATGTCCGCATTTAATGCGCCATCATGGGTGCATAGTAAAACTGATCATTACGACAGTTATCCTCTGCCACATGTGTTTGTGCATTGTTTTGGGCCTAGCCCAACAACTCCTTGCACACGTGTGTGGCCCAGGCCCGGGGCTCCTATCGGTGTATTGAACATGGGTGTTAATACCCTGACTATGCGCGGACAGTTGCAGCCTTCCTGGCGGCAAAGGCTTGTTGGAGGATGGCTTTTATCAATAATCAAGACATGGTAATCAAATCCATGAAGAAGACGCTGAGGCAGGTCGTAGAGAAGTATTAAAGATGTACTGAAGATCAAGACTCAAGATGCCGGCAAGCTACATGCTAACAGGCTTCGGGCGACAACTTCAGGACCGACGAGCCCCGTCCCACTGCTCCACCGTGGCAATGGTTAGAGACTTGCCGACAAATGTCGAGCGGGCAGTTGATTAGGTGAAGCCTTTCGGGACACGTGGCGATGTTGTGGCTGAAGAACAACTTTATTGACACCCGTCCAAGAGGTGTGTCGATGGAATAGAGGCTAGCTGGGCAAGCGGTACAGGTGGAGATGGACTACCTTGCCGGCATTATCCCTCAGCATGACACCTAATGGAGCATTTAATGCTTTTGTCCTAATCCATCAGAGTTAGGTAAGATAGCACTATAGCCACTATCTGCCTTTGTATTTACCATTTTGCCGCTGTGGTGACCCCTTTCATCTATAAAAGGAGGCCCATGGCAACCTTTACAAAGGTTGACACTCCACCCATTTGCACTACGTAGCAGCACTTCCGAGCACCTTACCAGCAAGCTTGCGCTCTCTTGTAACTTGGGTGAAAGATCAAGGATGTCGCCTAGAGGGGGGGTGAATAGGCGCTTTAAAATAATTATGGTTTAGGCTTGAACAAATGCGGAATAAACCTAACAGTTAACTTGTCAAGCACAAAACCTACAACAACTAGGCTCACCTATGTGCACCAACAACTAATGCTAAGCAACATAAACAACTAAGTGATAGCAAGATATATGACAAGAAACAATATGGCTATCACAAAGTAAAGTGCATAAGTAAAGGGCTCGGGTAAGAGATAACCGAGGCACGCGGAGACGATGATGTATCCCGAAGTTCACACCCTTGCGGATGCTAATCTCCGTTTGGAGTGGTGTGGAGGCACAATGCTCCCCAAGAAGCCACTAGGGTCACCGTAATCTCCTCACGCCCTCGCACAATGCAAGATGCCGTGATTCCACTAAGGGACCCTTGAGGGCGGTCACCGAACCCGTTCAAATGGCAACCCTTGGGGGCGGTCACCGAACCCGTACACTTTGGCAACCCTTGGGGGTGGTAACCGGAACCCGTCAAATTGCTCGGCGTGATCTCCACAACCTAATTGGAGACCCCGACGCTTGCCCGGAGCTTTACACCACAATGTTTGAGCTCCGAACACCACCAACCGTCTAGGGCGCCCAAGCACCCAAGAGGAACAAGCTCAAGGGTACCAAGCACCCAAGAGTAATAAGCTTCTCAACTTGTAACTTCCACGTATCACCGTGGAGAACTCAAACCGATGCACCAAATGCAATGGCAAGGGCACACAGAGTGCCCAAGTCCTTCTCTCCCAAATCCCACCAAAGCAAGTAATGCTAGGGAGAAAGATGAGAGGAAGAACAAGAAGGAGAACACCAAGAACTCCAAGATCTAGATCCAAGGGGTTCCCCTCACATAGAGGAGTAAGTGATTGGTGGAAATGTGGATCTAGATCTCCTCTCTCTTTTCCCCCCAAAACTAGCAAGAATCCATGGAGGGATTGAGAGATAGCAAGCTCGAAGAAGGTCAACAATGGGGGAAGAACACGAGCTCAAAGGATAAGGTTCATTGGCGAAGAAGACCCCCTTTTATAGGTGGGGAAAAATCCAACCGTTATGCTCACAGCCCGCACAGAGCGGTACTACTGCTCATGGGAGCGGTACTATCGCTAGGGCAGTGGAAGCCCTTCAAAAAACAACAGAGAGGAGGCAAAAGCCCAGTAGAACCGCCGGAGAGGTACTACCGCTCGTCCTCACGGTACTATCGCTAGGGGTAGCGGTACTACCGCTAAGGGTAGCGGCACTACTGCTTGCGAGCGGTACTAAAAAAATACATCCGTGCCTACCACCGCTGGACTTAATACGAGATTTTGGTCCGGAGCGGAAGTAGCCACGGTAGTACCGCTCTGGAGCGGTAGTAAAAAATTACATCCGCTCCAAGCGGTAGTAGCCGCGGTAGTACCGCTGCAGCCTTTTAAGGACACCAAAACTGCCACAACTTCTGCAAACGGACTCCGAATTCAATGAAACCAAGTTTGTTGGAAAGCTAACGACATGGGCTAACACAATCTTGATAGAAATAACAATAAGAAGCAAATGAGAAAAGGCCCATAAGAAAATGGTGAGAACCCTTCCTCGAATAAGACCGGTAAAACCTCCAACACCGAAAACGCAATAGAAGAAGCATATGAAATCCGTTTTCGACGTACTAGAGCTTGTCACGAAGATAACCACAAGCTCTAAAACCTCAAAAGAGAAAATACAAATAAGAATCAATAAAGATGATGCAAGGATGCAATGGTTTGAGCTCTCGATGAACGATACGATCAAGCTACTCACTTGAGAGCCCTCCTTGATAGTACGGCTATCGATCCTATAACCCGGTCTCCAAACTATCACCATGAGACCGGTAAAATAGAAAACCTATCAAGGGCAAACCTTTGCCTTGCACGAAGTCCACTTGAGCTAGATGATGACGATCTTGACTCCCTCAAGTTGGACCACCTTTCGTGATTGCGTTGGCTCGATGAAGGCTAGTTGATTGTTCCCCCATACTCCACTATGGGTGAGTCACTCTTCGGCATACCTTCACAAGTCCATTGTCACCACAATGGATGGCAAGCTACAAATTTCTTCGTGATGCTCCACTTGAACTTGCACAACACAACCTTGATTTGATGTCATCCTCCATGGGTTGTATGTGATCTTCCTCTTGACGCAAGCCCATGGAAGCAAACCTAACCCCACATAGAACTCTCACAAAGACCATGGGTTAGTACACAAAGCGCAATGGACAATGCTTACCAAACCATGAGATCACTTGATCCCACTCGGTGTATCTTCTACGCTTTGCGTGAAATCTTCTCTCTTCATAAAGATGATGTCTTGAAGATACACATGAATGTTCACACAATCTTCTTCTTCAAGACATGCTAGCATTTAGCTCAACACTCACTAGGCCAATCTTTGGATAGATCCTTGGATACCACCTTGGTCAACACATAAACTTCTTGAAACCAACAAATGGACTTCAAGAAAAGCCTATGGACAGATCCTACGAATATAACTCAACACAACCATTAGTCCATAGAGATTGTCATCAATTACCAAAACCAAACATGGGGGCACCGCATGTTCTTTCAATCTCCCCCATTTTGGTAATTGATGACAATCACTTTCAAGAGAGTTTATATAATGAATTAAGCATCACCATGCAAAGCAACAACTAATAATGCATGAGCATGAGATGCAAAAGCTTAGGAACAAAACCAAAGCAAGAAGAGATAGCTCTAAACTTCTCCACACAACTCTCTAAATTTCTCCCCCATTGGCATCGATTGCCAAAATGGGCAAAAAGCTTAGAAGGCCAATATAATATGTGTTCCTCCATAAATTGTGTATTTCTCAAAATATGAGTGGAATACAATACATATATCCAATGATGAATAGTTGGAGGAAGACAAATTATATTGAGGATCAAAAGATTGCAAAGGGATGATATGGCACAAAGGCATACCAAGAATGAAATTAGCAATCAAAAGATACCAACTGAAATAATCCGACAATGGATCCTACAAGCCACATGGATACAAGATATTATGATATGAGCGAATGAGTGTTCTAAAGAACATAGAGAAGCTCCCCATGATTTGTGCAATATTTAGTTTTGTATTTGGGTACAACATGCACAAAGTAGGATCATCACTCCCCCAAAATCAATAGAAACACACAACAAGTGCAAGTGAGCATATAGGAAACTAAGCCTCGCACTTGCAACAAACACATGGTTGAGCAACATGTAAAAGAGGCAACTTAGGAATAGGCTCAACCAAAACCGATGTGTGTGAGTCAAGGCAATGCACTTGAGAAGACTAATGTATGGATGAGCATTAAGCATCAATATAGTCTTGAATGAATGAGATACACGGTGCAAGGCCTGTCATTCCCGCACACAACTAGCAAATGGGTTCACAAGCTCACTAATAAGCATATAAAGAACCTATGCTTGTGACAACCCGTGGTGAAGATATAAAAGGAAGCTTCGTTAAGAGGAGGGATACCAATTGAATTGGCAAAAGCCTCATCATGACAAGCAAGAGGAAAACAATCTTCACCACAAAAGAGTGCAACAAGATGCAAAGATATAAGATCCACACTCAAGACAAATCCTTTCACGGAGCCACCTAGGAAATACAAAGGAAAGAAAGGTGGACGTGAAAGAATAAGGATATCCACTAAAGATGTAACTTCTCTCAAGTGTATAAGATTCTAGGTAGATGAAAATCATGATGATATCAATCCACAAAGAAGGATGCACACAAGAAATGGTTACTCAAGGAAAGAATAGGATACCCAAACGGAAGTCATAAAATATACTGATAAGATCTTTGCTTGAAAAGCATATAGCGCATGGCTTAATATTATCTTATAGTATATAAATGAGCTTCAACCAAACAAACATCAAAGACATCACAACTATCAACAAGAGATCATTGTTGAGATGCTTTGAGAAGGGAAACAAGTATCACAAGAACTAATCAAGAAATTCATGCCATGATGCAACGTACACAAGGTTGTATGTAAGAAATGTATGCATGAGTAGATACTTGTTACCGAGATAGCATTGGAAGGATGTAGTAGATACCAATTGAATGTAAACGATAGTAGTTCATTGAACGTCCTAGCTTGACTCCAATAAGCACATGGTGACACCACCTTCCTTTTGAATGAGCCGAGCATCCAATGCATCTCTAGTTGTTCCTAGAACAACACCACAAACAAAATGGTACCCAAACTCATTGGGACCAAAGAGTTAGCAAACCAACAATACATATGACAAACTCCACATAAATATGTGCATATAGATATGAAATAGAATTTCATGCACATCTTAGCCAATTAGAGACTTGGTGGAGTTTCCCTTATATATTGGGTCAAAGAAAGAAAGCATGCCAAAGAATGTACATAAGGTAATTATGCATGCTCTAGACTTCGAGGACCAAATCAACACATGGTTGATAGGATCCCAAAAGAAAAGATACCAAGTGAAAATAAGATACTCAAAGAAGAACTTATCACTTGAAGGATACCAAATACAAGATACATCAAGGAATGAGATATCCATTGATACACACTAAAAGGAAGATACCAAACTCCCAAAACTTGTCTTCCACCAACACACACTTGATAAGGATCACAAGATGAGTGTTCTAAAGAAAATAGGATAGCTCCCCCAAGAGTTGTGCATTATAGAGAATTTGCATTTGAATGCAAAATGCACAAGATGGGATCACCGCTTTCACTATATCCATAGACGCACTAGACGAGATCAAGAAATAAACATGATCCACAAGTGGCATAGAAGACAACGGGAGTTGAAACAATCCTAGGCAAGAGATAAGGCAAATAAAACCAAAGGCCAATGTAAAGATGATCAACAATTTCTACCACATAAATGATTAACAATTGTCAAGAGACAAGAAGTATTTGGAAATAATTCCCGGTGGTAGATTCCAAAGATATCCATCATCATCTTCACACCAAAGACAAAAGCAAATTACAACTTGTAGAGCTAACATGCCACCTAGGGACAAGATAATTTACAATATCAATTCTAGGTGACAATATCTCAAATGTACACAGTTTCTAGGCTTGTAATTTGCACATAGCACATTACTCCCCCATAATGTGATACCAAAGAAAACTGCACAAGAGGCAATAAGAATCCAACAAGAGATAATTAATGGACTATTTAGAATTTGAATTTCTCATGAGAAGACATACCACATAGCGACTAAATAAACTTTTAATATCAATACTAGATGGTATTCCTCATGTACACGCATTTATAGGATTGTGAGGTGCACAAGGCACATCACTCCCCCACAATGGGATATTCCATTAATCTCTCACAAGAGCCAACTAAGATACAAACAAGATGCACAAGGGCTCAACGTACGACACACATGTACATGATGTGCAAACCAACATACACATACTTGATTACTCAAGATAAGCAACTTGGAGACACAACATATACAAACACATGCAAGGAACAAAACCAAAACATGCAAAGGGGCAAGTAACTTTCAATGTAAACAATTTAAGTACAAGTTACCGCAAGGAGGCACATTGGATATAAGATAGAAACTTGATAACCCAATTGACTTGGCTTGAGACAATAAGAATGATGAAGTCCCCTTAATTCTTCATGAAGTAGCCAAGTCTTCAATGCCCTCCAACAACACCTATTGATCAAGTTTGAGCTAGTTGGTCCCCAACTAAGTTGGGTCCTAAGAGGTTAGTCACAATAGGCTTGGCAACCCAAATGGTTCCTTTCTTGACACCACTTTGAGTACCAACAAACTTGGCAAACACATTGCCAACCTTATCCTTCCCAAGAGAATAGACATCATCTATTAGAATAGGGTTGGATAAGGTACCATTCGTGCATGAAGAAGCTACGTGACCTTTCTCACGACATAGGTAGCAACGTCTACTCTTCACTTTCTTCTCACTTGATTTCTCAACTTGAGAAGCATTAGCTTGAGTCATCTTGGGAAGAGGCCTTTCTTCAACTTGAGGTTGAGCATGGGAATGAACTTGTGGCCACTTCCCTTGTTGCTTGTCACTTATGGCCATCTTCTTCAATGGGCAAGATCTAACATGATGCCCTTCTACTTCGCACTTGAAGCAAATAATCTTGGCCGAATTCTTGACTTGTTTTTGGCCCTTTTTCTTATTCATCTTGGACTTCCTCTTCTTATTGGAGTTGAATCCAAGTCCACCTTTGTCATTGGGGGATTTTTGCACACTCAAGATATTGTTGAGTGTGGACTTTCCTTCATGACTCTTTTCAAAGTCTTTCTTCAAGGAAGTGACTTGGGCCTTGAGCTCTTGGATTTCCTCTACATGGTTAGTATCAACACAAGTACTAGAGGAAGTATAAGCTTCATCGTTAGAGCAACAAGGCAAGGAAAGCAATTCATCACAAGATGTAGCAACATTATGAGTGGATGAATTACGAGGACTAGCACATGGCAATATAGCATTTACACTTGAAATAGTGCTAGTATCCACATGAGGCTCACTAGATGTTACCTTAGTCATCATAGCCTCATGAGCTATCTTTAGCACATTATGGGATACTAGAAGATCATCATGAGAGCTTGAGAGCTTTTCATGACTTTCTTCCAATTTCCCATAATTGCTAGATAGCAACGCAAGTTGAGCCCTTAGCTCAACATTCTCCTTCAAAATGGATGCTTCACAAGAAATAGAGTTAGTAGCACTAGCATCATCATTAACAACAAGAGGAGAAGGCAAATTTGCAAGCTCTTTTGAATATGAAGCTTTAAGTTGAGCATGAGACTCGGTGAGTTTGATGAGCTCACTCTTAATGACCCTTGAGCCATTTTCGAGGTGCCAAAAGTCCTCAAGGAGTTTATCATGCGCAACTTCAAGCTTCTCATTTTTAGTTTCAAAATCATTGGCCACCTCAAGAGCTCTATCATGAGATTCCTTCACTCTAGACAATTCTGGAGCAAAAGTCTCCTCAAGAGATTCCTTGGTGATTTGTTCAAGTTCAAGAGCTTGGGAGAGGTCCGCAATCTCATTAGTGTAATCACGCTCATGACCTTCCATTTTCTCAATGCTGACCTCATGCTCCTCGAGATGAGATTCCAACTCCTCAATATATTTCTTGCCCTCAATGGCAATGGACATGATTTCCATGAAGTTGGAACAAGCAATTTTATTTTTATGAAGAGCTTTAAAAACCATTTCCCCCTTAATTTTTAAGGAGGCAACATTATCACTCTCTTCATCATTATCCTCATCATTATTAGCATTAATATCATCATCAAGAGACATATTGGGGTTCAAAGTAGGAGATACCTTTGAAGCCTTAGCCATAAGGCAAAAAGTAATAGATGACGATGTAGGATCCCTTGAAGCACCGTTCAAGACCACATCTTGTTCCATGGAGTGTTGGGTTTCCTCTACATTGTTAGCACAACAACTCGAGGAAATACATGCATTTTTATCATGGCAACAAGATATAGCAAGCATATCATCATGAGATTTAGTCAAGCAATTTCTACATGATATGCATTGACTCTCATATGAAACATTTGGAGTGCTCAAAGTGCTAAAGTCCAAAGATGAAGCATTGCAATAAGAAAGTGATGAAGGATAATCAACAATAAGCCCACTATCATCATTGCAATGAACACCACTACTCACCATGTCATTACCTTGTGGAAAACCACATGTAGGTGAAGTAGAAGAAGTTGATAACACTATATGACCGGAGGTGGAGGGAGGAAAATTATCCTCACAAATCTTGGACACGCCATATTTATCTTTAAGCTTTGTCCACAACTCATGAGAATCCCGAAACGACATGAGTTGAAATATAACAACATTGCTCAAATCATCAAAAAGCACATTAGAAGCTTGAGCATTAAGATAAGAGTTTTTCTCATCCTCTATAGATAATCTTTGAGTATCCTTCGAAGGAGAAAAACCCATATCTACAATTCGCTCTAAACACGGGTCAACGGCCCGAAAATGATTAAGCATGCGAATAACCCAAACATCAAACTTTGTGCCATCGAAACTAAGAGTGTCAGAGAATCCTAATCCCCTAGTCGACATCCTTACTCTCTAGGCGGTTAAGCCTGACAAAGAGAGACGATGATGAGGACATCAATACCGTTGTTACACCCACAGCCCCTGCTGCTATACATACGGGACCAATTACTAGAGCTCGCACACGCCAATTGAATTACCAGGTACTTTCGTTTCTTGGTAATGATTCTAATTGTCATGAGAATATGATGCTTCCTAAATTGGATACATTTGTTTTGCTTACAAATGAAGGGCCTAGCTTGGACAAGAAAGATAAACCTTGGAGCAAGTTCAAGCATGGAGATGATGGCATGCACAAGGGGAACAAGAACGGAGTTACAAGTGATGATTTCAGGACTTTGAAGCCACCATAATGAGTGCATGAAGCCTTGGACGAAATATAAAAGATGCCACTTCATAAATTTCGTCCAGAGGCTATTATAGGTGTTGCGTCATCTTATTATTGGGCCAGGCCCATGTAATTTCGAAATACTTGAGTATAGGCTGTTTTTAGAGTCCGTATGTGTGGGGAAACAAGAGATAGGGTTGGTTTCGGACCCCTCCTTCAAGGGCCACAAAATCCCCCCCTCTTCCTCCGTATATACAGCTCTTAGGGCACCGTTTAGACTTTGGGTTTTGTTTAGATTAAAAGTTCGCCATAGCTGCAACTTCGCGTACTTCGTTTGTGTTCAACGACCAGACCAAGACATCACAGAACCCCACCTTGATCAATAAATCTTTCATCTTATATTCACAAAATCCAGATTGCAAATCTTAGTTTCTTGCTTGTTCTTCATTTGCTTGCAGGAAATAGACCCTTGTGGTCAGGTTGATCGTGCTCCGGCGTGGTCAATAACCTCTCGGAGTTGGTTTAGCGATTGCTAAGGCGCGACGTCCTCACACGTTCGCAGTCGGATCGTCAAAGTCTACTCCACGAAAAACGATAGCCACCATCTCATCGAAAGACGGGACACCTTTGCCTCTATCAAGTGGTATCAGATTTCTAGGTTGCTCGATGAGATTTTACAGTTTTTCGTAGTTTAGATCGAGTCTGCTCTTCATACCTACAGTCCACGAAAAACCAAAAAAAATTAGGGTTAGTCATCATATCCAAACCAGTCTGAGCCATTGCATAATATTTTTTGTATTTGCTTTGTTGAATTTGCGGTTGCATCGTCATGTCTAGTTGATGGTCTTAGCGTCTAGTCTTTTAGAGTTTCGAGTTCTGTTCACGGGTATTCACGCCGCCGCCGCACCATCTTCATCCGCTGCCATATACCACCACCACACCAGATTCATCATCCGCTGCCATATACCACCACCACACTAGATACATCGCCGCTGCCATATACCACCATATATCCCCCACCAACCCGAGTTCATATATACCACGCCACCAATCCAAGCCCACATATACCACCGCCGGTCCATAACCAATCCGAGTCCACATATACCAGCATTGCCATATTTTACCATCATATATCACCACCAGTCCGAGTTCTTTTCATATTAGGTTTGTTTTCGAGATCCATCTATTTTCTGATTTGTGTTACCTTTCCTGAGTAGGTTTCGGAAGAAAAAAAAGTCTGGAGACCCCCGGGCAGTTTTTAGGCCAAAATTTCGGCAGCCAAAAATATTTTTTCCCTATCCTGTTTTTAGGTCCCAAGGAACGTTTTGAGACACTCGCCATCATAGTGATTTTTTGTCGCACTTTTTCGTCGTCGCTGCCCTGATTTTCGGAAAAAAAATAGTCAAAAAATTGCGTGCCTATCCTGTTATTTTGACTTGGGAAGAGTTTTGAGACACTCGCCATTATAGTGATTTTTCGCAAAAAAAAAAGCGCAAAAAAAAAAGAGCGCAAAAAAAGAGCGATTTTTTTTCCAGAGTGCGCTTTTCCCTTGTTGACGTGCAATGCCGTGATTTTGTTAGTGTTCTAGGCTCGCGTCTCTAATACGGTCTAGCCTAGGACCAGCACAGTACCGTCGTTGAGTGTTTATTCAACATTGCATCTCTGAATTGATTATTGCTGACCCTTTTTGCTACCATATCATAAGCCTTCCCAGCTCCACATACATCTACATCATGCGTTTGACACCACCTGGCAATCGCTCTGTCCAAGCTTTGAGAGTTTTGACTACAAAGGTTGCCGATCACCACCTGCTGCTGGGTAAGAACTGGTAAGAATTTGAGATTTGCTTGACGGATTTGTGACACCACACCACCACCACTTTCTAGTAGTTTATAGGATCATATTCTTGTGTGTTTCTATTGCTGCTAACCATGGCAGGATCACAAGCCGACGAGATTGACTGGGAGAACATGACGAACAAGGAGTTGCATGATAAATTTCAGCAAATGATGAGTGGCCAGGTGGGAGATGTGCTAAACAGATTTGAAGAGGCCATGGAGAAGATAGATGGCATGGAGAAGCCGTTCGAAACAAAGCTGGATAACAAGTTTAATGAATTGCTCACGCGTCTTCCCCAACCACCACCGGCTGCACCTGTCGCACCTCTGTTACGACAACAACAACGCCCCCTTCCAAATCAGTTCGGACGAGCGAAGCGTGTTCCTCTTGAGGATGGCCAAACTTCTGGTGTTGCTGTACCTACTGTTGATGCTTCTTTGGCTCCTGCTCCTGCTGCTGCTGGTGCCGAGGAGGAGGACGATTGGTGATTATGAGGATGAGGTTGATCAAAATCAGAACTACGTGCAACCACCAGCACCAGGTCGTCCACGTGCAAATAATCGCAATGGTAGGCCTGCACCACCACCTCGGGTACGAGATCATGACCATCTTCCTAAATTAAAATTGAATATTCCACCATTCGAGGGTAGATATGTTCCTGATATATATCTTACTTGGGAGTTAGAAACTGAACAACGTTTTACATGTTTACAATATCCCGAGGAACGACGTGTTGCTGTTGCTGTTTGTGCTTTCACTAGTTTTGCATGTGTTTGGTGGTCTGAACATTGTAGATTATATCCTATTCTAGCTACTTGGGCTGCTTTGAAAACTGCTATGCGTACTCGTTGGGTTCCACCATATTATCAACGTGAATTACTTCAAAAATTGCAGCGTTTAAGACAAGGAAAAAATTATGTAGAAGAATATTATCAGGAATTACAAACTGGCATGATTAGACATGGTATTGTTGAGGAGAATGAAGCTATGCTTGCACGTTTTATGGGTGGTTTAAATAAAGAGATTCAGACTATTTTAGAGTATAAGGAGTATAACAATATCACTCGCTTATTCCATCTTACTTGCAAAGCTGAACATGAAGTGTAGGATCGACAGGCATTGGCGCGGACTAACTTTTCTGCAGGTTGAACTTCATCATGGACACCGCCTGCATCCTCTACTTCCACACGTTCTGCTGCACCGGCACCTCCGTCAGCTGCCACCTCCAGCCGTGATACAAGAAAGCAGGCACAACCACCACTATCTGCGAAGAGCACACCTTCCGGGCCTGCACAAAGCTCTTCTTCATCCATGGCATCAACAGGGCAAACACATGATATTATTTGTCGCCGTTGCAAGGGTGGAGGTCATTATGCTAGAGAATGCCCATCTAAGCATGTGATGGTTGCTACTGAGGATGGTGGGTACGAGTCCGCTAGTGACTATGATGAGGAGGCTTTGGCTCTAATTACACGTGAAGAACATGGTGGAGATGATTCTGAACATGAGACACAATACATGGCTCCTGAAGACGCTGACAGGTATGAATGTTTAGTTGCTCAATGTGTTTTGAGTGTGCAGGTCACACAAGCTAAGCAAAATCAGAGGCATAATTTGTTCCACACAAAGGGAGTTGTGAAGGAACGTTCTGTTCGCGTCATCATAGATGGAGGGAGCTGCAACAACTTGGCTAGCATGGAGATGGTGGAGAAGCTATCTCTCACCACAAGACCACATCCACATCCTTACTACATCCAATGGTTCAACAACAGCGGCAAGGTTAAGGTAACACGTACTGTTCGTGTGCATTTTAGTATCGCTACATATGCTGATTATGTTGATTGTGATGTGGTACCCATGCAAGCATGTTCCTTATTACTTGGTAGACCATGGCAATTCGATAAAAATTCTGTACACCATGGTAGAAACAATCAGTATACTCTTGTTCATAAGGATAAACATATTACTTTGCTTCCTATGACTCCTGATTCTATTTTCAAAGATGATATTAATCGAGCTAATAAAGCAAAATAAGAGTAAAAATCAGATTGTGGCAAAAGAATTTGAGCAACAAATGAAGCCTAATAACAAACCATCATCTCATGTTGCTTCTGAAATTAAATTGAAAAGTGGATGTTTACTTGCCACCAAATGTGATATTGATGATCTAGATTTTAGCAAATCTGTTTGCTATGCTTTTGTGTGCAAAGAGGCATTATTTTCATTCGAGGACGTGCCTTCCCCTTTGCCTCCTGCTGTCACTAACATTTTGCAGGAGTTCGCTGACGTCTTTCCACAAGACGTGCCACCGGGATTGCCACCTATTCGAGGGATTGAGCATCAGATTGACTTAATTCCTGGTGCTTCGCTGCCAAACCATGTGCCATACCATACCAATCCAGAGGAGACGAAGGAGATTATACGTCAAGTACAGGAGCTACTCGACAAAGGTTATATACACGAACCTCTTAGTCCTTGTGCTGTTCCTATTATACTAGTGCCAAAAAAGGATGGTACGTCGCGTATGTGTGTTGATTGTAGAGGCATTAATAATATAACTATTCGTTACCGTCATCCTATTCCTAGGCTAGATGATATGCTTGATGAATTAAGTGGCTCTACAACATTCTCCAAAGTTTATTTGCGTAGTGGATAACATCAAATTCGTATGAAATTGGGAGATGAATGGAAAATGGCATTTAAAACTAAGTTTGGTTTATATGAGTGGTTAGTCATGCCTTTTGGGTTAACTAATGCACCTAGTACTTTCATGAAGTTAATGAACGAAGTTTACGTGCTTTCATTGGATGATTTGTGGTTGTCTATTTTGATGACATACTGATTTATAGCAAATCTTTGGAAGAACATTTGGAACATTTACGTGTTGTTTTTATTGCTCTACGTGATGCATGTTTGTTTGGTAACCTTTGGAAGTGCACCTTTTGCACCGACCGAGTATCTTTTCTTGGCTATGTTGTTACTCCACAGGGAATTGATAAAGCCAAGATTGAAGCTATTGAGAGTTGGCCGCAGCCCAAAACGGTCACACAAGTGCGGAGTTTCCTTGGCCTTGCTGGTTTCTATAGGCGTTTTGTGAGAGATTTCAGCACCATTGCTGCACCTCTTAACGAGCTTACAAAGAAGGATGTGCCTTTTGTTTGGGGTACCACACAGGAAGAAGCCTTCACGGTGTTGAAAGATAAGTTGACACATTCTCCTTTACTCCAACTTCCAGATTTAATAAGACTTTTGAGCTTGAATGTGATGCTAGTGGAATTGGATTAGGATGTGTGTTATTACAAGATGGCAAACCTGTTGCATACTTTTCTGAAAAATTGAGTGGGCCTAGTTTGAATTATTCTACTTATGATAAAGAATTATATGCTAAATGGGTTGAATTCATTGAGATTTTCCCTTATGTCATTAAACACAAGAAGGGTAAAGAAAATGTTATTGCTGATGCATTGTCTCGTCGCTATACTATGCTTTCACAACTTGACTTCAAAATATTTGGCTTGGAGACCATCAAAGTCAATATGTGCATGATGCTCATTTTAAAGATGTAATGCAGAATTGTAAAGAAGGAAGAACATGGAACAAGTTTGTCGTTAATGATGGATTTGTGTTCCGTGCTAACAAGCTATGCATTCCAGCTAGCTCCGTTCGTCTTTTGTTGTTGCAGGAGGCGCATGGAGGAGGATTAATGGAACACTTTGGCGTGAAGAAGACGGAGGACGTACTTGCTACACATTTCTTTTGGCCAAAGATGAGACGGGATGTTGAGCGTTTTGTTGCTCGCTGCACTACATGCCAAAAAGCTAAGTCACGACTCAATCCTCATGGTTTATATATGCCTTTGCCTGTACCTAGTGTTCCTTGGGAGGATATATCTATGGACTTTGTTTTAGGTTTACCTCGAACAAAGAAGGGGAGGGATAGCATATTTGTTGTCGTGGATAGATTCTCGAAAATGGCAAACTTTATACCATGTCATAAAAGCGATGATGCTGTTAATATTGCTGATTTGTTCTTTCGTGAAATTATTCGCTTGCATGGTGTGCCAAATACTATTGTTTCAGATCGTGATACTAAATTTCTTAGCCACTTTTGGAGATGTTTATGGGCTAAGTTGGGGACTAAACTGCTTTTTAGTACTACTTTGTCGGTGTACTAGAATAGGGGTACCCTAGTACCCCGTACTTGTGCACGGGCAGTAGTAGCATCCCGCGGCCAGGCTTGCGGGAGGACGGCCAGAGAGAAGCTCAAGATTATTAAGCCATTCAAGGACAAAGTATACAAAGCAAGAGTTAAGGCCCCGGCAAGAGGAGCTTGCCGGGAGGGACAGCTGAGGCCCAGCCTGGGCATTGCTGAAGCAGAGTACTTGCCGCGGCAAGGTACTTGCCCCGGCAAGTCATTGGCTGCGGCAAGATAGCGGCTGCGGCAAGGTACTTGCCCCGGCAAGTTACCTTGCACGGCAAACTATGGGTTGCGCCAAGCTGTCAGGTGCGGCAAGGTCTTGCCGCGGCAAGCGTTACTGTACCACTATGCTACTGTGCTGCTCCGGTGCCTCTGCCAGCGTGGCGCTCTGGGTCCTTCCAAGCGTGCGTGGCAGGGCACTGTGTAGACGGCGGTGCACTGTAGATAGCGGTGCAGCAGCAGGTGGGATAGGCTTTTCCCACGTCCACGACGTCCGGGTACATGTATCTGGACAGCAAAGGCATGGGCATTTAATGCCCTTGTCCCCTGCCGTCAGTGGTAGGTAGGACATGTCATCCTGGTAATAGTGGCCTTACTGTAGCAACTTTCCACCTCTACCTTTACTGTTTGCCACCTATTGGAGACCCCTTTGTGCGTATAAAAGGAGGCCCATAGGCAACGTGAAAGGGGAGGAAGGGAAAAAGGGAGAACTCCAATATTGTACGCAGCTACTCGGTACTGTAGCGCTCCTGGAGCTGGAACAATCATACAGATAATAAACCAAAAAAAGCAGGAGTAGGGTTTTACGCATCCGTGCGGCCCGAACCTGGGTAAATCTCTCTCGTGCACTGTCGTGTTCTTCGCTAGATTGGCTCTTCGTGCGACCGTCTCTCCCTGCCGAACGTAAAGGGGTCCTTCCCTGGGTCCCATAGGTGTTCGCGGATTCGTCCCCGACATCTTGGCGCGCCAGGTAGGGAATCTGATAGTTGTGTGAACCTAATCTAGTGATTTGCGCGCTAGTTTTTGGGCCATTCTCCGTCTTATGGCTCCAAAAAAGAAGACTTCAGCCATCGGTGCGTCCACGTCCAACCCGCCTGCTCCCGTGCAGGAGGGTGCCGACGTGATTGCGGCTGCTGGGGGGACTGGAGAGCGAGAGCTCCTATTACCTCCACCTGTCCAAAACCGGGCCAGCAACGCCAATCTTGGCGCTGCTGGGTCTGGGAACGCAGCGCTGCTCGCTGCTGCTGGCCCTGCAAGCTCCAGAAACGGTGCTGCGCGTTCTGGAACGCCTGCGCCGGTTCAGACGCCGCGGCCTTCGCAAGAAGCCCGTGACAGGCAGCGTCCTGACGCCCCAGGTGCCAGGCGCTCCCTGGATAATGAACTTGCGCATCAATCTCGAGATGCGCGGGGTCACCATATGCAACAACACGTTGGCGGGGTCGAGGCGCGGTCGCCTGGGCGTGGAGATGCTCCTTCTAACACCGTTAGGAGTAAGAGCATCCCACAGTCCTCACGCCACTCGATACCTCCCTCACCAGCAGAAGCGTTGGCGCGTGCGCAGCTGCTCCTGAACTTCCCTCCACCAGCAGATAAGCTTGACGAGTGGAGGGCAACCATTCAGAGCCTTCTCAGCTTCGCTGATGCCGACCCAGTGCGCGCGGCCGACAAGAGAACTGGTGACGATGCTGTCACCAACAAGAACGGCGAGGGGGCAACAACCGTACACTCCCCACCCAGACGGCCTCGGTCGCCGACACGTCGAAACGACGCCCGTGGCGATGATTCCACGGCGTCGTCTGACCCGCGAGCTCGTCGTGACCAGCGCCTCGTTCTTCAGGAACGCAGAGGAGAAGACGCTCGTACCACTATCGAGCGAAGGAGAGAAGCGCATCATCAGTCTGACAGACGCGCAGGGCCCACTGTTGACATGCATGCGCCAGGGGATCCTGGCGACTTGCCGTACGCGGTAAGCTGTCCAGCGTTCACCCGTGAGCTGCGGCAGGTCCAGTGGCCCAATCGCAAGGCTTTCAAGCCTGACGTGCCGGAGAAGTATGATGGCAAGACACACCCGTCAGAGTTCCTCAGCATTTACACCATTGCGGTGCAAGCTGCCGGGGGACGAGACGACAAGATTCTTGCTAACTACTTCCCGCTCGTGTTAAAGCGCAACATCGTCTCATGGCTCATGCACTTGCCGGAGAACTCCATTTCTTCATGGGCGGACCTGTGCCATCAGTTTGTTGGTGCCTTTACTGGCGGTCATCAACCTCATGGCCAGGAGAGTGATCTTCATCTCATCCCCCAGAAGGAAGGAGAGCCCCTGCGCAAATACATTCAAAGGTTCAGCCGCGTACAGTACAACATCCCAGATGTTCACCCCGCTGCGGTTATTAGCGCGTTCCATCAGAACGTGCGTAACCGCAAGATGCGGGAGGAAATGGCGATGACCAAGGTCAGAGACATTGGCCAGTTATATGCTCTCGCCGACAAGTGTGCGCGCGCTGAAGAGGGAAGGAAACTTCCCGGTGAAGGTGTTGGCGCAGGGGGGAGCTCTGACAGCGAAGGTACCGCCCCGGCAAAGAAGGGCCGGCGGCGGAACAACAGGAAGAAAAAGGGCAAAGCTGTGCTTGCCGTCGAGCAGTCAAGCGGCAACGGCAGCGCCGACAAGGCCAAAGTCGAGGGCTCCGGCAAGGAGATTGCTGCGTGCGCCAACTGTCAGGCCTTGGCGGCTGCCGACAAGCAGGACGGCTCCGACAAGCAATATTGCAAGATCCACCGCACCAAGGGGCACGATCTCCAGAACTGTCGACGAGTCGAGCAGCTTGTCGAACAGCAAAAAGCTGAGTATGAGAGGCGCGACAAGGAGAAGGCCCCAGAAGGTGCTGGCGGGTCCGGCAAGAAGCGCACTGCCCGAGGAGGGCATCGCGGCAAGGCCAAGCAGTAGCAGAGAGACAGGCCTCCTCGTGGCCGCGACAAAGATGATGATGATGATGATCTAGATGATGAAGAATCCTGTGAACACGAATTTCAGAAAGCCGCAGAAGTCTTGTGTGTTAACGGTGGTGCTTCGTTGCATTTTTCTCACCGCCAACTCAAACAGTGGGCGCGAGAGATCAATGCAGCGGAACCATCTGTTGACGCCAGAAAGCTTCTGAAGTGGTCCGACACGCCTATCGTCTTTGACATTGAGGACCACCCTGACCGCACAACGGCGGTCGGGTGCTTGCCGATGTTGGTTTCACCAACGATCCGCAACCTCAAGGTCACGAAGATGTTAGTTGACGGTGGGGCCGGCTTGAATCTGATTTCGCCCGCTGTGCTCCGGAAACTTCAAATCTCTGACGGCGAGCTTGAGGAAACTGGTACTTTCCAAGGAGTCAATCCAAGAAGGAGCAAGCCGAAAGGGAAGATCACGCTGCCAGTGACATTTGGCGGCGAGCTGAACTACCGGACCGAGAAGGTCACCTTTGATGTTGCCGATATTCCATTGCCTTATAATGGGATACTTGGCCGTCCAGCGCTCGCCAAGTTCATGGCAGCCTCTCATTATGCCTACAACGTGTTGAAGATGCCAGGTCCAGTAGGTGTTATCACAGTTCCCTGCGACAAGAAGGATGCGCTTATTTGCGCCGACAAGATCTACCGAGAAGCAGCTGCCGCAACTGCCGCCAAGGCACTTGCCGCTGAAGCTCTCGGGCGGGAGAACAAGAGGAAGTCCGGCAAGAGCTCCTGTGCCCACTCCGGCAAGCGCACCTCTTCGGAGTGCTGCGCTGCCGTCGAGGACGCACCAGAGAGCTCCACCGGCAAGTGTAAGAAGAACAAAGCCGCTCCGCCGGCGACAAAGAAGGTGCCCGCCAAGGAGGATGGCACTGGTGGTTCCTTCACCATCAGTGCCACACTTGACAACAAATAGGAAAACGCGCTCGTTGCTTTCCTGCGGGCGAATGTCGACGTATTTGCATGGCAACCGTCCGACATCCCCGGTGTTCCCAGGAAAGTAATTGAGCACCACCTTGCCGTTTGTCCCCACGCGAGGCCCGTCAAACAGAAAGCCAGAAAGCAAGCTGTGGAGCGGCAAGAGTTTATTGCGGAAGAAATCAAGAAGTTGGAAGCAGCAGGCCTCGTTAGAGGAGTGCTCCATCCTACATGGTTGGCCAATCCGGTTGTCGTGCGCAAAGCGAATGGAAAATGGAGGCTTTGTATTGATTTCACTGATGTCAATAAAGCTTGTCCCAAAGACCCATTTCCTTTGCCCCGCATAGACCAGATTGTTGACTCCACGGCAGGATGTGATTTGCTTTCATTTCTTGACGCATATTCAGGGTATCATCAAATCTTCATGGCTGAGGAAGATGAGGAAAATACCGCATTTATCACACCCTGTGGCACATACTGTTTCGTACGTATGCCATTTGGTTTGAAAAATGCTGGTTCGACATTTGCAAGAGCCGTCCAGATTGCTTTTGAGCCTCAGCTGCACAGAAATGTGGAAGCCTATATGGATGATATAGTGGTCAAAAGCAAAGACAGGGCTACTTTGGTTCAAGATCTAGAAGAAACTTTTGTAAATCTGCGCAAGATCAACCTGAAGCTCAACCCCGAGAAGTGCGTGTTTGGAGTTCCCTCCGGCAAGCTTCTCGGGTTCTTTGTGTCTCAACGTGGAATTGAAGTCAATCCTGACAAGATCAAAGCCATTGAGCAAATTGAAGCACCGAAGCGCATCAAGGATGTACGACGACTTGCCGGCTGTGTTGCTGCCCTCAGTAGGTTTATCTCCAAGTCAGCTGAGCGCGCCCTGCCATTTTTCCAAATCTTAAAAAAGGCAGGTCCATTGAAATGGACTCCGGAGGCGGAGGCGGCGCTGCAAGACTTGAAGAGATACCTCTCCTCTCCTCCAATACTTGTCGCGCCTAAACCACAAGAGAAGTTGTTGCTGTATCTAGCGGCAACCAATCAAGTGGTTAGTGCTGCGCTGGTAGCGGAGAGAGAGGTGGACGAGGAGGCAGTAACTGCGGCAAGCACGACCAGCGAGAAGCTGGGGGCAACAAGTTTTGCTGCCAACAAGGATTCGTCTGTGCAGTCAGGCGAAGTGATACAAAAGAAGAAAATGGTGCAGCGCCCGGTCTACTTTGTGAGCTCTCTTCTGCAGGGAGCTAGGTCAAGGTATTCTGGTGTGCAGAAGCTGCTTTTCGGCCTTCTCATGGCCTCGAGAAAGCTGCGCCATTACTTTCAAGCACATGAAGTTACCGTCATCACTCGCTTCCCACTGAAAAGGATTTTGCAAAATCCAGAAGCGACGGGCAGGATTGTCGAGTGGGCGTTGGAGTTGTCGAGCTTTGGCCTCAAGTTTGAGAGTACATCAACCATACAGAGCCAAGTTTTGGCAGAGTTTGTCGCAGAATGGACACCAACGCCAGACGAAGAAATCCCAGAGATGACTCTCCCCGGCAAGGAGACAAGCAAAGAGTGGCTTATGTACTTTGATGGTGCCTTTTCGCTGCAAGGCGCCGGTGCTGGCGTACTGCTTGTCGCACCCACCGGAGAGCACCTCAAGTACGTGGTCCAAATGCACTTTCCCAAGGAACAGGCGATGAACAATACTGCAGAATATGAGGGGTTGCTTGCCGGTCTCAGGATCGCGGCAGACCTTGGGATCAAGAAGCTTATTGTCAGGGGAGATTCGCAGCTTGTCGTCAGGCAAGTGAACAAGAACTACCAATGCCCATTGATGGAAGCTTATGTAGATGAGGTGAGGAAGTTGGAAGAACGCTTTGACGGCCTACAAATGGAGCACGTCCCACGTGCTGAGAATGACATTGCCGATGGTTTGTCAAAGCGCGCCGCACTCAAATTGCCTGTGGAGCCAGGCACTTTTGTGCTCCAACTAACTCAGCCATCCGTGACGCCATCAGTAGGGCAAGGCAGGAAGAGGAAGTTGGCTTCTGGCGACTACTTCCCGGCAGAGCTCCCCGAAGCCGCCAGCAAGAAGGCTGCCAAAGCCAGATCAGAGGGGCAACTTGCTCCGACAAGGCCTCACGCTCTTGTCGTTGAAGCGGGTGCTCCTAGGCTAGAGGCAAAGGGGCAACTTGCTCCGACAAGACTTCAGGTCCTTGTCGTTGAAGCAGGCGCTCCTGATCGAAGCGCTGAGGAGCAAGATGCTCCGACGAGGCCTTGGGCTTCCGTCGTTGAAGCAACTGCTCCCGACAAGCTTGTTGAAGGACAGCACGCTCCAGCAGGGCCCCAGGCTCTTGTCGTTGAGGCGGCTATTCCCGCCAAGCTCGTCGGGGAACGGCAGGCTCTGGTAGAGCGACGATCTCTTCCCGTAGGGCCTGATGTTCCCGCAGCAGAAGAAATGCCTTTAGTCCTCGTTGTCGAGCCACAGGCTCCAGCGTGGGCGCAGCAGATCGTCCGTTTCCTTCAGACAGGAGAACTTCCCGAAGAGCAGGAAGAAGCGGAGAAAGTAGCCCGACGGTCCAATATGTATCAATTTGTCGATGACATGCTGTGCAGAAAAAGACCAAACGGTGTGAAATTGAAGTGTATTCCCCGGGAAGAAGGACAGGAGCTGTTGGCGGAGATTCATGGAGGCGTATGTGGTCACCACATAGGGTCAAGAGCCCTTGTTGGAAAGGCTTTCCGGCAAGGTTTCTTTTGGCCCACCACCCTCCAGGATGCAACTGCACTAGTAACCAAGTGTGAAGCGTGCCAGTTTCATTCCAAGCAGATTCATCAGCCAGCTCAAGCTCTCCAGACAATCCCTCTCTCCTGGCCATTTTCGGCCTGGGGGCTCGACATCCTCGGCCCCTTTCCCCGTGCCACCGGGGGCTTCGAGTACTTGTATGTGGCCATCGACAAGTTTACGAAGTGGCCAGAAGTGGAAGCAGTGAGGAAGGTGACAGCACAATCAGCCATCAAGTTCTTCAAGGGAATTGTTTGTCGCTTTGGTGTTCCTAACAGGATCATCACCGACAACGGTACCCAGTTCACGAGCCACACCTTCATGCAGTATGTCGAAGACCTTGGCGCCAAGGTCTGTTTCGCTTCTGTTGCTCACCCCCGGAGCAACGGTCAAGCTGAAAGGGCAAATGCTGAAGTGCTGCGTGGGCTCAAGACGAGAACTTTCGACAGGCTGCACAAGTGCGGCAAAAACTGGATCGAGGAGCTGCCAGTGGTTCTTTGGTCGATCAGGACGACGCCAAATCGAGCTACTGGCCAGACGCCTTTTGCTCTAGTTTATGGAGCAGAGGCAGTTCTCCCCACGGAACTCGTATACGGGTCACCTCGAGTGCTCGCTTATGATGAGCTTGAGCAAGAGCAACTGCGGCAAGATGACGCTGTGCTCCTCGAGGAGGATCGTCTTCAGGCTGTTGTGAGAGCTGCTCGCTACCAGCAAGCTTTGCGTCGCTACCATAGCCGCAAAGTTAATGCCAGAAGTCTCGAGGAAGGCGACCTTGTTCTTCGGCGCATTCAGTCGGCCAAGAATTCAAACAAGTTGACGCCGAAGTGGGAAGGCCCTTATCGGGTGAAACGAGTCACCAGGCCCGGCGCTGTCTGCCTGGAGACCGGGGATGGCATTCCAGTGATCAATTCCTGGAACATTGAGCATCTCCGTAAGTTTTTTCCATAAGGCGCGGTTGCCGGGCCCTTCCCCGGCAACCACCTTTTGTACAAGTCTTGCCGCTGTTGCATGTAATCCTTTGTACAAAGCCAGGCGCAGACCCTGTGCATAAATAAAGCTTTTGTATTTCGCAGTTTTTGACGATTTCATGTTTACTTTTATTTTGCATGATTATCTGACATACTGTGCAGTACAGCCTCCCCGGTAAGCATTAACAAGCCGCCAAGCTCCTATATCTTTATTTTCTCTTCTTTCTTTTTCTCAAAAAGACAGAAGCTTCCCTCGCGCACAAGTTTGCCGGGGGGGATGGGATAATGATATGGACCAGGCGTCGTTCAAAGAAACTTTGCCTTGCCGGGTAGAAGGCAGCGGCAAGCAGTGACAAGACCTTGCCGCGGAGAGATCAGCGACAAAGCTAAGTGCCAAAGTTTGAATAACCAAATTCTTTTTTATTTTCAAGGTTATTTTCCTTGAACGATACTACTCTTTGTATGGAAAACCTGTGCGCGACGGAACCTAAGCGTAATCGGTCGCGCCCTTACCTTGTTTCGAGTCCGCTCAACAACCTAAGTGGCCGCACTGAGCGCGACAAGGTTGCTTGCCGGCAGCGGCACCACCAGCAGGCTGCTGGAGTCCCGCACCCAGCGCTCGCGGCGATGGTGCGCGCACCGGCAAGTTTCCTATAAGCGTAGGGCAAGTACACACAAAGAAAGAAATTGCTTAAGGGAGATGACATGCATTAACTTCAAAATATTGCATGTTATATTACAAGATAAGTTGCCGCGGCTTAAACAGATTGTTCTTTAACATGTCTAGCGGCGGCAAGGAGGGAGAAGAATGGGCTCTCTAATTGCGGTGCTCGCCTTCGACTCTCTGGATTTGGTCCACCCTCTCCACGATGGGCGCGACAAGGGCCTCTAGTGGCGCGGGGTCGTATCCCTTCGGCAAGCTTTTGAAGATGTTGCTGAAGTCGACGCCCGGGTTTCTGTATGCTATCTTCACCAACAACCTCCGGAGAACTCCCCGGCAAAGCCTGCATGACTCGTCGGCCAGTTGAGCCTTGTGATTGACTTGGAGCTGTTGGAGTGCTTCTACTACTCCGTCGAAGAACTCGGCTAGCTTGACGCTAGTTTGCGTGTTCTTGTCGGTGGAGTACCCGAAGTCCGGCACCTTCAGGGCAGTCAGCTCCTTGTCGATGTCCTCGGCTGCGTTGGCAAGCCTGTCTGTGAAGATCCCCACGTTATCCCTGAACTTTTTGTGGGTTGCAATAGCGTCTTGAAGCAGGCCCTTTTCCTTCTGGAGCTCTGCCATTAGAAGCCCTTCGCGCTTTCTGGTGGTGTCGAGCGTCTCCTTCAGCGTGGTTAGTTTCAGCTTCAGGTCTGCTCTGGAGTCATTGGCGGCGGCAAGCAGATTGTTCTTCTTGGCTATGGTAACTTGCATCTCCGCCAAAGTGTGGGTCACCTTTGCCCTCTCACTTTCGAGCGTTGAGAGCTTGTCACCGTTTGCCTTGAGGGCGGCCTCTAGTCTTGCCACTTTCTCCTCCGTTTCTTTCCTGTTCACTTCTGCAGCAGCGACAGCATTGGTGGCCTCCACCAACTTGCTGGCGTACTCTTGGGCCAAGGCTTCGATTTCCTTCTGGTGTTTTTGTGCCTGCCCCTGGGTCCGCTCTGCGACAAGTCTTGCCACCTCCTCGTCTTTCTGTCGGAGGGTTTCGGCAAGTTTCCTCTTGCGCTCGGCAAGTTCTTCTTCATGGGCGTCAAGGTCCACTTTCCGCTGGTTCAGATCACCGGCCCAAGCAGACAACTCCTTGGCGGTCTCCTCCTGTTTTTGTTCAATGTCTTGCTTCATCAGGAGGAGGGCCTGCCGTTCTTCGGCCAGCTGTGCCCGCTTGGCCTCTAACGCATTAAGAGATCGCGCGCGGACATCCGCCAAGATCTCCGCGCGCCTCAACATGTCAGCTTCGGCCTTCTCGATGAGCGCCTCCCTGGAAGCTAGCTTCTCCCGTCGGGCGCGATGAAGATTCAGCAGCTTTTGAAGCAGTTGCTCCTCTTCAGACTTGCTGCTACTGCTGGCGCCTGGCGCATCCACAAGCTGGAGCCCGGCAGCGGCAAGGATCTCCTCGTCCACAACATCCTCCTCGGTTGGCGCTCTGGAGCCCACCATCCAGGGGAGGCTGACGTAGATGTTCTCGCCGACCCGGACGTATTTACTTGGCGGAGGCGAGTTGGGCACTGCCGCCTCGTCAGTGGTTGAAGGACCCGTGGTCGGAGTAGCGCCTGGTGCTCCTGTGGCCTCAGGGCCGTCAGTACGACCACCGGCTCCCTCGCCGGCCTCCTCAGCAGCCTTCTCGGCGGCCTCAGCTTCAGCAGCCTTGGCGGCTTCATCGGTGGGCGCCTTGGCGGTATTATCCTCGGCGGCCTTGCCGGCCTCTTCGGCAGCATTGGCAGTTTCTTCGTCGGCAAGCTTGTCGGCTGCCAGCTTGTCGGCCTTGGCAGCGGCGGCCTTGGCGGCCTCATCGTCGACGGCCCATGTGGTGTTCTCCTCGGCAGAAGAGTCAATGTTCATTGGCTCCACCGAGGAGGGCTCTGCCAACCCGAGAAGTAAGGCAAAAAGAGCTTCAGGAAGAAATTCAAGAAGACAAAAGAAAGAAAGCAGAAAGAGTTTTGCAGCAAGTGGGTTTACCCGTGTTGAGCTCAAGAGCGGTGGGCTCCCCTCCCCCGTCAACGTTTGTCATTGGGGTGGGGTCGCCAGCGCTGGTGCTTGGCACTTCGGCACTTGCCGGCTCCTCTTCGTGGCTCGGCTCGCTAGTGGGAGCCCTTACCGGAGATCCTCTCCTTGGCGGTGTGGTCGAGGGGGGTGGTACTTCTGGAGCACCTTCAGATGGCTCCACTTGCTGCTCCTCTCCTACACGCCCAAAGATGTCAGTAACAAAATGCTTGTTCCTCAGCGACCGCCAGCGAAAGGTAGTTGAAATACTTACGCTGGGGGCTGCGCTGGGGGCTGCAACGAGGGCTGGGCTCCGAGCTGGTCGGGACGGTCTCAGACGCTCTCTCGGTGGTTGCCGTGGGCTCATCTTCGACGACCACCACGGTCTTGCTCGCCGAGACCTTAGCTCTCTTCCTTGTCCTCTCCGCCAAAGTTTCCTCCCTGCGGAAGCAAGGCCGGAGCGCGACAAGTGAGGACAGAAACAGAACCTTACAAAGATTGAGGGTCGCGGCAAGGGAACTTACTCTTCCTCGTCGTCCTCTTCGCTGAGAGCGGAAAAATCAAAGTCCGCCTCCGTGTGAGGAGGGGGAGGAGGGGGAGCTGGGATCCTTGGCCGCTTGGCAGGGGTAGTAGCAGCGGTCTTTGATGACCCTGCTCCAGTTGCCGGGGCCGCGTAAGACACTCCCGCAGCACCAGCCCTTGCCGCGGTCGAGCGCGTCGAACGGCGCTCCGGCGGTTGTTGAACTTCTTGCCGCTCAGCCACTTTGCCAAGCCTGCGAAGGCGTTTCCTCCTCAAAGGGGCTGGGGACTCTGACTGCGGTGGGCTTTCGGTGCCCTCCTCGGAAGAGGAGCCCTCATCCTCCGAGCTGCCTGACTCGTCGGCAGGCTGGCTTGGCCCGACATCCTTGCCGGGTGCGGCGAGCTCGCCCTTCCCGGCAAGCATCCCCTGCTCGGCAAGGCTCTCCTTTTGTGCCTCGTCGAGCTCCGCCAAAGTATAACCAAAATCGCCAGCTTCCCTGGCGAGCCTGTCCTCCTCCACTCTTCGAGCAATGAATTCTATTTCTTGCTCAGTGGTGTTGCGGACGAGCCACTCTTCCACCCGGACCTGCTTTTCGACCGTGGAGTCAAAGAATCGCCGCACGTCTTCTTCGAGCGGCACGTCCCAAGTTGCTTCAACGCTGTGCGCATTGCAGAGCGGCATCATAGCGATGATTGCACTCAATGCGGAGTTGTTGCAAAGGGGCACGATGTGCTTCGGCAGCGTGAACGCCTTGTCGCGCTTTTCTGGATCTGTCTCTTGCTTGAACAGTTCTCGCATGAAAAAGTCATGCTGTAGAACTGTGAAGTTGTTGATCAGTCCAGGGCGCAGCCGCATGATATCGGCTGGGTTCTTCCAATCAGAGGCCGGCCTTCCTCTCTGCTGCAGAGGAGCAATGCGGCGGCGGAGGAAGTCTGCGCCAACCATCCCTATGGTGAGCCCGGCCTCCCTGAGCCGTATGATCCTGGCAGCGGCAATCTCCAGCTTTTTGTCCTGGGGATCCAGATCGCTCCAGTCTGTGCCACGTGCTGCTGGGGTCTTGCGAAGCTCACAGTATGGTGGCGGCTCGTCGTCAATGATCCAACACCATTCAGACCGGATTTCTCCCCATCTTGGGCGGAGATCCCCCTTCAGATAATGCTCCTTGGCGCCCAATCTTGAAACGAACGAGACGCCAACAGTGAGAGGCTCCCCCTTTTCAGCACGGGGAGTGAAGTAATGCCTGAACAGCGCGGTGTTGGGTGCGACGCCGACGAAGTTCTCGCACAGATGCGCAAATATTGCCATGGTAGATACGGCATTCGGTGTGAGATCCAGCAGCCGGAGGTTGAAGGTGTACATGACGTCGCTGAAGAAATCCGAGTACGGTGGGCAGAGCCCACACCAAAAGTAGCAAGCGAAGAAGGGGTACTTGCTCACTTCGCTCTCGTCGGTGGCTGGGCGAACGCGGGTGGCCGGATGCGCCTTGGTCCTCGCGGCCCACATGCCTTGGAACTTGGCCTTCAGATCCGCCCCCGTGAGCGTCGGAGCGAAGAGCGCGTACTTCTGCCTCTTCATCTGCGCCTGGGTCTCCGTCCTTGAGGACTTCCCCGTCTTCCCCTTTTCTCCTTTGGGAGGCATGGCGAAGGCGGAGCTGAGGACCGAGGGAGATGCGGACGCGCGCGGTGGCAGAGGATTGGGAAACCGCTTTGTTTTGGAGCAGAGGAAGAAGAAGGCGGAGATTTGGATATCGAGAATGGTGAGAGGGGTGTGTGAATGCTTCTGCAGGTCCCTCCTTTTATGGGGAAAGATGCGGAACCATCCGCCCCTTTGTCATTCGAGATAACTGCGCACGCTTCCCACGCTCCGCATTCAACGCGCGATGCATGGGAGAGCGTGCAATTAAACAGCATAGACACGTTTCGGCTTATCCCAGCCACGCGTGCCCGTGCACTGTTTGGGCCTGGCCCAACAATGCCCGGCACCGTGTGTGGCCCAGGCCCGGGGGCTCCTGTCGGTGTACTAGAATAGGGGTACCCTAGTACCCCATACTTGTGCACGGGCAGTAGTAGCATCCCGCGGCCAGGCTTGCGGGAGGACGGCCAGAGAGAAGCTCAAGATTATTAAGCCATTCAAGGACAAAGTATACAAAGCAAGAGTTAAGGCCCCGGCAAGAGGAGCTTGCCGGGAGGGACAGCTGAGGCCCAGCCTGGGCATTGCTGAAGCAGAGTACTTGCCGCGGCAAGGTACTTGCCCCGGCAAGTCATTGGCTGCGGCAAGATAGCGGCTGCGGCAAGGTACTTGCCCCGGCAAGTTACCTTGCACGGCAAACTATGGGTTGCGCCAAGCTGTCAGGTGCGGCAAGGTCTTGCCGCGGCAAGCGTTACTGTACCACTATGCTACTGTGCTGCTCCGGTGCCTCTGCCAGCGTGGCGCTCTGGGTCCTTCCAAGCGTGCGTGGCAGGGCACTGTGTAGACGGCGGTGCACTGTAGATAGCGGTGCAGCAGCAGGTGGGATAGGCTTTTCCCACGTCCACGACGTCCGGGTACATGTATCTGGACAGCAAAGGCATGGGCATTTAATGCCCTTGTCCCCTGCCGTCAGTGGTAGGTAGGACATGTCATCCTGGTAATAGTGGCCTTACTGTAGCAACTTTCCACCTCTACCTTTACTGTTTGCCACCTATTGGAGACCCCTTTGTGCGTATAAAAGGAGGCCCATAGGCAACGTGAAAGGGGAGGAAGGGAAAAAGGGAGAACTCCAATATTGTACGCAGCTACTCGGTACTGTAGCGCTCCTGGAGCTGGAACAATCATACAGATAATAAACCAAAAAAAGCAGGAGTAGAGTTTTACGCATCCGTGCGGCCCGAACCTGGGTAAATCTCTCTCGTGCACTGTCGTGTTCTTCGCTAGATTGGCTCTTCGTGCGACCGTCTCTCCCTGCCGAACGTAAAGGGGTCCTTCCCTGGGTCCCATAGGTGTTCGCGGATTCGTCCCCGACATACTTGTCACCCCCAAACTGATGGACAAACTGAAGTAGTCAATAGAACATTGTCTACTATGCTTAGGGCTGTTTTGAAGAATAACAAGAAAATGTGGGAAGAATGCTTGCCTCATATTGAATTTGCTATAATCGTTCGCTGCATTCTACTACTAAGATGTGCCCTTTTGAAATTGTGTATGGTTTCCTACCTCGTGCACCTATTGATTTGTTGCCTCTTCCATCTTCGGAGAATGTTAATTTTGATGCTAAGCAACATGCTGAATTGGTCCTAAAAATGCACGAGTTAACTAAGGAGAACATTGAGCGTATGAATGCTAAATATAAACTTGTTGGAGATAAGGGTAGAAAACATGTTGTGTTTGCACCTGGAGATCTTGTTTGGTTACATTTGCGTAAGGATAGATTTCCTGATTTGCGAAAATCAAAGCTAATGCCGCGTGCTGATGGTCCTTTTAAGTTGTTAGAGAAAATAAATGATAATGCAAATAAACTTGAGCTGCCTGCAGATTTTGGGGTTAGTCCCACTTTTAACATTGCAGATTTGAAGCCTTATTTGGGTGAGGAAGATGAGCTTTCGTCGAGGACGACTTCATTTCAAGAAGGGGAGGATGATGAGGACATCAATACCGTTGTTACACCCACAGCCCCTGCTGCTATACATACGGGACCAATTACTAGAGCTCGCGCACGCCAATTGAATTACCAGGTACTTTTGTTTCTTGGTAACGGTTCTAATTGTCATGAGAATATGATGTTGTCTAAATTGGATACATTTGTTTTGCTTACAAATGAAGGGCCTAGCTTGGACAAGAAAGATGAACCTTGGAGCAAGTTCAAGCATGGAGAGGATGGCATGCGCAAGGGGAACAAGAACGGAGTTACAAGTGATGATTTCAGGACTTTGAAGCCACCATAATGAGTGCATGAAGCCTTGCATGAAATATACAAGATGCCACTTCATAAATTTCGTCCAGAGGCTATTATAGGTGTTGCGTCACCTTATTATTGGGCCAGGCCCATGTAATTTCGAAATACTTGAGTATAGGCTGTTTTTAGAGTCCGTATGTATGGGGAAACAAGAGATAGGGTTGGTTTTGGACCCCTCCTTCAAGGGCCACGAAATCCCCCCCCCCCTCTTCCTCCATATATACAGCCCTTAGGGCACCGTTAGACTTTGGGTTTTGTTTAGATTAAAAGTTCGCCATAGATGCAACTTCGCGTACTTTGTTTGTGTTCAACGACCAGACCAAGACGTCACAGAACCCCACCTTGATCAATAAAACACTCATCTTATATTAGCAATATCCAGATTGCCAATCTTAGTTTCTTGCTTGTTCTTTGTTTGCTTGAAGGAAATAGACCCTCGTGGTCAGGTTGATCGTGATCCGGCGTGGTCAATAACCTCTCGGAGTTGGTTTAGCGATTGCTAAGGCGCGACGTCCTCGCACGTTCGTAGTCGGATCGTCAAAGTCTACTCCACCAAAAATGATAGCCACCATCTCATCGAAAGACGGGACACCTTTGCCTCCATCAGACGAGGCTCTGATACCAATTGAAAGATCGAGGATGTCGCCTAGAGGGGGGTGAATAGGCGCTTTAAAATAATTATGGTTTAGGCTTGAACAAATGTGGAATAAACCTAGAGGTTAATTTGTCAAGCACGAAACCTACAACAACTAGGCTCACCTATGTGCACCAACAACTTATGCTAAGCAAGATAAACAACTAAGTGATAGCAAGATATATGACAAGAAATAATATGGCTATCACAAAGTAAAGTGCATAAGTAAAGGGCTCGGGTAAGGGATAACCGAGGCACACGGAGATGATGATGTATCCTAAAGTTCACACCCTTGCGGATGCTAATCTCCGTTTGGAGCGGTGTGGAGGCACAATGCTCCCCAAGAAGCCACTAGGGTCACCGTAATCTCCTCACGCACTCGCACAATGCAAGATGCGGTGATTACACTAAGGGACCCTTGAGGGCGGTCACCGAACCCGTACAAATGGCAACCCTTGGGGGCGGTCACCAAACCCGTACACTTTGGCAACCCTTGGGGCGGTCACCGGAACCCATCAAATTGCTCGGGGTGATCTCCACAACCTAATTGGAGACCCCGACGCTTGCCCGAAGCTTTACACCACAATGATTGAGCTCCGACACCACCAACCGTCTAGGGCGCCCAAGCACCCAAGAGGAACAAGGTCAAGGGTACCAAGCACCCAAGAGTAATAAGCTTCCCAACTTGTAACTTCCACGTATCACCGTGGAGAACTCAAACCGATGCACCAAATGCAATGGCAAGGGCACATGGAGTGCCCAAGTCCTTCTCTCCCAAATCCCACCAAAGCAACTAATGCTAGGGAGGAAAATGAGAGGAAGAACAAGAAGGAGAACACCAAGAACTCCAAGATCTAGATCCAAGGGGTTCCCCTCACATAGAGGAGAAAGTGATTGGTGGAAATGTGGATCTAGATCTCCTCTCTCTTTCCCCCAAAAACTAGCAAGAATCCATGGAGGGATTGAAAGATAGCAAGCTCGAAGAAGGTAAACAATGGGGGAAGAACACGAGCTCAAAGGATAAGGTTCATTGGGGAAGAAGACCCCCTTTTATAGGTGGGGAAAAGTCCAACCGTTATGCTCACAGCCCGCACAGAGCGGTACTACCGCTCATGGGAGCGGTACTACCGCTAGGGCGGTGGAAGCCCTTCAAAAAACAATAGTGAGGAGGCAAAAGGCCAGTAGAACCGCCGGAGCGGTACTACCGCTCATCCTCACGGTACTATCGCTAGGGGTAGCGGTACTACCGCTATGGGTACCGGTACTACTGCTTGCGAGCAGTACTAAAAAAATACATTCGTGCCTACCACCGCTGGACTTAATACGAGATTTTGGTCTGGAGCGGAAGTAGCCATGGTAGTAGCCACGGTACTACCGCTCTGGAGCGGTAGTAAAAAATTACATCCGCTCCAAGCGGTAGTAGCCGCGGTAGTACCGCTGCAGCCTTTTAAGGACACCAAAACTGCCATAACTTCTGCAAACGGACTCCGAATTCAACGAAACCAAGTTTGTTGGAAAGCTAACGACATGGGCTAACACAATCTTGATAGAAATAACAATAAGAATGTCAGGACCCCGATTCCAAGTCACATCGATCTAGCCGGTAACACCTCATATCACTTTGCGGCCTCGCGCACGGTATTCCCACGGGTGTCGCCTTACCATGGCCCGGGACCGTTTGCGCCTTTTGGCTCACGTATATGATAGTGTCGCTAGCATCCATATGACAGAGAACCCGGGCCGACATGACTAGTCGTGAACCCAAAGTGGCACTAACTTACGGGGACAGGCATACATGACCCAGCAACGAACGTGTCGGTCATCAGTGAGTGAATTCAGGCTGTAACAACTGGGCTAGCAGGACTCCGGGAATCCGGGCTGTAGCAGGCTAACAGGACTCCGAAAGACACCGCGTGATGTTTCCCCGAAGGGACAGACACAGGATCAAGGAAGGACACATGCCGGCCAGTCTAAGTGTTCCGGAGCAGTAGTGCTGGGCTAGCAGGACTCCGGTGAACCGGGCTGTAGCGGACTACTATGACTCATGGAAGCACAAGACTACATTTCCCCATAAGAGAGGCTACCAAGGATAAACAACTAGGTTGTCGGATCCCACACATACCAAGCATTTCAATCATACACACAATATGCTGGATATGGGCAAATACAACATGGCATCACAACAAGACTCTACGACTCAGAGTATTTATTCATTAGGCTCCGAGGAGCCAAGTATTACAAACATGGGTCTCATGACCCAACATTCAGAGCATACAAGTCAAAGCACATGCGGAAGCCTATCATGTCTGAGTACAGACATCTACAAGTGAAAAAAAAAGGCTGAGAAGCCCGACTATCTACCAGATCCTGTCGAGGGCACAAGATCGTAGCTGAGGTAACAAGCTAAACGTCGAAGTCCACGCGGAACTACTAGCGAGACTGAGTCTCTCTGCAAAAACATAAATTAAGCAAACGTGAGTACAAATGTACCCAGCAAGACTTACATCAGAACTAACTACATATGCATCGGTATCAACAAAGGGGGTGGTGGAGTTTAACTGCAGCAGGCCAGCTTTGACTCAGTGGCTAACATGAACTACGACAGCAAGTAACTCTTTTGAGGTGGTGCACACGAGTCCACATATTCACCATATCAATACACCACTATGGATCCGCTCCCGTCTCCCTACGAGAACGCCATCCATGGCACTCACGCTTATCTTGCGAGTTTTAGAGTATCCACTTTCACTTGTCTATGAACTGTACAGGCAACCCAGAAGTCCGTTACCGCGGACACGGCTATTCGAATAGATCATTTATAACCCTGCAGGGGTGTACTTCTTCACACATGTTTCCACCACTTAGCGTCTACACACGACATGTGCTCGGCAGACTTCAAGCGAAAGCCGACGTGGGTGTAGACCACGACCTAACTAACCACACAAGTCTCTAGTCCAGGTTTATCGCCTATTCGGGTTCCATCCGCGAGGAGATCCGGCCGGAGTTTCGCTCACAGCCCCAAACGATGTGTGCAGGGTTCCCGAGACACCAAACGGGCGCCCGGTACACCGTGCCACGGTGTATCTACCGCACATAGCCCATCCCTAGGGTCAGCGCTACGCACGGCCTCCAACACATATCCTACAAACACCAGAAACTAGTTGCAACTCCTGGACAGAGGATAGGGGCGGTTAATAAGTCGAGCGGGGTCATATTTCAGGGCCCAACGTGTGGTAGTAACTGTTCATGGATCACAAACATAGAACTCAGTTCCTGAGGACGGTTTCAATGAGACAACCCACCATGTACTCCTACATGGCCTCTCACCGCTACCTTTACCAAATCGTGTTCACACACTTAGCTCACACACAGTAGGACATGTTCATCACCATTCCAACTCATTCCCGATGAATCAGACCCGACTCAACTCTAAGCAGTAGCAGGCATAACAAACAGGCATGAATGAGTAGGCACATCAGGGCTCAAACAACTCCTACTCATGCTAGTGGGTTTCATCTATTTACTGTGGCAATGACAGGTCATGCAGAGGAAAGGGGTTCAACTACCGCAGCATGTAACAGTTGAATCGTTGTTGTCCTAATGCAGTAACAGAGAGCAGAAGCGAGAGAGTGGGTTTGTATCGGAATGAACAAGGGGGTTTTGCTTGCCTGGCACTTCTGAAGATAATATAGTTCTTCATCGGTGTCATCGAACACGTCGTCGGAACCACGTCTACTGAGAAGGAGCAACCACCGGCAAACACAAGAGGAACCACAATCAATGCAATGCACATTTATATGAATGATATGTCATATTAAGGTACTGAATTGACCTAGTGCAACAGTTAGTCATATTCATTGAAGTGGAATTCAAACCTATAGCAAATTCCAACTCCAAAACTAATTACTATTCATTCCATAATCATGAATTGTCCTATTCAGTGAGGTTAACTTGTTCAAACATGCATGAAAATGCCATATTCAGATTCTTTGGATTTTTCTGATCATTTTTCATATATAAATTATTTCATTTGGAGTTACAGATTAATTTCTATGAATTTTTGAAGTTTTGGGCATTTTCTGGAATTTCCTGAATTATTAAAACCAGAAAATGATTTACTGCGTCAGCATGACGTCGGTGTGACGTCAGCAGGTGAACGGAGACGGTCCAGGTCAAACCTGACGCTGGGGCCCACATGTCAGTGTCTAACTAACTAATCTAAGTTAATTAGTACTAATCTAATGCTAAACCAGATTAGTTAAGGCCCTGGGCCCACACGTCAGTGACCCAGGGGGTCAAATCCCTGGTCAAACTGGCTGACTCGCCGGCGTTTAGCCGCCGGTGAGGCCAGACGCAGCGGGGCGGTGTGGGATTCCTCCTCCGGCGACCAAAACGACGGCGGAGAGGCTCTACGTGGTGCTGGGACTCGCACGCATCCAACACGGCTAGCGGCAGTAGCTGGGGTGGACCAAGCTCGCCGGAAACGAGCTCGTGGCGGCGGCCGGAGTTCGGGCGGGGTCGGGTTTGACGCTACGGTGCGGGGACGAGCAAAAGGAGAGAGGGGAAACGCAGTGGAGCTCAAAGCGAGGGCGATGAGGTGGTCAACGAGCTCGGGGATGCGCTGGGGTCGGCGAATCGACGGCGACGATCTCCGGCGGCCGAAGCTTCAAGACGAGGTCGGGGACGATGATACGGGGCTTCCGGCGTCGTGTTCGTTGGCGGAGGGCTTTAGGGCGATGCGGCGGGGCCGATGGATGCGTCGGGGAGGCGAGGAGGTGGCTCAGGGCGCGGCAGCGGCGAGCGGTGGCGACGAGCTCCGCTCGGGCTGCACGGGAGAGAGAGCAAAGGAGAGGGAAGAGGTCCAGGGAGAGTGAGAGAGATCCAGGGGGTCGGGGCGATGTACGTGGCGTCGTCAGCCGCGTCGGGAAGGAGCCAGGCAGGCAGGGAGGAGGTGGCCGCACGGCGATGCGCGTGCGCCGGGCACGCGCCCCTGCCTACTGGCGCGAGGAGGAAGGCGACAGAGGAGCTGCGGTGGTGGGCTGGGCTGACTTTGCCCAGCTGGGCTGCTACAGTGGTGGGCCGGTTGGGGTGCCATGTAAGTTCTCTCTCTTTCTCTTTTAATTCCTGTTTTCTATTTTTCTGCAACTTTGTGGCTTTTCTAGAAATACCTAGGCACTTTCAAAATTCACCAAACTGCTCATGCCCACTGTATAGAGTATATCCGACATGGAACATTTCAGTTTGGGATTATTTGGACATTTAAAATATTTACTAGCATTTAAATGCCCAAATGCAAATAACATAAGATTTAATTCAGTGACCTTATGATGACCTAGAAAAATGTGAACCAGTTTTGGCAGAGGTTCTAACCCAAGACAAAAATGATGGACATTTTAGAAGGGCATTTCAGGTTCATTGAAAAAGATTTTAGTAAACCCTAGTTGTTTCCAGGGGGGTGCTGGGGGTTCTATCATCCCCATTTCAAGTTTCTGGAGAAGTTTAAACATGATGCAACACTCTCATGCATGAACTAACTAGGGTGTGACAAAGAAGCAAATGAGAAAAGGCCCATAAGAAAATGGTGAGAACCCTTCCTCGAATAAGACAGGTAAAACCTCCAAAACAAAAACGCAATAGAAGAAGCGTATGAAATCCGTTTTTGATGTACTAGAGCTTGTCACGAAGATAACCACAAGCTCTAAAACATCAAAAAGAGAAAATACAAATAAGAATCAAGAAAGATGATGCAAGGATGCAATGGTTTGAGCTCTCGACGAACGATACGATCAAGCTACTCACTTGAGAGCCCCCTTGATAGTACGGCTATCGATTCTATAACCTGGTCTCCAAACTATCACCATGAGACCGGTAAAATAGAAAACCTATCAAGGGCAAACCTTTGCCTTGCACGAAGTCCACTTGAGCTAGATGATGACGATCTTGACTCCCTCAAGTTGGACCACCTTTCGTGATTGCGTTGGCTCAATGAAGGCTAGTTGATTGCTCCCCCATACTCCACTATGGGTGAGTCACTCTTCGGCATACCTTCACAAGTCCATTGTCACCACAATGGACGGCACGCTACAAGCATGATTTCTTCGTGATGCTCCACTTGAACTTGCACAACACAACCTTGATTTGATGTCATCCTCCATGGGTTGTATGTGATCTTCCTCTTGATGCAAGCCCATGGAAGCAAACCTAACCCCACATAGAACTCTCACAAAGACCATGGGTTAGTACACAAAGCGCAATGGACAATGCTTACCAAACCGTGAGATCACTTGATCCCACTCGGTGTATCTTCTACGCTTTGTGTGAAATCTTCTCTCTTCATAAAGATGATGTCTTGAAGATACACATGAATGTTCACACAATCTTCTTCTTCAAGACATGCTAGCATTTGGCTCAACACTCACTAGAGTAATCTTTGGATAGATCCTTGGATACCACCTTGGTCAACACATAAACTCCTTCAAACCAACAAATGGTCTTCAAGAAAAGCCTATGGACAAATCCTACGAATATAACTCAACGCAACCATTAGTCCATAGAGATTGTCATCAATTACCAAAACCAAACATGGGGGCACCGCATGTTCTTTCAAGTTTTCCACATACAATTCCACCAAAGCAGGAGTTGGGTTTTACGATTCACAGCGGCCCGAACTTGGGTAAATCTTGTGTGCTTACTTGCTGGATCTGCTCTTTGTGTGCTACAATTCCCAAAGCCGAACTGCAAAGGGGCCTTGTTGGTCCCATAGATTGTCATACATCGACAGTCACTCAAGCCGACACCTATCCATTTAGAGAGTGCACAGCTCTCAAGGACTCAAGAATAATAGGTACAAGAACCCTAGCTTAGAACTACTGTGATGCTCAACCACTGTCTAAGTTTTGGCTCTTGGTTTTCTCTCGGTGGATTTAAACTCAAATCTCTCAAAGAGGGGATGCTCAATCAATCTCATCAGAACTCTTAAGCGAAGTAGCCAATTGACAACGTTGGAGCGGGGTGGCTATTTATAGCCGCAGCCTTCCCTGATGGGAAATGACCAAATTGGACAAGTAGATCAGCCAATGGCCGAGCGACACGATGCCAACGGACGAAAAATTAGCACAATGGTAACATTCCTTGTGAAACAAGAAATGCTAACTCCTCAGTCTGAAAGATATCTCCTGCAGCACCGAAGAGCAATGTCTTCTGCTGAAAGGTAATCATTTGGAGCATAAAGAGATTTCTCTCAGTCTTTCATATGTTTCGGCTAAGCATCGAGAACCTATACCCCTCTTAATAATACAGAGGTCTATGACTCAAAGGGAAGAAGAACAATGAAATAAATTCTACGTCTTCACTTTGTCTTCAACATCTTGAGTGCAGTCACTTTCTTCGGACCACACCGAATAAGTATTGCTGCTCATCAACAATAATTTTAAGGGGTCAACTCCTTCACATTAATCTTTTTGCGTACATGTCTTCACGAAATGTAGCTCATCCTTCTCCGCAACACAGATGTTCTTCGGTGAAGTTCCTCGAACTTGACACCGACTACAGGATTCTCTTCGGTTCTGCATGGACTATTTCTCCCTGTGTGCACTAGCAAACAAATCAGTCCATGTTTGTTTCTGTCAACAATCTCCAAAACACAAAGGGGAAAATATAGCACCAACACGTATGCTACTTTTTTTATAATGCGAATATTGGGTTTTACATGGCGTCAACACTTTGGAGACGTAGTATACCGGCTGCTATACTTGCAACTTATGCCCCTTTAGTCTACGCTCAACGACGAGCACGACGCTGATATGTCTCCAACGTATCTATAATTTTTTATTGTTCCATGCTATTATATTGTCTATCTTGGATGTTTTATATGCATTTATATGCTATTTTATATCATTTTTTGGGACTAACCTATTAACCTAGTGCCCAGTGACAGTTGGTGTTTTTTCCTTGTTTTTGACTTTTACAGAAAATCAATACCAAACGGAGTCCAAACGGGATAAAACTTTATGATGATTTTTCTTGGACGACAAGACACCCACAAAGTTTCGGGAGGAGGCCAGAAGACCCACGAGGGGGCCACAAGCCCTAGGGGTGCACCCTAGGGGGCGCGGCTAGGGGGCTTGTGGGCCCCCCTGGTTCTCCTAACCCTAACTCCAGCACTATAAATCCTCAAATATTCCCCTATACCAGAGGGCACACCAAAAATACTTTTCCGCCACCACAAGCTTCTGTTCTCGTGAGATCCCATCTTGGGGCCTTTTCTGGTACTCTGCCGAAGGGGGATTCGATCACGGAGGGCCTCTACACCAACCTTGCTACCCTTCTGATGATGTGTGAGTAGTTTACCACAAACCTACGGGTCCATAGGTACCTAGATGGCTTCTTCTCTCTCTTTGATCTTCAATACAATGTTCTCCTCGATGTTCTTGGAGATCTATTCGATGTAATCTTCTTTTGCGGTGCGTTTGTTGAGATCTGATGAATTGTGGATTTATGATCAAATTATCTATGAATATTATTTGAGTCTTTTCTGAACTCTTTTATGCATGATTAAGATAGCTTTGTATTTCTCTCTGATCAATCAATTTGGTTTAGCCAACTAGATTGGTTATTCTTGCAATGGGAGAGGTGCTTTGTGATGGGTTCAATCTTGCGGTGTCCTCACCCAGTGACAGTAGGGGTAGCGAGGCACGTATTTGTATTGTTGCCATTAAGGATAAAAAGATGGGGTTTTTACGATATTGATTGGATCTATCCCTCTACATCATGTCATCTTGCTTAAGGCGTTACTCCGTTCTTCTTAACTTAATTCACTAGATGCATGCTGAATAGCGGTCGATGTGTGGAGTAATAGTAGTAGATGCAGGCAGGAGTCGGTCTACTTGTCACAGACGTGATGCCTATATTCATGATAATTGCCTTGGATATCATCATAACTTTGCGCTTTTCTATCAATTGCTCAACAGTAATTTGTTTACCCACCGTATGTTTTCTTCGAGAGAGAAGCCTCTAGTGAAACCTATGGCCCCCGGGTCTATTTTCCATCATATATTTTCATATCTATAAAACCAAAAACCTAAAAATACCTTGCTGGAATTTATTTATATTACTTTGTTTTGCCTTTTATTTATCTTTTATATCTATCTCTATTAGATCTCACTCTTGCAAGTGGCCGTGAAGGGATTGACAACCCCTTTTTCGCGTTGTGTGCAAGTGTTTGTTAGTTTGTGCAGGTGCATATATTGGGGACTTGCTTGTACCTCCTACTGGATTGATACCTTGGTTCTTAACTCAGGGAAATACTTATCTCTACTTTGTTGCATCACCCTTTCCTCTTCAAGGAAAAAATCAATGCAAGCTCAAGAAGTAGCAGGAAGAATTTATGGTGCCGTTGTCGGGGAGGTTCTACATCAAGCCTACCAAGTACCTATCATAAACTCTCATCTCTTGCACTTACGTTATTTGCCATTTGCCTCTCGTTTTCCTCTCCCCCACTTCTAAAACGTTTTCAAAAAAACACAAAAATATTTGCCTTTTTATTCGCCCTTCTTTCGTTCGCCTTTTCGTTTGCTTTTTGTTTGATTGTGTGCTAGATTGCTTGCTTTGTCACGATGTCTCAAGAAAATACCAAGTTGTGTGACTTTTCCAATACTAATAATAATGATTTTATTAGTACTTCAATTGCTCCCGCCACTAGTGCGGAATCTTATAAAATTAATGCCGCTTTGTTGAATCTTGTTATAAAAGATCAATTTTCTGGTAGTCTTAATGAACATGTTGCATCCCATCTAAATACTTTCATTGAGTTGTGTGATATGCAAAAGAAAAAAGATGTGGATAATGATACTGTTAAATTGAAGCTATTTCCGTTCTCACTACGAGATCGTGCTAAAACTTGGTTTTCATCTTTGCCTAAAAATAGTATTGATTCATGGAACAAGTGTAAAGATGCTTTTATTTCCAAGTATTTTCCTCCCGCTAAGATCATCTCCCTTAGGAACGATATAATGAATTTTAAGCAACTTGATCATGAACATGTTGCACAATCTTGGGAGAGGATGAAATTCATGATAAGAAATTGCCCTGCTCATGGTTTAAGTTTATGGATGATCATATAAAAAATTATGTCGGATTGAATTTTGCATCTAGAAATCTTTTAGATTCCACCGCGGGAGGTACTTTTATGGAAATTAAATTAGGAGAGGCTACTAAACTCCTAGATAATATTATGGCAAATTACTCTCAATGGCATGCCGAAAGAACTTCTACTAGTAAAAAAAAGTGCATGTGATTGAAGAAATTAATACTTTGAGTGGAAAGATGGATGAACTTATGAAATTGATTACTAGTAAGAGTGCTCCTATTGATACTAATGATATGCCTTTGTCCACTTTGATTGAGAATAATAATGAATCTATGGATTTGAATTTTGTTGGTAGGAACAATTTTGGTAATAACGCGTATAGAGGCAATGTTAACCCTAGGCCGTTTCCTGGTAATTCCTCCAATAATTATGGTAATTCCTACAAAAACTATGGAAATTATAATAATATACCCTCTGATCTTGAGAATAATATTAAAGATTTCATTAATTCTCAAAAGATTTTTAATGCTATGGTAGAAGAAAAATTGCTTAAGATTGATGATTTGGCTAGGAACTTTGATAGAATTTCTCATGAGATTGATTCTTTTAAGATTAGATCTATACCACCCAAGATTGATATTAATGAGTCTCTAAAAGCTATTAAATTTTCTATGAATGAAAGTAGAGAGAGAACCGCTAGGATGCGTGCTAAGAGAAATTGGCTAGAAAAAGCATGTTCTTCTAGTTTTTGTGAGAATGATGATGAGGATCTTAAAGTGATTGGTGTGACTCCTATTGAATCTTTGTTTGCTAATATAAAACTTGATAAAGATGGGACTGGATATGAGTCAACTTTAGCTAGAAGGCGTCCCAATAATATGGAGGGTGAAGATCTTAGTGAAAAAAATTGATAAAAGTGGGATTGGAGAGGTCAAAACTTTAAGTAGCGATGAACCCACTCTTTTGGATTTCAAGGACTTTAATTATGATAATTGTTATTTAATAGATTGTATTTCCTTGTTGCAATCCATGCTTAATTTACCTCATGCTTATAATCAAAATAAGGCTTTTACTAAACATATCGTGGATGCTACGATGAAATCTTTTGAAGAAAAACTTGAGTTGGAAATTTCAATCCCTAGAAAGCTTTATGATGAGTGGGAACCTACTATTAAAATTAAGATTAAAGATTATGAGTGCAATGCCTTATGTGATTTGGGTGCTAGTGTTTCAACTATCCCAAAAACTTTATGTGATGTGTTAGGTTTCCATAAATTTGATGATTGTTCTTTGAATTTGCATCTAGCGGGTTCCACTATTAAGAAACCTATGGGAAGGATTAATGATGTTCTTATTGTTGCAAATAGGATTTATGTTCCCGTAGATTTTATTGTGCTTGATATAGATTGCAATCCTACATGCCCTATTATACTTGGTAGACCTTTCCTTAAAACGATCGGTGCAATTATTCTTATGAAAGAAGGAAACATTAGATTTAAACTTCCGTTAAGGAAGGGTATGGAACACTTCCCAGGAAATAAAATTAAGTTGCCATTTGAATCTATTATGAGGGCCACTTATGGATTGCATACCAAAGATGACAATACCTAGATCAATGCATTATGCCTAGCTAGGGGCGTTAAACGATAACGCTTGTTGGGAGGCAACCTAAATTTATTTTTTGTCTTTTTGTTTTTGTTCTTGTTTTCCAATAAATACACAATATAACCTCTGTATTAATTGTGTTTTAGTGTTTTAATTAGTGTTTGATCCAAGCAAGAACTTTGGGATGCTTTGGTATATCGTTGATTGGTTTTGCTAAAAAACAAAAACTTTTGTGTCCAGTAACAGAATTGTTAAAATTCACTGGAGCGTGGGAAAATTCTGAATTTTAAAAAAAAGATTAATATATGAATTATCTCTGTTTTCCTAATTTTTCAGAATTTTTGGAGTTACAGAAGTCTGACTATTATTCTTCTCTTTTACACACTATTCTGTTTTTTACAGATTCTGTTTTCAATGTGTTGTTTGCTTATTTTGATGAATCTATGGGTAGTATCGGGGGGTATGAACCATGGAGAAGTTACAATACAGTAGATATAACACCAATATAAAATTAGAATGAGTTCACAACGATACCTAAAAGTGGAGATTTGTTTTATCATACTAACGGATCTCACGAGTTTTGATGAGGACATCAATACCATTGTTACACCCACAGCCCCTGCTGCTATACATACTGGACCAATTACTAGAGCTCGTGCACGCCAATTAAATTATCAGGTACTTTCGTTTCTTGGTAATGATTCTAATGTTCATGAGAATATGATGCTGCCTAAATTGGATACATTTGTTTTGCTTACAAATGAAGGGCCTAGCTTGGACAAGAAAGAGGAACCTTGGAGCAAGTTCAAGCATGGAGATAATGGCATGCGCAAGGGAACAAGAACAGAGTTACAAGTGATGATTTCAGGACTTTGAAGCCACCATAATGAGTGCATGAAGCCTTGGACAAAATATACAAGATGCCACTTCATAAATTTCGTCCAGAGGCTATTATAGGTGCTGCGTCACCTTAATATTGGGCCAGGCCCATGTAATTTCGAAATAATTGAGTATAGGCTGTTTTTAGAGTCCGTATGTGTGGGGAAACAAGAGATAGGGTTGGTTTTGGACCCCTCCTTCAAGGGCCACGAAATCCCCCCCCCCCTCTTCCTCCATATATACAGCCCTTAGGGCACCGTTTAGACTTTGGGGTTTTGTTTAGATTAAAAGTTCGCCATAGCTGCAACTTCGCGTACTTCATTTGTGTTCAACGACCAGACCAAGACGTCACAGAACCCCACCTTGATCAATAAAACTTTCATCTTATATTCGTAATATCCAGATTGCAAATCTTAGTTTCTTGCTTGTTCTTCGTTTGCTTGCAGGAAATAGACCCTCGTGGTCAGGTTGATCGTGCTCCGGCGTTGTGAATAACCTCTCGGAGTTGGTTTAGCGATTGCTAAGGCGCGACATCCTCGCACGTTCGTAGTCAGATCGTGAAAGTCTACTCCACCAAAAACGATAGCCACCAACTCATCGAAAGACGGGACACCTTTGCCTCTATCAAGTGGTATCAGATTTCCAGGTTGCTCGATGAGATTTTACAGTTTTTCGTAGTTTATATCGAGTCTGTTCTTCATACCTACAGTCCAGGAAAAAGCCAAAAAAAATTAGGGTTAGTTCATCATATCCAAACCAATCTGAGCCATTGCATAATCTTTTCTATATTTGCTTTGTTGAATTTGCGGTTGCATCGTCGTGTCAAGTTGCTGGTCTTAGCGTCTAGTTCTTTAGAGTTTCGAGTTCTGTTCACAAGTTGTCACGCCGCCACCGCACCATCATCATCACCCCTACCATATACCACCATCGCTGATCTGCTATTTCTCTGAGTCCATATACCACCACCGCTCTGAGTCCATATACCACCACCGCTCCGAGTCCATATACCACCACCGCTCCGAGTCCATATACCACCACCAATCCGAGTCCATATACCACCACCGATCCGAGTCCATATACCACCACCAATCCGAGTCCACATATACTACCGTCATATACCATCACCAGTCCGAGTTCCACCAGATTCATCTCCGCCACTAGTCCTAGTCTGAGTCCAGTATTTATTCCTTTATTTTCGAGTTCCAGATCACGCGATACTACGAGTCGTGAACAAGTCGGATTCCCCAACTTTCGTGCCACCCGCAGAAGAAAAATAGTTTCAGTTTAAAAAAAACTAAGTCTGGAAAATTCTGGCTAGGCAGTTTTTAGACCATTTGTAGACTTTTTCGAAAAAAAAATGTTGCGGAGCAAAAAAAAGAGGAAAAAAGTGCAAAAAAAAGTGATAAAAAAAATCAGAGTGTGCTCCTCCCTTGTTTACGTGCAGCGTCGTGATTTTGTCAGTGTTCTAGGCTCGCGTCTCTAGCATGGTCTAGCCTAGGACCAGCACAGTACCGTTGTTGAGCGTTTATTCAACATTGCATCTCTGAATTGATTATTGCTGACCCTTTTTGCTACAATATCATAAGCCTTCCCAGCTCCACATACATCTACATCGTGCGTTTGACACCACCTGGCAATCGCTCTGTCCAAGCTTTGAGAGTTTTGACTACAAAGGTTGCCGATCACCACCTGCTGCTGGGTAAGAACTGGTAAGAATTTGAGATTTGCTTGACGGATTTGTGACACCACACCACCACCACTTTCTAGTAGTCTGTAGGATGATATTCTTGTGTGTTTCTATTGCTGCTAACCATGGCAGGATCACAAGCCGACGAGATTGACTGGGAGAACATGACGAACAAGGAGTTGCATGATAAATTTCAGCAAATGATGAGTGGCCAGGTGGGAGATGTGCTAAACAGATTTGAAGAGGCCATGGAGAAGATAGATGGCATTGAGACTAAGGTGTGCCCTTTTGAAATTGTATATGGTTTCCTACCTCGTGCACCTATTGATTTGTTGCCTCTTCCATCTTCGGAGAAGGTTAATTTTGATGCTAAACAACATGCTGAATTGATCTTAAAAATGCATGAGTTAACTAAGGAGAACATTGAGCGTATGAATGCTAAATATAAACTTGCTGGAGATAAGGGTAGAAAACATGTTGTGTTTGCACCTGGAGATCTTGTTTGGTTACATTTGCGTAAGGATAGATTTCCTGATTTGCGCAAATCAAAGCTAATGCCATGTGCTGATGGTCCTTTTAAGGTGTTAGAGAAAATAAATGATAATGCATATAAACTTGAGCTACCTGCAGATTTTGGGGTTAGTCCCACTTTTAACATTGTAGATTTGAAGCATTATTTGGGTGAGGAAGATGAGCTTCCATCGAGGACGACTTCATTTCAAGAAGGGGAGGATGATGAGGACATCAATACCATTGTTACACCCACAACCCCTGCTGCTATACATATTGGACCAATTACTAGAGCTCGCGCACGCCAATTAAATTATCAGGTACTTTCTTTTCTTGGTAATGATTCTAATGTTCATGAGAATATGATGCTGCCTAAATTGGATACATTTGTTTTGTTTACAAATGAAGGGCCTAGCTTGGACAAGAAAGAGGAACCTTGGAGCAAGTTCAAGCATGGAGATAATGGCATGCGCAAGGGGAACAAGAACAGAGTTACAAGTGATGATTTCAGGACTTTGAAGCCACCATAATGAGTACATGAAGCCTTGGACGAAATATACAAGATGCCACTTCATAAATTTCGTCCAGAGGCTATTATAGGTGCTGCGTCACCTTATTATTGGGCCAGGCCCATGTAATTTCGAAATACTTGAGTATAGGCTGTTTTTAGAGTCCGTATGTGTGGGGAAACAAGAGATAGGGTTGGTTTCGGACCCCTCCTTCGAGGGCCACGAAATCCCCCCCCCCCCTCTTCCTCCATATATACAGCCCTTAGGGCACCATTTAGACTTTGGGGTTTTATTTAGATTAAAAGTTCGCCATAGCTGCAACTTCGCGTACTTCGTTTGTGTTCAACGACCAGACCAAGACGTCACAGAACCCCACCTTGATCAATAAAGCTTTCATCTTATATTCGCAATATTCAGATTGCAAATCTTAGTTTCTTGCTTGTTCTTCATTTGCTTGCAGGAAATAGACCCTCGTGGTCAGGTTGATCGTGCTCCGGCGTTGTCAATAACCTCTCGGAGTTGGTTTAGCGATTGCTAAGGCACGACGTCCTCGCACGTTCGTAGTCGGATCGTGAAAGTCTACTCCACCAAAAATGATAGCCACCATCTCATCGAAAGACGGGACACCTTTGCCTCTATCAAGTTTTTTGTTGAGTTTTGTGTTGTGAAGTTTTCAAGTTTTGGGTAAAGATTTGATGGACTATGGAATAAGGAGCGGAAAGAGCCTAAGCTTGGGGATTCCCAAGTCACCCCAAGGTAATATTCAAGGACAACCAAGCATCTAAGCTTGGGGATGCCCCGGATGGCATCCCCTCTTTCGTCTTCAATCCATTGGTAAATTTACTTGAGGCTATATTTTTATTCACCACATGATATGTGTTTTGCTTGGAGCGTCTTGTATTATTTTAGTCCTTGCTTTTTAGTTTACCACAATCATCCTTGCTATACACACCTTTTGAGAGGGACACATATTAATCATGAATTTATTAGAATACTCTATGTGCTTCACTTATATCTTTTGAGCTAGGCAGTTGCTCTGGTGCTTCACTTATATCTTTTTAGAGCACGGTGGTGGTTTTATTTTATAGAAATTGATGAACTCTCATGCTTCAATTATATTATTTTGAGAGTCTTAAAAATAGTATGGCAATTTTCTTAGGTTATGAATTTGGTCCTAATATGATCACTATTGCAGGATGCTGCTAACGGGACACTACGATCAGAGACCCTTTGACGAAATCATGTGTGATGCATTAATCGCAAACGGTGATGTAAAAAACCGTCAAAAAAGATGCAAAATGTTTGCGATGGCAGAGACATCAAACACGGTTCAGATTTTAGTTGCGTGTGCGATGCAGGGCATATGATTGATCCATACGAACTGTTTGCAATGAGACAGAACAACAGAAACGGGCAGCCATATCAAGGTATGTGCGATATACGACATACAGTTCACTCAGATGAACTATTTGCTATTAGACAACACAACAAAAATGGTCAGCCAGATGAAGGTGTCTGTGATATACGGCATACGGTCCACTCGAAAGAACTATTTTCGATTAGGGAACAGAACAGAAACTGTTCAACTTAACAAGATGTGTGTGATATGCGGCATACAGTTCACATAGAGGAACTGTTTGCGATGAGCCAAAAGAACACAAATGATTCGTGTAAACAAGATGTGTGTGATACGCGGCAAACAGCCCACTCGGGTGAACTGTTTGCGATGAGAAGTTATAACACAGACGGTTACTACAGTTAATTCGTGTGCGATTTTGTGTGTACAAAAAACTTTGAAAAATGAGAACTAGTTGCTTGCGGTGGCTAGGAGTATTGCACATGATGCGTCTGCGAGTACTCATGTGCGATGATTAGTAAGTTACACATACGTTTCCTTATGTTAACACGTGTGTGATAGATAACACGTGGCACCACATACGGTATTCGGGTTGAGTGCTCCACTTAGTCTTCCCGCGCTCCACATGGGTGAATTGTAAAATCCATGCCTCTTCCCTCATCGGTTTCCCGCCACCAGCCAATGGCTTGCTGCATATAACCCAGGCGGCAACGCACCGTCGCGACACTGTGCACAGATCTAGTCCTCACCCATCTACCATTAGTTATTTCAAGCATGCCAAGCAACGACCAAAGCTTCGACGTCGACCCCTACCTGCGTTAAATTTTTGGCGAGGAGAACGAGCCAGAGCAGGTCGGGGAGCAAGAGCTTCATCGGCTGGTGCAGGCACCATGGCCCATCGGCAGCGATATCAGCATGACAGTCCTTGGGCGCACAATCGACATATTGTAGAGGAAGTGTGATGAGCAATTTGCCATCCACCGTGCAAAAGATCCAGAGCTACTCGGCGGCATGATCGACAACCCACCCGAAGAGCTGCCGTCACCAGTGCTCATCGAGAGCCTGATGCCCCACAAGGAATGGGCAGAGGACCTCTGCAATTCAGTCAAGACACAGCTAGCCTGCGGCTTCATCATTGCCGGCGGCGGCAGTGTCAACCTCGATCCTGATGATGTGGTGGCCAGGCTTGAGCGCATCCTTGGCGGAGTTGACGTCCCCGACGAAGTAGAACATCACCAACGTGGTATCTTGAGGATGCAGGTGATGGACGGAATTTGCTACCAGGCCAGAGACATGGAAATGGAGCGGTTCCGCGGAGATGTCATGCGCGCGATTGCATGCTGTCAAGCTCTTCTGGAAGAGGCCCAGCAGCCCCAAGAGCCTCCCTGCGCCAGCAACTCCATAGGCGGAGGCGGGTCGGGACACTTGGAATGAACGGCCGCAAGGGTGCTATGCTGATCATGGAGTCCAAGAAGACCGTCGTCGGAAGGCCGCCAGCTTAGCCTTTTAGCCTATATTTTATTATAACTAGAACAATGCCCGTGCGTTGCAACGAAATATAAATATTCTAGTACGTTAACATGTGATTTATCTGTCAATAATAATGCGATTGTGTAAATAAATGTTCATCAAATTCTGCCTGTGAATTACCTTATATTTTGATTAGAAGTTTGGTAAGTAAATTAAAGTGGAATTGGTTCAGAAGGTAAGTAAATTAAGGTGATTGATTATCATATACATGGAAGGTTGGACGAAGGGTGGTGGGAAGAAAGGTGAAATGGGAACCTTACATTCTTTTTAAGTAGTAGAGATTGTATGCATATGTAGGTCGTGAGTGTTTGGGTGTTGCCGCATGTGGCATTTTAAATTATCCTGAATATGTAAGACAATTATTAACCGTTGCCATTGTAAATTTGCCTCAATGGCGAGCAGAGCGCGCGCAGGGATGCCAGAGCGGAGCGCGCCACAGCCGCCTCAATGGTGAGCAAAACACGCGGACAGACGCAAGCAGAGCACGCCGCGGCTGCCTCAACAACGAGCAGAGTGCGCCGCGGCCGCCTCAACGGCGAGCAACCACATGGTCAACCTTCTGGCACCCCGTGGGAGGCACGACGGCGCATCCATCGGACACGATGGTGATATCTTGACCGTGTGTGATAGTGGGCAGACACGTACACGTACATCCAAGAACGCGGGCCCACATACGCCATCCGGGACCGTTTCGGGCTTCCGATGCATGGCATACGGTTGATCCAAAAGAATTGTTTGCAATGAGCCAAAACAATAGAAACAGGCTTCGAGCCCAGAACCATCAATAAATTTTGACCTTGTTTCTCGTCACATTGCAGATTACAATGCAATAAATAATTGCAAATCTGTTCACATCGATCAAACCAATATGTGTTCACACTTAGCACCGGGCTATAAAAACTACCCACTCAAAAATTACTTCACAGTTCCTCTCCTCATCACCCACAAAACTGGTCTTTCCTGTCAAGTCATTCCGCCATGACCGGTAGGAGGAGTTTCGGGTGGACATATAACCAGGGAGCAAAGACCAAGGCCGCGGAAGCACTAGAGAGGTCCCGCCGGTACACGGCAGCCGCAACAGAGATGCCTTGGCGCACCGCGGAGCCCTCAAACGAGCTCTCACCGGCACGCGACGGCTCTCACAAGCGCACTCGCCGCATCGGTGACTGTGATGAGCTGGCGTTGCTAAAGTCCTTGGCCAGCGACGACGACATTCTCGCTGGCCTCATTAAGTAGTAGGAGTTGGTCGACGGCTTGATGAAGCTGCTCGAGATCAACGATGCCTCGGTTGAGAAGGCGACTGGCCTCGTCGAGCAACTCATGGGTGACAATGCGAGAAGGAGGAGGAGGCCACCGGCTGGAAGATGCTACATGAGCAGAGCAGTGCCTCGGGGATGACGTTGAAAGCGGTAATCGAGGAATTGATGGGTGACTTGAGGAAGCTCCGGATCGAGCGCGAGCAAGAGGTGGAGGAATCCGTGGCTGCTGTCAAGCAAAGTCATGAGGAATTGAAGAAGGAGCTAGAGGATGTTGTCGCCCGGTGATGCATCGAGGAGTAGAGATAGTAGCGACCCAGATTGTTGTCTGCGATTTCCTTCTTCTCTTGCCCCCGTGTCTTCCGGGCTTTACCGCATGTGGCATTTTAAATTATTCGGAATATGTAAGACAATTATTATCCGCGCCATTGTAAATTTGCCATCGTATTATCCGTTGCCATTTTATTTGTCATCGTATTATCCGTTGCCATTTTATTTGTCGTCGTATTATCCGTTGCCCTATGTGGCATTTTAAATTATCCAGAAGTGAAAACATGAACAAAGCAAATGCTAACGTTGAGAGGGGCCATGGGATCACAAGCAAACACCCTCCGTCCAGATGCTTTAATTAACCGCGTGTTAAACAGCGGCTCGACCGCCATTAATGGAGAAGTTGTGAGTGAGGCGGGCGGCTGGTGGATGGAGGTCAAAGAGCTCACTTCCCGGTGAGCATGGGCGGCCTTGCTGCTCGCACGTGTCCCATCGAGCCTGCGAGGTGGACAGGATGCATGTGTCCCATCGAGCCTGCGCGGCGGACTGCTCGCACGCGTCCCGTCGAGCCTGCACGACAGACTTCTCGCGCTCGTCCCATCTAATCAAACAGCTGCACGCCCGCCACCGAGTATGGTTAAATTTTGGCACAAAATACAAAGATGACCAATGAACAAGGACGGAGGTAGTACTATCCCATAAGAAAAGAGGGACGCGTGGCCGCACTTAAATGGTTACGGGAACACACGGTTCGTATTATACAACCATTTGCGATATTAACGTGTCAGCTATTTGTTTCAAAAGGACTTCGTTGGCAATAGCATATGTGTGCGCCTTGTCTCAAACTGGATGATTTTTTTACCATGGCATATTTGTGCCATGATGAAACCATGCCAAGTTTCATGTTTTTTGTGTGAGTTTTCGATTTACAGGGATTTAAAAACCGAGATTCTCAATGTTTTGGGACGACGAGACGTTTGTAATTCATTTCCATTCCTTCAATGAGACCTAAACATGCACCCAATGACACATGTACGATTTTCCACCCATTTTGCTTCACTGGAGCATGTGCTTGTAGTTCAAATTTGAATTATGGACTACATTAAATGCCTATAAAACTCAATTAATATATAAAATGGCCAAACAAACCCTGAACAGTTTCAAATTTCAGCACGACACTCCTGTTATTCTATGTTGCCTATAGAAAACAAAATTCAAGGCGAGAAGAGGCAGCGATTATCGTTTCGCGCACAAGAGGGGCATGTTTCCCTACCGGAACCACAAGGGTTGCGAGAAGCTTTGGTTTGTAAGAGGCTTGTAATATACCTTGGCCCAAATTGGACAATTGTTTTACCACAACATATATGTGCCATGTAGTGACACCATGCCAAGTTTCATGATTTTCTGGTGAGTTTTGGATTTACGAAGGTTTAAAAACCGAGATTTGCAATGTTTGAGGCCGAGACGGTTGAATTCATTCCCATTTCTTCCATGGGACCTAAACATGCACCCCAAGGACACATGTATGATTTTTCTAGCCATTTTGGTGCATAGGAGCATGTATTTGTAGTTTGGATTTGAATTATGGACATTAAATGCCTAGAAAACTCAATTAATGAATAAAAAAGGTCAAACGAACCCTGAATAATTTCAAAGTTCAGCGCGAATCTCCCATTGTTCCATGTTGCGTGCAGAAGAAAATACAAGGCTAGAAGAGGGAGCGATTATCGTTTCGCCCACAAGGGGACACAGTTCCCTATCGAAAGCACGAGGGTTCTTGCGACAGGCTCCGGTTTGTAAGAGGTTTGTAATAAAGCTTGGCCCAAATTGGACAATTTTTTACCATGACATATATGTGCCATGACGTGACACCATGCCAACTTTCATGACTTTCTGGTGAGTTTTGGATTTACAGGGATTTAAAAACTGAGATTCCAAATGTTTGAGGACGAGCCAGGATGCCGGTACGGTTGTAATTCATTCCCATTCCTTGTATGGGACCTAAACATGCACCCAAGGACACATGTATGATTTTTCTAGCCATTTTGGTGAACTGGAGCATGTATTTGTAGTTCAGATTTGCATTATGGGCATTAAATGCCTAGGAAACTCAATTAATGTATAAAAGGCCAAACGAACCCTGAATAATTTTAAATTTCAGCACGGATATCCTGTCATTCCATGTTGCCTGTAGAAGAAAATACAAGGCAAAAAGAGGCAGTGATTATCATTTCGCCTACAAAGGGGACACTTTTCCCTATCGGAACCACGAGGCTTCTTGAGAGAAGCTCCAGTTTGTAAGAGGCTTGTAATAAAACTTGACCCAAAATGGACAAAAAAAATCCTCGACATATATGTGCCATGTCGTGACACCATGCCAAGTTTCATGATTTTCGGGTGAGTTTTGGATTTACGGGGATTTAAAAACCGAGATTCTCACGAAATGTTTTCAAATAGCACATGGTTCACTCACGAAAGCCGCGTGCCTACCAAACCGTGGCCGATGCCCCCCACCCTGTTACGCGCGCGATCTGAGTCATGCATTCTAATTGGCCAGAACCCAAACCCTACGGATCGTACGTCTGCACCGTTGGATGCTCCCAGATCGAACGGCAATCCTCATCCCTTTCGACAGCACATGCAATTCCGGTTGTGATTTTATTTATATGGGTAAGCACTGTGCGCATGCGTCGTGCTAGCTCACACTTCCTTCTCTACTAAGTTTTCCATATTCATGTCAAAAAAAGTTTTCCATATTAATGTTGTTATATATCCAAACACGCTACCGTTTCCCGTCACTCCTCCCATCGACTTCCCGCCTCTTCTCCCATCATTTTCCCGCTACCAGTGTCAGTGCTCATCGAAGGCTAGGCGGCGACACACCGGCCATGTTAATATTGCACACACTTTCTAAAAGCACAAACGTGTGTGATAGTAGGGAGTAGGTCCCATAGGGTGACCAGCGTGAAATGCCTTAAAGGCAAGGAGGCAATTCCTATTAGCAAGGGGCGGCTTCCCATCCGCTAGCCTAGTCGAATAGAATGCAGAAGTTAAGCGTGCTCGGGCTGGAGTAGTCTAAGGATGGGTGACCCGGTGGGAAGTTGCATATCTCAAGCTTCATTTAAACACTATGATACGTTCATTATAGACATTTATCATCTAAATGTCTCTATAGTGACCTGTCATGACGATTATATAAACCTTAGGATCCTTGTTTTGCTAATTTGTAGGCTATGTTTTTTATTGGTTATTTTTCTTCTCAAAAATCAAAGAATGATCGACATCTGTAGGCCCACTCAAATTATCCCTTTGACCCAACGCACGAGAAGGGTTTACTCTTTGCTCTGTGTGCTATGTTAGAGCAAATCAAGTTCCAGCACATGCGTTGGACGGCAGCCGGCCCCTACCCCCCTACCCGCCTCGAAGTTGCGTTCCTGACATTGTACGTCTTTAACCTGTCTGCGAGAGTACGATGTTCAGTTTGTAATGTTACTGATGTAGTTGGTGCCCCATCGAACTTGTGCTTTCGGGATTTGAACAAATCACACACCAGACCCATACATTGTTTTTAGGATGCATGCAGGGTATAGGGGGCCGGGTGTTCTGATCGAGCATGTCTCCTTGTGCGGTTTATAGACGCCGCACATATCTGTGGGCTCCTCGAGGTATATATATATATATATATATATATATATATATATATATATATATATCATCCTTGATCGATAACGAGGGGGGCCCACACAATCTATCCCTTTAACCCAACATACGAGAAGGGTTTGACCATGATGGTTTCCTATTGCTATGTGTGCCATGTTAGACCAAATAAAGTTTGAGCGCATGCGTTGGACGACACCCCCCCCCCCTCGCCTCGAAGTGGGGGAACCGACATCGTACGTATTGAACCTGGCTTGGGGTCGGGTACGGTGTTCGGTTTGTAATGTAGTTGGTGCCCCATTGAAGTTGTGCATTCGGGATTTGAACACATCACACACCACCGTACCCATACATATCACTACAAAAAAATACACTTCTGTGATAATACATGTTTGTCATAGTAGGTCACGTTTTCTGTCATGCATGTACATCCATGACGATTTTATGACAGAATCAAGATAGTCATACCTGTGCTGTCGTAGAAGTGTTCCATGACAATACCAAAATTATCATCATGGAAGTGTCCACTTCCATGACGATAAATGGCATGTCATGGAAGTGTTTTCATCAAGGGTAACCGACATGTGGCATCCACCGTAATGGGTCGCCATTAAGCTATCGGGTTCCGGTTTGGATCCGATAACCCGTTAACAACCCCGACCAATGGGGATTTTTCACGTGTAAAATTCTTATTCGCTGGAGGATCCACGTGTCGGCTCAGCGTTGGGACAGATGTCATCCACTCATTGTACGAGAGGCGCCTATGATATGTTGGCACGTGGCAAGGCCCAACAGTGGCCCATTTAGGTGAAAGAGGCCGGTCCAGTCAAAATTAGCAGGCCGGCCCATATAGGGCCTACTTGTGTCTGGTCCATCTAAGCCCGCGGCCCATACGAGATGTGCCAATTCCGCCTGTCAATGGCCCGTTAACTATTTAACACCATTGCAGCCCATCGTCAGTTCGAGCCCGTTAACAGCCCGCTATATATTTGGGCTCAATATCGGCCCAATGTGGTTTCGGCCTGTTAACGGCCCATTCAAGGGATGGGCCAATTTTCAGGATGTACGTCTTTCGGCCTTTTAGCGACCCATTTAAGTGTTGGGCCAATTTCCAGCCCGGTGTGTCTTTCAGCCTATTAACGGCCCATAAATGAGTTGGGCCATTTGTAGTCGGACCTGAGTTTTGGCCTCTTAACGGCCCATGCTCTTCGTGGTCCAATACCAGCCCGGTTTCTCTTTCGGCCTGCTAAAGGCCCACAACACAGTTGGGCCATATATAGTCCGACCTGACTTTCGGCCTCTTAGCGGCCCATGCTCTTCATAGTCCAATACGAGCCCGCTGTCTCTTTCGGCCTGCTAAAGGCCCATAGTATAGTTGGGACATATATAGCCCGACCTTAGTATCGGCCTGTTAACGGCCCGTGAAATCAAATGGGCCCACTTATTGCCCGCTTCGATGTCGGCCTGTTAACGACCCGGGAGGTAACAGGGCCAAGCATTAACTGTTGGCCCGTTTCAAATATAGCAGCCCAATAGAGCTTTCGGCCTGGTTACGGCCAATCAACTTAATGGACCCGCTAAAGTTCGAACATGTTTGTAGGCCCAATTAGATAACGTTGATTCCGGCCCAGCTATAATTTGAGCCCATTACGACAAGCAATTATGGACAGGACCAAAACCGATCAAACAAAGGCCTATGAGAATTTTGGCCCCTACGAGCCCATTAGGGAAGCCCATTAAGGGCAGTGGGCCGCTATCCTTCATACAGTGCCCACGACTGTTCGTGCTAACTAATAATTTCACTTCTTGTTTGGCTTCCTAGCGACCAGTTAGCTGGAATGCGAGGTGCGCTAAGCAAATGTACGGCATACAAGGAAAAACGTAGCACATCCAGCATATATTACAGGAAATTACAACCACTGGGCAATCAAAGATTGATGCCAGTGCAAATAAATGAACAGAACTTAACGATCTACAACCTCACAATCTGCAACCTCAGCGCGGATGACGCCCATAAGCATGTGAGCAAGTTCTTCCTTCTTTGCTACACTGTCTCTGAAAACATTGATCAGTTGTTGTTGCGCAAGAATGTGCACCTCTGATTCCTCCATGATTTCCATCATTGCTTCAGCCAGTAATTGGTTCACAAACATACATTTTTTCTGTTGGATTCGAGACAAAGGAAACTGAATAGATTCAGATGGCGATTTTGGCAGGTTGTATTATTGATAGTGGAGAGTGTCTCGACCACTGCATCATAACATAAATTAGGAGGGGAACCGAACAGATTAATCAAGAGTTATTGCCATATTACCTGGCCTAGATTTATTGAAAAGAAACAATGGGGTTGCCTTGCTGTTTTCAGAGTTTATCTTCTTATCTTCAGCAGCCTGCACCAAATTAACACACTAGCATTGCTATCATTGGCCAGGTCAGATAAATAGGAAAGCAACATTGACACAACAAACGTTTGGGCAACCAGACCACACCATCCTACACCAAATTAACACAATATGGCACAGCTATCATCAGCCAGGTAAGGTAATAGGAAAGCAACATTGACACAATGAATGATTGGGCAACCAGAACAGCACTACAATTTAGTAATGTGCATGATATGAGATAGTACACTCATGCAGGTCAGTATGCAAAACTACCAGGCAGTTTTCCTTACAAAAATCAACATTGTCGCCCTTAATTATACATTTTGCTGCAAGTAAGTTTAGATCAGATAAAGGTTGGATTCACGCCGATTAACAAAATACATGCTGATGTAAAAATATAGTGATATACAACAGGTACTTAATCAACATTGGAGCACAGAGAATTCCCGCAAGATACTTTCCTCGAACACGATCCCAGTTTAGAAGGACTTCTATCCTTTAAGCTTATTTTCTAAAAGAGAGATGGGTAAGTGTACAAAATATGATCTGAATGCTATAAAATTTCATGATGTGAGGATACGCACACGCTTTTTGGAATGGAGGCTACATTTTTGCTGGACTGGAGCGGACTAGTTCGTTGGCCACTTGAATCCGCTTATTATCAGTAGGAGTTGGGTTTCTCTGTGCTGGAGCAGTATCTATGAACACTGGAGTTGGTTTACTATCTCCTGGCATTTGGATCTTTTGCAAAGACCTTGTTTGTAACCCTTCAGATTCTAACATAGTCGTCTTCCCCTTGCATGCCTTATATAGAAGAATGGTGCTTTAGTTGTAAAACATGCTACGACAGAGAGACGGAATAGGTACTGAAGAATAGAAAGGCATGACATATTGACATGTATTCCCTCCATCCGGAAATAAATGGATGTGTCTAGGCATATTTCAGTTCTAGATACATCCATTTTTATCCATTTCTGCGACATGTAATCTGGACAGAGGGAGTATGATGTAAGAGCTAGGGATACGACAGGACAACAGAGTAAAAAAAACACTAGTTGAATGTAAAACTGTATGATAGCGGAATACATACAGAAAAACACTAAGGGAACATATGCATGTATGATTGGGAAACTAAGATGGCATTGCAACAGACCACTAGAACAACACTTCAATGTAAAAAAAACATGGTATGGTAGACAGATGGAGTACATACTGATGAATAACAATGCATAAGATATTCAGAAGCATGATGTCCAAACTAAGCAGATGGCATTGCGACAGAGTAGAATGACAGTACTTGAATTTGAAAACATGTTATCATGAATGGAATAGGTACTAAAAAAAAGGAAGGCATGATATATTTACATGCATGATTAGCAGGCTAAGCACGTGGCATTGCAACAGAGTAGATGCACTCTAGGACATTATATGCATGTTGTACCCATATCACGGGCCAAGTTAGAGCAAGGACCTTGTGGGGTGAATAGGATTCATCATCTTTCTGCAAGTCTTCTGAAGAACTGCCTTTACATGTTCCATCATATTGGGTATCATTGACGTCAAGTTTGTTGGCCGTTACATTGCTCCGTGAGGTTCTTGTGGATATATCAATGTGTGCAATTATATTTGACATGCATGGAAGACAACTAGTAGTTAGATTTATGTAATGAGTGCCTGTAGGAGACGACATAAATAGTAGGACTCGGCTTAACTAGTAGCAACAGGTCTCAAATACTAAAGGGAGAACACAGATGAAAGCTACAGAATCTGTATTGTTTGTACTCTTGATTAACTAGATGGCACAAAAAAGTATTAAAGAACAACATAGGTAATACTAGAAGTGGTATAATCACCAGCCTGTGGGATAGCATTGGTTGATGGATGATAACTATGGAACAGCGTTACCTAAAGCACAAGTCTCTTATCTAAACTATGGAACATTGTTAACTCCTGAACAAGACTCTTAAGAGATCAGCATGAATATACAGTGAAATGTGATAATCTATTTTCCATGCTTAGATGAATAACAAAGCCATAAATGTTGCACACAAGTAAGATGAGGGTACAACCTATCTGGCCGCCATCCATAGGAGTGAGCATCATGAGCTGACTTGTCGATGGCCCTGCAGTTGTTGTGGTTGTCCATGTCGGGCACGCACATTCGATGCAGGGAACTATTGAGTGGGGACTATAGCTCCCTTCTGGTGTATGCTTCCCTTGTTGGAGCAGCTACGGTGAGAAGGAAGATGGTGTGGCTGAAGATGCAGAAAACGCATAATGTTAAGAACGACACATGTCTCTGATCTGAAGAAATAACCTAAGAGATCAACATTAAGGTACGAGAGTGGTCATGCGTCTGTTGACTGAAAACTAAATTGGGGTCACATGATTTTATTTTATTTTGGTACTGTCTGATCTACGCCGGATGGCTTGATGGCCGTCTTGTGCCTCCCGGCTGACACTGTTCAGAATCTTCCCCGAAGAGCCAGCGACCACCAACAAATCAGACTGCCTCCGCCGTCCCTGGCCGCGAGAGCTTCGACCAAAACCCCGCTCCCCGCCCCACCGCACTGCCGTGGCTGCGCCGCCCCGGCCAATCCACAAAGACTCGCCGTCATCCAGATCCGGCGGCGGCAGTACCTTCAACCCATGCAACTCTAAGATAGCCACCTAAGCGCTGCTTCCGCGGCGAACTTGCGCCCCGCACCCTTACAATAGACATCAACCAACTGGCAGCCTAGGAGCTCCGCCGCCTCGAGGGGTGCTGCTTCCCATTGGGAATCGACTGGCCCAGAATAAAAATTCAGATGACTGACGCCTAAATAAAGTGATTTAAGATGAGTGTACGACCTATCTTTGCGGCCCGGTGAAGTAGGCAGCTCCAGCTGCTGAGTCGGTGAGGCCGGCGCGGTTGCGATGGCTCCCGGTGGCAGGAAAGCAGATATGTCGCACCGGTCGATGGCTATGAGGAAGCAGCGTCGGGGCCCTGGACGCATTCGAAGTTGGAGCCGCTCCGACGTTGTGCACAATAGCACGGGTGAATCGGCTCCGGTACGGTTCACGCGGACGTCGTCGAGGCAGCTCCGGCAGCACGGAGTAAGAGGCACACAACCCAGTGCACGACGGCAAACGGATAGCGGCTCCGGCATTGGGGAGGAGGGCGGCAGGGAATTTGGTGTGGTGGGGGCGCCATGGAGGAGGGGCTGAGGTTTCACGGCTGGGGAGAAGGGAGCTTCCGGGGATTAGGTGATTTGGCGCCCACGATGTATGAATGGGGAATTGGGAGGGGGAACCATGTCATACGGACGCATTTGTCTGAAATGTGGGGGGAAGTTATAGTTCTACCCCTGCCTTTAGGCTTCTGGGCTTGGGTCTGTGTCTTGAGGGTCGGGGATAGTAGAGTAACTTTGCTTCTCTCAAATAGTGGGCGCGAGCGATTTCGGGCAGGAGGGCGTGTTTTGAAATAGTGGGCGCGAGCGATTTCGGGCGAGGAGGGCGTGTTTTGAAATAGTGGGCGCGAGCGATTTTGGCCGAGGAGAGGGTGTTTTGCCGCCCATAGTTTATGAATTATTCGGCGCCTACCATTTCGGCCGAGGAGAGGGTGTTTTGTCGCCCATGGTTTATGAATTATTCGGCACCTGTCATTTCGGCCGAGGAGAAGGCGCGCTTGGATGAAGTTACGAACCTACCCTCGATGTACAACAGGCCAATTGATGCGTGTACCACATAGGCCAGTAATTTCACGTCTCCCATTTATTTGCTCGGGCGAATTCCACCGAGCAGAGGGTGTTTAGCGGTTCGTTCAAATTTTGGGAGAACGAGCATCCACGTCTACCTTACCAAGTCGATTCGAATCAAATTTTGAAGTATTAGCTTGCCACTTCTTTTTTAGATGGTGAGATGATGCTCGGGACTAATGTGTTTTTACATGCTCGTTGCTAACGATTTACTATATGACAAATAGTTGACCCACTCAAAAACGGGAATCAAACCCAAAATGAAATATCTCAATTCAATGAAATAGCTCGTTCACCAGGTCAAAATAGTGAACTAAATCCTAAATTGAACACCTCAATTGAGTAGCATGTTGTATTATAGTACTCCATGAACATGCTGAAAGTCAAATTAATGAACTTGTTTGATACACATATCTCCGTTCATGTGTGGATTGCAGACAACATGTTCTCCAATTCAAATATTTGAATGCAAATTTATATCGAAACATGGTTTATATCAGTCTTTGATGCATAAATGTGACCTCCCCCTCTCCTGGACTCATGTTCTCTCTCTCGCTGACAATCTTCGTTTCTATCGCACGCATCCAAACACAAACCTTGTTGGTCCCTATCCCTCTCTCTCTCTCTCTCTCTCTCTCTCTCTCTCTCTCTTTGTGTGTGTGTGTGTCGGTCTTTCTAGTTCGCATGCACACTCCATGTATAGGTCTCTCTAGAACACAATGTATGATTCTCTAGTCCAAGCTAAATATCTAGGGTGCACTCATCGTACGCACACAAATTCCCTAGCTCGTTGTTCGTAACTCGCTCATGCGCCACTCTGCCGTCTTGGAGCTCTTCCCTCTCTCTCTCGAACTCTCCATCTCCCTGGGTCACACATACACATGCATATCTCACTCGCACTTGATAGACCCATCTAAAACTCTCTCTCTCCATCTCACACGCTCACACACACAATCTCACGCCTAGCTAAGTATAACTGTCTCTCACTCAATTGTAGGCACACGCAGTCCCCCCTATGTATATGACTATTTCTCAGTCTCCATCACAAACATATGCATTGTCTCTTTCCCTCACTTGGTCTATCTCGATTTCTCTCAGGGCATCTTTCTATCGCACACACACCTCATCCCTCGATCTCCCACCCATATAGCCCTCTCACGATCTCGAGGTGATCTCTCTATCACAAACACACCCTCTCTCCCTCCCCATGCGTCCATCTTCTCCATGCGTCCCTCTCGACCTCTGTCCATTGTTGGCTAGACCTCTATTGGACATGTGTTATAGGGGTGTCTCTCTCCATTGCAAACAATCACGCACTAGCTATCTTTGTGTATCTCCTCACCTTGCTTTTCTATCTCGTAGATGCATGCGTGATATGTTTGCATAAGCAACGAACACTCTCTCTCTATTTTATTGTTTGTTGTCCTTTTCTCTTTCACACACACACTCTTTTGCACACTCACTCTTTCTCCTTCACACGCACTTGATCTCTCTCGACTTAGGTACTCTCTTCGGTCCATAGCATATAGATTTATTGAAAAGTCAAACTTCACAAAGTTTGACCAGGTACGTGGAGAAAAACATTTACATCTAGAATGGCAAACATATATCATTAGATTCATCATGAGATGTAGTTTCATATGATGTATCTTTGGTATTGTAGATATAAATAATATTTGCGTAAACCTGGTCAAAGTTTCCAAAATTTGACTTCTAAAAAATTTATATGCACTACATTATCGAACGGATGGAGTATCTCTTTCCCCCTCTCAGCTATCTGACGCAACACTCAGCCGTATCAGGGCTCCTCTATCTCTCTCAAACTTTATATCTCCCTGGTTCACACATGCACATATCTCGCTCGTGCTACGTAGACCCATCTAACACTCTCCACCCTTGTTCTCTCTCTATGTGACACGCACCCCCCTAAGTACCATAATCTCTCACTCCATCATAGGCGCACGCACTCCCCCACTAAGTATGACTATCTCTCACTATCCATCAGGAACACACGTATTGTGTCCTCCCATCCATACGTCTATCTCGATATCTCTCAGGGTATCTTCTATCACGCACACACCTTGTCACTCGATCTCCCACCCATGTAGTCCCATCACGATCTCCAGGGGATCTCTCTGTCACAAACACACACTCTCTCCTCCCCATGCCTGCATTTTCTCCATACGTCTCTCTCGACCTCTCTCCCTTGTTTGTCAGACCTCTCTTGGCCATGTGCTAGGGGTCTTTCTCTCTCGGTTTGCAAACAACCACACACTATCTCCTCACCTCGCTTCCGCTGTCGAAGATGCATGTGTGATATGTTTGCATAAGACACACACGTTTTTTCTCTACTTTATTGTGTGTTGTCCATGTCTCTTTCACACACGCACACACACTTTTTTCACTCACTCTTTCTATTTCTCTCTCTCTCTCTCTCTCTCTAGTTAGGTACTCTCTCATGTCCATAAACATATGGATGTTTTGAAAAGTCAAACCTTAGAAAAGTTTGACCAGGTACATGTGGAGAAAAACATTTACATCTGGAACGATCATTAGATTCATCACAACATGTACTTACTTCATACTATCATTTATCTTTGGTATTGTAGATATAAGTAATTTATTTATAAACTTGGTCAAAGTTTCAAAAGTTTGACTTTAAAAAAAATATAGGCACTACATTATCGAACGGAGGGAGTAGCTCTTTCTCTCTCTCTCTACTATCTCTCATGGGCCTCCCCTCTCACTCGATCTCTCTTTACCGAGGGATTATACGGTCACTGTGTCAGCGTATAGCTCCATATATTGTTTAGTTGACCGGTCAACCAGTCCACATGCTGCCTTGTCAGCTCGTGTTCTATATCTTCGTGTGCTGGCCCATGTGGCAGTGGTAGAAAATAAGTAAACTAGAGGCCCATCTGACACACGGTGAAGTAAACAAAGTTGAAACCGCTCGCGGTTGCACCCCGCATGCTAGTAAATCAGCGCTGCTATACACACGACGCATGCACGGCCGATGCATGCACGATTCAGACGTGGCAGCACCAACAGCTAGCGTGCATGCAAGAGCACTGTTAGGGAAGGAGAATCATGCAGGCGTCGTGCGTTTACTGTCGTGCGTGAAGCAATTCCGCTAGTAAATTGAGGGCACAGTTCTTCCGCGTGAAGGACGCACTCGCGCACACTACACCACTGCGCGGCGGCATGCACACAAGGACGCACTCGCGCACACCCAGCACAAAATACACACCAGCACACGTGTACACCGGCATCGCCGCCGGCTAAGATGGACGGCGAGGCAGCCAACAAGCGGAGGCGGCTCGAGCCAAAACCGCATCCGGCGAGCCTGGACTTCATCAGCAGCCTCCCCGACGACATGTTGCTCATCATCATCGCCCTCCTCCCCACCAAATCTGCCGTGCGGACCAACCTGCTCTCCCGGTGGTGGCGCCCCCTCAACCTCACCGTCGACAGCTGCCTCTGCGACGGGGCGCAATCTCCAAGATCCTTGCATCGCACCCTGGGCCAGCCAGACGCCTTGACATCCGCATGTTCAGTACCAACTGCAAGGTCCAAGCCAAGTTCAACGAGTGGTTCTTATCCCCCACGCTAGATCAGCTCGATGAGCTCAGGTTTAAAGCTGGACGATGTCGCTCTGTGCCGCCATCTGCGCTCCGCCTCACACCAATGCTGCGCCACGCCAGCTTCAGCTCATGCTATTTTCCCCAGATTAATGTCGCGCCCGCCCTTCTTCTCCCTCAACTCAAGCGGCTCGACCTCTTCGACATTGGCATCTTGAAGAAGGCTATGGAGCAACTGCTCCGCAGTTGCACTGCGCTCGAGTACCTTCGTCTTCGGCAGATCCACGGGTTCATTAGCCTCCACAATGCCTCGACGAATCTCTGATGGATTTATGTGTCTTGCTAGCCCCGCAACAAGACATCAATTGTGAAGAGATCACTCGATCTGTTCCACGTTATGGTCATTGAGAATGCGCCTTTCCTTGAGAGATTGCTTGTATCTGATCTAGAAGGTCCAAACAAAATCAGGGCAATTGACGCGCCGAAATTGATAGCGTTGGTGTACTCGTCTGCCAAATTCTCCGAACTCTTTATTGGATCCATAATAGTTCACGTACAACACTCATCTTCTTCTCTGTCTTCTTGAAATTCATATTTTTAAATTTCTTCTTGATGTATTTACGACTGTCATCCAGAAAATGATTCCCACAAACTTGACCCAGTCTATGCGCACAGTGAAGATCTTGGCAATAAAATCTATCGGTCCTAATCTGGATCAAGTTGTTGGATTCCTTACATGCTTTCCGTGCACGGAGAAGCTACTCATCGAGGTGAAACTTCTTGCCGATTAGTAAACGGTAATCACAACGTAGCTCAATTTTTCTGTAATTTTCCCAAATTACGATGACAAGTGTAATGTTCGAAACTGCATCTACGCACTGCACCGAAAGAAATGTTTTTAGTATTTTTTCTCACGTGATCACCTGCATCGTTTTTTGTTGTACTAGTAGCCTAGGCTAGTCATAGTGGTAAGTAACTTAGACTAGTAACTCTATGGTTAGCCTAAGAGCAAGTAATACCTCCGTCCTGGTTTACTCTTCGTATGTATTTTGTAGTATCAAAATTTGACCATAGATTTAACTGACAAAATGTTAATGCATGTCGCTAAAAATTATATCGTTGGATTTGTATTTGAACATAATTTCAAATAGTATAATTTTTGGTGACATGCATTGGCATTTTCTTAGGTGAATGTATGGTCAAAATTTTACACTAAATACGAGGTAGTACAAAAGTGGGCTATAACGGCCCTCCACTATGTAGGCCAAAACACGTGCCAAATTCACTTCTGATGCATTTGGCATCGATGCCCTCCATTGCTCACCTGGTGCCCCAATCTGGATCACCTACGTTGCTCCAGTGCCAAATTAACTCATGCAATAAAAAAACACTTGCGTGGGAGAGGGAGAGGACTGAGGCAATAAAAAACACTTGTTTGGGAGAGGGAGAGGCTGGTGTAGTTGGTTTGATTGATTTGTTTGTACATGTGGGTCTGTGTGCACAGCGGTGCCAACTCTCTCACATTGCTAGAGCGGTGCCAAAATCTTTTGATTTGACATTGATGCATATTGTATGTGGCATACTTTTGAGAAATATGGCATCGGCCACATAGTGGAAGGCAACAAATGCCCAAGCTCTTCACGTGCTCCTAGGTAAATGAGAGGAAAGAGAAAGAGTGAGAGAGTGAAAAAATATCACTAGCCTTAGAGCCAACCCTATAGCCAACCCTATCGTATGAGCGAATGATATTGGTACCTCTTGATAACACGGCAATCTTATACAGCCAGCTGCTCTAATATTTTCTCTTCTTTTGCAGATAAAAAAAGACCCGAAAGTGAAAAATGTGTTGCACTATAACAATCTCATCGAATGCCTTGATCTCCATCTTACAGAAATTGATTTGGTCGACTACCGAGGCAGCACATCTGAGATTAAATTGGCCAGGTTCTTTGTTCTGAAGGCAAGTGTGCTCAAGGTAATGAGGTTTGGCATTCTCTGGCGCAACAATGAATGGCGTGCTGATCACCGCAAGCGTCTAAGCCTAAACGACAAAGGCTCCACAGAAGCTGAATTTGTTTTTGAAACATCAAGTCGCCAGAGACTCAAAAATTTATTTGCCCATTACTGACTTGTTAGGGCGGTGGATTTTAGTTTGTACGATAATGTTGTATCCACCTAAAGTAACGAAAGTTCTTACGTAAACTTCCTAATAATTCCCTCTTCGTAGGTGCAGCATTACTCCTAGCATTTGTAATATCAGTTTGAAACTTGTAATATTACGACTATCCAGCACGAGGTACTATGTTACGATAAATGTTCACGTGCATAGGTGCGGCAAGGATATACCCATTACTTGAGTACAATATTTATTATTACTCATGGCAATGCACGGGAAATTATGTCGAACACGGCTAGTTAAGCAGGCTAGCTCTACAGCCATGATGATAGTGACTGCACACGGTGAGGCTGACTTTGGTATGCCGAACACGGCGCCTACACTCAGGTGTCATCTCCGGCGTAGGGTCTCTTCACTTCACTGTGAGGAGCAGCACGTAATAATTTGACCAACGGGTAGTACAGTACTACTACATTGGTAGTACTACTAGTACTAGCACCACCGTTCGGATTTAGTAGTACTACCACCTCCGTCTGGATTTAGTATTTGACTAGCAATATCTAGTAATGCATGTCACAAAAAATATACTACTCCCTCTGTAAATAAATACATGGAGTGTTGTTTTATTTGGTTTTGAATGTAGTTCTTGATGATATTATACACTCTCCCTTCCGGTAGATGGCTCAAATCTGAAATTTCATCAATCAGACTACTATTGTACTTCCTCCGTACTGGTGCATTAGTCACGTTACGAAAACCAAGTAATCCCAAAACTTTTAGGCGCGGTGCATTAACTACCCACCTCGTTCCCTGTTTTTTGCCACGAAAAAAGAAATCAGCCAATAGGAGACATGGGGTTCGTATGCATTCAATGACTTGAGACTACTTAGCACAACATGCAGTGCTCAATTCTCTGCATATACAATGACATTAATTACAAAATACTACTAAACATCAAAGTTCTCTCGTTTTGCCCCAACTTGGTCTCGGTGAGATGACTACTACACTGCACCGGTACGGAGGGAGGGCCGAGGAGAAGATGGCCAACACACACGTGAATGCAACGCAGTCTGCACTTCTCATATAAAGGCTCCCCGCCAGTCCAATCTACGAAATCCTACGCACCTACGCACCCTAACCAAGGGCAAGAGTGATCACTCCAATCGTAAGATCAGTTGACTAGAAGCTAGACCCATGGAGGTGATGAGCGCAAGCATGAGCCGACTATGCCAGATGGTCCACGACGCCGGCCTGCGGCCCAACACCGAGGAACGTCTCCAGGTCATGCTTGAGGCCGCCAGGGCGAGAGGCCTCTTGGACGACAGCTTTGTCTCCTTATTCGACGAGGTCCTCGTCGGCTTCCTCGACAAATTCACCATCGTCAAGAAGCTCATGGACGACCTTGACGTACGCCTCCAGCCCACGCACCCAGGCTCTGCGATGCCCGCCACCCTCAACGGCCTCTATGGTGATAACCTCTTCGACGCACTGGTGGCCCTGCGACTGCCCGCCATCGCGCCGGAGAATGTCCACCTCGAGGTCGCGCTCGCCGCGCAGCGCCTGGCGCAGCAAGACACCATCGACATAATCACCCACGTCTACAATCAAATCGTCCACAAGGACTACTACGTGCAAGAGGAGGACGATGGGACGCTGGCCTTCTTGGACCATAGAGCAACCTTGGACGACATTGTTCAGAAGCACCTTGAGCTCGCCGCCAACACCGCTGCTCCTCACACGTCGGTTGGTGACCCGACGCACTAGGGCGTGAGGATGTCGTTGATGGATCCGTATGTATCTTTATCTTTCTGTCAATTCTATGTAGTAGTATATTGTACTAGTAATTATCTTACCTTTCGCATCAACTTCACAATTTTCGTACGTACTCCCTCTGTTCCTAAATATTTGTCTGTTTAGAGATTTCAAATGGACTACCACATACGGATGTATATAGACATATTTTAGACTGTAGATTCACTCATTTTGCTTCGTATGTAGTCACTTGTTGAAATATCTAGAAAGAAAAATATTTAGGAACGGAGGGAGTACCATGCATGAACCGTGCCAGAACCAAACTTCTCATTACTCTAGGGAAAATCGTTATTTCTATCTATCGGTCGCGCCAAGGAGCAGAACCAAATTTTACAAGTTACAAGTTCAAAAGGAAAAGCCTGCTGTGTTTGCGTCGCACCCTCACACGGTTGGTCCGGCACGCCGCTCAAGGGGGAATGCGTGCTGTGTTGCATTTTCACTTACAAGTGGGACCGCAGTTGAGCAAATCGACTATCGGCAAACCCCCACCCTGCCCACCGCGTGATGGCTGAGTTAGAGAAAACAGGAGGGAGAAGAGATAGATGTAGCATGGACTCCGAGAAAATTGGTGTCAGATGGGACTCGTGTGGGTGGCGTGTGCCGTACTGCTAGACGTGAATGCTAGTTATGGCCCATGCCACCCCACTATATCGAGGTGCTGGTTACGTAGAGCGAACACGTTATCTCTCCAGGAGTACGGTACACCACTAGTACTACTCACATTGTCGCAAAATCTCCTGGAGTCCATGCTCAACCCTCCTCTCTCTCTTCTCAGCCAGCGAGCAAACGCGCAGAGTGTGCCCATCGTCTATTTGCTCACATGCGGTCCCACATGTCAGTGAAAATGCAAGACGGCCCACTGAACATGCACATCTTTCACCTCGACGTGCTGGTGATGAAAAACAAATCCAATAAAGATCTTCGGTGGCCGCTTTTGGAGTTACTCAAGAGTAAGATTCTATTTACAGTTTAACCCAAGATGCACATCATGTGGCTTCAACTAGCACTCCATTTTCTTGCATGACACGACCTGGATGCTGGATGTCCCACGTGTCGACAAAAGGAGGAAGAACTCGACCAAATCTTCTCCACATTTAGACCGGAGGATTAGGAAACACGACAAGCCCTGTGCCTACATCATACGTACAATCCCACCTCACGCTATCACCATATTTCTTGGCCTCCGTGCGACACCTAGCTCTAGTTGATGGTATACTACTACTAGGACTAACTATTGTACTAGCATACTATTAGGTTGGCTCTATGTGATGTGGCAACTTCATATAATAACCGGATGTTGGCTATACTACTACGGTACTCACACTCCAAGAAGTGACTCGAAAACCATTCATAAATTGAGTTTATCACATGCATATGCAAATGTACCATTCATTACATACAACAAGTCATCAACACACAACGACAACGAGGATACATGTTGGATTATAGATTATTTCCAACAAAACATTCTAGTAAATACTAAACTTTTTATCACACAACAAATAACAAGCAATGAAATGAACTTCAGCTCAACCAATCCTCGGTGTTGGAAATGCTTGCTTTGAACCATAAGTAAGCCTCTGGGAAGGGCCAGCTATTGTCAATATCGAGACCAACGCAGGACTCATCATCCAGGCTGAAGCGGCCTATATCAGGATGCATATTGTCCTAGCCAGGGTAGGGAACCATAGCAATGTCCGAGGTATAGATACAGTTGCTTCTCATAAATGTTAGTAATGTTGTGCCAACAGCAGCTGGATCGCCTTTCACCATCATTGGATAGTTTTATCCAAGGAAGAGCGAGTTTTCTCTAAGACTATCAATACGAAACCAGGCAGAAGGTGTTGGCGCTAGCACACTAGTATCCATCTCGAATACCCTGCAATGGATGTTGGAATAGGTCCAGAGAGTGCGTCCATGGGAGACAACACCTGCTTCCTTAGTATCATTAGAAGTGCCCTGTATACATACAAGAAGAGGTGATCCATCGGAATAAGTTGCCAGGCGCCACTAGGTATGTAGGTCCTGCTCATCCTCATGCTCGTGATAATCACCATCGTCATCTCCCCCTTGGTTATAAAATTTTTCAAGTATAGGTGGTGGAATGTTCACAGGACCTTGGAAACACAAGAAGGTTAATTAGTACAGGGATACTAACTCGCATGCACATGGATGGAACAATTCTAATTCCGGTGGAAGACAAACGTACCGAAACAATAAGGATTCCATGCAAAAATAGTGCCACGAGTGGTGGCAGCAAACACAAGACGCTCGTATTGAATTGCATCACGGTACTCATCCATGTATAGAAATTGATTTTTGAGGAATATCCATCAAGGCGTGGAAGTAAGGACGGCAACAAGCTTGTCGAAGATAGCAACAACATGATAGTTTGTGTAATCCCAAGAGCAGTTGGGAACTCGACAAATTGCTATCTTTTGTAGACGAGAGTCACCATGATCGTATTTGAACGTACGTAGATCATCTGTGTGCTCAACCTCAGGGCACTCTGAGATTTTTGGAAGTGGAACCCGGTGACGAGTGTACACATTCACAAGTTCCCACTCGCAGTTGTACCCAATATAAACAACCCAATCTCCATTTGCGCCTGCCCAGGCCTTACCCTTAAGTTATGGCATCTTAACATCACATGTATCATTATCAAGCGGCATCAACTTGCACAAGGCGAGGCTTCCGTCATCCCCGCGCCAGCGAGCAGGGTCATGGCGAAGAAGATAGGGGAGATCAAACTGCTCCTGAACCCTTGGGTTCTTTGTAATGATGTTATTTATTGAGTCGAGAATGGTCTTGAACGAACCTGCCATGCTAGCCGAGGTGATGATGTCACACCGATCAATGAGTTCCTCCACCACGTCATCTTTCAGATCGGGGCAAGAATAATGGGCTCATTTTTGGCCTGTTCCCTCCATGGAGAAGACGATCGAACAATGGTAGAAGGAAGGGTGAAGGCAAATGGAGGGAGGAAGAGCGTGCGACAGCAGTTCCAAATCGAGAGGGAAAGGCGAAGAAGCGGTGGACGGTTGCCACGGTACAAGAAGAGGCGCCCCGGCCTACATAGACGTCCGTTCGGAAATTGTACAAAAGGACTCGCCGTCGTCTCACTAACATGTTGGAACGGGACCACATGTCAACAAAACATGGTGTGTCATTTCTCGTGCAAAATGCGATCCGGCCGTGTTGGCCCGAGGTGCCGCATTATTTCTCAACTTTATTTTTTTAATGGCGTGTCATTCAGTTTTTAAGCACAACTAATTGGTACTGTATGCAGAGAAAATATAAACTACTCTACCACTACTCCACCCCTAGTACTAGTATAAAAAAGATACTATATAGGCTGGAGCTTCAGCGCTTGCTTGCTAAGGGCTGCCCACTTGCTTCTCACACTATCACCCTCTCTCCAGATCTAAAAAAGATGGCGGTGGCCCCTCTCTCTCCCTCCACACCGATGGTCATAGATCCGCTAGGATCCCGTCCGCCGGGGAAGAAAAGGACGTGCAGCGTTGACGCACTCGTCATCGGCGAGCGAGGTCACACACTGACAACAAGGCCGTCCTCTCAGACCTAGCGCCCGCGCGGGATGGCCTCCACCCCCAAGCTCGTTGCCGTAGTGTGGGCAGAGGACGACGACCATGAGTGAAGCCACTTCCTGCCGACCCTCAGGTATACTACCTCTTTTCGAACCATACCCTTGTTCTATTGCCCCATCTGCCACGTCGCTGCATGTGGATCTTTCTCCACTCCACAATCTCCCCAATTTGATATCCTCTACTCTGCTGGTCACATAGACGAAAACCTTAATTTGCACTATTAAAGGAAACCCTGCTTCATGCAGACTAATCCATGTCTGGGTTGAATAAGGAAAGGAAGGGAGAAAGTACTGTCGAAGAGACTAGGTATCGAACCCGCATCTAGGTTGAAAAGGGGAAAATTAGTAGCTAAGGAACGAGTCTCGTGTCTCTTGGTTGAAAAAGGGTAGAAAGGCATGACAACGCAATAGAGAATGACCAGGTCGATCGGTTTGTTGTCCTCACATAGGAAAAAGGTGGCTAAAGAGAACAAAAATGGGACGTAATCCACATATGCTGCCTGGATATTTGTTACTCTGGGCAACCATACCTCCCTCACCACTCTATGCATCCGTGGAGGTACATCGTACAGTTGCGCCACTGTCCGAATGGGCCTCCCATGCTCTTATTGCCACTTTTTTGCTGTTAGTTTAACACCACCGGTAAAGTCAAGCAATGCTACAGCTAAAGTGATGCCACATTTAACTAATGCCGCACTCAGTCTAATGCCACCGATAAATTTAAGCAATGTCATTTAATGTCACTGGATTATTTCAGGGTTAGCTATTGATTGTGGTTGTATTAAAGATTTTTCAGCTAAGGCATTCTAATGATGTTGCACAGCCAGTATACCAACGATGAAACTTGCTACTGCCTTCAGATTTTTGCACTGTTAATGCTTATAGATTACATACCTCACTTTCATGAGATAAGTCAATTTTTCTTGTACAGTGTCACCAAAATGCCAAGGCGCTGATGTCATTTTATTTTGGTTAAACTGCGCAAAAAATTATGAAGAGAAGAGGAAAGGTCAAGAGTGGGCACCTCCTCCTCCGGCTGTTTTCTTGATTCGTTTGATCAAGTTTTTATGTTTGATTGATTATCAAGATTGGGATAGCAAATTTTAGGTCCCCTTGAGTTCGAAATGATATTTACCTTGAAGGTACATGGTTTACAATTTTTTTATACTATCATTAGTTAATAATGCCAGTTACCTTCAGACTTTTGTATTTGGTTTAATGCTGTTGCACAGCTAGTATACCAATGCCGAAACTTGTTACCTTTACATTTTGTATAGTTAATGCTTATAGAAATCTTCCAGTGCTAGCTTATGGAAATATGTTCAGTAAAATCATTGTACTGTACCCCGTAATAAAAAAACTACTCTACTGTTGCACTAGCCACTGGATTAGTGTATATTGTACTATTCGAATGGTGTTGCATTAGCGTATGGACATATATAAGGTGTGGCAAGCTTTCCCAGATATGTGCTCAAGAAAACTACTGCCTGATTATCTAAATACTAGACGTTTGGGTACTTTAAATTGAACTGTGAAAACATCTTATATTAAGGAACAGAGGGTGTAGAGTTCACTCAAATTATTCTGGTAAAGCTAGTCACACCTTTGTTAAAATTAATGTTCATTATGTTATCGGAGGAGATCTGCATGTTTGTCTCTAATGCCTGTCGATTACATACCTGACATCATGATGTAATGGTAAGTCATTTCTTTTTGTACAGTGTCACTGAATTGTCAAGACGGTGATGGCATTTTATTTTAGTTGAACTGCACAAAATATGCTTAAAATAAGAGGAAAGGTCAGGAATGGTTCAATCTTTCAGAAAATACTGTGTATGCCTTCCTGACATCAGCCATTGTTGCCTTATTTATTCCTTCAAAGAGGTGCTTAGAAACAGTGTTGCTACCTTTTCCCATTAAGAAATTGGAATGCTTATATTTGTGAGTCTATGCTTCAACTAGTGCCACTTTTATAGTAATCACACTTCCAATATCTGTGTAAACAGGGATGCTCGATTTTAGTGGAACTGTACAAAAAGTCCAAATGGTTCAACATTATGAGCATGTTTTCTTCCAAACCGTTATATCCAATTGGTGGCACTATGAGCTGTTCATTATGAAGGTACATGGTTTGCTACTATCTTGCTACTCTTTTTGTACTGTCATTAGATAGTAATATTAGCGGTTTGCATGTGAATTTATTGGCAGGGTGGACCTACATTGGAGGTGCAGGACATGATTCAATGATTGGATGCTCAATTTTGGTTGTATCGATTTCACCTCTACCATCACTGCGAACATGGATATCCTTGGTATGATGAAGAATAGGTGCTATATTTCTACTCTGTACCAGCAAATCAATTCAGTACGAAATTGTCCAGGGCAAAACATGACAGTATCAAATTGTCCAGTGCAAAACATGACAGATGCTAAGCGAAAACGACTAGCAGAGACATGTTTAAACCGAAAATACAAGGTCGGGTATATGTTTACTAGCTGCTTGATATTTGTGCAAACAGATGTCTGCCCGTTGCTATTTGGCAAACAAACAAAGTGACCTCAATTTTGGTGGAACTGCACAAGAGAATAGTATAGTCACTGATAGAGGCAAAGGTGTCCCGTCTTTCGATGAGATGGTGGCTATGGTTTTTGGTGGAGTAGACTTTGACGATCCGACTACGAACGTGCGAGGACGTCACGCCTTAGCAATCGCTAAACCAACTCCGAGAGGTTATTGACCACGCCGGAGCACAATCAACCTAACCACGAGGGTCTATTTCGCCGGAGCACGATCAACCTGACCACGAGGGTCTATTTCCTGCAAGCAAATGAAGAACAAGCAAGAAACTAAGATTTGCAATCTGGATATTGCGAATATAAGATGAAAGCTTTATTGATCAAGGTGGGGTTCTGTGACGTCTTGGTCTGGTCGTTGAACACAAACGAAGTACGCGAAGTTGCAGCTATGGCGAACTTTTAATCTAAACAAAACCCAAAGTCTAAACGGTGCCCTAAGGGCTGTATATATGGAGGAAGAGGGGGGAATTTCGTGGCCCTTGAAGGAGGGGTCTGAAACCAACCCTGTCTCTTGTTTCCCCACACATACGGACTCTAAAAATAGCCTATACTCAAGTATTTCGAAATTACATGGGCCTGGCCCAATAATAAGGTGATGCAGCACCTATAATAGCCTCTGGACAAAATTTATGAAGTGGCATCTTGTATATTTCGTCCAAGGCTTCATGCACTCATTATGGTGGCTTCAAAGTCCTGAAATCAACACTTGTAACTCCGTTCTTATTCCCCTTGCGCATGCCATCATCTCCATGCTTGAACTTGCTCCAAGGTTCATCTTTCTTGTTCAAGCTAGGCCCTTCATTTGTAAGCAAAACAAATGCATCCAATTTAGGCAGCATCATATTCTCATGACAATTAGAATCGTTACCAAGAAACGAAAGTACCTGGTAATTCAATTGCCATGCGCGAGCTCTAGTAATTGGTCCCGTATGTATAGCAGCAGGGGCTGTGGGTGTAACAACGATATTGATGTCCTCATCAGTCACTGCATGCAGTGCCATTTGAAAATAGACACAGAAAGATTGGATAGTCACTTCATGGACTGCACAAAAAGTAGTACTGTACTATTTATTGGCCAACACTAGGTGCTTCATTGCTTTGGTCTGATTTTACAATGGGCATCATTTTGCCTAAGTTAAAGTTTGTATTCCGAAAATAGTCTCGCCGTGTGATCAAGAGAAGACCAAATCATATTGCAGTGGATGTTCCTCCATCATGTGTGGTTCATTCTCATGGTTCCAGCTGTTGGTGAAACCACTTACGTTTGCAAGAGGAAATGTAGACTTCACAAACAAATTTGTCTTTCACTCTGTACTGAATGTTGGCCCAGAGAAGCATCCATGTTAGTAGCAAGAACAGATGTTTTTCTAGATCTTTGCTTTGGGTGCTACATATTTGTATATGATCTGTTAATCATTGAGATGCATTAACATGTTGATCTTATGTATGGGAATCGTACTAGTTGGTTGTGAATTTAGGCTACTAATGTGAACATATTACAATGCCAGGCATGTGAGTCTCGTGTGAACATTTCGAACGGATCGACTCTTACTACTGTGCACAGCGTGATCCTTATTTCTGTGTGCTCGGTGTTTACAAGTTACTAGCAGTTCCTTATTTCTGTTCACTCAGTGTTTACAAGTTACTGATCGATCACTAGCTAGCCTACTAATACGCTCCTGGCAGTTTTAGTTGTGGCGCAAGATCCGAAGGTGGCAGTTTTTTGAATAAAAATGCCTACCTCTCAAGAAACTGACATGCTGTTCTGAAGAAAATGCCACGCAAATCTGAAGAAACTGCCAGCAAAAACATTCACAAATGCCTTATCTCCCAGCGAACGTTCATCAGCTATCCTACACCTACACTATCCGACCGACTCGATCCTACGTGAATAACCAGCGGATCACGCACGTACCTCATCAAGATGAATCGAGCGCACTCGTTTGACCGTCATGCCGATGTGCGACCCAGCACGGACGGGATGCACCACTAACGGGACGGGACGGCACAGTCATAATTTCAGTTTTTCTAGTTTTCCACGGCAAGCTGGCGCACTAAGCCATGCCTGCTTATGCATTGAATTCCGATGACCGTGATGGTCGTCGCGTTTCCCGCGACACACTGGTTCACCTACCATCCGCCTATAATTACAGGTTCCCGGCGTTCTCCGGTGCCACCATCACCCAACTCGCTCTATCCTCATAAGCCCCCACCACCCCGACGTCGCTCCCCACTTGCCCTCGCTCTCGCCATGTCCGTCATGTGATGAGGACATCAATACCATTGTTACAACCACAGCCCCTATTGCTATACATACTGGACCAATTACTAGAGCTCGCGCACGCCAATTAAATTATCAGGTACTTTCGTTTCTTGGTAATGATTCTAATGTTCATGAGAATATGATGTTGCCTAAATTGGATACATTTGTTTTGCTTACAAATGAAGGGTCTAGCTTGGACAAGAAAGAGGAACCTTGGAGCAAGTTCAAGCATGGAGATGATGGCATGCGCAAGGGGAACAAGAACGGAGTTACAAGTGATGATTTCAGGACTTTGAAGCCACCATAATGAGTGCAGGAAGCCTTGGACGAAATATAAAAGATGCCACTTCATAAATTTTGTCCAGAGGCTATTATAGGTGCTGCGTCACCTTATTTTTGGGCCAAGCCCATGTAATTTCGAAATACTTGAGTATAGGCTGTTTTTAGAGTCCGTATGTGTGGGGAAACAAGAGATAGGGTTGGTTTCGGACCCCTCCTTCAAGGGCCACGAAATCCCCCCCTCTTCCTCCATATATACAGCCCTTAGGGCACCGTTTAGACTTTGGGTTTTGTTTAGATTTAAAGTTCGCCATAGCTGCAACTTCGCGTACTTCGTTTGTGTTCAACGACCAGACCAAGACGTCACAGAACCCCACCTTGATCAATAAAGCTTTCATCTTATATTCGCAATATCCAGATTGCAAATCTTAGTTTCTTGCTTGTTCTTCGTTTGCTTGCAGGAAATAGACCCTCGTGGTCAGGTTGATCATGCTTCGGCGTGGTCAATAACCTCTCGGAGTTGGTTTAGCGATTGCTAAGGCGCGACGTCCTCGCACGTTCGTAGTCGGATCGTCAAAGTCTACTCCACCAAAAATGATAGCCTCCATCTCATCGAAAGACGGGACACCTCGGCCTCTATCAAGTGGTATCAGATTTTCAGGTTGCTCGGTGAGATTTTACAGTTTTTCGTAGTTTAGATCGAGTCTGTTCTTCATACCTACAGTCCACGAAAAAGCCAAAAAAAAAAATTAGAGTTAGTTCATCATATCCGAACCAATCTGAGCCTTTGCATAATCTTTTTAGGGTTTTTGCTTTGTTGAATTTGCGGTTGCATCGTCGTGTCTAGTTGCTGGTCTTAGCGTCTAGTCCTTTAGAGTTTCGAGTTCTAGTCATAAGTTGTCACGCCGCCGCCGCACCATCATCATCGCCCCTGCCATCTACCACCACCGCTTATCCGCCACCGCTCTGAATCCATATACCATCACCGATCTGTATCCATATACCACCACCGATCCGTATCCATATACCACCACCGCTACCATATACCACCACCGCTGCCATATACCACCACCATATATCCACCACCAATCCGAGTTCTTTCCATATTAGGTTTGTTTTCGAGATCCATCTAGTTTCCGATTCGTGTTTCCTTGCCTGAGTAGGTTTCGGGAAAAAAAAAGTCTGGAGACCCCCGGGCAGTTTTTAGGCCAAAATTTTGGCAGTCAAAAATATTTTTTCCCTATCCTATTTTTAGGTCCCAGGGAGCGTTTTGAGACACTCGCCATCATAGTGATTTTTTGTCGCACTTTTTCGTCGTCGCTGCCCTGATTTCCGAAAAAAAAATTGTCAAAATAAATTTCGTGCCAATCCTGTTAGTTTGACATGGGAAGACTTTTGAGACACTCGCCATTATAGTGATTTTTTGCAAAAAAAAAGAGGAGCGCAAAAAAATAAATTTTTTTATTTAGAGTGTGCTCTTCCCTTGTTTACGTGCCGCGCCGTGATTTTGTTAGTGTTCTAGGCTCGCGTCTCTAGTACGGTCTAGCCTAGGACCAGCACAGTACCGTCGTTGAGCGTTTATTCAACTTTGCATCTCTGAATTGATTATTGCTGACATTTTTGCTACTATATCATAAGCCTTCCCAGCTCCCCATACATCTACGTCGTGCGTTTGACACCACCTGGCAATCGCTCTGTCCAATCTTTGAGAGTTTTGACTACAACGGTGGCCGATCACCACCTGCTGCTGGGTAAGAACTGGTAAGCATTTGAGATTCGCTTGACGGATTTGTGATACACCACCACCACCACCACTTCCTAGTAGTCTGTAGGATCATATTTTTGTGTGTTTCTATTGCTGCTAACCATGGCAGGATCACAAGCCGATGAGACTGATTGGGAGAACATGACGAACAAACAGCTACATGATAAATTTCAGCAGATGATGAGTGGACAGTTGCAAGATGTGCTAAACAGATTTGAAGAGGCCATGGAGAAGATAGATGGAATTGAGAAGACGTTCGAAACAAAGCTCGATAACAAGTTTAATGAATTGCTCGCGCGTCTTCCACAACCACCACCGGCTGCACCTATCGCACCTCTACAACAACAACAACGTCGCCTTCCAAATCAAGTGGGACGAGCACAGCGCGTTCCCCTTGAGCCTGGTCAAACTTCTGGTGCCGCTGCACCTACTGTTGATGCTTCTATGGCTCCTGTTGCCGCTGAGGAGGACGATTATGTGGGCGATTACGAGGATGAGGTTGATCAAAATCAGAACTACGTACCAGCACCAGGTCGTCCACATGCCAATAATCGCAATGGTAGGGCTGCATTACCAGCTCAGGTACGAGATCATGACCATCTTCCTAAACTGAAATTGAATATCCACCATTTGAGGGTAGATATGTTCCTGATATATATCTTACTTGGGAGTTAGAAACTGAACAACGTTTTACATGTTTACAATATCCCGAGGAGAGACGTGTTGCTGCTGCTGTTTGTGCTTTTACTAGTTTTGCATGTGTATGGTGGTCTGAACATTGTAGATTATATCCTATTCCAGCTACTTGGGCTGCTTTGAAAACTGCTATGCGTACTCGTTGGGTTCCACCATATTATCAACGTGAATTACTTCAAAAATTGCAGCGCTTAAGACAAGGAAAAAATTCTGTAGAAGAATATTATCAGGAATTACAAACTGGCATGATTAGATGTGGTATTGTTGAGGAGAATGAAGCTATGCTTGCATGTTTCATGGGTGGATTAAATAGAGAGATTCAGACTATTCTAGAGTATAAGGAGTATAATAATATCACTCATTTATTCCATCTTGCTTGTAAAGCTGAACGTGAAGTGCAGGATCGACAGGCATTGGCGCGAACTAATTTTTCTGCAGGTCGATCTTCATCATGGACACCGCGTGCCTCCTCTACTCCCACACGTCCTACTGCAGCACCACTGACTTCAGCCGCCAATTCCAACCGAGATACAAGAAAACAGGCACCACCACCATCTGCCAAGAGTACACCTTCTGGGCCTGCCCAGAGCTCTTCTTCATCTATGGCATCAACAGGGCACACACATGATATTATTTGTCGTCGTTGTAAGGGAAGAGGTCATTATGCGAGAGAATGCCAATCTCCGCATGTTATGATTGCTACTGAGGATGATGGGTATGAGTCCGCTAGTGACTATGATGAGGAGACTTTGGCTCTTATTACAAGTGAAGAACACGGTGGAGATGATTCTGATCATGAGACGCAATACATGGCTCCTGAAGACACTGACAGGTATGAATGTTTAGTTGCTCAACGTGTTTTGAGTGTGCAGGTCACACAAGCTGAGCAAAATCAGAGGCATAATTTGTTCCATACAAAGGGAGTTGTGAAGGAACGTTCTGTTCGCGTCATCATAGATGGAGGGAGCTGCAACAACTTGGCTAGCATGGAGATGGTGGAGAAGCTATCTCTCACCACAAGACCACATCCACATCCTTACTATATCCAATGGTTCAACAACAGCGGCAAGGTTAAGGTAACACGTACTGTTCGTGTGCATTTTAGTATCTCTACATATGCTGATTATGTTGATTGTGATGTGGTACCCATGCAAGCATGTTCCTTATTACTTGGTAGACCATGGCAATTTGATAAAAATTATGTACACCATGGTAGAAACAATCAGTATACTCTTGTTCATAAGGATAAACATATTACTTTGCTTCCTATGACTCCTGATTCTATTTTGAAAGATGATATTAATAGAGCTAGTAAAGCAAAACAGGAGAAAAATAAAAGTGAAAATCAGATTGTGGCAAAAGAATTTGAGCAACAAATGAAGCCTAATAATAAACCATCTAGTGTTGCTTCTGAAATTAAATTGAAAAATGCGTGTTTACTTGCCACCAAATCTGATATTGATGAGCTAGATTTAAGCAAATCTGTTTGCTATGCTTTTGTGTGCAAAGAGGCATTATTTTCATTCGAGGACGTGCCTTCCTCTTTGCCTCCTGTTGTCACTAACATTTTGCAGGAGTTCGCTGACGTCTTTCCACAAGACGTGCCACCGGGATTACCACCTATTCGCGGGATTGAGCATCAGATTGACTTAATTCCCGGTGCTTCGTTGCCAAACCGTGTGCCATACCGTACCAATCCAGAGGAGACAAAGGAGATTATGCATCAAGTACAGGAGCTGCTCGACAAAGGTTATATACGCGAATCTCTTAGTCCTTGTGCTGTTCCTATTATACTAGTGCCAAAAAAGGATGGTACATCGCGTATGTGTGTTGATTGTAGAGGCATTAATAATATTACTATTCGTTATCGTCATCCTATTCCTAGGCTAGATGATATGCTTGATGAATTGAGTGGCTCTACAATATTCTCCAAAGTTGATTTGCGTAGTGGATACCATCAAATTCGTATGAAATTGGGAGATGAATGGAAAACAATATTTAAAACTAAGTTCGGTTTATATGAGTGGTTAGTCATGCCTTTTGGGTTAACTAATGCACCTAGTACTTTCATGAGATTAATGAACAAAGTTTTACGTGCTTTCATTGGATGATTTGTGGTAGTTTACTTTGATGATATATTGATTTATAGCAGATCTTTGGAGGAACATTTGGAACATTTACGTGCTGTTTTTATTGCTCTATGTGATGCACGTTTGTTTGGTAACCTTGGGAAGTGCACCTTTTGCACCGACCGAGTATCTTTTCTTGGCTATGTTGTTACTCCACAGGGAATTGAAGTTGATAAAGCCAAGATTGAAGCTATTGAGAGTTGGCCGCAGCCCAAAACGGTCACACAAGTGAGGAGTTTCCTTGGCCTCGCTGGTTTCTATAGGCGTTTTGTGAGAGATTTTAGCACCATTGCTGCACCTCTCAATGAGCTTACAAAGAAGGATGTGCCTTTTGTTTCGGGTACCGCACAGGAAGAAGCCTTCACGGTATTGAAAGATAAGCTGACACATGCTCCTTTACTCCAACTTCCTGATTTTAATAAGACTTTTGAGCTTGAATGTGATGCTAGTGGAATTGGATTAGGAGGTGTGTTATTACAAGATGGCAAACCTGTTGCATACTTTTCTGAAAAATTGAGTGGGCCTAGTCTGAACTATTCTACTTATGATAAAGAATTATATGCTCTTGTTCGGACCTTAGAAACATGGCAACATTATTTATGGCCCAAAGAATTTGTTATACATTCTGATCATGAATCTTTGAAACACATTAAAAGTCAAGCAAAACTGAACCGTAGACATGCTAAATGGGTTGAATTTATTGAGACTTTCCCTTATGTCATTAAACACAAGAAGGGTAAAGAAAATGTTATTGCTGCTGCTTTGTCTCGTCGTTATACGATGCTTTCACAACTTGACTTTAAAATATTTGGTTTGGAGACCATCAAAGATCAATATGTGCATGATGCTGAATTTAAAGATGTATTGCAGAATTGTAAGGAAGGAAGAACATGGAACAAGTTCGTCGTTAATGATGGATTTGTGTTTCGTGCTAACAAGCTATGCATTCCAGCTAGCTCCGTTCGTCTTTTGTTGTTGCAGGAGGCGCATGGAGGAGGATTAATGGGACACTTTGGCGTGAAGAAGACGGAGGATATACTTGCTACACATTTCTTTTGGCCAAAGATTAGACGGGATATACTTGCTACTATGCTTAGGGCTATTTTGAAGAATAACAAGAAAATGTGGGAAGAATGCTTGCCTCATATTGAATTTGCTTATAATCGTTCATTGCATTCTACTACTAAGATGTGCCCTTTTGAAATTGTGTATGGTTTCCTACCTCGTGCACCCATTGATTTGTTGCCTCTTCCATCTTCCGAGAAGGTTAATTTTGATGCTAAACAACATGCTGAATTGATCTTAAGAATGCATGAGTTAACTAAGGAGAACATTGAGCGTATGAATGCTAAATATAAACTTGCTGGAGATAAGGGTAGAAAACATGTTGTGTTTGCACCTGGAGATCTTGTTTGGTTACATTTGCGTAAGGATAGATTTCCTGATTTTCGCAAATCAAAGCTAATGCCACGTGCTGATGGTCCTTTTAAGGTGTTAGAGAAAATAAATGATAATGCATATAAACTTGAGCTGCCTGCAGATTTTGGGGTTAGTCCCACTTTTAACATTGCAGATTTGAAGCCTTATTTGGGTGAGGAAGATGAGCTTCCGTCGAGGACGACTTCATTTCAAGAAGGGGAGGATGATGAGGACATCAATACCATTGTTACAACCACAGCCCCTGTTGCTATACATACTGGACCAATTACTAGAGCTCGCGCACGCCAATTAAATTATCAGGTACTTTCGTTTCTTGGTAATGATTCTAATGTTCATGAGAATATGATGCTGCCTAAATTGGATACATTTGTTTTGCTTACAAATGAAGGGTCTAGCTTGGACAAGAAAGAGGAACCTTGGAGCAAGTTCAAGCATGGAGATGATGGCATGCGCAAGGGGAACAAGAACGGAGTTACAAGTGATGATTTCAGGACTTTGAAGCCACCATAATGAGTGCAGGAAGCCTTGGACGAAATATAAAAGATGCCACTTCATAAATTTCGTCCAGAGGCTATTATAGGTGCTGCGTCACCTTATTATTGGGTCAGGCCCATGTAATTTCGAAATACTTGAGTATAGGCTGTTTTTAGAGTCCGTATGTGTGGGGAAACAAGAGATAGGGTTGGTTTCGGACCCCTCCTTCAAGGGCAACGAAATCCCCCCCCCCTCTTCCTCCATATATATAGCCCTTAGGGCACCGTTTAGACTTTGGGTTTCGTTTAGATTTAAAGTTCGCCATAGCTGCAACTTCGCGTACTTCGTTTGTGTTCAACGACCAGACCAAGACGTCACAGAACCCCACCTTGATCAATAAAGCTTTCATCTTATATTCGCAATATCCAGATTGCAAATCTTAGTTTCTTGCTTGTTCTTCGTTTGCTTGCAGGAAATAGACCCTCGTGGTCAGGTTGATCGTGCTCCGGCGTGGTCAATAACCTCTCGGAGTTGGTTTAGCGATTGCTAAGGCGCGACGTCCTCGCACGTTCGTAGTCGGATGATCAAAGTCTACTCCACCAAAAACAATAGCCACCATCTCATCGAAAGACGGGACACCTCTGCCTCTATCATCATGCCCCCGCCCATCTGTAATAGGCGACGCCGGAGGCAGTCACCGCCGGAACTAGTGTTCGGTTTTTCATCGGAAGGCAGACGGAGGGAGGAGGCATTCTATCGGTCTTTAGATGGCAATGCGGAGTAAGAGGACTTGTTGGAGCGCGACCGCCTGGCGGAGGAGCAGCGCATCACCGATTTGCACCGCCAGCAGGGCATGGAGCAGCAGCGCACCGACGCTCTGAGTCGCGAGCAGAGCGCCCGCAAACTGGGCTGACTACGTGGAGGTCGGCGCCCGGCAAATAGCCCTGGAGGCTGTCGGGCATGCACATGTTCGCGATGCCGAATTTTACTACCAGCTCGTCAAATGGGTTTCCTGCTTAGAAGCCGAAGCTTCGGTGGACCACGTCGGCATGGAAAGGGCTAACGTGTGCGAGCAACGCGCCCTATCGCACCTCTGGCAAGTCCGAGGCGAGGAGGAGGACGTCGGTGCCGACGTGTAGCGTGTACCGCAGATGGCGGCCGGCATCGTCTAGTTAGCTAAGAGTAAGTTAGTACTTGTACACTACTAGAGTATTAGTGGGAGTAGATAGTTAACTTGGCTATGATGGTTGTCAACGTGGAAGTTCAATACTCTATATCTGGATCAGACCTGTTACTTTGCTCTGAATGTTGAGCTTTCCGTTTGAACGTATGGAATGGGTTGTTATTTTTTTAAATGGGTTGTATTTGTCCGCCATGGGTTTAGAGGCTGACTTGTGGGCCTACTAGGTTGATGCATACACAATCAGGAGATGATTGTACGTGGAGAGGATGATAGCAGGGACCCACCAGGGTCATGGCAGTACGCAAGAAAGTGCCTCCTTATTTCAAGCCAAAAAAATGGTTCCTCCTAATGGATTTCTGACATCTGGGTCCCATGCCATTGTCAACGTAGTCAATAAACGAGAGAATTGCACAATGAGCAGCTGACACCAAGGACCCAGCAGCTCGCCCAGTTCTTTTTGTTTTTTAGACGGAAGCAGGGTGTCAACTAGGTTGTGCGGGGCACTCTGGCCTGTCTAGCCAGCCTTTTATTTTATGTTTACCACAAGACCAGCCCAGTAGTTTTTTTTCTTTTTGAAAATGGCTAGCCCAGTTTTTTTGTCAGCCCTGCTGGGCTGCAAATCTTTCAAGGTGAGGAGAGTTTCATTCGGCTTGCCCAGAAAATGGGCTATCAGTAATGAGAAATGGGTTGTACATTTTTAAAATACATCAAACCGGCAATTAGTTTCAAATTTCTTTTTTTTTCATTTTGAGCTTTTAAATTCCATTATTATGCGTGGACAATTATTTGGATTTTATATTGATATAAATTTATTTTTCCAATTAGTTTGAATGTGACTCGAAATTTCAGGATTAAAAACAGTTCGGATCGCACCGAAATATGCAAAATTTCGTAGAATTTTTTAACCGTGGCCACAATATGGGTTGTAATGCTAGCAAAAAGAATATGGGCTCCAAAAAAATCCTTAAGAATTAGCAAATGGGCTATAAATTATTAGAAATAATGGCAGATGGGTTGTATGCTATTTTCCACATATTTGAGGCTGACTTGTGCGTCTACTATAGGTTACCGCATACGCTTTCCTAGAAAAAGGTTGACGCGCACGCAAGGCCGTGTCAACTTAGTCAACACACAAGAGCAGTGACTGTTGGATGTCCATCCAACGGCCGTCGTGCTTCTTCAATCCCTGCTCTTCCTGCTCTAGCCGCTCAAACCAGCGCCGGCGGGACTGCCTGCTCCCTCCTTCCGTGGCCGGCTTTGCTGCTGCGCAGGCCTCACCGGCCCACCCTACTCCCACCGCTGGCCAGGCCATCCCTCTACCCACCCGCACCTCCTGTTATTTTCCGGCGACGACAGCCTCACCCCGCAACCGACCAGTCAGCCCTCGTACTCCCCTCAGCGTGGGCATCCACTGAAGTGGCTTCGCCGGCTCCGGGTCATCCCTTCCTGGGCCTCGCCGTCGTCCACCGCGTTGGTGCTCTCGGCGCAGCATGGTCAACATGGTCAACGAACGACAGCCATTGGAAGAGGGATGTGAGTGGAGAGGCTAACAGTAGGGACCCACACAAACAAGTGCCTCCTTATTACGCTGACTTGTGGGCCTACTACGCTGACGCGTACGCAGGGCTTTGTCAACTTAGTCAACAAATGATTCTAGCAGCTGGACCGTTGGATGTTAATCCAACAGCCGTGCTGCTTCTTCAACCTCTGATCTTCTTGGTCCAGCCGCCCAAACCAGCGCCGGCGGGACCGCCTACTCCTGTCTCCCGTGGGCGGCAATGCCGCCGCGCAGGCCTCACCGCCCCACCCTAAATCCCACTGCCGGCCAGGCCTTCCCTCTACTCACCCACACCCCGTGTTATTCTCCGGCGACGGCAGCCTCACACCGCAGCGGAACCAATGAACCCTTGTACTCCCCTCCGCGTGGGCATCCACTGCCTTGTCTTCCTCAGCTCTACATTGTTCCCTTACCAGGCCACGCCGTCGTCCACCGCCTTGGTGCTCTCCGTGTGGCGTGGTCAACGTTGTCAATAAACGACAGCCATCGGAAGACGACTGTACACGGTGAGGCTAACAGCTGGACCCACCAGCTACATCTTCGCACGCAAGGAAGTGCCTCCTTATTACACGCAAAAAAATGTTTCCTCCCCCTGACAGCTGGGACCCACCACATATATCTTCGCACGTAAGGGAGTGCCTCCTTATCCTCCCTGACGGCTGGGATCTACCCGGTCAAAGCGTACGTAGCGTTGTCTATCTGGTCGCGAACGTGTACGTATATACTAGTCGATCGGTCTCTCTGCAACGATGAACCGTGGCCAAGAAAGCAGTGGCACGTGTAGTAATAGAGCCCCCGACGTAGCAGTTTAGGCAGTCCCTTCTAAACCATGAACACGTAAGTACAGCCACATGCTAAAAAATACGGCCACGTATGTACATACGGGCGGGGTCTCGAACGCCTACTCGCACATACGTACGGCCAGGGCTCGTGTACATGGAGAGGCAACGGACGGCAGCAACGGCGTCCTGTTCATCGGTAGCCAACCGGCTGGGTCGGAACAGAGAAACTGTGTCGTGTTCATCGGGAGGCAACGGAATGCGTCGTGTTCATGGGGAGCCTACCAGCTTGGACGGAGGAAAGGGCCTTCTGTTCGACCGCGTACGGTCAAAACGGGGTCCTGTTCATCGGGAAGGGTCTGGCTGATGCGGAGCATCCTACGGTCATCCCCATGGACCTACCACCATCTCACCAAGTGCCAAGAGGACCTATGACACGAGCACGAGCTAGAGCTCTCGAGACCGAGGTGACTTCTTTCCTTAGTGATATTACATTTGATCCACTCGAGACATGGCTACTACCTAAGTCCGGAATGTTGTGCATGATCAGGTACAGAGAAGGCCCTCCCGAAGATGGACGTGAAGATGGACAAGTCCCAAAGTTCACGGATGAAGAGAAACGACGAAAGGAACCGAAGAAGGTTCCCAGGCCCCGGACATCCGGCCCCTGAAGACCAGCAGCAGCCCAGCAGACCAGCTACAGGGCCCGGACATCCGGCCAGGCCCCGGACATCCGGCCCGACAAGCCCGGAAATCCGGTGCCTCCTCCGGACATCCGGCGCCCCGTCACAGAACCTCCAGGAGCTACCCTCGTCAGCCCGGACATCCGGCCAGAGGCCCGGACATCCGGCCCGACGTGAGCTGCTGGACATCCGGCCCCTGGCCCGGACATCCGGCCCGCGCCTATCCAGAGAGCCAAAGCACCATCCCGGACATCCGGCCCGAGCGCCCGGACATCCGGCGACTTATGAAGGCCCGGACATCCAGCCCGACGCCCGGACGTCCGGCTTCCCCTGTCTGCGCATAGTGTAAAGGGTTGTGGCCCATGTACCCCTTCACCCCTTAGACTATATATACTCCTCCTCGTCCCTCTTTCTAGGGTTAGCAAAGGATTAGCTCATTTGAGAGATAGAGCTTTGCTCATCCACTTGGTTACTTCTCCATCGGAGTTCACGACCTCTACGGAGAAGATCCCCCAAGCGGATTCAAGACCCCTAACGGGAAGACCTCAAGACCTCCTCACGGAGAAGAACTTGCTACTTGTATCGTCCTTTGTTGATCGTGGATCATGTATCTCTTTGTGTTTCGAGGATCTAGCACATGTGTAATTGAATCTTGTTGGTTTGAGTGATTTCTCTTGTTTTTCCCTCGTGTTTCTACTCGTGTTCTTCATAGGATCCTCTCCAATCGTGAAAGATCGGCCCTAGGGTTTCCACCCTACATCATCATGGTATCATGAGCTTTGGTTGATCACGATTTTGGAGCCCCTACCCTTTGTTTTCTAGCCTAATTTTGTTGTGTTCTTCCCCAATTTCGAAAATCCCCACAAAAATAGCCCCAATTTTTTTGTGATTTGTTGGTGTGATGAAGTTTTGTTGGATTTGATCCGCGGATTTCTTGTGTTGCAAGTAGATCTAGCTTTCCCCCATCTTTTCCCCAATTTCCATCCATAAAATCTCCCAAATTTTGCCCCGATTTTTGCCTTCCACGCGGAGTTTTTTGAGTTCGTCCACGGATCCAGAGCCCGGACATCCGGCCCTGAAACCCGGACATCCGGCCCCTGACAGCATCACTTCCATCCGCCGCTCCGTTTCCCGCCTAACTTTTGCCAAATTTTGCTTCGGTGCCCACGTACACTTCCGCATACACACTTACAATTCCGCATACCACCACCGCTTTCCGCAAACTCCACCACTTACCCGCCACCAACTCCGACAATTTTGACATGTTTTGTTTTGAGAATTTGAGTTGCGGTTTCCGTTTCCTAACGCGTTTCGGCAACTTAGGGACGGTTCGACATCAACATCACCGCCGCTCATCTTCGCCACGGACTCGTCATCGACAACAACCGCTCAACAATTTTGACACCCTCAACCGTAAGCAAGGACGGTAATCTCGATGACATCTTGGTTTACTCCTTGCCATTGCATTGATAACCACCATAGCCCAATTTTGCGTATCTTGCCTATCGAGACTAGCCTTTGAGTATTGCCGGCAATGTCACTTGTGCACATTAGTGATCATACTTCCCATAGCATACATACCATATCATCTTGGTACATATCTCGGTATCATCTCTTGTGTCACAAGGTTGTCATAGCATACCCAATTGCTATCTTGGTTCGTGAAGTCTTGCATGAGAAAGAGCTCAAAAGAGAAAGAGCCAAACAAGCTTTTAAGCAAAAGGAAAAGATAAGCAAAGAGCTTATAAGCAAGAACCATAGCATCATACTACATTAAGATTGTCATACTCGATGATCTTGGATCGTATCATCGGAACACCATACATATAGCATACTTGGGATAGAAGTCATTGCATTTTTGCTTAGTAGGTTGTGCACAAGTTTCGTATCCGCCTATTGTGCAATCGTGCTAGCGTCTCTCTAGAGTTGTGCAACAAGAGCATTTTCATGGATTCCACATTTTGGCTCATCCCTTAGTTGCACGACCCCATTTATCTATTTGCGTGTGCGTTTCCGTGTACCACTACTTGCTTGGTCTACTTGTTGCATTTGCAAATTTGTGAATCTTTTCCAAGATTATTGAGGCTCACTAACAATTGCATCAAATTTTGTGCCACCATCCTAACCGAGCTCCACCATAAGCTTTTATTTGTGTAGGTGTGAGAAACCGACAAGAATCGGTACCAATTGTGCTATTTCCTTGTTCCACATTTGAGTGATCATTGATCCATCTTCAACATTGGTCAAGGTACATTTGGTATAAGTTCTTCTCTTTCTCCCACTCACATATTTGCTTGGAATGATGGATAGGCCAAGTTCTTCTACCAACCCACTCTTCATCGAGCAAGACGACGACATGACCTCCTACGTCACCAAGAGCCACCTTTTTGGTGCACAACGAGCTTTGCATCAAGAACAACAAGCAATGAGCGACCGCATCGACAATCTCGCCACCGACTTACGCATCTCCGAACAACACACAAGAGACTACTTCGACAACAAGCTCGACGAACAAAGACAAGAGAGCAATGCAAGAATGGACGAGAATAGTGCCTTGTTGGTCAACCGCTCTTCTACCACTTCATCCTCCTCAAGACGGAGCCACTCAAGTCGACACTCCTCCGACAACTCAAGTACACTGACATCGAACACTCTTCGCCAAGCCGCGCGCCAAGACCGTCACGCAAACCGCAATCCTCTACACGGCAACCCTACACAAGAGCAACTTGACGAGCAAGCACATCGGCATCGCCAAAACCAAGCTACCTTTGCGCAAGCACAAGAACGGCAATGTCTACACCAACAAGAGGAAGAACGAGCATGCCTACACCAAGACGAGCAAAATGCCGAGGCACAACATCAAGAACAACTACGGCGAGAAGCTCAAGCACTTGAGGCGCAACGTGCCCTCCACGACACAAGCCGCGCCGTTACCACACGCAACCGCCAGAGGCGCGAACAAGAAGAAGCACTTCGCGAAGAAGTTCAAGAGAGGGTTTATAAATCACGGTTGCACCGACAAGTTCCTCAAGTTCCTCCTCAAGCTCGACAAGCTCCTCCACAAGCTCGACAAGAACCTCAAGTTCAACAAGAGCAACAAGACAATGGAAATCCTCCACGACAAGACAAAGTTGAGGGAGACAATCCTCCTCGTCAAGGATGTCATCACCCTCGACCTCAACACAATGAAGAGCAACGCTACGGCAAGCTAAAGTTCACCATGCCCAAGTTCAACGGAAGCAATGATCCCGAAGAGTACCTCTCATGGGCATTGAAGGTTGACAAGATCTTTCATTTGCACAACTATGAGGAAGAGAAGAAGATCGCTATGGCATCCCTTGAGTTCCAAGACTACGTCCTCATATGGTGGGAAAGTGTCATTGAGCATCGTGAGGCAAGAGGTGAACCACCAATCACCACTTGGGCGCAAATGAAGGATGTCATGGGAGCATGTTTTGTGCCAACCTACTACAACCGCGACCTCTTCAAGAAACTCCAACTCCTCAAGCAAGGAACCAAGAGCGTTGAAGAGTACTACAAGGAAATGGAGATTGCCATGATACGAGCCAACGTCACGGAAGATGATGAGCAAACTATGGCACGTTTCTTGAATGGACTCAATCATCCTATCAAGAAGATCGCCGACTTCCAACCATAATCAAACCTCATTGAGCTAGTGCATCAAGCTACCAAGGTGGAATGTCAAGTGCAAGATGACTTCAAGTATGCCAAGTTCTCATCCAAGTCCTATGGCTTCTCCAACACCCAAGCTTCAACGACAACAACACCGTCTACCCCAACCAAGCCTTCTACAAGCAACGGCGACAAGTCCAATTACAAGAAAACTTCGACTACCTCAAGCCGTCCTCCTTCCCCAAACAACTTTAAGCCGAGAGCTTCATCATCTACAACTCCACCGGATGAGACCGTCAAGATAAGTTCCATCAAATGCTTCACATGCGGCGGCCGAGGCCACAAGTCCTTCGAATGTACCAACAAATGCACCATGATCTTTAACGACGATGGTACATACGACTCAATGAGTGAAGGCGAAATGGAAGCCCTTGAGCAAGTGGCCATGCACCGGCAAGTGAACGACGATGAAGATGATCAAGTCTTTTGTGACGAAGATCCGAGCCCCGCTCTTGTTGTCTCCAAGGTCTTGACTCTTCAACATCAACAAGAAGAAGACCAAAGATGCCATATCTTCCACACCAAGGCTGGCATCAACGGAAAGTCCGTGAAGGTCATCATCGATGGAGGGAGTTTCCATAACTTGGCAAGTGAAGAACTATGCTCCAAGCTCCAATTAGTCAAGATGAAGCACCCGCATCCTTACAAGGTTCAATGGCTAAGTGACTCTGGCACTATCCAAGTCGAGCATATGGTGCAAGTTTCCTTCAAGATAGGAGCATATGAAGATACTATGTCACCAAGTGCCAAGAGGACCTATGACACGAGCACGAGCTAGAGCTCTCGAGACCGAGGTGACTTCTTTCCTTAGTGATATTACATTTAATCCACTTGAGACATGGCTACTACTTAAGTCCGGAATGTTGTGCATGATCAGGTACCAAGAAGGCCCTCCTGAAGATGGACGTGAAGACGGACAAGTCAGTTCACGGATGAAGAGAAACGACGAAAGGAACCGGAGAAGGTTCCCAGGCCCCGGACATCCGGCCCTGGCCCCGGACATCCGGCCCCTGAAGACCAGCAGCAGCCTAGCCGACCAGCTACAGGGCCCGGACATCCGGCCAGGCCCCGGACATCCGGCCTGACAAGCCCGGAAATCCGGCGCCTCCTCCAGACATTCGGCGCCCCGTCACAGAACCTCCAGGAGCTACCCTCGTCAGCCCGGACATCCGGCCAGAGACCCAGACATCCGGCCTGACGCGAGCTGCCGGACATCCGGCCCCTGGCCCGGACATCCGGCCCGCGCCTATCCAATGAGCCAAAGCACCAGCCTGGACATCCGGCCCGAGCGCCCGGACATCCGGCGACTCGTGAAGGCCCGGACATCCGGCCCGACACCCGGACGTCCGGCTTCCCCTGTCTACGCACAATGTAAAGGGCCGTGGCCCATGTACCCCTTCGCCCCTTAGACTATATATACTCCTCCTCCTCCCTCTTTCTAGGGTTAGCAAAGGATTAGCTCATTTGAGAGATAGAGCTTTGCTCATCCACTTGGTTACTTCTCCATCGGAGTTCACGACCTCTACGGAGAAGATCCCCCAAGCGGATTCAAGACCCCTAACGGGAAGACCTCAAGACCTCCTCACGGAGAAGAACTTGCTATTTGTATCGTCTTTTGTTGATCGTGGATCGTGTATCTCTCTGTGTTTCGAGGATCTAGCACACGTGTAATCGAATCTTGTTGGTTTGAGTGATTTCTCTTGTTTTTTCCTCGTGTTTCTCCTCATGTTCTTCGTAGGATCCGCTCCAATCATGAAAGATCAGCCCTAGGGTTTCCACCCTACATCACTGGCGTACTGCAACACGGAGGAAACGGACTTGTGTTCGAGCCCCTACGGTCGAAACGGGGTGCTGTTGATCGGGAGGGGTGTGGCGTACCGCAAAACGGAGGAAACAGACTTGTGTTGGAGCGCCTACGGTTGAAACGGGGTCCTGTTCATCGGGAGGGGTGTGGCGTACCGCAAAACGGGACTCCACGGGCTACTGTTCATCCACCGTCTACTGCCTCGCTCCAGCCTCCACGAGCTACTATTCATCCACCATCGACTTCCTCCAGCCTCCACCTGCTACTGTTCATCCATCGCGTCTTCCTCCTGCATCCACCTGGTATTGTTCATCCACGGGCTACTGTTCATCCGGCCTCCACCGGCTACTGTTCAACCAGCCCTCCGCGGGGTTCTGTTCATCCACCTCCAACTGGCTCGAGTGTGGCGGCCTCCTCGATCGGGGTCTTGTTCATCCAGCGGCAACGACCTCTACTACCACGGCGTCCTGTTCATCCAACCCCCAACAATGGTCACTGTTCATCAAGAGGCAACAATAGCTGGTTCGATCGGCTTCAGTTAGCAACAGTAGCGAAGGAATCGCTCGGGTTCAGTTAACAGCCAAGGGATCGATCGCTCGGGTTCAGTAACGTAGCTAGTGCAATCGCTCGGGTTCAGTAAGCGAACGCCTCGCTCAGGTTCAGTTAGAGCCCAACGCCTCGCACACACGCGCGTACGTGTATGAGAGAAGCGCGCAATCCCTCCATGTATCGCTCGGCCCCGACCACCCACCGTAACTGGGAACTCCCCGAAATTTTCCTCGCCCTCGCTTCTACCATGATTTTTTTCGTCATGGATGGCCCAAAGAATGTCATGCAGGTGCGTCCCCGGCCCGCCCAGGACAAAAAGCCCATTTTTTGTCATAGAAGTAGGAGCCCACCACATCTCTGATGATACGTGGTTTTGTCACAATTATCGTCATAGAAGTGTCATAAGCATGACAGAAAAAAATTCGTTCGGGCCAAAATGTCACGGATGTGTCTTTTTTTAGTGTATTTTTGGGCCGCATGCAGTGTATAGGGGGTCTTCTGATCGACCACGTCTCCCTTGTGCAGTTTTTTGTGATGACATGCATATCTGTGGGCTCCTCAAGTGTATATATATATCATCCCTTTGACCGATAATGAGGGGTATGTGTTGGCCATGAATGGATTCCTCCAAGTTCGTGTTAGGGCCGGTCACCATCACATGTCGTTCAGCCAAAGCTCGAGCTCATGTGTTGTCAGGATTCCCTTCCACACGCTCGGATTGCTGGGTTCGACCGACACCGTACCCTGTGTATCTCGTCCTTAACTACCTGGCTTTCATGGTTGTTGTATGTATCGAGAGGCAGGCGCCACATCTAAATTGTACATTATTCGATATTGAAAACACACATCACCCCATCCAACGTACATCATTTTGGGCCGCATGCAGGCGGTGCTGGTTTTGTGGTCCCTCTCGTGCGATTTTTTATGATGGTTCAATCTATTGGCCCAAGCGGTTTATATATATATTCTATCCATTTTTTATCGACAACAACAATTGTCGTTTGACCAAGCGATAGATTCACTGGTCCGTCTTATGGTAGGTCATGGCGACATGCATGTATGACCAAAGTATCATTACGTGCATCCGCCCCACTGACACGAAGTGGGAGGTGGCTCAAGCACCCTAGCTAGGTAGCTATGACATTATGTCACTATAGATATATCCAAGGGTGCTTTCGGGTTTGCGAGGCAGGTGCCACCAAAGTTGTGCATTGTGTATTTAAAGTTTTAAACATCACACCCTATATTCCTACATATATTTGGCCACTTCCAGGTGGTTCTTGACTTCTGGCCCCTCTCATCGATCTTCGACGACGTGCCCAACCGTGGGCCCGTGCGGTCAAAGTTCTGCATTGGAATTTTGAACATCACAGACCACCCTTTTCACTCATATATATTTGGGCCACATGCTGGTGTGGCTGTCTTCTGGCCCTCTCTAACGTTTTTTTTGCTGCAATGACTCGGATGACGCTCAACGGACACGGGTGTACTGGCTTAACCATGTGCGATGCAAGTGCGCTGTGAATCACCACGACTGCGCAAGCGCGAGCAAAGGTGGAGGTACTGGCTTAACCGTGTGCGATGCTAGTGCGCTGTAAAATCACCACCTACGCAAGCTAAAGGCGGGTAGTTTATTTAGGTTGAATTCCACGTCTGCGTATGAAAATTAGGATGAACCGTGTGCGATAGACCAGCTAGCTAGAAATCTAAAAACAAACTACCCGCCTTGAGCGTTACAAAAGTCGGTGGTTCCGCCGCTTTTCCTTATTAGCATACACGCATATTCTTATTGGACCGTGTGCGATCTTGGGTACTCCCGCCCCGCACCAATTCCTTTACCCAAATTTTAGTAGCTGCCGTACTTCAACCGTCGCCCCCACTCCTCCAGCACCGACCTTATAGTAAAATTGCAGTATCCGAGGCATATGAACCGTCGCCCTCCCTCGTCCACCACCATCTCCACCCACCATTACTAAAAAATTCAATAGTCACGGCGTATCCTTAAACACCACCCCGCCCCCCCTCCACAGTCCCCCCACCCGCCCCCCCTCCCCCACCTCGAACCCTAGCTCGCCGCTGCCGCCAACCCTTGCCGGTCTGCCCATTCCTCCTAGCTTAGATAATAAAGTTCAGGTTACCCAGCGATTCCCATACCGTCGCCCCACTCCCCTGAGTTTTTAGATGAGGCATGCGGTGTTCCTCCCCTCCAGATCCACATCCCCTACTCCAGAATGTCGCAGCCTAAGCCCGACCGCGTATCCCGGAGAGCCCGACAAGTGTTCGGCCAAGAAGAGGTTTATCATGGCCTCTCCGGCGGACGTTGGTGAGGTGGCCGCCGTTCGCCCTGACCTGTCGATCCCGGAGCAACACCTCACCGAGGAAGCCGGCGAAGACGTTGACTACGTTGCCATGCAGAAGGCTTCACGTCAGCGGGCTAGCGTATTATTGTATCTCGGGAAAGCTGGCTACGACATCAAGCTCGTCGACAGCGACGGCTTCACGCGGGCCATGTCATAGGTTAAGTGGTCCATCCCCAACCCCTCTGGTTCAACCGCCGTCGATCTCTTCGACGACCCTGCCGCTGATCTCCTCTGCCACGCGGTCAAGGATCTGCGATCCTTGTACGCCATCGAGCCCATTTTGTCATTTCTGAAGGACACGTTCTACGGCGGCGGCTTGGGACCCTCAATTGCCAAGTCAGATCTCATCGACCACGACCATGAGGAGGGCACCCACAAAGGTTCTTCCAAGGTGAAACAACCCATCTGTGACATCAGAGAGCGCACCATGGGTCTGTGCTCTTCCAACTGGAAGGATCCCGTCCATGACATGTGAGGCAACATCCTATCAGCAAATCTTACATTTTCTAGCTTGCCAACCTGTACCCTTTGTTGTAGTAGTTTTTGCCATGCGGTGTTTTAATTGTGCGGTGCTTAATTATTTCAGTTATGCAAAAAAGTAATGTTCAATAGGGCTATGTGATGTTTAAGTATGAATTGTCCACTTCAGTTTCACGAATGGCTATATTTGGTTATTTATAGTGAGTAGATGCCTTGTTTATCTGTATTTGGTTGTTAGGTTGGTTGCAGTGAGCATTTGTCTAGTTATCGAGCAGATGCCTTGTTTATCTGTATTGGTTGTTAGGTTGGTTGCAGTGAGCATTTGTCCAGTTATCAAGCAGATGCCTTGTTTATCTGTATTTGGTTGTTAGGTTGGTTGCAGTGAGCATTTGTCCAGTTTTCAAGCAGATGCCTTGTTTATCTGTATTTGCTTGTTAGGTTGGTTGCAGTGAGCATTTGTCCAGTTTTCAAGCATATGCCATGTTTATCTGTTTTTGCTTGTTAGGTTGGTTGCAGTGAGACTCTGTCCAGTTTTCAATGGCTATATTTGGTTGTTATACTGATCATTATGCCTTGTTTATTCCAGTCTTTCACAATGTGATGTTCATTATGTGCAAGTCAACTGTGCTCGATTGCATCAATACCAGTTTGAATGCTATATTTGGTTCCACTTATGCCTGGTGTAGTTTAACACATGCCCTTTATTTCAGTTTTACACATTTTATCCAGTGTGTGTTTTAAGCATACCTACGTGTTAGAAGGGATAGAGGGAGATTTGGTGGAATAGTTCGTTGTATTGCTTGACCTCGTGGGCATATTAGGAGTACAAAGACCAACTTGGAGTACAAGACAAGGCAGGACCAAATCCTAGTCTATCCTATACTTCCTAATAATCCTTATACTCAACATCCCCCCACAGTCACAACGGTAGCGACGCAGACTGTGAGACTGGAGAAGAATCCGAAGCAAGCCGATGGACACCCCCCCACAGTCATAACGGTCAATGCATCGCGGAGTCGTGGCTGGAGTGAAAACCACAAGGTTGCTCAAGCAGGCGGTAGCCCTTTGTGCCGTTTGTCGATGTAGCCGAGACCGTGGTGGTGGAGCCGTGGTGGAGGTAGCCATTGAAGAATGCCGTGGTCGATGTTGAGTCGGGGTGGCCGGTGTCGAGGAAGTCGTCGTGGACCGCGGGAACAAGGGGGCGCCGAGTGCATGGCGTAGTGGTGTCGAAGTAGTGGTGGCGGCGGAAGAAGATGTGTTGACGACGCTCGCGGCGGGTTTGCCAAGGCGGGACACATCATGGATAAGGCACCACCGGTGTTGCCAGCACCGAGCATGCGTTACGGACGAAGACGACATTGACAAAGCGCCGACCAGGCTGTCCAGGCCGGGGACACGTCGTGGATGAAGGCACGCATCAGTGTTGCCAGCACCGGGCATGAGGAGACTGGGACCTGCACGAGCTGGACCCATGTCGGAGAAGTCGGAGGGGCCACAAGAAGAAACTCGACGATGATTGCGGCGTCCACTGCGCATGGGGCCAATGTCACCAACGTGGTCGGAGTAGACGAAGTGGTCGGGGTAGATGACGGCGACGCTGGCGACGGGCTGGTGCTGGACAAGACGAAGGAGGTAGACGGGTGCGGCGACGGCTACGGGAGTAGCAGCGGCAGCGACCGAAGAAGAGTGGCGGCGGCGGCCTGACGGCGGCGGCGGCAATGTTAGAGTGCGGCGGCGGTGCTCGAAGTAGGCGAGAAACCCTGACAGCGTGACGAAGACCGGCGCAGACGGTAGCGTTCCCGCGCCAAGGGAGACAGCGCGGCGCTACCAGGGAGGTCGATGCACGGTGACGGCGGAGTGGACCCGAGCCACGGCGCTACGGCCCGAAGGGGGCGACGCAGTGGCGGCGGGCAGGTCGGGGCGACGGCGGGAAGACCTCATACCGGCGGCGGGACCGCGGGCCGCGGCGCTACGTCCCGAAGGGGTGGGTGCAGCGTGGGAGCCGGGTCGGTTGCAACCGCGGGCTGCCTCGGGCGGCGGCTGACCACTTTCGCGGCACTACGGCCCGTAGGGCGACGCGCGTGACACATGAGTCGATGCAGCCGCGAGGAGAACCACGGGGCGGCGCGCTGCGGCCCGCAGGGGCGACGCAGCGGCAGCCCGTTGCTCGATCGGTGGAGGGGCGCACTGAACTCGGGGACGATCTTCACGGGACCTGCAAGGGCGCGCGTAACCGACGGGCCAGGTCGGTCACGCGATGTAGATGAGGCGGATCGCGGGGACAAGCAAGGGATCAAGCCGATCGCGCACGAGGTCGGGGACGCCGCTCGGTGGAGGCGGGTGGCGGCGGAGTCGAGATGAAGCCGGTCGTGACGGACGGTGTGCAGACGAGCGCGTCATCACCACCGGCAACCGGTTGCCAGAGCAGCGTCGGCGCCCGGGCAGCGAGGCCCGAGCGACCAACATAGCAGCATTGCCCGAGCTGAGGCAGCCGATGAGCGTGACGCAGTCGGCCCGACGCAGCCGGATGAGGCCGGCGAGGCAGACCACAGGGCCACGCCGTGCAGACGCGGCAGAGGCGGTGGCGTGGATCGACGGGTGGGGCCGGCGCGCGAACAGCGGCTATGATGGGTCACCACATGGCGCGAGGCCGTCGGAGGGGCGATGCAGGTGTCCCGTCGGAGAAGGCGTGTGACAGCCGGCGTAGAATCAACGAGCGGTCGGCGCGCAGACGACGGCCGGGAGGGGCCGCATGTCGCGCAGGCGGCTGGGTCGTTGAAGAGTCGGCCGGTCACGACGGTGTCGGAGTAGAGGCGCACGGGGGTCGATGGCGGCGGCGAGTGATGCAAACCGATCAAACAGATCGGAAGACCAAAAAGAAAACACCGTCAAAGCGACTGGCGAGAGAGCAAAAAAACCCGAGCAAGGGCTCGGAAAAAGACTCTCTAGGCAGCCTTCAACACACCGGCGACGAACCCTAGGTACGGGCGCGCCATGGGGGGCGGCACACGGGTGTGGAAGCGGCGTTGGCTAGGGTTTAGGATCGATTAGCTGATACCATGTTAGAAGGGTTAGAGGGAGATTTTGTGGAATAGTTTGCTGTATTGCTTAAGCCTGTGGGCATATATATAGAGAGTACAAAGACCAACTTGGAGTACAAGACAAGCAGGACCAAATCCTAGTCTATCCTATACTTCCTAATAATCCTATACTCAACACTACATTCTATTCATTTTCAACAATACCAGTTTGAATTGCAATATTTGATGGCTATTAAGCCTGTTGTAGGTAACATTCCCTTCCATTTTATATCTGCTTTACCAGCATGCTGAAACCAACACATTCAAGCTATCATTTGGAGATGATGTTGTTTACCTTTGCTATATTTGTTTGATGTTAAGGTTGCTGTACTTATCATGCCTTTCCCTACTTATGCAGGACAACAACAGATGTGACCACCATTTTCTGTCGAGGTTAGTTTCATCCCTCGGCTTGTACTCCCCCCGCCCCGTCGTTCCATAATGTAGTCACATAGATCCAGGCCTAGACACTTGTTAGCTTTTAGTATTGACTTGTTGCTTGTAGGTACTATGCCCTTGGCAAGGATCCACGCATCGACCCTTTTTGCGTATGGGGCAATGAGATATCATGAACAAGCATCAAGTGAGGAAACTGATAGAATTATTAGCAAAAAGATACAAACGGTGCAAGCAAATTATTTCTTTACGCTCTATCCAACACACAGTGAGCTATAGGATGGTAACTACAAACTCTGCACCTTCTCTTTTTACTGCCCATAATGAGTTGTTGACAACAATGTCTGAATCTTTTTCGTTCGCAGTGGTTCCCGAGGCAGTTTACTCAAGATTACCTCGCAAAGTACATGATTGGTGGACACAATGAAGGTTAAAGTATTTCATCCAGACTACAATGACCATTGAGAAGTCCTAATGAAGACGTGAAGGATGGACGGGCAACCATCACAAGGGTTGGCCTAGAGTCGTGCGCGCATTACGCATGAAGGAGGGCACAATATGGGCATTCCGCTTCACCTTCTCCAGCAACCAAATGTATTTCGCCTCCCTCTTTACAGTCTTTAGTACAACTGTGGTTCATCATTCTTTACTTGTGCTTCTGTAGTTCTTCAGTATATGTACATGTCATCGAATTATGCATTCGTGGTTGAACCTATATTTGTAATAACATGGTTCGATATGAAATAAGTGATTGCCTACTTTCAAATTCAAAACTTGTGATTTTAAATGCAGGGATTAATTAGGGATTAATTAGGGATAATTAGGGATTACACTGCACACGGTTTACGAAAGCGAAATGTCTGCGATAGACGTGGAGATCAGACACGTTTCTCGGATCCACTACGTGTGCGATCAATCTCTACTACTGCACACCGATCAGCCAAGAAAAAACATGTGCGATTAACAACAGCATCGCACACAGTTTTCCTTCTTATTAATTGTTGCGAAAGTCACCTTATCACACACGCTTGGCAATTAGGGATTGTTTATGATGTTGTGCGCATCGCAAACATTTGGTCATAGAAGAACGCATGCGATAGGTCTTCATCCGATGTGGGTACGATGGATGAATCGTGTGGATGTATTCAAGCTTCGCATACAGCTTTATAGGGACAACTGTATGCGCTCTTACGTTCAATCACATACATCGAGGAAAAGTAAATGTGTGTGATTGTCTGCTTATCATACCCGTTCTATAATCATGAATTGTTTGTGATGGGTCACGCATCATAAACATAGCACCACAGAATACCGACTGCGGATGGCAATGCGAGCACAAATGAGTAGCAAGGATGGAGCGTTTTGGATATTCGAGATATCAGAAACCGTTTTTATAGGGACAACTGTATGCATCATGGCTCCCTATCCCCACGGTTTTTGGGTCGTGTGGGAAGGACCCCCCCCCCCCCCTATCGTAGTCACTCCACTTGGCGACGGTTCAAAATGCCGTCGCGAAAGGGGTTAAAAACTGTTTGTATAGCACCTCATTGTACCAGTGGATGGGCATCCAAGAGGGATATAATAAAAACTTTCATAAAGAGCATTGAATATATGAGAAGCTTGATTCTTGCATTTGTTTTGAGATATAAGATGGTGATATTAGAGTCATGCTAGTAGTATTGTGGATTGGTAAAATACTTGTGTTGAGGTTTGTGATTCCCGAAGCATGTACGTATGGTCTATCGTTATGTGATGAAGTTGGAGCATGATTTATTTTTGATTGTCTTCCTTATGAGTGGGCGGTCGGGACGAGCGATGGCCTTTTCCTACCAATCTATCCCCCTAGGAGCATGCGTATTAGTACTTTACTTCGATGGCCAATATTTTTCTGCAATAAATATGTGAGTTCTTTATGACTAATGTTGAGTCCATGGATTATACGCGCTCTACCCTTCCACCATTGCTAGCCCTCTAGTACCGTGCAACTTTCACCGGTGCATTAAACCCACCATATACCCTTCCTCAAAACAGCCACCATACCTACCTATTATGGCATTTCCATAGCCATTCCGAGATATATTGCCATGCAACTTCCACCGTTCCGTTTATATAACACATACCATCATGTCATATTGCTTTGCATGATCATGTAGTTGGCATAGTATTTTTATACATGTCACTCTAGATCATTGCACATCCCGGTACACCCCGCGGAGGCATTCATATAGAGTCATATTTTGTTCTAGTATCGAGTTGTAATTCTTGAGTTGTAAGTAAATAAAAGTGTGATTATCATCATTATTAGACCATTGTCCCATGTGAGGAAGGATGATGGAGGGTATGATTCCCCCACAAGTCGGGATGAGACTCCGACTTAAATAAAAAAAGAGGCCAAAGAGCCCAAAAATAAAATTAAAAAAGGCCAAAGAGCCCAAAAGAAAAAAAAGAGAAAAGAGAGAAAAAAATGAGAGAAAAAGAGAGAGGACAATGTTACTATCCTTTTCCACACTTGTGCTTCAAAGTACACCAGGTTCTTCATGATAGAGAGTCTCCTATTTATCACTTCCTGTATATTCCAATGATGGGCTGCCTCAATTGCCCTAGGTCTTCGTGAGTAAGCGGTTGGATCACACACACTAGTTTTCTTTTGAGCTTTCATCCACTTATAGCTCTAGTGCTCCGTTGCATGGCAATCCCTACTCACTTACATCAATATCAATTGATGGGCATCTCCATGCCCATTAATTTGCCTAGTTGATGTGAGACTTTCTCTCTTTTGTCTTCTCTCTCACAACCTCCACCATACTCTATTCCACCCATAGTGGCTATATCCATCAGGCTCACGCTCATGTATTGCGTGAAAGTTGAAAAAGCTTGAGAACGTTAAAAGTATGAAACAATTCTTGGCTTGTCATCGGGTTTGCGCATGATAAATACTTTGTGTAAGGAAGGTAGAGCATGACAAGATTAATGATTTTGTAGGGATACACTCTTTGCCATGATATTTTAAGAAGACATGATTGCTTTTTAGTATGCTTGAAGTATATGGTTTTTATGTCAATATTAAACTTTTGTTTTGAATCTTATGGTCTGACATTCATGCCCCAAAAAGAAAAATTACATTGATAAATATGTTAGGTAGCATTCCACATCAAAAATTTTGTTTTTATCATTTACCTACTCGAGGGACGAGCAGATTAAGCTTGGGGATGCTTGATACGTCTCCAACGTATCTATAATTTTTTATTGTTCAATGCTATTATATTATCTACTTGGATGTTTTATATGCTTATATTGCTATTTTATATCATTTTTTGGGACAACCTATTAACCTAGTGCCCAGTGCCAGTTGTTGTTTTTTCCTTGCTTTTGACTTTTACAGAAAATCAATACCAAACGGAATACAACAGGATAAAACTTTACGATGATTTTTCTTGGACGACACACACCCCATGAAGTTTCGGGAGGAGGCCAGAAGACCCACGAGGGCCCACAAGCCCTAGGGGCATGCCCTAGGGGAGGGCGCGGCAGGGGGCTTGTGGGCCCCCCGTGGCTCTCCTAACCCTAACTCCAGCACTATAAATCCTCAAATATTCTCCCTATACCAAGGCAACACCAAAAATACTTTTCCGCCGCCGCAAGCTTCTGTTCTCGTGAGATCCCATCTTGGGCCTTTTCCGGTACTCTGCCGAAGGGGGGTTCGATCATGGAGGGCCTCTACACCAACCTTGCTACCCTTCCAATGATGTGTGAGTAGTTTACCACAGATCTACGGGTCCATAGCTAGTAGCTAGATGGCTTCTTCTCTCTCCTTTGATCTTCAATACAATGTCTCCTCGATGTTCTTGGAGATCTATTCGATGTAATCTTCTTTTGCGGTGTGTTTGTTGAGATCCGATGAATTGTGGATTTACGATCAATATATCTATGAAAATTATTTGAGTCTTTTCTAAACTCTTTTATGCATGATTAAGATAGCTTTGTATTCCTCTGATCTATCGTTTGGTTTAGCCAACTAGATTGGTTTTTCTTGCAATGGAAGAGGTGCTTTATGATGGGTTCAATCTTGTGGTGTCCTCACCCAGTGACAGTAGGGGGGCGAGGCACGTATTTGTATTGTTGCCATTAAGGATAAAAAGATGGGGGTTTACCATATTGATTGGATCTATCCCTCTACATCATGCATCTTCCTTAAGGCGTTCTCGATTCTTGTTAACTAATTCACTAGATGCATGCTGGATAGCGGTCGATGTGTGGAGTAATAGTAGTAGATGCAGCAGGAGTCGGTCACTAGATGCATGCTGGATCGCGTCGATGTGTGGAGTAATAGTAGTGATGCAGGCAGGAGTCGGTCTACTTGTCACGGGCAGGATGCCTATATTCATGATCATGGCCTTGGATATCATCATAACTTTGCACTTTTCTATCAATTGCTCAACATAATTTTTTTACCCACCGTATTTTTCTTCGAGAGAGAAGCCTCTAGTGAAACCTATGGCCCCGGTCTATTTTCCATCATATATTTCAGATCTATAAAACCAAAAAACATAAAAATACCTTGCTGCATTTATTTATATTTACTTTGTTTTGCCTTTTATTTATCTTTATATATATCTCTATTAGATCTCACTCTTGCAAGTGCCCGTGAAGGGATGACACCCTTTTTCGCGTTGTGTGCAAGTGTTTGTTAGTTTGTGCAGGTGCACATATTGGGGACTTGCTTGTACCTCCTACTGGATTGATACCTTGGTTCTTAACTGAGGGAATAACTATCTCTACTTTGTTTGCATCACCCTTTCCTCTTCAACGGAAAAACAAGCTCAAGAAGTAGCAGACGCGACCACCTGATTTGTTGTCGAGATATATAGCAGCATCGGTTCACCAAGGTAGGGGCGCTAAGATTGGATTGGTGCCGAGAGTGTCTTGATCTCCTCTAAAGAAGTCCCTGCCTCTTTTGTCCATATGGAATTTTTGGTCTGTTTGAGCAGTCAATACATTCGCAAGGCCTCTCTCTGAGTTGTGATAAACCGACTAAGGGAGGCCATGCAGCCTGCGAGTCGCTGACTGTTTAAGCTCGTTTGGAACCTCCAGATGGTCCAATGCTTTATCTTATCGGGGTTTGCTTCGATTCCTCTATGGGAAACGATAAAGCCATGAAGCTTGCCAAAGGGATGCCAAAAACGCACTTCTCCGGTTCAACTTTATGTCATACCGCTCAAAGATTCTTAAATGTTTCACCTAGGGTCATCAATGAGCGTGACGGCCTGGCAGTCTTGATGACCAACATCATCGACGTATGCTTCGGCCATCTTGCCGGCGGCTCAAGGCATGTTTGAATCATGCGCTGGTATGTGGCCCCTAGGTTTTTTAAATCGAAGGGCACTGTATTTAAACAGAATGTCCCATAGGGTGTTATGAAGGCTGTGGCAGCCTGGTTGGACTCCTTCATCTTTATCTAATGATATCCAGAATAAGCATCCAGGAAGCACAGCATATCGGTCCAGCTATGACATCGATTATTTGGTCGATCTGAGGTAAGGGAAAAGGGTCCTCTAGACAAGCTTTATTGACGTCCTTAAAATCGACTTAGAGGCGCCATGACTTGTCCTTTTTGGGTACCATTACTAGGTTAGCCAACCAATCAGGATGTTTTGATTTCTCGGATGAACCCAACTTCCAATAGTCTGGCTAGTTCCCTCCCCCATCGTGTGTCGCCTGGGTTCGAAGAATCTTCGAATTGCTTGTTTTACGGGCTTGAAGCCTTCTGCCATGTTAAGGCTATGTTCTGCCAAATTTCTTGGGATACCTGGCATGTCTAATGGATGCCAAGCGAAAATGTCCCAATTTTCTTTAAGGAAGGCGCGTAGCGCCTTGTCCGATGTGATGGTTCCAGCCGTGCTCCAGTAGAAGCCGTTTAAGCGGGATCCTCGGATGCACTTGAAATTTTACTATTTTGTTGAGGGTTTTGATTGTTCCAATTTATCTAGAGATCGATTCACTCTTTTGCCACCTGTCGGACAACCCAACATGCTCGAAGTTTGTGGTCAGATTGGTGTTTACTGAAACGGAGTGTATTGCACACGGCTCTCCAGATCGCATCCAGCGTGGTTTTTGGTTTGTTTGCTGCATGTCCCTTGTGTGGCTCATGACATCAGCTCGCTTGTTGATTCTGGGGCGCTTCTTGCTTCGGCATAGGTGCTCTTTTTTAGTGGGGCCAAAGAGGTTTTGGTTTAAACCCTTTTGCTCATGCTCCATTAACTAAGTCTCCTCCATAATGCAGTATCTTGATACTATGTCGGATAGCTCGGGAATGATCTCATGCCTTAGTGTGAAAACGTCGGTGATCCCTTTGTCTCGGCACCCGAGGCGGAAGGTTGAAATAGCCTCCGCATCACATTAATCTGGGATCTTGTTTTTGATGAAGAAGACCTCGTCCAGAACCGTCCTGTTTCGCTTGGTTTTTTGCCTGACGTAGGTTAAGTCCCAGACATCTTGCTGGCTTTGGAACTCGGAGCGATATGCGATGTGGGTGGTGGTGGAGAGCGAATCTGTACCCGGACAGATCTAAGGTCCGTTCCTTGGGGGGAGTTTCCTGCTGGTGCCTCGGGAGCACCTTTGCAGGGATTGCGAGTGGTTTTTCCGAAGACATCTTGGTGTAAGTTTGGATCCGAGCACAAAGCTTGTCCAGATTGATAGTAGCCGAGGTCTCTTGTACAGGGGAAGCCGACTCTTCGGCAGAGGCTATTTGCAAGTCCCCGACCAAATCCGAAGATGAGGCGGGGGTTTTAATCATAGGATTAGAGTCGTCGGGCTTGAGATGCCAATGGTGGGGAGGTGTCGCGACACACTCAGGTGCTTGGCTACCCCGAAGTTTTGGGTGGCCGGCGTGAGCGATACGCCTGAATAGATCTGACGATCTAGTGAAACCTCCATTGAGCCCTTGTGATCACCCGGCGGGACCTGCATGGGCCACCAATGTCGGTGTTAAATCCGTGTAGATCTCGAGTAGGGGGTCCAAGCTTGATGACCAAGCAGATGTAATAGGGAAGTAGGGACACGATGTTTTTATCTAGGTTCGGGCCCTCTTGATGAGGTAAAACCCTATGTCCTGCTTCTTATTATTGATAATGATGGGGTAGAGTACAGATGATCTACCTCGAATTGTATGAATATGTGTAAGCTCTAAACCTTGCAAGGTGAATGCATATGCCTCTACGGACTAAACCCCATGGCTTATATAGACGCCGGGGGTACCTAGGGTTTACATATGCCGGTTACAATGTAGGGATAAACATGCCAACTATTTAGAATATGCTTGAAGTGTACAACAAAGACTCCAAAGATCTTCATCTTGATTACGCCGAGGGCCAGGGCCAGCATGGCCCATGCATCAGTCTTCAGTGGGTCCTCGGCGCGGCCCATAGCTGGTGGACCAACGTGGCAAAACACCCCTAATACAGGACACCAACAACGGGTGGACCGGGGGCACACGCTCGCTACAGTCAACGCGTACGCCCTCATCCCACCCATCATGGACAGGCGCCGACTATAGAAATCGCGCACGTCGTTGTTTGCTTGGTGGCTTGCAGCGGGAGCCTCTCGGGGCGTCTCCGAGCCGTCCGATCTGCCCGAATGGCTCAGACCCGGGTTACTCGGCTAGAGGTCCATGATAGGTGGACCGAGGGCACGTGATCGCTCTAATTGGCGCCCATCCATGACGGTGGACCGAGGGTGCTTTCGGGGAAACGTCATGCGGTGGACCCTGTCACCGTCCTTGCCCCCTGCCGAGATACTTAGCTTGCACCACCAGGCCCCGGCTTGGTGTGCAAGCGTGCATGCCCGGCCGCACGAGATGGTACCCTGTCTGGCTAGGTGTCATTACTTTTGAGTCGGCTCGCGAAACAGGTTGTCACGAGTCGAGGTGTGTCATGGGTTGTTCGTTTCTTTTCCTTAGTAGGTTATGTTTTACTATAAATGCATTGTTTTGCCCATTCGTGGATGCCACACACGCTCGCCCCTCTTGGTTCACTTTGTAGCTTCTACTTCGAGTGCTCTTTGCCCGTCCCCAGCGGTGATCTTGAATGCGTCTTCGGGATCTCCCTTCTCACACGCATAGCCTTCCCTATTCTCCAGCACGAAGAAGCAATATGTTCAATGGGGATGGTGGTGTCTTGCATTGCTTACCTCGGTGTTGGAAAGAGGGGGTGCAGAAAATAGACTGCGAAGAACCCTAGGGCATTGGGTTTAGCTTTATGCAGCTCGAAGAGGGTCAAACAACAACAGTTGTTCTTCGTTTGTGTGGTTCATGTGTTTTCGCTTTATTCTTCCTATTGTCATCTTCCTTTTTTGAGTGTATTTTTTGTTCCCATTTCCGGCATATCTTACTCGTGCATGCCCACTGCGATGTCATGTTTTTTCTATCCTTTTTGTTGCAATTCTCTTATTGCTTGTTTGTTCTTCCTTTGTGATGTTGTTAGCCTTGAATGTGTTGTTCGGAGCTTCTTCGCTAATGGTGCTGGTTTATGAAGAATTTATTCCAAGGATCACAGTGGATGGCAGCGATGAACCTGGAGGAACCGTGGCCGACACCGAGCACGCAATTGAAAATGTCGTCATCAGGCAACTTTAGCAGGTCACCTCGCATCATCCATGCCGGAGCTATGCGAGATTAATGCTCTGGTTCGATATTGCCTTGTTTTTTGTTTATTTTTTACACTTCCATTTGTATGTTCCAAGCTTGTTCGTACATCCAAGTGTATTACAATTGTTTTATTCATGTTGTGCGGGTAAGCCCCTGCATTCGGACACATGATTTGTGGTTTTGAAAGTCTAGGAAGACATTCCAAAGCACCTCTCGGGCTGACCATCGCATCAGAGTATCTAACGCACCGAACACAATGGCCGACCAACAACCAACAGCCCGTACCATGCACACAAGCAACCGCCTAGGCGTCGGGCCCATTACCAGTCGTCATCTGAGAAGGATGTCGAGTGAGATGAATGAATTGGACTCAACGGCCATCAGTCATCCAGCGGCAGACGACCTCTACTCACGCACACGGCGTCCTGTTTCATCCAACCCCCACATGGTTCACTGCATGTTCATCAAGGGCAACAAGTCTGGTTCGAATCGTGCTTTCATTTGCAAATAGCGAAGGAATCGCTCGGGTTCAGTTAACAGCCAAGGGATCGAGTCCTCGGGTTCAGTAACGTGCTAGTGCATCGCTGGTTCAGTAAGCAACGCCTCGTCGTTCAGTTCAGGCCAACGCCTCGCACACACCCGTAACCTGTTATGTAGAGAAGCGCCGCATCCCTCCATGTATCGCTCGGCCCGACCACCCACCTAACTGGAACTCCCCGAATTTTCCTCCGCCCTCGCTCTACCATGATTTTTTCGTCATGGAGGCCCACAAGAATGTCATTGCAGGTGCCCTGTCCCCCGGCCCCCCAGGACAAAAAGCCCATTTTTTGTCATAGAAGTAGGAGCCCACCACATCTCTGTAGATACGGTGGTTTTGTCACAATTATCGTCCTAGAGTGTCATAAGCATGACAGAAAAAAATATCGTTCGTGCCAAAATGTCACGGATTTGTCTTTTTTTAGTGTATTTTTTGGGCCGCATGCATGTGTAATAGGGGGTCTTCTGATCGCACCAACGTTCTCCCTTGTGCAAGTTTTTTGTGATGACATCAATCTTGGGCTCCTCAAGTGTAATATATCTAATCATCCCTTTTGACCGATAATGAGGGGTATGTGTTGGCCATGAATGGATTCCTCCAAGTTCGTGTTAGGCCGTTCACCATCACATGTCGTTCAGCCCAAAGCTCGAGCTCATGTTGTTGTCAGATCCCTTCCACACGCTCGGATTGCTGGGTTTCGACGACACCGTACCCTGTGTATCTCGTGCCTTACTACCTGGCTTTCATGGTTTGTTTGTATGTATCGAGAGGCGGCGCCACATCTAAATTTCATGTATTCGATATTGAAAACACACATCACCCCATCCAACGTAACATCATTTTGGGCCGCATGCAGGCGGGCTGGTTTTGTGTCCCTCTCGTGCGATTTTTTAATTGGTTCAATCTATTGGCCCAAGCGGTTTATATATATATTCTATCCATTTTTTTATCGACAACAACAATTGTCGTTTGACCAAGCGATAGATTCACTGGCCGTCTTAATGGTAGGTCATTGCGACATGCATGTATGACCAAAGTATCATTACGTGCATCCGCCCCACTGACACGAAGTGGAGGGTGGCTCAGCACCCTAGCTAGGTAGCTATGACATTATGTCACTATAGATATTCCAGGGTGCTTTCGGGTTTGCGAGGCAGGTGCCACACAAGTTGTGCATTGTGTATTTAAAGTTTAAAATCACACCTATATTCCTACAATATTTGGCCACTTCCAGGTGGTTCTTGACTTCTGCCCCTCTCATCGATCTTCGACGACGTGCCCCAACCCGTGGGCCCGTGCGGTCCAAAGTTCTGCATTGGAATTTTGAACATCCCAGACACCCTTTTCACTCAATATATTTGGGCCACATGCTGGTGTGGCTTCTTCTGGCCCTCTCTAACGTTTTTTTTGTGCAATGACTCGATGACGCTCAACGGACACGGGTTTACTGGCTTAACATGTTCGATCGCATGGCGCTGTGAATCACCACACTGCGCAAGCGCGAGCAAAGGTGGGGGGAGGTACTGCTTAACACCTGTGTGCGATGCTAGTGCGCTGTAAAATCCCACCCCTACGCAAGCAAAGCGGGTAAGTTTATTTAGGTTGAATTCCACGTCGCGTATGAAAATTAGATAACCGTGTGCGATAGACCAGCTACTAAATCTAAAACAAACTACCCCCTTGAGCGTTACAAAAGTCGGTGGTTTCCGCCGTTTTCCTTTTAGCATACACGCATATTCTTATTGACCGGGTGCGATCTGGTGGACTCCCGCCCCGCACCAATTCCTTTACCCAAATTTTAGTAGCTGCCGTACTTCAAAACCGTCGCCCCCACTCCTCCAGCACCGACCTTATGTAAAATTGCAGTATCCGAGGCATTGACACCGTCGCCCTCCCTCGTCCACCACCATCTCCACCCACCATACTAAAAAATTCAATAGTCACGGCGTATCCTTAAACACCACCCCCACCGCCCCCCCTCCACGTCCCCCACCCGCCCCCCTCCCCCCCCTCGAACCCGAGCTCGCCGCTGCCGCCAACCCTTGCCGGTCCTGCCATTCCTCACTAGCTTAGATAATAAGTTCAGCTTACCAGCGTTCCCATCACCGTCGCCCCACTCCCCTGATTTTTTTAGATGAGGCTGCGGTGTTCCTCCCCTCTCAGAATCCCCATCCCCTACTCCAGATGTCGCAGCCTAAGCCGCCGCGTATCCCGAGAGCCCGACAGTGTTCGTCCAAAGAGTTTATCATGGCTCTCCGTGGCGCGCTTACGTTGGTGAGGTGGCCGCCGTTCGCCCTGACCTGTCGATCCCGGCAACACCTCACCGAGGAAGCCGGCGAAGACGTTGACTAAGTTGCCATGCAGAAGGCTTCACGTCAGCGGGCTAGCGTATTATTGTATCTCGGAAAGCTGGCTACCGACATCAAGCTCGTCGACAGCGACGGCTTCACGCGGGCCATGTCATAGGTTAAGTGGTCCATCCCCCAACCCCTCTGGTCTCAACCGCCGTCGATTCTCTTCGCGACCGCTGCGCTGATCTCCTCTGCCACGCGTTCAAGGATCTGCGATCCTTGTACGCCATCGAGCCCATTTGTGTCATTTCTGAAGGACACGTTCTACGGCGGCGGCTTGGGACCCTCATTGGCCAAGTCAGATCTCATCGACCACGACCATGAGGAGGGCACCCACCAAAGGTCTTCCAAGGTGAAACAACCCATCTGTGACTCAGAGAGCGCACCATGGGTCTGTGCTCTTCCAACTGGAAGGATCCCGTCATGACATGTGAGTCAACATCCTATCTCAGCAAATCTTACATTTTCTAGCTGCCAACCTGTACCCTTTGTTGTATAGTTTTTTGCCATGCGGTGTTTTATTGTGCGGTGCTTAATCTTATTTCAGTTATGCAAAAATAATTTCAATAGGGCTATGTGATGTTTAAGTATGAATTGGTCCACTTCAGTTTCACATGGCTATATTTGGTTATTATGTGAGTAGATGCCTTGTTTATCTGTATTTGGTTGTTAGGTTGGTTGCAGTGAGCATTGTCTATGTTATCGGCAGATGCCTTGTTTATCTGTATTGGTTGTTAGGTTGGTGCAGTGAGCATTTGTCCAGTTATCAAGCAGATGCCTTGTTTATCTGTATTTGGTGTTAGGTTGGTTGAGTGAGCATTTGTCCAGTTTTTCAAGCAGATGCCTTGTTATCTGTATTTGCTTGTTAGGTTGGTTCAGTGAGCATTTGTCCAGTTTTCAATCATTGCCATGTTTTATCTGTTTTTGCTTGTTTAGGTTGGTTGCAGTGAGACTCTGTCCAGTTTTCAATGGCTATATTTGGTTGTTATACTGACATTATGCCTTGTTATTCCAGTCTTTCACAATGTGATGTTTCATTATGTGCAAGTCAGAACTGTGCCGCTCGATTGCATCAATACCAGTTTGAATGGCTATATTTGGTTCCACTTATCCTGGTGTAGTTAACACATGCCCCTTTATTTCAGTTTTACACATTTTATCCAGTGTGATGTTTAAGCTGACTCGTGTTAGAAGGGATAGAGGAGATTTGTGGAATAGTTCGTTGTATTGCTTGATGCCTCGTGGGCCATATATAGGAGTACAAGACCAACTTGGAGTACAAGACAAGGCAGGACCAAATCCTAGTCTATCCGATACTTCCTAATATCCTTACTCAACATCCCCCCCACAGTCCCCAACGGTAGCGACGCAGACTGTGAGACTGGAGAAAATCCGAAGGCAAGCCGAATGGACCACCCCCCACCAGTCATAACGGTCAATAGCATCGCGAGTCGTGGCTGGAGTGAAAACCGACAAGGTTGCTCAAGCAGGCGGTAACCCTTTGTGCCGTTTGTCGTATGAGCCGAGACGTGGGTGGGTGGACCCGTTGGTGGAGGTAGCCATGTGAGAATGCCGTGGTCGTGTTGAGTCGGGGTGGCCGGTGTCGAGGAAGTCGTCGTGGAGCCGCGGGAACAAGGGGGCCGAGTTTTAGCATGGCGTAGTGGTGTCGAAGTAGTGGTGCGGCGGGAGAAGATTTGTTGACGACGCATCGCGGCGGGTTTGCCAAGCCCGGGACACATCATGGGATGAAGGCACACACCGGGTTTGCCAGCACCGACATGCGTGACGGACGAAGACACATTGACAAAGCCCGCCAGGTTGTCCAGGCCGGGGACACGTCGTGGATGAAGGCAACGCATCAGTGTTGCCAGCACCGGGCATGAGGAGACTGGGACCCTGCACGAGCTGGACGTCCATGTCGGAGAAGTCGGAGGGGCCAACAAGAAAACTCGACGATGATTGCGGCGTCCATCGCATGGGGCCATGTCACCAACGTGGTCGGAGTAGACGAAGTGGTCGGGGTAGATGACGGCGACGCTGGCGACGGCTGGTGCTGGACAAGACGAAGGAGGTAGACGGGTGCGCGCGACGGCTACTGGGATAGGCATGCGGCAGCGACCGAAGAAGAGTGGCGGCGGCGTCCTGACGGCGGGCGGCGGCAATGTTGGTAGTGGCGGCGGTCGGTGCTCGAAGTAGGCGAGAACCCTGACGCGTGACGAAGACCGGCGCCAGACGGTAGCGTTTCCCGCGCCAAGGGAGACCGCGCGGCGCATACCGGAGGTCAAATGCACGGTGACGGCGGAGTGGACCGCGACCACGGCGATACGGCCCGAATGGGCGACGCAGTGGCGCGGGCATGTCGGGGCGACGGCGGGAAGACCTTCATACGGCGGCGGGGACCGCGGGCGCGGCGCTACGTCCCAAGGGGTTGGTGCAGCGTGAGCGCGGGTCGGTGACCGCGGGGACGGCCTCGGGCGGCGGTCTGGACAACGTATCGCGGCACTACGGCCCGTAGGGCGACGCGCGGTGACACATGAGTCGATGCAGCCGCGAGGAGAACCACGGGGGCGGCGGCGCTGTCGGCCCCAGGGCGACGAGCGGGGGGCGGGCACCGTTGCTCGATCGGTGGAGGGGCGCACTGAACTCGGGGACGATCTTCACGGGACCTGCAGAGGCGCGCGGAACCGACGGCCATCGGTCACGCGATGTAGTGAGCGGATCGCGGGACAAGCAAGTGATCAAGCCCGATCGCGCACGAGGTCGGGGACGCCGCTCGGTGGAGGCGGGGTGGCGGCGAGTCGAGATGAAGCCGTTCTGGAGACGTGTGCAGACGAGCGCGTCAGCACCGGGGAACCGGGTTCCAGAGCAGCGTCGGCGCCCGGGCGACGAGGCCCGGACGACCAACATAGCAGCAGTGCCCGAGCTGAGGCAGCCGATGAGCGTGACGCAGTCGGCCCGACCAGCGGATGAGGCCGGCGAGGCAGACCACAGGGCCACGCCGTGCAGACCGGCAGAGGCGGGTGCGTGGATCGACGGGGTTGCCGGCGCGCGAACAGCTGCTATGATGGGTCACCACATGGCGTCGAGGCCGTCGTGAGGGGCGATGCAGGTGTCCCGCGTGGAGAAGGCGTTGACAGCGGGCGTGTAGACACGAGCGGTCGGCTGCGCGACTGACGGCCGGAGAGGGGCCGCATGTCGCGCGAGGCGGCTGGTCGGTGAAGGAGTCGCCCCCGGTCACGACGTGTCGAGTAGAGGCGCACGGGGGTCGATGGCGGGCGAGTGATGCAAACCGATCAAACAAAGATCGGAAGACCAAAAAGAAAACACCGATCAAAGCGACTGGCGAGAGAGCAAAAAAACCCGGCCAAGGGCTCGGGAAAAAGACTCTCTAGGGCAGCCGGTCAACACGACCGGCGGACGAACCCTAGGTACGGGCGGCGCTCATGGGGGGCGCACACGGTTGTGGAAGCGGCGTTGGCTAGGGTTTAGGATCGATTAGGCTGATACCATGTATAGAAGGGTTAGAGGGAGATTTTGTGGAATAGTTTGCTGTATTGCTTAAGCTCTGTGGGCATATTATGAGTACAAAGACCACTTGAGTACAAGACAATGCAGGACCAATCCTGTCTATCCTATACTTCCTAATAATCCTTATACTCAACACTACATTCTATTCATTTTCAACAATAACCAGTTTGAATTGCAATATTTGATGGCTATTAAGCCTGTTGTAGGTAACATTCCCTTCCATTTTATATCTGCTTTAACAGCATGCTGAAACCAACACATTCAAGCTATCATTTGGAGATGATTTTGTTACTTTGGCTATATTTGTTTGATGTTAAGGTTGCTGTACTTATCATGCCTTTCCACTACTATGCAGGACAACAACAGGATGACCACCATTTTCTGTCGAGTTAGTTTCATCCCTCGGCTTGTAGCCCCCCGCCCCGTCGTTCCATAATGTATGCACATAGATCCAGGCCTAGACACTTGTTAGCTTTTTAGTATTGACTTGTTGCTTGTAGGTACTATGCCCTTGGCAGGATCCACGCATCGACCCTTTTTGCGTATGGGGCAATGAGATATTCATGAACAAGCATCAAGTGAGGAAACTGATAAGAATTATAGCAAAAAGATACAAACGGTGCAAGCAAATTATTTCTTTACGCTCTATCCAACCAACATTGAGCTATAGGATGGTAACTACAAACTCTGCAGCCTTCTCTTTTTACTTGCCCATAATGAGTTTGTTAACACATGTCTGAATCTTTTTCCGTTCGCAGTGGTTCCCGAGGCAGTTTACTCAAGATTAACCTCGCAAAGTATCATGATTGGTGGACACGCAATGAAGGTTAAAGGTATTCATCCAGACTACAATGACCATTGAGAAGTCCTAATGAAGACAGTGAAGGATGGACGGGCAAACCATCACAAGGGTTGGCCTGAGTCGTGCGCGCATTACGCATGAAGGAGGGCACAATATGGCATTCCGCTTCACCTTCTCCAGCAACCCGAATGTATTTCGCCTCCCTCTTTACAGTCTTTAGTACAACTGTGGTTCATCATTCTTTCTTGTGCTTCTGTAGTTCTTCAGTATATGTACAATGTGGCATCGAATTATGCATTCGTGGTTGAACCTATATTTGTAATAACATGGTTCGATATGAATAAGTGATTGCCTACTTTCAAATTCAAAACTTGTGATTTTAAATGCAGGGATTAAATTAGGGATTAATTAGGGATAATTAGGGATTACACTGTCACACGGTTTACGAAAGCGAAATGTCTGCGAGACGTGGAAATCAGACACGTTCTCGGATCCACTACGTGTGCGATCAATCCTCTACTGCACACACGATTCAGCCAAGAAAAACATGTGCGATAACAACACATCGCACACAGTTCCTTCTTTTAAAATGTTGCGAAAGTCCACCTTATCACACACTGCTTGGCAATTATGGATTGTTTATGATTTGTGGCGCATCGCAAACATTTGGTCATAGAGAACGCATGCGATAGGTCTTCATCCGATGTGGGTACGATGGATGAATCGTGTGGGATGTATCAAGCTTCGCATACAGCTTTATAGGGAAACTGTATGCGCTCTTACGTCGAATCACATACATCGAGGAAAAGTAAATGTGTGTGATTGTCTGCTTATCATACCACGTTCTATAATCATGAATTGTTTGTGATGGGTCACGCATCATAAACATAGCACCACAGAATACCGACTGCGATGGCATGCGAGCACAAATGAGTAGCAAGGATGGAGCGTTTTTGGATATTCGAGATACAGAAACCGTTTTATAGGGACAACTGTATGCATCAGGCTCCCTATCCCCACGTTTTTTGGGTCGGTGGGAAGGACCCCCCCCCCCCCCTATCGTAGTCTTCCCTTGCGACGGTTCAAATCCGTCGCGAAAAGGGTTAAAAACGTTTGTATAGCACCTCATTGTACCAGTGGATGGGCATCCAAGAGGGATATATAAAACTTTCATAAAGAGCATTGAATATATGAGAAGCTTGATTCTTTGCATTTGTTTTGAGATATAAATGGTGATATTAAGTCATGCTAGTGAGTAATTGTGGATTGGTAGAAATACTTGTGTTGAGGTTTGTGATTCCCGAAGCATGTAGTATGGTCTATCGTTATGTGATGAAGTTGGAGCATGATTTATTTTTGATTGTCTTCCTTATGAGTGGGGTCGGGTACGAGCGATGGCCTTTCCTACCAATCTATCCCCCTAGGAGCATGCGTATTAGTACTTTACTTCGATGGCCAATATTTTCTGCAATAAATATGTGAGTTCTTTAGACTAATGTTGAGTCCATGGATTATAACGCTCTCAACCCTTCCAACCATTGCTAGCCCTCTAGTACCGTGCAACTTTCCCGGTGCATAAACCCACCATATACCCTCCTCAAAACAGCCACCATACCTACCTATTATGCATTTCCATAGCCATTCCGGATATATTGCCATGCAACTTCCACCGTTCCGTTTATTATGACACTACCATCATTGTCATATTGCTTTGCATGATCATGTATTTGGCATAGTATTTTTAACATGTCACTCTAGATCATCGCACATCCCGGTACAACCGCCGGAGGCATTCATATAGAGTCATATTTGTTCTAGTCGCGAGTTGTAATTCTTGAGTTGTAAGTAAATAAAGTGTGATTATCATCATATTAGAGCATTGTCCCATGGAGAAAGGATGATGGAGGGTATATTCCCCCACAAGTCGGGATGAGACTCCGGACTTAAATAAAAAAAGAGGCCAAAGAGCCCCAAAATAAAATTAAAAAGGCCAAAGAGCCCAAAAGAAAAAAAGAGAAAAGAGAAAAAAAATGAGAAAAAAGAGAGAAGGGACAATGTTATACTATCCTTTCCCACACTTGTGCTTCAAAGTAGCACCATGTTTCTTCATGATAGGAGTCTCCTCTTTTATCACTTCCCTGTATATTCCAATGATGGGCTGCCTCAATTGCCCTAGGTCTTCGTGAGTAAGCGAGTTGGATCACACCACTAGTTTTTCTTTTTGAGCTTTCATACACTTATAGCTCTAGTGGACCGTGCAATGCAATCCCTACTCACTACATCAATATCAATTGATGGGCATCTCCATAGCCCATATTTGCCTAGTTGATGTGAGACTTTCTCTTTTTTGTCTTCTCCTCACACCTCCACCATACTCTATTCCACCCATAGTGCTATATCCTGGCTCACGCTCATGTATTGCGTGAAAGGTTGAAAAAGCTTGAGACGTTAAAAGTATGAAACAATTGCTTGGCTGTCATCGGGTTTGCGCATGATAATCTTTGTGTAGGCGTAGAGCATGACAATATTATATGTTTGTAGGATACTTTCTTTGCCATGATAATTTTGATTTTTTTTTTTTTATTTAGAAACATGATTGCTTTATTAGTATGCTTGAAGTATTATTGTTTTTAGCAATATTAACTTGTTTTGAATCTTATGATCTGACATTCATGCCACAAAAAGGAAAATTACATTGATAAATATGTTAGGTAGCATTCCACATCAAAAATTTTGTTTTTATCATTTACCTACTCGAGGACGAGCAGAATTAAGCTTGGATGCTTGATACGTCTCCAACGTATCTATAATTTTTTATTGTTCTATGCTATTATATTATTTCTTGGATGTTTTATATGCATTTATATGCTATTTTATATCATTTTTTGGGACTAACCTATTAACCTAGTGCCCAGTGCCAGTTGTTGTTTTTTCCTTGCTTTTGACTTTTACGAAAATCATACCAAACGAATACAAACAGGATAAAACTTTACGATGATTTTTCTTGGACGACACACACCCCATGAAGTTTCGGGAGGAGGCCGAAGACCCACGAGGGGGCACAAGCCCTAGGCAGGCCCTAGGGGAGGGCGCGGCCAGGGGGCTTGTGGGCCCCCCTGGGGCTCTCCTAACCCTAACTCCAGCACTATATCCTCAAATATCTCCCTATACCAGAGGCACACCAAAAATACTTTTCCGCCGCCGCAAGCTTCTGTTCTCGGAGATCCATCTGGGGCCTTTTCCGGTACTCTGCCGAAGGGGGTTCGATCATGGAGGGCCTCTACAACCAACCTTGCACCTTTTCCAATGATGTGTGAGTAGTTTACCACAGATCTACGGGTCCATAGCTAGTACTAGATGGCTCTTCTCTCTCTTTGATCTTCAATACAATGTTCTCCTCGATGTTCTTGGAGACTATTCGATGTAATCTTCTTTTGCGGTGGTTTTGTTGAGATCCGATGAATTGTGGATTTACGATCAAATTATCTATGAAAATTATTTGAGTCTTTTCTAAATCTTTTATGCATGATTAAGATAGCTTTGTATTTCTCTCGTATCTATCGATTTGGTTTAGCCAACTAATTGGTTTTTCTTGCAATGGAAGAGTGCTTTTATATGGGTTCAATCTTGTGTGTCCTCACCCAGTGACGTAGGGAGCGAGGCAACGTATTTGTTTGTTGCCATTAAGGATAAAAAGGGGGTTTACCATATTGATTGGATCTATCCTCTACACATGTCATCTTCCTTAAGCTTCTCGATTCTTGTTAACTTAATTCACTAGATGCATGCTGGATAGCGTCGATGTGGGAGGTAATAGTAGTAGATGCAGGCAGGAGTCGGTCCTAGATGCATGCTGGATACGCGTGAGGTGTGGAGTAAATATTAGTCGATGCAGGCAGGAGTCGGTCTACTTGTCACGGGCATGATGCCTATATTCAGATCATGGCCTTGGATATCATCATAACTTTGCACTTTTCTATCAATTGGCTCAACAGTAATTTTTTTACCCACGTATTTTTCTTCGAGAGAGAGCTCTAGTGAAACCTAGGCCCCGGTCTATTTTCCATCATATATTTCAGATCTATAAACACAAAACAAATAAAAAAATACCTTGCTGCAATTTATTTTATTACTTTGTTTTGCCTTTTATTATCTTTTATATATATCTCTATTAGATCTCACTCTTGCAAGTGCCCGTGAAGGGATGGACACCCCTTTTTTCGCGTTGTGTGCAAGTGTTTGTTAGTTTGTGCAGGTGCACATATTGGGACTTGCCTTGTACCTCCTACTGGATTGATCACCTTGGTTCTTACTGAGGGAAATACTTATCTCTACTTTGTTGCATCACCCTTTCCTCTTCAACGGAAAAACAAGCTCAAGAAGTAGCAGACGCTGACCACCTGATTTGTTGTCGAGATATATAGCGCATCGGTTCACCAAGGTAAGGGGCGGCTAGATTGGATTGTGTGCCGAGGAGTGTCTTGATCTCCCTAAAGAAGTCCCTGCCTCTTTTGTCGCCATATGGAATTTTTGGTCTGTTTGAGCAGTCAATACATTCGCAGGCCTCTCTCTGAGTTGTGATATAAACCGACTAAGGGAGGCCATGCAGCCTGCGAGTCGCTGGACATGTTTAAGCTCGGTTGGAACCTCCATGATGGTCCAATGCTTTGATCTTATCGGGGTTTGCTTCGATTCCTCTATGGGAAACGTAAGCCATGATAGCTTGGCCAGAAGGGATGGCCAAAAACGCCACTTTCTCCGGGTTCAACTTATGTCATACGCTCAAAGATTCTTAAATGTTTTCACCTAGTCATCAATGAGCGTGACGGCCTGGCAGTCTTGATGACCCAATCATCGACGTATGCTTCGGCCATCTTGCGGCGGCTCAAGCATGTTTGAATCATGCGCTGGTATGTGGCCCTAGGTTTTTTAAATCGAAGGGCACTGTATTTAAACAAATGTCCCCCATAGGGTGTTTGAAGGCTGTGGCAGCCTGGTTGGACTCCTTCATCTTTATCTAATGATATCCAGAATAAGCATCCAGGAAGCACAGCATATCGTGTCCAGCTATGACATCGATTTATTTGGTCGATCTGAGGTAAGGGAAAGGGTCCTCTAACAGCTTTATTGACGTCCTTAAAATCGACTTAGAGGCGCCATGACTTGTCCTTTTTGGGTACCATTACTAGGTTAGCCAACCATCAGGATGTTTTGCTTTTCTCGGATGAACCCAACTTCCAATGTCTGCTAGTTCCTCCCCCATCGTGTGTCGCCTGGGTTCGAAGAATCTCGAATTGCTTGTTTTACGGGCTTGAAGCCTTCTGCCATGTTAAGGCTATGTTCTCCAAATTTCTTGGGGATACCTGGCATGTCTAATGGATGCCAAGCGAAAATGTCCAATTTTCTTTAAGGAAGGCGCGTAGCGCCTTGTCCAGTGATGGTTCCAGCCGTGCTCCAGTAAAGCCGTTTTAAGCGGGATCCTCGGGATGCACTTGATATTTTACTATTTTGTTGAGGGTTTTGATTTGTTCCAATTTATCTAGGAGATCGATTCACTCTTTTGCCCCTGTCGGACAACCCAACTGCTCGAAGTTTGTGAGTCGATTGGTGTTTCCTGAAACAGGAGTGTATTGCACACGGCTCATCCAGGATCGCATCCAGCGTGGTTTTTGTTTTGTTTGCTGCATGTCCCTTGTGTGGCTCATGACGATCAGCTCGCTTGTTGATTCTGGGGCGCTTCTTGCGTCGTTGTGGTGGTGCTCTTTTTTAGTGGGGGCAAAGAGGTTTTGGTTAACCCTTTTGCTCAGCTCCCTTAACTAGTCCCTCCATAATGCAGTATCTTATACTATGTCGGATAGCTCGGGAATGATCTGACATGCCTTAGTGTGAAAACGTCGGTGATCCCTTGTCTCGGCACCCGAGGCGGGAAGGTTTGAAATAGCCTCCGCATCACCATTAATCTGGGATCTTGTTTTTTGATGAAGAAACCTCGTCCAGAACGTCGTACTGTTTCGCTTGGTTTTTTGCCTGACGTAGGTTAAGTCCCAACATCTGCTGGCTTTGGAACATCGGAGCGATATGCGATGATGTGAGGCAAGAGTGAACCACCAATCACCACTTGGGCGCAAATGAAGGATGTCATGGGAGCAGTTTTTGTGCCAACCTACTACAACCGCGACCTCTTCAGAAAACTCCAACTCCTCAAGCAAGGAACCAAGAGCGTTGAAGAGTACTACAAGAAATGGAGATTGCCATGATACGAGCCAACGTCACGAAGATGATGAGCAACTATGGCACGTTTCTTGAATGGACTCAATCATCCTATCAAGAAGATCGCCGACTTCCAACCATAATCAAACCTCATTGAGCTAGTGCATCAAGCTACCAAGGTGGAATGTCAAGTGCAAGATGACTTCAAGTATGCCAAGTTCTCATCCAAGTCCTATGGCTTCTCCAACACCCAAGCTTCAAGACAACAACACCGTCTACCCCACCAAGCCTTCTACAAGCAACGGCGACAAGTCCAATTACAAGAAAACTTCGACTACCTCAAGCCGTCCTCCTTCCCCAAACAACTTTAAGCCGAGAGCTTCATCATCTACAACTCCACCGGATGAGACCGTCAAGATAAGTTCCATCAAATGCTTCACATGCGGCGGCCGAGGCCACAAGTCCTTCGAATGTACCAACAAATGCACCATGATCTTTAACGACGATGGTACATACGACTCAATGAGTGAAGGCGAAATGGAAGCCCTTGAGCAAGTGGCCATGCACCGGCAAGTGAACGACGATGAAGATGATCAAGTCTCTTTGTGACGAAGATCCGAGCCCCGCTCTTGTTGTCTCCAAGGTCTTGACTCTTCAACATCAACAAGAAGAAGACCAAAGATGCCATATCTCCACACCAAGGCTGGCATCAACGGAAAGTCCGTGAAGGTCATCATCGATGGAGGGAGTTTCCATAACTTGGCAAGTAAGAACTATGCTCCAAGCTCCAATTAGTCAAATGAAGCACCCGCATCCTTACAAGGTTCAATGGCTAAGTGACTCTGGCACTATCCAAGTCGAGCATATGGTGCAAGTTTCCTTCAAGATAGGAGCATATGAAGATACTATGTCACCAAGTGCCAAGAGGACCTATGACACGACACGAGCTAGAGCTCTCGAGACCGAGGTGACTTCTTTCCTTAGTGATATTACATTTAATCCACTGAGACATGGCTACTACTTAAGTCCGAATGTTGTGCATGATCAGGTACCAAGAAGGCCCTCCTGAAGATGGACGTGAAGACGGACAAGTCAGTTCACGGATAGAGAAACGACGAAAGGAACCGGAGAAGGTTCCCAGGCCCCGGACATCCGGCCCTGGCCCCGGACATCCGGCCCCTGAAGACCAGCAGCAGCCTAGCCGACCAGCTACAGGGCCCGGACATCCGCAGGCCCCGGACATCCGGCCTGACAAGCCCGGAAATCCGGCGCCTCCTCCAGACATTCGGCGCCCCGTCACAGAACCTCCAGGAGCTACCCTCGTCAGCCCGGACATCCGGCCAGAGACCCAGACATCCGGCCTGACGCGAGCTGCCGGACATCCGGCCCCTGGCCCGGACATCCGGCCCGCGCCTATCCATAGCCAAAGCACCAGCCTGACATCCGGCCCGAGCGCCCGGACATCCGGCGACTCGTGAAGGCCCGGACACCGGCCGACACCCGGACGTCCGGCTTCCCCTGTCTACGCACAATGTAAAGGGCCGTGGCCCATGTACCCCTTCGCCCCTTAGACTTATATACTCCTCCTCCTCCCTCTTTCTAGGGTTAGCAAAGGATTAGCTCATTTGAGAGATAGAGCTTGCTCATCCACTTGGTTACTTCTCCATCGGAGTCACGACCTCTACGGAGAAGATCCCCAACGGATTCAAGACCCCTAACGGAAGACCTCAAGACCTCCTCACGAGAAGAACTTGCTATTTGTATCGTCTTTTTTGATCGTGGATCGTGTCTCTCTGTGTTTCGAGGATCTAGCACACGTGTAATCGAATCTTGTTGGTTTGAGTGATTTCTCTTGTTTTTCCTCGTGTTTCTCCTCATGTTCTTCTAGATCCGCTCCAATCATGAAAGATCAGCCCTAGGGTTTCCACCCTACATCACTGGCGTACTGCACACGAGGAAACGGACTTGTGTTTCGAGCCCCTACGGTCGAAACGGGGTGCTGTTGATCGGGAGGGGTGTGGCGTACCGCAAAACGGAGGAAACAGACTTGTGTTGGAGCGCCTACGGTTGAACGGGGTCCTGTTCATCGGGAGGGGTGTGGCGTACCGCAAAACGGACTCCACGGGCTACTGTTCATCCACCGTCTACTGCCTCGCTCCAGCCTCCACGAGCTACTATTCATCCACCATCGACTTCCTCCAGCCTCCACCTGCTACGTTTCTCCATCCCGTCTTCCTCCTGCATCCACCTGGTATTGTTCATCCACGGGCTACTGTTCATACCGGCCTCCACCGCTACTGTTCAACCAGCCCTCCCGGGGTTCTGTTCATCCACCTCCAACTGGCTCGAGTGTGGCGGCCTCCTCGATCGGGTCTTGTTCATCCAGCGGCAACGACCTCTACTACCACGGCGTCCTGTTCATCCAACCCCCACAATGGTCACTGTTCATCAAGGGCAACAATAGCTGGTTCGATCGCTTCAGTTTGCAACAGTAGCGGGAATCGCTCGGGTTCAGTTAACAGCCAAGGGATCGATCGCTCGGGTTCAGTAACGTAGCTAGTGCAATCGCTCGGGTTCAGTAAGCGAACGCCTCGCTCGGTTCAGTTAGCCCACGCCTCGCACACACGCGCGTACTTGTATGAGAGAAGCGCGCATCCCTCCATGTATCGCTCGGCCCCGACCACCCACCTACTGGGAACTCCCCGAAATTTTCCTCGCCCTCGCTTCTACCATGATTTTTTTCGTCATGGATGGCCCAAAGAATGTCATGCAGGTGCTTCCCCGGCCCGCCCAGGACAAAAAGCCCATTTTTTGTCATAGAAGTAGGAGCCCACCACATCTCTGATGATACGTGGTTTTGTCACAATTATCGTCATAGAAGTGTCATAAGCATGACAGAAAAAAATTCGTTCGGCCAAAATGTCACGGATTGTCTTTTTTTAGTGTATTTTTGGGCCGCATGCAGTGTATAGGGGGTCTTCTGATCGCCCCACGTCTCCCTTGTGCAGTTTTTTGTGATGACATGCATATCTGTGGGCTCCTCAAGTGTATATATATCATCCCTTTGACCGATAATGAGGGGTATGTGTTGGCCATGAATGGATTCCTCCAAGTTCGTGTTAGGGCCGTTCACCATCACATGTCGTTCAGCCAAAGCTCGAGCTCATGTGTTGTCAGAATTCCCTTCCACACGCTCGGATTGCTGTTTCGACCGACACCGTACCCTGTGTATCTCGTCCTTACTACCTGGCTTTCATGGTTGTTGTATGTATCGAGAGGCGGCGCCACATCTAAATTGTCATATTCGATATTGAAAACACACATCACCCCATCCAACGTACATCATTTTGGGCCGCATGCAGGCGGTGCTGGTTTTGTGTCCCTCTCGTGCGATTTTTTAATGTGGTTCAATCTATTGGCCCAAGCGGTTTATATATTATTCTATCCATTTTTTATCGACAACAACAATTGTCGTTTGACCAAGCGATAGATTCACTGGTCCGTCTTATGGTAGGTCATGGCGACATGCATGTATGACCAAAGTATCATTACGTGCATCCGCCCCACTGACACGAAGTGGGAGGTGGCTCAGCACCCTAGCTAGGTAGCTATGACATTATGTCACTATAGATATATCCAGGGTGCTTTCGGGTTTGCGAGGCAGGTGCCACCAAAGTTGTGCATTGTGTATTTAAAGTTTTAAACATCACACCCTATATTCCTACATATATTTGGCCACTTCCAGGTGGTTCTTGACTTCTGCCCCTCTCATCGATCTTCGACGACGTGCCCAACCGTGGGCCCGTGCGGTCAAAGTTCTGCATTGGAATTTGAACATCCAGACCACCCTTTTCACTCAATATATTTGGGCCACATGCTGGTGTGGCTGTCTTCTGGCCCTCTCTAACGTTTTTTTTGCTGCAATGACTCGATGACGCTCAACGGACACGGGTTGTACTGGCTTAACATGTGCGATCAGGCGCTGTGAATCACCACACTGCGCAAGCGCGAGCAAAGGTGGAGGTACTGGCTTAACCTTGTGCGATGCTAGTGCGCTGTAAAATCCACACCCCTACGCAAGCAAAGGCGGGTAGTTTATTTAGGTTGAATTCCACGTCGGCGTATGAAAATTAGATAACCGTGTGCGATAGACCAGCTACTAAAATCTAAAAACAAACTACCCCCTTGAGCGTTACAAAAGTCGGTGGTTCCGCCGCTTTTCCTTTTAGCATACACGCATATTCTTATTGGACCGGTGCGATCTTGGTGACTCCCGCCCCGCACCAATTCCTTTACCCAAATTTTAGTAGCTGCCGTACTTCAACCGTCGCCCCCACTCCTCCAGCACCGACCTTATTTAAAATTGCAGTATCCGAGGCATATGAACCCGTCGCCCTCCCTCGTCCACCACCATCTCCACCCACCATACTAAAAAATTCAATAGTCACGGCGTATCCTTAAACACCACCCCCCCCGCCCCCCCTCCACTCCCCCCACCCGCCCCCCCTCCCCCCCCTCGAACCCAGCTCGCCGCTGCCGCCAACCCTTGCCGGTCTGCCCATTCCTCCTAGCTTAGATAATAAAGTTCAGGTTACCCAGCGATTCCCATACCGTCGCCCCACTCCCCTGATTTTTTTAGATGAGGCATGCGGTGTTCCTCCCCTCCAGATCCACATCCCCTACTCCAGAATGTCGCAGCCTAAGCCGACCGCGTATCCCGGAGAGCCCGACAAGTGTTCGCCAAAGAGTTTTATCATGGCCTCTCCGGACGGTCACGTTGGTGAGGTGGCCGCCGTTCGCCCTGACCTGTCGATCCCGGAGCAACACCTCACCGAGGAAGCCGGCGAAGACGTTGACTACGTTGCCATGCAGAAGGCTTCACGTCAGCGGGCTAGCGTATTATTGTATCTCGGGAAAGCTGGCTACGACATCAAGCTCGTCGACAGCGACGGCTTCACGCGGGCCATGTCATAGGTTAAGTGGTCCATCCCCAACCCCTCTGGTTCAACCGCCGTCGATCTCTTCGACGACCCTGCCGCTGATCTCCTCTGCCACGCGTTCAAGGATCTGCGATCCTTGTACGCCATCGAGCCCATTTTGTCATTTCTGAAGGACACGTTCTACGGCGGCGGCTTGGGACCCTCATTGCCAAGTCAGATCTCATCGACCACGACCATGAGGAGGGCACCCACAAAGGTTCTTCCAAGGTGAAACAACCCATCTGTGACATCAGAGAGCGCACCATGGGTCTGTGCTCTTCCAACTGGAAGATCCCGTCCATGACATGTGAGCAACATCCTATCAGCAAATCTTACATTTTCTAGCTTGCCAACCTGTACCCTTGTTGTAGTAGTTTTTGCCATGCGGTGTTTTAATTGTGCGGTGCTTATTTATTTCAGTTATGCAAAAAGTAATTTTCAATAGGGCTATGTGATGTTTAAGTATGAATTGTCCACTTCAGTTTCACGAATGGCTATATTTGGTTATTTATAGTGAGTAGATGCCTTGTTTATCTGTATTTGGTTGTTAGGTTGGTTGCAGTGAGCATTTGTCCAGTTATCAAGCAGATGCCTTGTTTATCTGTATTTGGTTGTTAGGTTGGTTGCAGTGAGCATTTGTCCAGTTTTCAAGCAGATGCCTTGTTTATCTGTATTTGCTTGTTAGGTTGGTTGCAGTGAGCATTTGTCCAGTTTTCAAGCATATGCCATGTTTATCTGTTTTTGCTTGTTAGGTTGGTTGCAGTGAGACTCTGTCCAGTTTTCAATGGCTATATTTGGTTGTTATACTGATCATTATGCCTTGTTTATTCCAGTCTTTCACAATGTGATGTTCATTATGTGCAAGTCAGAACTGTGCCGCTCGATTGCATCAATACCAGTTTGAATGGCTATATTTGGTTCCACTTATGCCTGGTGTAGTTAACACATGCCCTTTATTTCAGTTTTACACATTTTATCCAGTGTGATGTTTAAGCATGACCTACGTGTTAGAAGGGATAGAGGGAGATTTGGTGGAATAGTTCGTTGTATTGCTTGAGCCTCGTGGGCATATATAGGAGTACAAAGACCAACTTGGAGTACAAGACAAGGCAGGACCAAATCCTAGTCTATCCTATACTTCCTAATAATCCTTATACTCAACATCCCCCCACAGTCACAACGGTAGCGACGCAGACTGTGAGACTGGAGAAGAATCCGAAGGCAAGCCGATGGACACCCCCCCACAGTCATAACGGTCAATGCATCGCGGAGTCGTGGCTGGAGTGAAAACCGACAAGGTTGCTCAAGCAGGCGGTAGCCCTTTGTGCCGTTTGTCGATGTAGCCGAGACCGTGGGTGGTGGAGCCGTGGTGGAGGTAGCCATGTGAAGAATGCCGTGGTCGATGTTGAGTCGGGGTGGCCGGTGTCGAGGAAGTCGTCGTGGAGCCGCGGGAACAAGGGGGCGCCGAGTTAGCATGGCGTAGTGGTGTCGAAGTAGTGGTGCGGCGGGAAGAAGATGTTGTTGACGACGCATCGCGGCGGGTTTGCCAAGCCCGGGGACACATCATGGATGAAGGCACACACCGGTGTTGCCAGCACCGAGCATGCGTAGACGGACGAAGACGACATTGACAAAGCGCCGACCAGGCTTGCCAGGCCCGGGGACACGTCGTGGATGAAGGCACGCATCAGTGTTGCCAGCACCGGGCATGAGGAGACTGGGACCTGCACGAGCTGGACGCCATGTCGGAGAAGTCGGAGGGGCCAACAAAGAAGAACTCGACGATGATTGCGGCGTCCATCGGCATGGGGCCAATGTCACCAACGGTGGTCGGAGTAGACGAAGTGGTCGGGGTAGATGACGGCGACGCTGGCGACGGGCTGGTGCTGGACGAAGACGAAGGAGGTAGACGGGTGGCGGCGACGGCTACGGGAGTAGCAGCGGCAGCGACCGAAGAAGAGTGGCGGCGGCGGCCTGACGGCGGCGGCGGCAATGTTAGGAGTGCGGCGGCGGTGCTCGAAGTAGGCGAGGAACCCTGACAGCGTGACGAAGACCGGCGCAGACGGTAGCGTTCCCGCGCCAAGGGAGACAGCGCGGCGCATACCACGGGAGGTCGATGCACGGTGACGGCGGAGTGGACCGCGAGCCACGGCGCTACGGCCCGAAGGGGCGACGCAGTGGCGGCGGGCAGGTCGGGGCGACGGCGGGAAGACCTCATAACGGCGGCGGGGACCGCGGGCCGCGGCGCTACGTCCCGAAGGGGTGGTGCAGCGGTGGAGCGCGGGTCGGTGCAACCGCGGGGACGGCCTCGGGGCGGCGGCTGGGACCACGTATCGCGGCACTACGGCCCGTAGGGGCGACGCGGCGGTGACACATGAGTCGATGCAGCCGCGAGGAGAACCACGGGGCGGCGGCGCTGCGGCCCGACAGGGGCGACGCAGCGGCAGCCCGTTGCTCGATCGGTGGAGGGGCGCACTGAACTCGGGGACGATCTTCACGGGACCTGCAGAGGCGCGCGTAACCGACGGGCCAGGTCGGTCACGCGATGTAGATGAGGCGGATCGCGGGGACAAGCAAGTGATCAAGCCGATCGCGCACGAGGTCGGGGACGCCGCTCGGTGGAGGCGGGGTGGCGGCGGAGTCCGAGATGAAGCCGGTCGTGACGGACGGTGTGCAGACGAGCGCGTCAGCACCGGCAACCGGGTTGCCAGAGCAGCGTCGGCGCCCGGGCAGCGAGGCCCGAGCGACCAACATAGCAGCAGTGCCCGAGCTGAGGCAGCCGATGAGCGTGACGCAGTCGGCCCGACGCAGCCGGGGATGAGGCCGGCGAGGCAGACCACAGGGCCACGCCGTGCAGACGCGGCAGAGGCGGGTGGCGTGGATCGACGGGTGGGCCGGCGCGCGAACAGCGGCTATGATGGGTCACCACATGGCGCGAGGCCGTCGGGAGGGGCGATGCAGGTGTCCCGGTCGGAGAAGGCGGTGACAGCCGGCGTAGATCAACGAGCGGGTCGGCGCGCAGACGACGGCCGGGAGGGGCCGCATGTCGCGCGAGGCGGCTGGGTCGGTGAAGGAGTCGGCCGGTCACGACGGTGTCGGAGTAGAGGCGCACGGGGGTCGATGGCGGCGGCGAGTGATGCAAACCGATCAAACAAAGATCGGAAGACCAAAAAGAAAACACCGATCAAAGCGACTGGCGAGAGAGCAAAAAAACCCGGAGCAAGGGCTCGGGAAAAAGACTCTCTAGGGCAGCCGGTCAACACGACCGGCGGACGAACCCTAGGTACGGGCGGCGCTCATGGGGGGCGGCACACGGGTGTGGAAGCGGCGTTGGCTAGGGTTTAGGATCGATTAGGCTGATACCATGTTAGAAGGGTTAGAGGGAGATTTTGTGGAATAGTTTGCTGTATTGCTTAAGCCTCGTGGGCATATATATAGGAGTACAAAGACCAACTTGGAGTACAAGACAAGGCAGGACCAAATCCTAGTCTATCCTATACTTCCTAATAATCCTTATACTCAACACTACATTCTATTCATTTTCAACAATACCAGTTTGAATTGCAATATTTGATGGCTATTAAGCCTGTTGTAGGTAACATTCCCTTCCATTTTATATCTGCTTTAACAGCATGCTGAAACCAACACATTCAAGCTATCATTTGGAGATGATGTTGTTTACCTTTGCTATATTTGTTTGATGTTAAGGTTGCTGTACTTATCATGCCTTTCCACTACTTATGCAGGACAACAACAGGAGTGACCACCATTTTCTGTCGAGGTTAGTTTCATCCCTCGGCTTGTACTCCCCCCGCCCCGTCGTTCCATAATGTAGTGCACATAGATCCAGGCCTAGACACTTGTTAGCTTTTAGTATTGACTTGTTGCTTGTAGGTACATATGCCCTTGGCAAGGATCCACGCATCGACCCTTTTTGCGTATGGGGCAATGAGATATTCATGAACAAGCATCAAGTGAGGAAACTGATAAGAATTATTAGCAAAAAGATACAAACGGTGCAAGCAAATTATTTCTTTACGCTCTATCCAACACAACAGTGAGCTATAGGATGGTAACTACAAACTCTGCAGCCTTCTCTTTTTACTGCCCATAATGAGTTGTTAGACAACAATGTCTGAATCTTTTTCGTTCGCAGTGGTTCCCGAGGCAGTTTACTCAAGATTACCTCGCAAAGTACATGATTGGTGGACACGCAATGAAGGTTAAAGTATTTCATCCAGACTACAATGACCATTGAGAAGTCCTAATGAAGACAGTGAAGGATGGACGGGCAACCATCACAAGGGGTTGGCCTAGAGTCGTGCGCGCATTACGCATGAAGGAGGGCACAATATGGGCATTCCGCTTCACCTTCTCCAGCAACCAGAATGTATTTCGCCTCCCTCTTTACAGTCTTTAGTACAACTGTGGTTCATCATTCTTTACTTGGTGCTTCTGTAGTTCTTCAGTATATGTACATGTGCATCGAATTATGCATTCGTGGTTGAACCTATATTTGTAATAAACATGGTTCGATATGAAATAAGTGATTGCCTACTTTCAAATTCAAAACTTGTGATTTTTAAATGCAGGGATTAAATTAGGGATTAATTAGGGATAAATTAGGGATTACACTGCACACGGTTTACGAAAGCGAAATGTCTGCGATAGACGTGGAGATCAGACACGTTTCTCGGATCCACTACGTGTGCGATCAATCTCTACTGCACACACGATCAGCCAAGAAAAAACATGTGCGATTAACAACAGCATCGCACACAGTTCCTTCTTATTAAATGTTTGCGAAAGTCACCTTATCACACACGCTTGGCAATTATGGATTGTTTATGATGTTGTGCGCATCGCAAACATTTGGTCATAGAAGAACGCATGCGATAGGTCTTCATCCGATGTGGGTACGATGGATGAATCGTGTGGGATGTATTCAAGCTTCGCATACAGCTTTATAGGGACAACTGTATGCGCTCTTACGTCGAATCACATACAGTCGAGGAAAAGTAAATGTGTGTGATTGTCTGCTTATCATACACGTTCTATAATCATGAATTGTTTGTGATGGGTCACGCATCATAAACATAGCACCACAGAATACCGACTGCGATGGCAATGCGAGCACAAATGAGTAGCAAGGATGGAGCGTTTTGGATATTCGAGATATCAGAAACCGTTTTATAGGGACAACTGTATGCATCATGGCTCCCTATCCCCGACGGTTTTTGGGTCGTGTGGGAAGGACCCCCCCCCCCCCTATCGTAGTCACTCACTTGGCGACGGTTCAAAATGCCGTCGCGAAAAGGGGTTAAAAACTGTTTGTATAGCACCTCATTGTACCAGTGGATGGGCATCCAAGAGGGATATAATAAAAACTTTCATAAAGAGCATTGAATATATGAGAAGCTTGATTCTTTGCATTTGTTTTGAGATATAAAGATGGTGATATTAGAGTCATGCTAGTGAGTAATTGTGGATTGGTAGAAATACTTGTGTTGAGGTTTGTGATTCCCGAAGCATGTACGTATGGTCTATCGTTATGTGATGAAGTTGGAGCATGATTTATTTTTGATTGTCTTCCTTATGAGTGGCGGTCGGGGACGAGCGATGGCCTTTTCCTACCAATCTATCCCCCTAGGAGCATGCGTATTAGTACTTTACTTCGATGGCCAATATTTTTCTGCAATAAATATGTGAGTTCTTTATGACTAATGTTGAGTCCATGGATTATACGCGCTCTCACCCTTCCACCATTGCTAGCCTCTCTAGTACCGTGCAACTTTCACCGGTGCATTAAACCCACCATATACCCTTCCTCAAAACAGCCACCATACCTACCTATTATGGCATTTCCATAGCCATTCCGAGATATATTGCCATGCAACTTCCACCGTTCCGTTTATTATGACACATACCATCATTGTCATATTGCTTTGCATGATCATGTAGTTGGCATAGTATTTTATACATGTCACTCTAGATCATTGCACATCCCGGTACACCGCCGGAGGCATTCATATAGAGTCATATTTTGTTCTAGTATCGAGTTGTAATTCTTGAGTTGTAAGTAAATAAAAGTGTGATTATCATCATTATTAGAGCATTGTCCCATGTGAGGAAAGGATGATGGAGGGTATGATTCCCCCACAAGTCGGGATGAGACTCCGGACTTAAATAAAAAAAGAGGCCAAAGAGCCCAAAAATAAAATTAAAAAAGGCCAAAGAGCCCAAAAGAAAAAAAAGAGAAAAGAGAGAAAAAAATGAGAGAAAAAGAGAGAAGGGACAATGTTACTATCCTTTTCCACACTTGTGCTTCAAAGTAGCACCATGTTCTTCATGATAGAGAGTCTCCTATTTATCACTTCCTGTATATTCCAATGATGGGCTGCCTCAAATTGCCCTAGGTCTTCGTGAGTAAGCGAGTTGGATGCACACACACTAGTTTTCTTTTTGAGCTTTCATACACTTATAGCTCTAGTGCATCCGTTGCATGGCAATCCCTACTCACTTACATCAATATCAATTGATGGGCATCTCCATAGCCCATTAATTTGCCTAGTTGATGTGAGACTTTCTCCTTTTTGTCTTCTCCTCACAACCTCCACCATACTCTATTCCACCCATAGTGCTATATCCATGGCTCACGCTCATGTATTGCGTGAAAGTTGAAAAAGCTTGAGAACGTTAAAAGTATGAAACAATTGCTTGGCTTGTCATCGGGTTTGCGCATGATAAATACTTTGTGTAAGGAAGGTAGAGCATGACAAGATTATATGATTTTGTAGGGATAACTTTCTTTAGCCATGATATTTTAAGAAGACATGATTGCTTTATTAGTATGCTTGAAGTATTATTGTTTTTATGTCAATATTAAACTTTTGTTTTGAATCTTATGGATCTGAACATTCATGCCACAAAAAGGAAAATTACATTGATAAATATGTTAGGTAGCATTCCACATCAAAAATTTTGTTTTTATCATTTACCTACTCGAGGACGAGCAGGAATTAAGCTTGGGGATGCTTGATACGTCTCCAACGTATCTATAATTTTTTATTGTTCTATGCTATTATATTATCTATCTTGGATGTTTTATATGCATTTATATGCTATTTTATATCATTTTTTGGGACTAACCTATTAACCTAGTGCCCAGTGCCAGTTGTTGTTTTTTCCTTGCTTTTGACTTTTACAGAAAATCAATACCAAACGGAATACAAACAGGATAAAACTTTACGATGATTTTTCTTGGACGACAACACACCCATGAAGTTTCGGGAGGAGGCCAGAAGACCCACGAGGGGGCCACAAGCCCTAGGGGCATGCCCTAGGGGGAGGGCGCGGCCAGGGGGCTTGTGGGCCCCCCGTGGCTCTCCTAACCCTAACTCCAGCACTATAAATCCTCAAATATTCTCCCTATACCAGAGGCACACCAAAAATACTTTTCCGCCGCCGCAAGCTTCTGTTCTCGTGAGATCCCATCTTGGGGCCTTTTCCGGTACTCTGCCGAAGGGGGGTTCGATCATGGAGGGCCTCTACACCAACCTTGCTACCCTTCCAATGATGTGTGAGTAGTTTACCACAGATCTACGGGTCCATAGCTAGTAGCTAGATGGCTTCTTCTCTCTCTTTGATCTTCAATACAATGTTCTCCTCGATGTTCTTGGAGATCTATTCGATGTAATCTTCTTTTGCGGTGTGTTTGTTGAGATCCGATGAATTGTGGATTTACGATCAAATTATCTATGAAAATTATTTGAGTCTTTTCTAAACTCTTTTATGCATGATTAAGATAGCTTTGTATTTCTCTCTGATCTATCGATTTGGTTTAGCCAACTAGATTGGTTTTTCTTGCAATGGAAGAGGTGCTTTATGATGGGTTCAATCTTGTGGTGTCCTCACCCAGTGACAGTAGGGGGAGCGAGGCACGTATTTGTATTGTTGCCATTAAGGATAAAAAGATGGGGGGTTTACCATATTGATTGGATCTATCCCTCTACATCATGTCATCTTCCTTAAGGCGTTACTCGATTCTTGTTAACTTAATTCACTAGATGCATGCTGGATAGCGGTCGATGTGTGGAGTAATAGTAGTAGATGCAGGCAGGAGTCGGTCACTAGATGCATGCTGGATAGCGGTCGATGTGTGGAGTAATAGTAGTAGATGCAGGCAGGAGTCGGTCTACTTGTCACGGGCATGATGCCTATATTCATGATCATGGCCTTGGATATCATCATAACTTTGCACTTTTCTATCAATTGCTCAACAGTAATTTTTTTACCCACCGTATGTTTTCTTCGAGAGAGAAGCCTCTAGTGAAACCTATGGCCCCCGGGTCTATTTTCCATCATATATTTTCAGATCTATAAAACCAAAAAACATAAAAATACCTTGCTGCAATTTATTTATATTTACTTTGTTTTGCCTTTTATTTATCTTTTATATATATCTCTATTAGATCTCACTCTTGCAAGTGCCCGTGAAGGGATGGACAACCCCTTTTTCGCGTTGTGTGCAAGTGTTTGTTAGTTTGTGCAGGTGCACATATTGGGGACTTGCTTGTACCTCCTACTGGATTGATACCTTGGTTCTTAACTGAGGGAAATACTTATCTCTACTTTGTTGCATCACCCTTTCCTCTTCAACGGAAAAACAAGCTCAAGAAGTAGCAGACGCTGACCACCTGATTTGTTGTCGAGATATATAGCAGCATCGGTTCACCAAGGTAAGGGGCGGCTAAGATTGGATTGGTGCCGAGGAGTGTCTTGATCTCCTCTAAAGAAGTCCCTGCCTCTTTTGTCCATATGGAATTTTTGGTCTGTTTGAGCAGTCAATACATTCGCAAGGCCTTCTCTCTGAGTTGTGATATAAACCGACTAAGGGAGGCCATGCAGCCTGCGAGTCGCTGGACATGTTTAAGCTCGGTTGGAACCTCCAGATGGTCCAATGCTTTGATCTTATCGGGGTTTGCTTCGATTCCTCTATGGGAAACGATAAAGCCATGTAGCTTGCCAGAAGGGATGCCAAAAACGCACTTCTCCGGGTTCAACTTTATGTCATACGCTCAAAGATTCTTAAATGTTTCACCTAGGTCATCAATGAGCGTGACGGCCTGGCAGGTCTTGATGACCACATCATCGACGTATGCTTCGGCCATCTTGCCGGCGGCTCAAGGCATGTTTGAATCATGCGCTGGTATGTGGCCCCTAGGTTTTTTAAATCGAAGGGCACTGTATTTAAACAGAATGTCCCATAGGGTGTTATGAAGGCTGTGGCAGCCTGGTTGGACTCCTTCATCTTTATCTAATGATATCCAGAATAAGCATCCAGGAAGCACAGCATATCGTGTCCAGCTATGACATCGATTATTTGGTCGATCTGAGGTAAGGGAAAAGGGTCCTCTAGACAAGCTTTATTGACGTCCTTAAAATCGACTTAGAGGCGCCATGACTTGTCCTTTTTGGGTACCATTACTAGGTTAGCCAACCAATCAGGATGTTTGATTTCTCGGATGAACCCAACTTCCAATAGTCTGGCTAGTTCCTCCCCCATCGTGTGTCGCCTGGGTTCGAAGAATCTTCGAATTGCTTGTTTTACGGGCTTGAAGCCTTCTGCCATGTTAAGGCTATGTTCTGCCAAATTTCTTGGGATACCTGGCATGTCTAATGGATGCCAAGCGAAAATGTCCCAATTTTCTTTAAGGAAGGCGCGTAGCGCCTTGTCCAGTGATGGTTCCAGCCGTGCTCCAGTAGAAGCCGTTTTAGCGGGATCCTCGGGATGCACTTGAAATTTTACTATTTTGTTGAGGGTTTTGATTGTTCCAAGTTATCTAGGAGATCGATTCACTCTTTTGCCACCTGTCGGACAACCCAACATGCTCGAAGTTTGTGAGTCAGATTGGTGTTTACTGAAACGGAGTGTATTGCACACGGCTCATCCAGGATCGCATCCAGCGTGGTTTTTGGTTTGTTTGCTGCATGTCCCTTGTGTGGCTCATGACGATCAGCTCGCTTGTTGATTCTGGGGCGCTTCTTGCTTCGGCATAGGTGCTCTTTTTTAGTGGGGCCAAAGAGGTTTTGGGTTAAACCCTTTTGCTCATGCTCCATTAACTAAGTCTCCTCCATAATGCAGTATCTTGATACTATGTCGGATAGCTCGGGGAATGATCTGACATGCCTTAGTGTGAAAACGTCGGTGATCCCTTTGTCTCGGCACCCGAGGCGGAAGGTTGAAATAGCCTCCGCATCACATTAATCTGGGATCTTGTTTTTGATGAAGAAGAACCTCGTCCAGAACCGTCGTACTGTTTCGCTTGGTTTTTTGCCTGACGTAGGTTAAGTCCCAGACATCTGCTGGCTTTGGAACATCGGAGCGATATGCGATGTGGGTGGTGGGTGGGAGAGCGAATCTGTACCCGGACAGATCTAAGGTCCGTTCCTTGGGGGGAGTTTCCTGCTGGTGCCTCGGGAGCACCTTTGGCAGGGATTGCGAGGTGGTTTTTCCGAAGACATCTTGGTGTAAGTTTGGATCCGAGCACAAAGCTTGTCCAGATTGATAGTAGCCGAGGTCTCTTGTACAGAGGGAAGCCGACTCTTCGGCAGAGGCTATTTGCAAGTCCCCGACCAAATCCGAAGATGAGGCGAGGGTTTTAATCATAGGATTAGAGTCGTCGGGCTTGAGATGCCAATGGTGGGGAGGTGTCGCGACACACTCAGGTGCTTTGGCTACCCCGAAGTTTTGGGTGGCCGGCGTGAGCGATACGCCTGAATAGATCTGACGATCTAGTGAAACCTCCATTGAGCCCTTGTGATCACCCGGCGGGACCTGCATGGGCCACCAATGTCGGTGTTAAATCCGGTAGATCTCGAGTAGGGGGTCCCAAGCTTGATGACCAGAGCTAGATGGTAATAGGGAAAGTAGGGACACGATGTTTTTATCTAGGTTCGGGCCCTCTTGATGAGGTAAAACCCTATGTCCTGCTTCTTATTATTGATAATGATGGGGTACAGAGTACAGATTGATCTACCTCGAGATTGTATGAATATTGTGTAAGCTCTAAACCTTGCAAAGGTGAATGCATATGCCTCTACGGACTAAACCCCATGGCTTATATAGACGCCGGGGGTACCTAGGGTTTACATATGCCGGTTACAATGTAGGGATAAACATGCCAACTATTTAGAATATGCTTGAAGTGTACAACAAGACTCCAAGAGATCTTCATCTTGATTACGCCGAGGGCCAGGGCCAGCATGGCCCATGCATCAGTCTTCAGTGGGTCCTCGGCGCGGCCCATAGCTGGTGGACCAACGTGGCAAACACCCCCTAATACAGGACACCAACAACGGGTGGACCGGGGGCACACGCTCGCTACAGTCAACGCGTACGCCCTCATCCCACCCATCATGGACATGCGCCGACTATAGAAATCGCGCACGTCGTTGTTGCTTGGTGGCTTGCAGCGGGAGCCTCTCGGGGCGTCTCCGAGCCGTCCGATCTGCCCGAATGGCTCAGACCCGGGTTACTCGGCTAGAGAGTCCATGATAGGTGGACCGAGGGCACGTGATCGCTCTAATTGGCGCCCATCCATGACGGGTGGACCGAGGGTGCGTTCGGGGCAACGTCATGCGGTGGACCCTGTCACCGTCCTTGGCCCCCTGCCGAGATACTTAGCTTGCACCAGCCAGGCGCCCGGCTTGGTGTGCAAGCGTGCATGCCCGGCCGCACGAGATGGGTACGCCTGTCTGGCTAGGTGTCATTCTATTTGAGTCGGCTCGCGAAACAGGGTTGTCACGAGTCGAGGTGTGTCATGGGTTGTTCGTTCTTTTCCTTATGTAGGTTATGTTTTACTATAAATGCATTGTTTTGCCCATTCGTTGGATGCCACACACGCTCGAGCCCCTCTTGGTTCACTTTGTAGCTTCTACTTCAGAGTGCTCTTTGCCCGTCCCCAGCGGTGATGCTTGAATGCGTCTTCGGGATCTCCCTTCTCACACGCATAGCCTTCCCTATTCTCCAGCACGAAGAAGCAATATGTTCAATGGGGATGGTGGTGTCTTGCATTGCTTACCTCGGTGTTGGAAAGAGGGGGTGCAGAAAATAGACTGCGAAGAAACCCTAGGGCATTGGGTTTAGCTTTATGCAGCTCGAAGAGGGTCAAACAACAACGAGTTGTTCTTCGTTTGTGTGGTTCGATGTGTTTTCGCTTTATTCTTCCTATTGTCATCTTCCCTTTTTTGAGTGTATTTTTTGTTCCCATTTCCGGCATTATCTTACTCGTGCATGCCCACTGCGATGTTCATGTTTTTTCTATCCTTTTTGTTGCAATTCTCTTATTGCTTGTTTGTTCTTCCTTTGTGAGTGTTGTTAGCCTTGAATGTTGTTGTTCGGGAGCTTCTTCGCTAATGGTGCTGGTTTATTGAAGAATTTATTCCAGAGGATCACAGTGGATGGCAGCGATGAACCTGGAGGAAACCGTGGCCGACACCGAGCACGCAATTGAAAATGTCGTCATCAGGCAACTTTAGCAGGTCACCTCGCATCATCCATGCCGGAGCTATGCGAGATTAATGCTCTGGTTCGATATTGCCTTGTTTTTTGTTTATTTTTTACACTTCCATTTTGTATGGTTCCAAGCTTGTTCGTACATCCAAGTGTATTACAATTGTTTTATTCATGTGTGTCGGGTAAGCCCCTGCATTCGGACACATGATGTGTGGTTTTGAAAGTCTAGGAAGACATTCCAAAGCACCTCGTCGGGCTAGACCATCGCATCAGAGTATCTAACGCACCGAACACAATGGCCGACCAACAAACCAACAGCCCGTACCATGCACACAAGCAACCGCCTAGGCGTCGGGCCCATTACCAGTCGTCATCTGAGAAGGATGTCGAGTGAGATGAATGAATGTGGACTCAACGGCCATCACATGGATGTGCCATGCACAACCAGACACAACACCCCGACCAGCAAACCAGATGTGCGTATGTGGACACTGCTCACTCATTAGAGTCGATCGCCCAACAGGGCCACCAATATAGAAAAATGGTTGGCCACATCCCCTGCCAGTTGGCATCAAAAGCCCAGGCACAGAGGAAAGGACACCAAAAGAACAAATGGCACCAAGGATGGAAGAAAAAATTATAAGAAGCTTTTACATCAAATGCAATGGATCAATTGTCTTTTCATATCACGCACTACAAAAAATGGTCGGCCGCAGCCCTTGCTAGTTGGCATTGAGGAAAGGAAAGCAAAAAAGCAAGTGGCGCCCAGGATGAAAGAAAAAAAAGATAAGAATCATTTACATCAAACACAATGGATGAGCTGTCTTCTCATATCATGCACGTTACTAGGGGAAAAACGAGCCAACAATGTTGTTAGTCATGCATGTATAATCATGGTGTCCATCTATAATCTTGTGGTGCTATGTAGTTTCCCACACTTACATTCTATCAATGCTTCTTTGTCTTAAACAGTTATGATTTGAACTGTGTCTCTATGTACCAAAACATAGAGAAAAGGAGAATAGAGATCCAATCTCGGAGACGCCACAAAGAAAAATCGCAACAAGAATGGGCAACATGTTCAACTCTGCACTTACGAAGGAATGCAATGAGCTACGGGTAGGGCCACGCACAACGTCCTTGCACGGGTCTTGGTTGCCCGGGCAATGTGCAATGTTCTTGCCCGGGCCTTGCCTGCCCAGACTGCTCGGTCATGTCGAGGACGGGCATGCATACATACACCAATGCATTCGGGTTGATAATTGTTGGTGCGCTAATTCAAATTGGGTATCGAAAGTCGGGAGATTGAAAGGCCTTCATGGAGGGTGCTACATTATGCCTATACTGTGTGTTGGAACTAACCTCTCAGGAAATGCACGTGAGGTCGGACGACCGGTACGCAGAGGGGCTTCGTCTGCCCGGACGCTTACGGTTGGCCTGTGTGGACCTTTAGGGGTGGCCTGCTCGGAGTCTACCTTTTCCAACCCATCTTTTTCTCGTTGTAACTCCTACACAGATGGTACTGATGGCATGCTAGGTACTGATGTCCGGCTAGCATGATTTTGTCCCTATGTGAAGGATGATCACCCTTTCGGGATGATTTATTGAAGAAGTGCCTGCTATACACGCCACACATAGCTTGCTTAATTTCTGGTTGTAGTTGGTATTTGCGCAGTTGTAGACAGTTGGGAAAAAATCCATCACAAATAGAGTCTCATGTCGTCAAAAACAAATCACCAAAGAAAGCTATGGGCAGTGATCATTATCAAGGCAAATATAAACACATTATGAGCATAATCATATGTAGACATTCGAGGAAAAAATCGTTCAAATAGTTTGCTTAACTTCCAGGCTGCATGCATGGGTGTGCCCGACGCACGCTGATATGTCCCAAACGTATCTACTTTTCCAAACACTTTTGCTCTTATTTTGGACTCTAATTTGCATTATTTGAAGGGAACTAACCCGGATTGACGCTGTTTTCAGTAGAATTGCCATGATGTTGTTTTTGTGCAGAAATAAAAGTTCTCGGATTGAGCTGGAAACTCACGGAGAATTATTTCAGAATATATAAAAAATATTGGTGAAGGAAATTACCAGAGGGGGCCACCAGGGCGCCACAAGCCTAGGGGCGCGCAGCCCCTAGGGAGCGCTTGGCAGGCATGTGGGCCCCTAGCAGCTCCCGCAACCTAACTCCAACTCCGTAAGTACCTAATCACCAAGAAAAAATCAGAGGGAAGGAATTATTGTGTCTTACGATACGAAGCTGCCGCCACCTCATGTTCTTCATCAGGAGGGCTGATCTGAAGTCTGTTCTGGGCTTCGGAGAGGGGGATTCGACGTCGTCTTCATCATCAACCTTCATCCATCACCAATTTCATGATGCTCACCACCGGGAGTGAGTAATTCCTTCATAGGCTTGCTAGACGGTGATTGGTTGGATGAGATTTATCATGTAATCGAGTTAGTTTTGTTAGGGCTTGATCCCTAGTATCCACCATGTTCTGAGATTGATGTTGCTATGACTTTGCTATGCTTAATGCTTGTCAGTAGGGCCCGAGTGCCATGATTTCAGATCTGAACCCTTTGTGTTTTCATGGATATATTTGTGTTCTTGATCCTATCTTGCAAGTTATACGCACCTATTATGTGTTACGATCCGCATACCCCAAGGTGACAATAATTGGGATTTTTTCGGTGATTACCGTAGTTTGAGGAGTTCATGTATTCACTATGTGTTAATGCTTTGTTCCGGTTCTCTATTAAAAGGAGGTCTTAATATCCCTTAGTCTCCTTATGGACCCTGCTACCACGGGAGGGCAGGACAAAAGATGACATGCAAGTTCTTATCGCAGTCACGTATGACTATTTACGGAATACATGCCTACATTACATTGATGAATTGGAGCTAGTTCTGTGTCGCCCTAGGTTATAAATGTTACATGATGAATGTTATCCAACATAATTATCCATCACCAATCCAATGCCTATGAGCTTTTCACATATTGATCTTTGCTAAGTTACTATTGTTGCTGCTGCTGTTACAATCACTACAAAACTGCTATTGTTGTCGTTATTGTTACTATTGCTATTGTTACCACTGCTATCAAACTATCATATTACCATGCTATTGATCACTCTGTTACAGATATTTAGTTCTCCAGGTGTGGTTGAATTGACAACTCAACTGCTAATACTTGCAAATATTCTTTGGCTCCCCTTGTGTCGAATCAATAAATTTGGGTTGAATACTTTACCCTCGAAAACTGTTGTGATCCCCTATACTTGTGGGTTATCAAGACCTTTTTCTGGCGCCGTTGCCGGGGAGCATAGCTCTATTTGCTGAGTCACCTGGGATTTATATCTGTTGATCACTATGAAGAATCTTAAGGATGATAGGACCAAGATCATTCCCTCTAGGACGAGGAGAGGTAAGGAACTGTTATCTAGCTCTGCACTTGGTTCACCTTCTGTTTTAAGTAAGCTTGCGACACCACTACCTACTATTAATTCTAATATGTCGCAAGTAATTGATGATGCTACTTCTGCTATGAATGATGCTATTGATGATGCTAGTACTTTGGTTGATGATATTGTGCCACTAGGAGAATTTCTTGATGAACAACTTGCTAGAGCTAAAGAATTTGAGGATGCTGAAACTAATGAAATTATTGAAACTGGAAATTATGAAACACCTATTAGACCTAGCTCTCCTAGATATGAAATGCCTAAGATACATGAGGGTTATGTTATGGATGGAGAGATAGCTAGAGAATTTCTTGCTTGTAATGATAGAGATGATCTTAAGAGATTACTATGTAAGCTGAAAGAAAAATCTCTGAATGCTAGAATGAAATATGATCCTAAGTTTGCTACTTCACCTATCTTTGTTACCGATAAGGATTATGAATTCTCTGTCGATCCTGAGTTAATTACTTTGGTTGAATCTGATCCTTTCCATGGCTATGAATCTGAAACCGTTGTGGCACACCTTACTAAGTTGAACGATATAGCCATCCTATTTGCTCATGAGGAAAGACTCGCTGCTACTATATTCTTAAGTTGTTTCCTTTCTCGCTAAAGGGTGATGCTAAGATATGGTTTAATACTCTTGCTCCTGGTTGTGTGCGTAGTCCCCTGGATATGATATATTACTTCTCTGAAAAATATTTTCCTGCTCATAAGAAACAAGCTGCCTTACAGGAAATATTTAACTTTGTGCAAATTGAAGAAGTGAATCTCCCTCAAGCTTGGGGGAGGCTTCTCCAATTACTTAATGCTTTGCCTCATCATCCTGTCAAGAAAAATGAAATACTTGATATCTTTTATAATGGACTAACCGATGCTTCTAGGGATTACCTAGATAGTTGTGCTGGTTGTGTTTTCAGAGAACGAACTATTGAACAAGCTGAAGAACTATTGAATAGTATATTGTGGAATGATAATGATTGGACACTTCTTGAACCATTGCCTAAACCAACCCCAAAGAAGAGGGGTATTCTATTTCTCAGTCCTGAAGATACGCAAGAGGCAAAGAAGTCTATGAAAGAAAAAGGTATTAAAGCTAAAGATGTTAAGAATTTTACTACCTATTGAAGAAATGCATGGTCTCGACACCCCGACACATGTGCTAGTCAATGCTTGTATGAATTTGACAATTACATTATTAAGCAAGATCATTTTAATGCGTATGTTATGAAACAATTGAAACATAATGCCTACACGGTTGATCGCTTGAGTGACTTGTTGTTTAGAATTGCTAATGATTTCAAAGGTCTAGGAAAACATGCTTCTATGGTCCAGACTCAGTTAGAACAAGTTGCTAAGTCACAAAAGGATTTGCTTAATGAAATGAATAGTAATATGAATGATCATGCTGTTAGAGTAATGACTAGAGGAGGTAGAATGACTCAGGAGCCACTATATCCTGAAGTTCACCCTAAAAGAATTGAAAAAGATTCTCAGAGAATTAATATTGATGCACCTAGTCCTTCTAAGAAGAAAAATAAAAAAATGATAGGACTTTTCATGCTTCTAGTGAACCTGAGGTAGAAAAACATTCTCAGGATAGTAATGATGTTTCTATTTCTGATGCTGAGACACAATCTGGTAATGAACATTCACCTAGTGATAATGATAATGATAAAGATGATGTTCATGTTGATGCTCAACCAGACAATGATAAAGAACTTGATAATGATGTTGAAATAGAACCTGATGTTGATCTTGATAACCCACCTAATAAAAATAAACATTATGATAAAAGAGATTTCATTGCTAGAAAACACGGTAAGAAAAGAGAACCATGGGTTCAGAAACCCATGCCTTTCCCAACTAAACCATCTAAGAATAAGGAGGAGGAAGAATTTGAACGCTTTGCTGAAATGCTTAGGCCAGTCTTTTTGCATACTCATTTGACTGGTATTCTAAAGATGGCCCCATATGCTAAGTATATGAAAAGACTGTCACTAATAAAAGAAAGATGTCTGAAGGTGGAGTTTCGACCATGCTTGCAAACTATTCTTTTAAGGATGGAGTACCTAAGAAACTAGGAGATCCAGGAATACCCACTGTAGCATGCTCCATTAAAAGAAACTATATTAAAACTGCTTTATGTGATTTAGGAGCCGGTGTTAGTGTTATGCCTTTCTCTTTATATAGAAGACGTGATCTGAATAAGCTCACACCTACTGAAAATATCTTTGCAAATGGCTGATAAATCTACTGCTATACCTATCGATATTTGTGAGGATGTGCCCATTGTAGTTGCAAATGTTACTATCTTAATAGATTTTGTTATACTTGATATGCCCGAGGACGACAACATGTCGATTATCCTTGGTAGACCCTTCTTGAATACTGCAGGGGCTGTTATTGATTGCAACAAAAACGGTAATGAGCATACGATACACTTTCTGAAGAAGCAATTTCAAGTAAATGGTATTGATGTTATTGAAAAGGCTCCAACAATTACTATTGGAAGTTTTCAACTCCCTCTTCCTATTGTCAAAAAGAAATATGAAACTCTTATTATTGGGGAGATGCATATCCCCGTTAAGGTAACCTAGTGTTATACGAAGATTCTTCGGTTTCATGTCATTCGAAAATGGTTTGTTAATAAGACTTGATCAACCTTATTAATGGATTCTTTTTTAGGGGCATGTGGTCGATGAATTTAGTAAGCACAGACCTTCTGTACCCACTATTTACTCTATGTTATTTAAAGTTAATAAAGTAGAAATGCCATAATTTTCGTGTTTTCTGAAATTTCCGTGCAATAAAAAATGACCCAAAAATAAAAGTTCTCAGAATGCCCTGAAAATTTAATATGGTTTTTTATAATATTTAAGAATTTTTGGCACTGAACACACCCGAGGGGGTGCACCTACGAGCCACAAGCTCACATGGTGCGCCACCCCCTGGGCGCGCCTACTGGGCATGTGGGTCCCACAGGGACCCACTCACTTATCCCAGCCGCCCACTCCCTTCTTCTTCCTTGAGAGAAAATCACTTGCTAGCTCAAACCCATGTTCTTGCTCCTTTGACTGTAAATTTCGATCTCCTTGCTCGGAACTCCGTTTCCAAAACTGTTTTGGGGGATTGTTCTTTGGTATGTGACTCCTCCATTGGTCCAGTTAGTTTTTTGTTCTAGTGCTTTATATATTGCAATTTTTTGTTGTTGTGGTTACCATGTTCTTGAGCTTGCATGTCAAATTTATATGGCCCAAAGTAGTTTTGATGCATGATATAGCCTCTAGATACTTATGGGAGTAGTTGCTATCAATTTTGTCGAGTTTGGTTCACTTTTATGTTGAGTCACTAAAAAAATCAGAAATTTTCAGAAAAAGAAAATGCTCAAGTGGAGGTTAAGAGATCTTCAAGCCGGATTCCTAAGGAGGCTCCTAAGCCCAAATATCACCTTCCTCGTGTTGCCGAAGTACGGCCGTGCGAATGGCCGTGCAACACTTTCTTGAGGGATGCGAGAATTCTCGATGACTTCTATCATTTGGCGAACAACGTCGGCATTCTCCCCTTCCTTGAAGATAAGTGTGACCAATACCTTCTCCTCACAAATACATTTATGCAAAGTTTTCATTCTAACCCTAGGGCGGAACCACCCACTGTTACATTCAACCTATATGATATTCCTAGAGAGATGACACTAGATGAGTTTTGTGAGGCTTGTTTGATTCCACCGGAGGGTAGCCCTATAGAGCCACGTCCCCGTGACCTTGCGGATTTTATATCCGACATCACTGTTGGGGAGACGAGAGGGGTTTCTGAGGCTAAAGTTGCTAGTTTACATTTCCCCATTTTGCGTTATTATTCATTACTTGTCGGGAGGTGTTTGACTGGACGGTGGGAGAGTGGAACACTCAGCTCTTCGGACCTCGCTATTTTGCGCCATGCTCTTTACAGTGATAGAACTTTTAGTTTGGGTGCCATGATTGCTCGGCGGTTACACACTAACCGCTCGAAGGGAGTGATTTATGGTGGTATTTATGCTTCTCGCCTCGCTAGACATTTTGAGATACCTATTAGGCACAAGGAGGCGGAGGAGAAGCTCTTACCTGTGAGATTCCTCGATTATGGTAGCATGGTTGGGCATGATTTTATTGGTTTTTAGTCAGGGCACTTGTGAGACTATTACCCTGCCTGCACCTTCTTTGTTCAATCTTTCTTTAGGCAGGTACACTATTATGCCCGCATACATCTACGCTTAATGGGGCGTGGTGCCGCCCCAAGTGGTCGAGCCTGAGCCAACACCTGAGACTGAGGCGGCCGTAGAGCCTGTTTACCAGTGGGATCCGTAGGACCCCGTCTATTAGTGGAACCTCGATGAGCCTCAACATTATCGTGGAGAGGGATACTTCGACCCGTGGCCGTAGCCCAGCTTAGGCCAAAAGCCTAAGCTCGGGGGAGTACATATTTCTCACCGACATTACATTCATGCATCACACATTTCATTCCAGTTGTTGGTGTTCATCCTTTTTCATTGTATATCCATGCTATATTTATTTTTGTTTTCTTCTTGTGTGTTTGAAAAACTTTAAAAATCCAAAAATATTTCTCACTTCTCTTCGGTTTTTCTTTCTCGTTTGGTAGATTGTAGTATTAAAAGAAAACCCAAAAAGATTTCTCGTTCTTCTTTTACTTGTTGGGAGCTTTCCCGTGTAAATAGTTTTTCTCGTTTTTGTTTTCCCTTTGTTAAATTTGCTTTCTTTAGAAAAACCAAAAACTCCATATTTCTGTGTGTTTCTCTGAAATTCTTTTCTTTTCTTTGAGTTGTCGTAAGGAGAAGACCACGTTGAACATCTTGAGTGGCTCTCATATGCATTATTGTTGATCTAACAAAGAGCCCAAATTTCCTTGTCTTCTCCTTTGAATAAAATGTTTGCAGATTCCAGCTTAGTCCACGGCACACTTGCACTATTATTATTTTCATATCATTCGGTCGTGCAAGTGAAAAGCAATAATGACGATGATTGGATGAAGTAATTGAGATGAAGGAAGGCTGGTATGAACTCCTATTGTTTTTGTTTTTGTAAATATGTTTTGCTCATCATTCTTGATTTAGTATTATTATGAGTAAACATGTTTGTGATGACAATTAGAGATTATAGTTGCTCATGCCATGCTTAAATAGCTAGGAGTGGATAATGATTTTATCTTGAGTGTCAACATGCATTAAAATGGTTATGATGTAGTATGATAGTATGGTAATTCCCTCTGAATGATTCGAGTGGCTTGACTTGGCACATGTTCATACATGTAGTTGGTTCAAAACCAACATAGCTAGCCTCCATGATATTTATGTTCATGGTGTTTGATATCCTACTCATGTTCGTATTCAATGTTAATTATTCTCAATGCATGTTTATGACCGTTTTCGCTCTCTAGCTGGTCGCTTCTCAATCTATTTGCTAGCCTTCGCATGTACTAAATGGGAATACTGCTTGTGCATCCAAATCCTTAAACCCAAAGTTGTTTCAGATGAGTCCACCATATCTACCTATATGCGGTATTGCTCTGCCGTTCCAAGTAAATTTGCATGTGCCACCTCTACACATTCAAATAAACATCTGTTTTGTGTGCACGTACTGCTCATGAAGCGACAGGGGGCGTCAGTATCTTCCATGCTAACCGGGTTATTCTCATGATAAGTGTTTATTCACTTGTCCTTACACGAGAGGGGTTGATAATCGGGATGCCCAGTCCAATGCTCAAATCGCAAAATAATGAAACAAACTCCCCCGGAAAGTTGTTGGTATGGAGGGCACCCGAGGATTCGGCTAGCCATGGCTTGTGATTGTTGGTGGAGGGGTAGTAAACTTTACCTTTTCCGCTTGGGAGCCGCCGCTAATTTGTTTAGCATGGAAGATATTGAAAACTCTCGGTCGTGACATTAACAGGAAAGGCATACCTCCCAAAATTATATTCATCTCTGTTTTAAGCTTCGAGCTCTGGCACCTCTGCAAATCCCTGCTTCCCTCTGTGAAGGGTCTATCCATTTACTTTTATGTTATTTTACTTTTATTGTTGAGTCACCACCCTCTCATTTAAGCACTAGTTGGGCAGCACTATTGTCATTCTTATGCATTGAGTATAGTTAATGTTGGGTGTGACATGACTAGATCATTTGTACAATGAATTACGATGTTTAGTTGCTGCTTGAACTTCAGAGGTGCTCTGTATTTATGTTTTGCGGTCTCAGAAAGGGTTAGCGAGATACCATGTTACAATATTATATCATGATTATTTTGACAAATTGTTGGCATCCGAGATATCTTATTATTGCTTGTTGGAATAAGCCACGGCGTCTGGTGCGGTCGGGCTCGTCGGGCGCGCCGGGTGCGCGCGGGACATGCGGGACGCACTGGTGCGGTCGAGGCTCGTCGGCGCGTCGGGTGCGCGCGGGACGTGCGGGACACAGCGGCGTGGCGTGTGTGTGTGTTGCGTGGTGATACAGCCGCGTGAGCTAGCTAGCCAGGTAGTTAGCGATATGTTGCGAGCTAGACGCAATGTAAGTGTTGATCGCACTGTGAGCGCGTACGTGCACGAAAAGCTAGCTGGAGCTGCGTATGAGTCGCTCTCGAATCAGCTGGAGCGGCTAGCTAGTCGTGGAGTTGCATGTAGATAGTTTGTTAGTGCATGCAATATCAGGATATGGACGTGCCTATAGGGTAGTGGGTGCTACGTGCGTGCGTGGCGGCCGGCCCTGTGTGTGCTGGGCTATATAAGCCGATGTATTGTGTCTTGTTCGGTTTGAGCCAAGTGAATACGGAGAGAAAAAAAGGCCTTGGCGTTCGTCGCCGGGGCGGGTGTTCGTCGCCCGGCAAAATTTGTCTCCTCGTGTTCTTGTGATTGTTTGTCGATCCTTGGTTCCAACAATTGGTATCATGAGCTGGTTCATCTTGGGCGAGGCGTGCCGGTGGTTGCACGGTGAAGTTTCGGGCTGTGTGTCGGTCTATGGAGGTGCGTGGCGCTGCGGCTGCCATGGCTGACGCGGAGACGGCGCACGGTGAGTCCACGGCGAACGTGGCGGCCGCGGAGGCGCTGTGTAGTGGTGCAGAGGCCGCGGACGGTCGGCACGGCGTGGCGGCATGGAGGTGCTGCGCGGCAGCGGAGGCCGCAGCGGCGCGGTGCGACGCCGTGAAGCCACGTCCGGGAAGGCTCGCGTTTGAGCGCGACGACATCGATGGTGTTTGTCACCGAGGGATGCCAGGCGTGTGTCGCCAGCGGAGAAGGAGCTCGGCGTATGTCGCCGGAGACGTGACGGAGTACGGTGCAACCGGCGTCAGTGTGCCAGGTCGGGTTCGTGGCGGTGCGACCGGCGTCGATGCGCGAGGTCGGGTCCGCGGGCTGGGTCACGGTCGTGGCGACATCGACGACGGGAGCTACACCAACTCCGACGACGACGGACTCCTCTAGGCCGTGGCTTAGGGTGTGTGTGTTGGAATAAGCCACGGCGTCTGGTGCGGTCAGGCTCGTCGGGCGCGTCAGGTGCGCGCGGGACATGCGGGACGCACTGGTGCAGTCGGGGCTCGTCGGGCGCGTCGGGTGCGCGCGGGACATGCGGGACACATCGGCGTGGCGTGTGTGTGTGTTGCGTGGTGATACAGCCGCGTGAGCTAGCTAGCCAGGTAGTTAGCGATCTATTGCGAGCTGGACGCAACGTGCGTGTTGATCGCACCGTGAGCGCGTACGTGCGTGGAAAGCTAGCTGGAGCTGCGTACGAGTCACTCTCGAATCAGCTGGAGCGGCTAGCTAGTCGTGGAGTTGCATGTAGATAGTTTGTTAGTGCATGCATGCATCCGGATATGGACGTGCCTGTAGCATAGTGGGTGCTACGTGCGTGCGTGGCGGCCGGCCCTGTGTGTGCTGGGCTATATAAGCCGATGTATTGTGTCTTGTTCGGTTTGAGCCAAGTGAATACAGAGAGAAAAAAGGCCCTGGCGTTCGTCGCCGGGGCGGGCGTCCGTCGCCGCGGGTGTTCGTCGCTCGGCGAAATTCATCTCCTCGTGTTCTTGTGATTGTTTGTGGATCCTTGGTTCCAACATTGCTCGCTAGTTTGTTATGTCATTGGTATGAGTAAATGTGAGACCTAAATGTTATCATGAATATGGTTAGTTCATAATACTTGCTGAAAACTTGAGCATTAGTTAAAGTATATTTACAATAACAAGAATAAAAAGAGTTTGTAAAAGTTTTTCTTTATCATTTCAGTTTGTCAACTGAATTACTTGAGGACAAGCAATGAGTTAAGCTTGGGGGGTTGATACATACCAAACATATCTACTTTTCCAAAAACTTTTGCTCTTGTTTTGGACTCTAATTTGCATGATTTGAGTGGAACTAACCCGAATTGAGGTTGTTTTCAGCAGAATTGCCATGGTGTTGCTTTTGTGCAGAAATAAAAGTTCTCAAATTGAGCTGAAAATTTACGGAGAATTATTTCAGAATATATAAAAAATATTGACGAAGGAAATTACCAGGGGGCCCCACCAGGGCACCACAAGCCCAGGGGGCGCGCCACCCCTTCCACGGCGCGCCTGTCAGGCTTGTGGGCCCCTGGCAGCTCCCGCAACCCTAATTCCAACTCCATAAGTACCTAATTGCCAAGAAAAAATAAGAGGGAAGGAATCATCACGTTTTACAATATGGGGTCGTCGCCACCTCATGTTCTTCATCGGGAGGGCTGATCTGGAGCCGGTTCTGGGCTCTAGAGAGGGGGATTCGACGCCGTCATCATCATCAACATTCCTCCATCACCAATTTCATGATGCTCACCGCCGGGAATGAGTAATTCCTTTGTAGGCTTGCTGGACGGTGATGGTGAGATTTATCATGTAATCGAGTTAGTTTTGTTATGGCTTGATCCTTAATATCCACTATGTTCTGAGATTGATGTTGCTATGACTTTGCTATGCTTAATGCTTGTCACTAGGGCCCGAGTGCCATGATTTTAGATATGAACCCTTTATGTTTTCACGAATATATTTGTGTTCATGATCCTATCTTGCAAGTTATACGCACCTATTACGTGTTATGATCTGCATACCCCAAGGTGGCAATAATTGGGATTCTTTCCGGTGATTACTGTAGTTTGAGGAGTTCATGTATTCACTATGTGTTAATGCTTTGTTCTGGTTCTCTATTAAAAGAAGGCCTTAATATCCCTTAGTTTCCTTATGGACCCCGCTACCACAGGAGGGTAGGACAAAAGATGTCATGCAAGTTCTTATCACAAGCACGTATGACTATTTACGGAATACATGCCTACATTACATTGATGAATTGGAGCTAGTTTTGTGTCGCCCTAGGTTATAACTATTACATGATGAATGTTATCCAACATAATTATCCATCACCGATCCAATGCTCACGAGCTTTTCGCATATTGATCTTTGCTAAGTTACTATTGTTGTTGCTGTTGCTGTTACAATCACTACAAAATTGCTACTGTTATCGTTACTATTACTATTGCTATTGTTACCACTGCTATCAAACTATCATATTATTGTGCTACTGATCACTCTACTTCAGATATTTAGTTCTCCAGGTGTGGTTGAATTGATAACTCAACTGCTAATACTTGCAAATATTCTTTGGCTCCCCTTGTGTCGAATCAATAAATTTGGGTTGAATACTCTACCCTCGAAAACTGTTGCGATCCACTATACTTGTGGGTTATCACACGCCAGCATAAAAAGGCCAGCGGCAAATGAACTGTCGCATTCGATGCCAATTGAGCGTGGAACACTTGACCATTGCCATCTTCCATCGGGCTCGCATGATAACATATGTCATGGGGACCCGCTTGAATCCATGGGCATACCATCGTGACCAACGTCCACTTGTGGAGTGTCATATGGTTGACGACAGAGACGTGCTTGGCATGGTTTGACCAGGCGTATGGCAATACCAATGGAAGATAAGCCGTAGATACAAACATCCCGTCCTGGAAAAGTGGCCCCAGAGCATCTCATCCATTCTTCTGATCACTTCAAGCATATGAAGCCTCATAAACACTACCTCCTGGACCAGCCTCCTCGCCGAGCATAATGAGCCTCTGCAGGTAGCGTGTATTCAGGGTATTCTCTCCTTGCACCGCACTGGTAGCAGCTGCCCACGCAGATGACGACTTGAATATACCCATCCGGCTTGAAAATTTCAACATGTTGTAGAATCCGGATAGCTTGCCCGACGTAGCCATAGAAGGGGCCGACCAGGGTAAACGAGCGAAAGTTTGGTTGGGAAGGTCGGGCAAGCGCCTCTCCAGTAGGCGGCGTGACACTGTCAGGTGTACTGACCCATGCGAAGGGCAGGGGCAACATGGATTCCAATGATACGTCCATTTTGCATCATGTTTTTCTAGTGTTATTTTTATTGTTTTAAAGTTATATTTCACTTTTGGATGCAATTCTAATTCCTTTTCTCTCTTAAATTGCAAGTTATATATCACAGGAGGGAGATTGTCGGCAGCTGGAATTATGGACCTGAAAAGAGCTACAATAGAGGTAGATATTCTCCGGAGCTCCAAATGACCTAAAACCTTACGGAGATTTATTTTGGAATAGATATATAAAATACTGGAGGATAAATATACCATAGAGGACCCACCATGGGCCGACAAGCTCAGGTGGCTCCCTTGGGGCATGCCATGTGAGCTTGTGGAGCCCACAGAGGCCCTTCGAAGCCCATCTTCTGCTATATAAAACCATTTTACCTAGAAAAAATTCAAAATAATACTTTCGGGGCGAAGCCCCGCCACCTCGAGGCGGAACCTGGGCAGGGGCACTTTTGCTCTTCGACGGAGCGATTCCGCCGGGGATACTTCCCTCCGAGAGGGGGAAATCAGAGCCATCGTCATCACCAACGCTCCTCTCATCGTGGGAGGACTCATCTCCATCAACATCTTCACCAACACCATCTCATCTCCAAACCATAGTTCATCTCTTCTATCCAATCTTTGTCTCCAACCTCAGTTTGGTACATGTGGGTTGCTAGTAGTGTTGAATACATCTTGTAGTTGATGCTAGTTGGTTTACTTGGTGGAAGATTATATGTTCAGATTGTTAATCATATATTTATCTCCTCTAATCATGAACATGAATATGATTTGTGAGTAGTTACGCTTGTTCTTGAGGACATGAAAATTTAGATGGTGCAAGTAGCTAAAAAATATCGCACTACTCAACCATACTACCCTAAACTCTAAATCCAATTGTTGAGAGGATAGGACACGTGAGAGGGTTGGGATAGTGCCCAGTTTTACGGTCCTAAACAGAACCGAACAAAAGGCATTAGGAAACAGTGAAGCGATATCTATTGTACATCAATTGGATAGTACACAATGCATAGCAACAATAAGTAACTAAGGAATAATAAGTTGTGGATAAGCATGACACCTAATTATTTGGCATTGTCTACTATTCTGAAAGAGCCACAAGAAATATCTTGCTTACTACACCCATCCGTTTGTTCAATAAGATGATAGAAATTTGTATAAATATTTTGAAGGATGGAAAATCAAATATAATATGTTACAACTGATAGTAAGCTAATGGTTCTATTTTCAATATAAAATAAAATAAGTTCAAAAAGAAACCATAGTACACTTTAGAAGGTGTAGGGTTGCTGGAAAACATTAGTTTGGAGACTCAACATAGATCAAATATGCGAATTAAAATGGAAAAAATATTGTGGAAAATAACAACTACTTTGTTTATTGGTGCCTCATTACAGATATGGTCTCTATTAGGATGGGCAAGATTTCCAAGGGAAAACACACACATCCGAGTAGCAACAACATATTAGATAATATCGAGCCTTATATTGACCGCTTGAGAACAAGAATCAATCCATGGTTCAATGCATATATTGATAATTTTATTTCTCTCATTTCCAAAAGTAACATTTTATAAACCCCCAACTGTATTTGCAAAATGTCGCATCTTTCATGATATGCTTAAGTCAGTATTTGCGTTGGGAAGCTATGTGCTGATATGGAATCAATACACTACTTGTTGTACCAGTGTAGCACGCAGCAAGCCTTCACAAGAAAAGGCAACAACCATTAGAATGTACAGAAGCTAGCTCAGATAATTTTAGGCATAGCCATTTGGTAACTCAAGTCAAATCACTTGCAGTTACAAATTTGCGTACTTGAATCTCTCACCCGAGAATGTCATACTACCGGTGAGGCTACAAAGGAGAGAAAACTCATCCTTGTTGTGAAGCAAAGAAATCATAGGTATCAAAGCCATACATGTTATTCTTGCTCTTGCAACTAAACGTGACAAAGAATGCACATCAAAAAATTGAAGTTTGTTCTATGAAAGGTTAAAAATTACCACCAAATAAGAATGACCAAAATAAAACTCAAAAGGGTAAAACATACTACGCGAACTATCATGAATGATACACATTAATTTATAGGGGTGATCAATGTGGTTTCGGGAGAGGTAGTGGAGCGTGATGGCAATGGGTTGGGAAGGAAGGTGATAGGAGCACGTTGATCTTGACCTTGAAGATGACCATGTGCATGTTGTAGAGCGCCATCCTCCACTTTTTTTAACCAGGGACAGTGAGGGAGGCTCCCATTGTAATAAATTAATTAAAGTAGAAATAGTTACACTATAGATGCCATATTTACAGACCAAGTCCACTTTGTGGGTGGTTGAAAAGTGTGGTAGAGGTAAAGAAGCAAAACAAGTGAGAGGTGTTAAGTAGAGGGGGTTGAATCTAGGAAGGAAAGCATCTTTCTTGTCCTCTTGCACCCTGTGTTGAAGAATGGCAAAGTCCCCTTTGAATATAGACAGCCAAGACTGGTACTTGGGGTTGATCCCTCTAAAATATTTATTATTTCTTTCCTTCCAAATGCTCTGGGATGCTTGCAAGAGTATCTCCATGAACATGGGCCTCACTGATGCAGTTTTTGCAGTGTGTAGCCAAGAGAAGCACGTGTTTTGATTTCCCAAATCTAGCCCAATTTTCATACAACAATTAATACTTAATTGGTGGTGAAAGATCATATGATCAATATCCTCTTCAATCAGTTGCCCACAAAGTAGACAATCTAGGTCATCCCCAATATTGTACTGCCTGCGTTTGAGCATATTTCTTGTGTTGAGACGGTGAGAGAGTAGTAGCCATCTGAAGACTTTGATTTTCATCGTCATTTTGGATTTCCAGAGCCAGCAGTAAGTCTTGTGAGCTTTGACGTCTCTGAAATAGAATTATAGTATTTTATAGCATTAAATTCTTTTGATCCCCAGATGTATGACCAAGTATCCTTAGCTTCCAGATCGTTGCATGATCCCACATTTGGCACTAGTTGTTGTAGGTGTATGACTTCCTCATGCGCTTGCATGGGGGAGGGCTAGGTGGAGCGCCTCCACAAGTGTCAGGACGCCCAAGAAATCTTTAATTGACATATCTTCATCTTCGACAAATGAGAATGCTCTCGGGTGGCATTCAACTAGATTTCATCAAGCCAAAGATCTTTCCACATTAGGACCATATCACCCTAATGGACCATAACTCTCGAGATTCCGTGGTAAATGGGAGTTAGTTTGCGAATGTCATGCCACCAAAAGCATCTACAAGGCTTGCATGCACGCGGGATCTTGTTGTAGTAAGAGGACAAGATGAGTTCTACCCAAGGGAGATCATGTCAGTTATAGAATTTATGCACATGTTCGAGGAGTAGAGCCTCACTTTTGGAGGTTGATGATTCCGAGCCCAACACTAGCCTTGGGGTGACAAACCATATACCAAGCAGTTGGCGGGTTACATTTATCACCTTGTTCAGTTTTTTGGTCTAGAGGCATTTCCTACAAATTTTGTCCAGCAGGTCCAGGATCATTGGTGGGAATCTCAGGGTGCAAAAGCAAATATAGTCAATGATGCAATTACAGTTTTTAGGAGATATAATTTGGCTCCATATGACATCATGCATAGTGCGTGAGTTGATCTTCTCTCCACGTTACACACCAAAGGCATGAGGTCCTGCACTATTGGTTTTGAAGTACCCAGGGGAAGACCTAGGTAAGTGAATGGCATGGAACATGTCTTCCAACCAAAGATATTGGCCAACAGAGCTAAGACTGTCATCACAATTAATTGGGATTAGTGTGGATTCGTGGAAATTTAATTTTAGAACAATTGAGGTGGCATAATCCGTGAGAATGTCTTTTATCAGTTTAGCCTGGGTGGAGTAGGCAAGCAGTATTAATATTGTGTCGTCCACGTACTGTATAACTGGATATTCAATCTGTTTGAAAGCATCATTAATGACCGCCTGTAATAGATTCACCACAAAACACAAAGATGAGTGATGATAGCGGGTCCCCCTATTGGACCACACGTTTACAGACAAATTAACATCCCGGGACGCCATATAGTACTACAGAGGATTTTCCAGAGAAGAAAATGCAATTGATCCATCCAAGCATTTATTGAGGAGAAAACACATGCCGGAGGAGGTTGTTGGTGAGGTGGCCGAAGTGATCCTTGCCGCTTGCCGCGACCTTCTTCGACATTTCGTCAAGCACTTGGCAAGCGTTGCGTGAGCAGTGACAAAATCAATAGAAACATGAGAAAATAGGGAAGTCCTTTGACGGACGTGGTCTCAACAATGTCAGGGGTTTGGGGAAAAAGAAGAATAGTGCAGCGTCACCCGAGTTTGGCTCGTGTACAAGCGAAAGCTCCATTCGCCGGCAACCGTGGGGAAGAACAGACGGGCAAGATGCCCCCTGCCACCCCAGTGATGGGGACACTTGAGGTGGCGTGGAGGTGGAGGGAGCGGCTAACCTGATGGTGATGGGCAAGGAAGGGGCGAGAGAGGAATATATGGCAATCATTGCATATTGCCCTGCCCAGCTGCCTCAACCTTGAAACCAATGATTTGGACTGGACTCGCCTTTGGCGGTGGCGACGGGACCCCGTTGCTCGCTGCAGCTTCATGGGGATTCAGTGCTATTGCGCAAAGGTGGAGTGCAACACTGGATCCTTTTCACTGGCCTCCGACGATGGCTAGGTTCCCCTCCTCCCTCCCTCACAGATCGAGCGATCGAGCCATCTCCCTCCCCTTCTCAATCTCTCCTGTAGGGACCATTCGCGCCAAGCCCCTCTCGAGACCTCTTCTTGTCGCAGCGACCGATGCCACCCCCTTCTCTCTGTCGCTGGATGGGCTGAGAAACATGCCCAATTTACCAGAGGGCATGGTTTCGGCCTCTGGAGCAGCAACCCATTGGGACAATTGTGCCAACAATTAGAAGGAGCATTGGAGGTGTCTGTATACACCATAACCGACGGTCGGCAATGACCCAAAATGAATGCCCAACAATGAGAACACATGAGGGGGCAGGGATTAGGTGCAATTTTACTGCCCTAAATTGACGGTAAGGTCTATAAGAATATATAATTCCTTTAGATTTTTTAGTGATATTCTCATGTAATTTAACGACAAGGGATTATGTTGTAAACTCATAAATCATTGTATTATAATTTCTATTTCGAAGGTCAATGATGCAAATATATTGAAAAGTAAGTAGTGAGTTTTTTCTTTTCTTTTGAGAGGATGGTTGTTATACTAGAATAACATAACTATAACCATAGTGAAACCCAACATGTCTTTAGTCGGCGCGCAATCAAAATCGGGATGAAACCTAAAGTGTTTGGCTGGTATAAACTATATTAACTTTAGGTTAATAATCTCTAGTTCTTTATCTTCTCCACTCTCTTATACTCCCTCCGTACCTTTATATTATATAAGGTGTATTTGTTTTTTCAAAAGTCAAACGAGTGCATGTTTGACCAAGTTTTTAGAAAATTATATCAATATCCAGAATACAAAATTTATATCATTTGATTGATCATGAAAATTAGATTCATATTTTATCTATTATGTATTGCAGATGTTGTTATTTTATTCTATAATCTTGGTCAAACATTCAAATGTTTGACTTGCATGGAAACCAATACACCTTAGATTCTGAAACGGAGGAAGTACAACTTAAAACATACGTAAGGTTTCTAGGACCCTTCGTCAACCCCCCATGTCCCTCTATCGATTTTTTTCCGTCCAACTATTTTTTTGTCCACCACGTCATATTTGGCCGCACCTTCCTGTACTCCCCCCAGTCAAATAATTAACTTACCTTCTACGCCATTGCATCAATTTCATCTTAATTAACTTATCTTTCGCATCAATTCCATATATCATGTAGTTTACCTACCTTACGTATCAATTCCATAATTTAGGTACAATGCACAACACATTTTACATTCTCTGTTCTTTTGGTAAGTTTAGATTATTTCCTGGTGCACATTTGATTGTGTATCAGCTCACATGCGCGATAGGATTAGGACATCATGTCTCGATTATAATGCATGGTTTTTGTAAAAGTTTGGATTTTTTTTGAAAACACGATTCGTATATCTCCGTTTCTCTCTCTGACTTAGTCGAAGAATACATGCTGCAGATGCCGATGATGCGACGACAATCGCGACGGGCTCACCGGTGTATTTTTCATCTACCATATACTTCGTATGTTGTGTTGAAAAGAGGAGGAAAACGGAAGGGGAGTTTCTGCTCCCGGGCTCATCTGCACTCCCGTTCAGAAAAAAAATCAAAACAAATACTAGAAAAATTCAAAAAAAATCCAATTTTTTTGTGTGGTAGATAATTTGATGCGTGAGGTTCGCTCCAAATTTCAACTCATTTGTACATCTGAGCACCTCTCGGGAAAAAAGACAAATTCAGGGTCTGTAAAAAAGTTTACTATTCATGCGCTGTTTTGATTCGATTTGTCTTTTTTGCCGAGAGCTGCTCAAATGTCCAAATGAGTTGAAATTTGGAGCGGACCTCATGCATCAAATTATCTACCACATAAAAAGAATTTATTTTTTTTTTGAATTTTTCTAGTATTTGTTTTGAATTTTTTTCTTAGCGGGAGCAGATGAGTCTGGGCACCGAATTGGATTACCGGAGGAAAACATGGTTTAACTTGCTTGGGATCTGGCAAAACGCAAGGGCGGGAAACGGGAAAATTTGGGGTTTCGCTGCCCCTCCCGCCAATCGAACCCCGCCCAGTCCCGCGTGCGAAGCGCGGCCAGAACCTCAAAAAAACCTTCCCACCCTTTGCCCCGCCTCACGCACGCCGCCTCGCAATTCTCTCGCTCGCGTTCGTCACCCCTCCGCTATAAATTCCGCCAGCCCGCGACCGAAACCCCCCTCCCCCCCTTTCCGCTCCCCCGCCCGCGCCGCCTCTCGGATCCGCTCTTTCGGCCTCGTTCCCCCGTCGCCTCCGCCGCCGCCGGCGAGGAGGCCGCATAGGTAACCCCTGGGCTTCGTTTTTTCTTCATTTTCGGTCCTGTTTTTACCGTGCCTGCAGATTGATTAGTTCGGGGTGGGGTTTAGGGGCGCGCGTGCTCCGGTAGTCGCTGGGCTCGGTGCTGTTTGACCGACGATTCGTTTGCGCTGCTACTCTGGCTCCGCATCCAGGCGGGGCTGATGGATTCCTTCGGTTCGTTGTGAGATTTATCAGTGACAGTTTTCTAGTGGAAACATTTTTGCCCTGCCTGCTGTTTTAGTTCTGTATTCCGCTGGGGATTTCTTTGATTTATGTACCATCTATTGGAGGGGATTCGGAAAGATTGTCGGTGTATTGCCGCAACGGAGAGCAGAGGTAACGGAATGGCGACCGTTCCCTCGGTAACCGCGCCTGCCCCTATTTGGGCCATTTTCCGCCGTATTTGTTCCCGTGTATCACACTCATCTTTTCGGTTGTGCGTCGTGGGGGTTTAGCTTGCTGGTGTGTGGTGCAGAAGTAGCTCATCTGTGATTGTTCGCTGTGCTTAGCTCCGGGGAGCCCTGTGCGGCTGCCTATCCATATAGTTAGTTTGTTCGATGTGTTCTGTGTAGGGGTTAGGAGACTATTTGCAGTAATCCGTTGGTCTGCTTGAGCAGTGGTGGTTCGTGACTTGATTATTGCGGTTCCTGCCAAAAAAAAAAAATCCACCGTTTTCTTCAATAGTTATGCGCTTCCCCCAAATTGGTTAACTTCTGTTTAAGTAGACATTCCCCCACCGGCGTTGAAGGTTCTGATGTTTTTTTATTGATTCTGCTGCATTGCAGGAGTACTTGCATACGTAGTGGATCCGTGCCTGGTGGCATTGACATTCACCGCAAATCTTCTGTAGCCTTAACCTGCCTTGATTGCCTGCAGCTGGTGATTTTGTTCTTGAATATCCTAGGTATATGTCACTAATTCCATGCCTTTGAATGAATGAATTAACTAGAAGGCTTCAGCTGGGTTCATTTTGTTTCTGGCTCCACACTTGTGAAAAACCGCTGTTAATCAAGGTCTGATGTGTCCTATGACCAGTGATGCAATTTTAGGAACAGTTCATTACCTTACTGTTGAATCAGTTAATTTGCTTATGTGTAGTTGTTAATAAGGTCTTGTAATGGAATATAGACTTGCTTTTAGCATGTCTTCTGAAGTTTCTTGCTGTCTTTGTGGAGAGGAGCTATATATCTATATGGATTAGCGCACAGTCTTCAAGGGGCACCTGGTGCTGCTAGCCTTGCTGTTGCTTTATTTGGTGGCTTGGTGCAACCACCTGTGCTGGTAGTTTTGGTGCACCTTTCTTACCGAAAAAGGCTTCACGCCCCGCTTTATAGATAAAGCACAACCACCATACAAGCCAACCGTAAACTGAGGTCCACAACATAAAAGAAAAGATGGGGGAGACAAGAGGGTAGAGAGATGGTACACAAATCTTAGCTGTGGGGTGTGGGCAACCGCACAACACGCCCAAAAGATACAATAATGTCTCAAGGAGGATAAATGACCATGAATAGCCGAGCTGCGAGCTCCTTGTACTTCCTTGTCATGTTGTCGACGGCCGCCCTATCCTGCCACTTGCAGAGGGGCTTCCAAAGCTGCATAAAGCCACACAATTTATATATCGCATCAGTCGGTCTAACCAGGAAGACCTTCTCAATGATGAGTTTATTTCTAATGCACCACAACGTCCAAGCCAAGGTCCCAAAATTGAACCACATCAATCTACAGACATGACCCGAGCAAGCCAATAGCAAGTGGAAAAACTCTGGGAAACTCGCAGGGCACCACCCGTTGTCCCAGACCTCCCTGAGCGCACTCCACATAAATTGGGCTGAAACGCAGTAGAAATTGGCGCACCTTTCTTCACTTGCCTATTCTTAGCTTATTACTTGTGGAGCTTTTGAGAATTGCCATGCTGGGTGCTACTTCCCCAGTTGCTTACTCACGGTTACACTGGTCTCATTCTAGTTTTAGCATTTGCCAATGTTTTCATGTTTGTGAACCAATTATAGAGTGATGTAATAATGAGATGCTAGTGCCATGATTGTTTACTTTTGATTTGGAAGACATGGGTTTAATGATGGCTATGTTGTTTCCTACCCCCTATTGTTGCTAGAGGTTGAGGTCTACTCATAGATTATCATTCCCAAAGGCAAATTCAAGTTTGTTGTCTAAATCAGTTAAAGATTGTTGATGTGTATGTTTCTTATTCATTATCTTTCGCTTCTGCTTCCAATTTGGAATTGATCTTCTACATGTTGTGGGGTTGGCTCTATAGCATGTCTAGTGATTTTGATGAAGTGTGTTGCTCTGTTCATCTTTTCATGTAATTAAGTTTGGACTGGAAGTAAGTACTGTATTTTCTTGCTAATTGTTGATGAGGCTGACTAATTCTGAATTTTACAGGGATATATCAAATATGGTGAAAAGTCCACGTTCTCCAGTTACCACAGGTATTGTTCTTAATTACTTCTATTGTTACTTGTTTTGTATGACTATCAGTAGTCACCTTTCCAATCTATAGCATGGTTATATCTGTTTCCAGGAATGTGTAATATGATGTACTCACTGCTATCAGGGTATTTTCTGTGTGCATCTGCTTTGAGAATGTGAATTTCAGATGTTATCTGACTCTTGTTTTATGTTTAATGTGTTACATGTTGGTATATTCTACTCCCTCCGTCCCAAAATAAGTGTCTCAAGCTTAGTACAACTTTATACTAAAGCTAGTACAAAGTTGAGACACTTATTTTGGGACGGAGGGAGTACTAGGCACCGCCAAGAAAGTTATGACATTTCTTTAGAAACTAATGCTTTACCCTTTCAAAACAAGTATTCTGCTTTGCCTTCATATATAACAGTGCAAAGGAGCAAATTATATGCTGACATAGACATGGCATACATGCTAATGTTTCTGTGATGCTCACTAGCTAGACATGGCATAAGCAAAGTTGGTTTCTTGTCATGAATTAACCAGTGTCAACTTTTGTATTAGATCTGTATAAAATATTAATCTGTATCCTTATTGAGTGTCTGGGCAGTCTTCTAGTTTCTTGAATGTGTCTTATATGGAGCTTTGACTCAGACCGGATAGACATCAAGAGGGAGATTGCAAACCACCTACCCATTGCTATCACTGTTCTCCATTGCTGACTCCACTTCCTATGTTGGCAAGGGGATCACTAAAATGAAGACAGACATTGTGGTACATGCACACGTCTGCTCTTCTTCATTGTTAAAGTTGAATGGCTGGGGAGGAAGACGAAGTAGATAGATTGTTTGGTTGTCATTGAGATGAGGGAAATTGTGGAGCTGTGGTGTTGAGGGTGAGGCACATTATGCCATGAATCGCGTGTGGTGGCTAGGTGCCAATGCTTTCCTTTTCCTCTTTTTCTGTGCCCTCCCAGGTTTGGTTGATCTATTTGCATATTAGTTATCTATGTGGTGCAACTTGCTTCAACCAGGTGTTTTGATAGCAATCACAATGCCAATGAATACATGTGAAGATGAGTGTGTGTTTTAGGATTGTAGGATGAAGGGTGGAATAGGCTCCTGTCCATGTTTAGTATGCAAAATAGATAATGACCTAAATCTCTGGGAAGAAAAGTTGTCTAGCTTGGCATCTACATGTTGATTTTCTTCCCATTGCTCACTTGTGTGTGCATGATACTGATCATGGTCCTTAGGTTGTACTGATATTTACATGACATCAGTACAGTTGGTTATGAGATACCATTTTTTGATGAATGTTAACAATGCAGCTTCACACATCATACATAAAACAAGAACCATTTTTTAAACATAATTTTTAATACTAACATCCATGCAACATTTTGTATAAATCATCAATATTTTTATGACACACACATACTGTTTGCAGCATAAAATCCTTTATACTCATGATTTACTTGGAGAGTGGTATGGACACTTGGAGCATGGATTTGTTTGACTCATCACATTACTACAAAAATATGATTGTGTTTTTCTGCAAGAAAATATGATTACTCGTTTATCCAGTCGTAGTCCGTTAAATGTGTTTTTACTTTTATCAACCTAGTGCCTTGACTGTGAAACTAAATTCAAGATATAAATGAGATCACTTATCTTGTGTCCATGCTAGTGTTCCTTGGAAGAGAAAAACAATTGTGAAAGTAATGCCTGGTTCTGTACAGTTGCCCTTCTAGTGAGAATTTATTTTTAGACAAACTTAATTTGAACCTCCAAGTACATGAATAACAGGGTCAGGGGATCAATGCATGTATGTAGGCGCACACTTATATTGTGTGCATGCATGTAGGTGCACACTTAAATCCTGTGTATGAAGATCCATTTAACCTCAACAAGCCATCATGCATGAAGATCCACTTATGTGCACTTTTTATATATGTTACTGGATTCAAGACTGCTTTTAATGCTATAGATCATCAGCATATTTCTAATTTCCCTTTTTGTTAATTGCCTATATGCATATGGCTTATGCTTCACGGTGTTTGATTGTTTTTTCTTTCATGGTGTTTGATTGGTTTTTATTAATTAATTTAATTATCTAATTCTGAAGTTTCATCAAGAACGGGTCTTGTGGCTATTTAAGTTCCCTGAAAAGGTTAAGTGTCATGGGTCTTTGTTTTCAAGATGAGCCTCTGATATCACCTAGTGACTCGTGTATTTTTATCAGATAAAAGAGCTACAAGTTACGACTGCAATTTTCACCGCAGGGTTTACACCAGGAAAACACAAAACTAACCATATAATATAAATATAGATATAAATGAGGCTTTTTTTGTGCCATCTGATCTTGGTGTCTGGACACCACTGATATCTACAATTTTGCCTGTGTGTGTGTCTTGCCATAGATCTTGTTGGAGCTTTGTCTGTTACTTAATTTTCAAGTTAATGATAGCTGGCAGCAACTGTGTGTAACTTATACAGTGAACATTTGTTCTGTTTCTTCATACCAACTGGCAGTTAGCACCCCTAGCACTTTCCTTTTTGTTAGGAAGGAGATCCATCTATATAATATAGTTTCCAAGAAATACACAAAAGGCTTAAATGCCATTTCATGAAAAAGAATATCAAAGATGTTTCTGCATGCCTCATTGAGGTTAAGCAATCATCTCTTAACACCTGTCTTGTGTCTGCTGAGTGCTGGCATTGTTGCCAGTCAAGCTCGTGGACACAAGTCTAGGCTGGCCACCTCTCATGCCTACCAGTTATGGACCCAATCCCATTGCTGGAACACCTGAGTGCTGTGTCATTGTATTATTGATGCCTTTTCACTGTTCAGCATTTAGTTTCTTTCTTTTTGTTCCTGATTTAGTTATTTTATCTGAATGATGGCCTTTCAGGAACAAAAAGGTGCAGAGCAAAGCCACAAAAGAAGGGTGAAGAATTCACTGCACAAGGAAAATTGGTGGATGGGCCTCAGGATGCAACAAATGGTGTTGAAAAGGGTGCTGGTTCTGCTACTCACAAGAGGCCAAGGAGGGCAGCAGCCTGTTCTGATTTTAAGGAGAAATCTGTATGTTTATCAGAAAAAACTTCTGTTGTCAAGATCAAGAAAAATCGGATGGAAGAGGAAGAAATAGATGCAATCAACCTGACAAAATTAGGGCCAGAAGATTCACCGCCTTGCCGGAAGTTGATTGATTTCGTCTTGCATGATGCAGATGGGAATCTGCAGCCATTTGAAATGTCTGAAATAGATGATTTTTTCATAACAGCTCTCATCATGCCCATGGATGATGATCTAGAAAAAGAGCGTGAAAGAGGTGTACGCTGTGAAGGATTTGGGCGTATTGAGGACTGGGCAATATCTGGTTATGATGAAGGTACTGCAGTGGTCTGGCTCTCAACAGAACTTGCTGATTATGAATGTGTGAAACCAGCAAGCAACTACAAGTCTTACTACAACCACTTTTATGAGAAGGCACAGGTATGTGTTGAAGTCTACAGAAAGCTCATGAGATCAGTAGGTGGGAATCCTAACATGAGTCTGGAAGAATTGCTTGCTAGTGTTGTTCGCTCTGTTAATGCTATCCAAGGTTACACTGGAACAATGAGCAAAGAATTCATGATTGCCACTGGCGAGTTTGTATACAACCAGCTTATTGGTTTGGATCAGACGGCAGGCAATGATGATGAGAAGCTTGTTACATTGCCAGTTCTTCTTGCTCTAAGAGATGAGTGCAAATCTCGAGCAGAATTTACCAAGATGCCACTTAGCATTTCAAATGGGAGCCTGAAGATCAAGGATATTGAGTGTAAAGAGGTAGCTGAGGACGATGATGAGAAATTAGCAAGATTATTGCATGAAGAAGAAGAATGGAAGATGATGAAGAAACAGAGGGGTAACCGTGGAGTGCCTTCCCAGAAAAATGTCTACATCAAAATTAGTGAAGCTGAGATTGCAAATGACTACCCTCTGCCTGCATACTATAAACCATCTAGCCAGGAAATGGATGAATACATATTTGATAGTGAGGATGGCATGTTCGCTGGTGATGTGCCAGTAAGAATCCTCAATAACTGGGCTCTATACAATGCAGATTCCAGGCTTATTTCTCTGGAATTAATCCCTATGAAGTCAGGCGCAGAAAATGATATGGTTGTCTTTGGATCTGGTTTTATGAGAGAGGATGATGGCAGTTGCTGTTCCACAGCTGAGTCTGCAAAGTTGTCTTCATCAAGTAAAGCTGATAACCAGGATGTAGGAGTTCCAATATATTTGAGCCCAATCAAGGAATGGGTTATAGAATTTGGTGGCTCGATGGTTTGCATAACCATTCGAACTGATGTGGCTTGGTGAGTACCCCAGTCAGTTTTTATTGCTATTTTATTATGTAATCTTCATGCCCCTGCCTGTTCAGTATTCTTTTCACTGAATCCTCTCATTCCTTTGGCCCAGTCTTTATTTGTTTCTGGCTGCACTCCATTAGAACTTACATTGCATGTATTTTCAGGTACAAGCTACGGCAGCCAATAAAGCAATATGCTCCTTGGTGTGAACCTGTACTGAAAACAGCAAGGCTTGCTGTTAGCATCATCACCCTGCTAAAAGAGCAAAGCCGTGCTTCAAAGCTTTCTTTTGTTGATGTCATCAAGAAAGTGGCAGAGTTTGACAAAGAGAATCCTGCTTTTATATCGTCCAATATTGTACTGGTTGAGAGATACATTGTGGTACATGGACAGATCATACTTCAGCAGTTTGCAGATTTCCCTGATGAGACAATTCGACGTAGTGCTTTTGCCACTGGCCTGTTGATGAAGATGGAGCAGAGAAGGCATACAAAGTTGTTCATGAAGAAAAAGGCTCAAGTAACAAGAGGAGAGAATCTGAACCCAATTGCAACAATGGGAACATCATCAAAAAGAAAAGCAATGCGTGCAACCACAACAAGATTTATCAACAGAATATGGAGTGATTACTATGCACACCATTTCCCTGAAGATTTGAAGGAGGGAGATGGAAACGAAGCAAAAGAAGTTGATGATGAACAAGAAGAAAATGAAGATGAAGATGCCGAGGAAGAGGTGCAGATTGAAGAAGACAAGGTTGCAAAGACTACACGGTCTCGAAAATTGGTATCACAAACTAGCAAAGAAATGAGATGGAAGGGTGAGCCAGCTGGGAAAACAACTTCTGGAGAAGCTTTATACAAATGTGCGTATGCACGGGAACTCAGAATAGATGTTGGAGGGGCAGTCACACTGGAAGATGATTCAGGAGAAATAGTCATATGCTTTGTTGAGTACATGTTTCAGAAATGTGATGGTGCAAAAATGGTTCATGGAAGGATTCTGCAAAAAGGCTCAGAAACTGTTCTTGGCAATGCTGCAAATGAAAGGGACATTTTCTTAACTAATGACTGTTTGGAGTTTGAACTAAAGGACATCAAAGAATTGGTGTCTGTCAATCTCCAATCAATGCCTTGGGGTCACAAGTATAGAAAAGAGAATTCTGAAGCTGAGAAGATTGAGCGGGCCAAAGTGGAAGAGAGGAAAAAGAAGGGTCTGCCCATGGAATATTTATGTAGAAGCCTGTACTGGCCTGAGAAGGGTGCCTTCTTCTCTCTACCTCGTGATAAACTGGGTCTTGGTAATGGTGTCTGTGGCTCTTGTGAGCACAGAGAACCGGACTGTGATGAATTAAGAATACTTAACAAGACCAGCTTCATTTACAGAAAGGTAACCTATAGTGTCCATGACTTCTTATACATTAGGCCTGAGTTTTTCTCCCAAGAGGAGGATCGTGGCACCTACAAGGCAGGAAGAAACATTGGCCTGAAGCCTTATGCAGTTTGCCATCTTCTGGATGTCTGTGGACCTGCTGGTTCTAAAAAAGTTGACCCTGCATCAACAAAAGTCAGTGTTCGAAGATTTTATAGACCAGATGACATTTCATCTGCTAAAGCTTATACATCTGATATCAGAGAGGTTATGCTCTTCTTCCTCTGTATATATTTGTTTTATGTCTGATATCTGTAATACCATCATTAATTCCATGCTTGATAACATGCCAAAGTTTTGTGATCATTCTCCTTAAATAGTCTTCAATACATATTGTTAACCTTTTTTTGCTTGATTCAGGTATACTATAGTGAAGATATAATTAATGTGCCGGTGGATATGATAGAGGGAAAATGTGAGGTCAGAAAGAAGATAGATATCTCAAATTCAGACCTTCCAGTAATGATTGAACATGTATTCTTCTGTGAGCATTTTTATGATCGTGCCACTGGAGCTCTCAAGCAGGTTAGTTGGCTAATATAGCATTTTGATTTATACTGCTAGCTTTGGTATTTAACTGAATGTATGTTCTGCCTTGACAGTTGCCTTCAAATGTAAAGCTCATGCCTGTGGCTCGCAAGGCAACTGGTGCTTTGAAAAAGAACAAGGGAAAGCAGATCTGTGAAAATAATGAAGTTGATTCAGGCAAATGGATGGAGGTGCCCAAAGAGAGCCGTATTGCAACTCTTGACATTTTTGCTGGTTGTGGAGGTTTATCAGAAGGGTTGCAGCAAGCTGGTATGCACTTCCTTCAGTGGTATGGTTTAGCATGAACATGTTGGCCTTCTGAGTGATATTTTTTTATTCTCATTGTTAAATTCTGCAGGTGTGTCATTTACAAAATGGGCAATTGAATATGAGGAACCAGCTGGTGAAGCATTTAGGCAAAATCATCCGGAAGCTGCTGTGTTTGTGGATAACTGCAATGTGATTTTAAAGTAGGTGAAATTGTTTAATTTATGCGCTGTGTTGCATTTATTTATTTATTTCTGTAGCTCAATCAGGATTGCTTTGTGGCGATGCAGGGCAATCATGGACAAATGTGGGGATTCTGATGACTGTGTCTCAACTTCTGAAGCTGCTGAACAAGCAGCTAAACTTGCTGAAGAGAATATTAAAAACCTTCCTGTCCCTGGTGAAGTAGAATTCATAAATGGTGGTCCTCCCTGTCAGGTACATTATATTGCTATAAGCACTGGTAAGCAGATTGTTGTTCAAAATGTTAACCCATTATTTACCTATGTATACCCTTTTTCTGTTACCAGGGCTTTTCTGGCATGAACAGATTCAACCAAAGCCCATGGAGTAAAGTTCAGTGTGAGATGATTTTAGCATTCCTCTCTTTTGCGGAGTATTTTCGTCCCAGATTCTTTCTTTTAGAAAATGTCAGGAATTTTGTTTCGTTCAACAAAGGGCAGACCTTCCGACTGGCAGTTGCATCTCTTCTGGAAATGGGATACCAGGTGCTAATTCTTGCCATTGTCTACTTAAACTACCTAGTTAGCACTTCTTTGAATCTGTATATTGAGAAGTTGTTTACCTGTTGTTTAGGTTCGTTTTGGAATCTTTGAAGCAGGGACTTTTGGTGTTGCTCAGTCCAGGAAAAGGGCATTCATTTGGGCTGCTGCTCCTGGAGAGATTCTTCCTGATTGGCCAGAACCGATGCACGTGTTTGCTAGCCCTGAACTGAAAATAACACTGCCTGATGGCAAATACTATGCAGCTGCCAAAAGCACTGCTGGTGGGGCGCCTTTCCGTGCAATAACTGTTAGAGATACAATTGGGGATTTGCCGAAAGTGGAAAATGGTGCGAGTAAACTCATACTTGAGGTAATATTCCAAGGCCATTCAGTTTTTCTTTTGTTTCTGCTCTGGATTCCCATATTTAGTGATTTCCTCTCTTCTTAATGCAGTATGGAGGTGAGCCTACCTCTTGGTTTCAGAAGAAGATAAGAGGTAGCACTATTGCATTGAACGATCACATATCTAAGGAGATGAATGAATTAAATCTCATAAGATGCAAACACATTCCCAAACGACCTGGTTGTGACTGGCATGACCTGCCAGATGAGAAGGTAAATGAGACTGTCCTACTCTGTAGCTGCATTCACTGTTTCTGTTGATCTATAGTTTATCCTTTTTGGTGTTTGTGAGATGTTAATTCCCAGAACATACATGTGCAGGTGAAGCTATCTTCTGGGCAAATGGTGGACCTGATACCTTGGTGCTTGCCTAACACAGCTAAAAGGCACAATCAGTGGAAGGGACTGTATGGGAGGTTAGATTGGGAGGGCAATTTCCCCACCTCTGTGACTGATCCTCAGCCGATGGGCAAGGTTGGCATGTGCTTCCACCCTGACCAGGACAGGATTATCACGGTCCGTGAATGTGCGCGATCTCAGGTAAGCTTAAGCTGCTCTACGTCCATCCCCATCTAATAACAAGCCTCAAATGTGTTAAAGATTGTTGCAAGGGCTGGTCGATATTCTGATTTGAACCTATCAACATCTGCAGGGCTTTCCTGACAGCTACCAGTTTTCGGGCACCATTCAGAGCAAGCACAGGCAGATTGGCAACGCTGTGCCACCCCCTCTTGCCTTTGCGCTTGGGAGGAAGCTGAAGGAAGCTGTCGATGCGAAGCGCCAGCAGGCCTGACAGCGTCCGTAGAACTCCCAAGGGACAGAAGCACCAGCATTCAAGTTTCTCCTCTATTGTGCGTGGCTGGCATGAACTGTCCCGAACCAGCATTCAAGCCACATACTGATGTGACGATGTGAACTATCATGCATGAACTTTCCTAGTCGATTGTGATTTAATTGGTCTCCTTGTATATTCTTAGATTATTGTTGATTGGCGCCCAAATTCAGAGTTGTGATTGTATCCAAACATTGCACGAGCGTACATCTGCTAGCGGTTGCTGTGGTTGCTGCATGTGCTGTGACATGTTCTGGAGCTAAGATATAAGAGCATCTTCAACAGCCTTTGTATATTTGCACTCACTTGCTATTTTACAAATCTTGGTCAAAAAACCTTCTTCAACAGCCTTTGTATAAGTGGTCTCTCACCATTTTTTTTTACAAAGCTTGCTATATTTGCACCCACATTTGCATATTTGCCAAGCCAAAGGTCAGGTGGGTTTGTGTACTAGTGTGTGTGCTGCGCGTGTGCTGTGTGTGTGTGCGTGTGTGTACGTGTACGTGTTTTTTTGTGTACGTGTACGCGTGTGTGCTGCATGTGTGCGTGCGTGTGTACGTCTGGGTGTGTGCTGCATGTGTACGTGCGTGTGTGTGTGTGTGCTGCATGTGTGTACAGTGTACGTGTGTGTGTGCTGCGTGTGTGTAAGTGTACGCGTGTGTGCATGTGCACGTGTACGCGAGTTGTGCTAGTATACATATACGTATGCTAGTGTGCAATGTATCTATGACAAACTGTCTCCACATGTCATTGTGTGTTTTATGCAAATATAGCAATCCAATATACAAAGGCTACCAAAGCAAAAAACATGTTGGCTTTGTAAACCTTCTCTCTCCTCTTGCTATAACAAGTTTTTAGCAATCCAATATACAAAGGCTATTGGAGATGCTCTAACAACGTTTCCTCGTAGTGGATGTTTGGGGATTGAAGTCTTTTGTGATTCTGATTTGCCTGAACAACTCACATATTGGACGCCACATATAAGAGTTGCCTGAACTCAACATCACCGAAGGAATTTCACCGTCGCCCCCTGTGTCACCTTGAGTCAAACTCACAGTTGTCTTACCCTTTTCCCGGATAGTCTCTGACATGTCCCACAGCTATAGCACTCCGCCTCCTTCTGTACTTGTCATCCGTACTTTTCCATGTGCACTGAACACCACAGAATATACGGCCATGTACTCTCTCAGTTTTCGATAATTTCAGACTCTCCATGGTCAACTCCTGTCCATCTTCCGGCACCGATAGACCTAGTCACCAACTTGAACCCGGTACTCGTCAACACTGCTTCAGCATCCCCTGCACACTTTGTCTGACCACATGTTTGACCACCAGTGCCTTGGCCTGTCGCTGTGTCCCATGCTTACCGCACGCCTCGCCGCTATCACCGCGTCGAGCCTCTGCTGTCCTGGTCAAGTCTCCCGGGTAGCTAGCCCACACTGCCTCAACCCCCACTGCAGAGAACCATCGATCATCACCGACCGATGCCGAGTATCACGTCTCCATCAGACCAGTAGTACCCAGTCCGATCCACGTGTCTCTCGCTATCCCGCTGAAATAGGCTTCGACTCTCCGAATTCTTACGCTGTAGCCCCTCCATCAGCACAGAGTGAAGTCTTCCGCTAGACTCCAGCTCCACCTTCAACATGACTCCATGTAGCCGCACCTTGCTACCCCACGCCTTGTCGACTTTAAGCTCTCTCTTGTGTGCACCATCTTGAATCAACACCGCGCCATAGTATGTTGAAGCCGCACAACCCTCAGGCCTGCACCACGTGTTTCCACGCCCTAGAAGTCGGTCACCATCAGCATCACGCTCCTATGTCGTCGTCGCTGAAATCACCACCGTCTTCTGCCTTGACCAACATCAACGTCAGTCCATCAGACAATCCAGTCCGACCCAGCCGAAATAATCCGACCGCAACCATGCTCCACCCTGCGTCTTGTCCGCCCGCACATCTCAGTGCATTGCTTGACACCCTGTGTATGTATGATCCTGCCACGACGCGCTCCAGACTCCTCAAAGCCTTATACGCACACCGCCAACCTGCCAACCTCCTGGTAAAATCCTGTGCGCAATTTGCAACACATCCAAAAAAGAAAACTGGATTTCCTGGTGGTTCAGGCGTAAGCGGTATGGTAACCGATCGTTGGTTGGTGGCCCTGTTCACGGGCTCAAAGCCAGCGCTGGAGGAAGCCCATGCGGCTGGTGCGCCGGTGTCCAGTCAGCGCTGCAACGGACCCACGGGCTGGACACGCAAGGCCCATCTAGGGCGTTAGAGGTCATAAAACTGGATTCGCTGCTGCATGTGTTCGGGCAAGCCAAGCCGTAGGCTGGTGGCTTTTTTTTTTGCTGGTGGTGGTGGCCAACGGGCCGGAAGAATGTGCGAGTACGTATGAGATTTGTTACAGACAAAAAGGACAACCTGGACAAAGGTATGTACGTGGCTTTGAGATGCAACATGATTAAAGAAAAAGAGTGTTGGGAGTTATGGAGATATGCTTGGTATAACCATGGAGACTACCAGGAAATCCAGTTTTATGACCTCTAATGCCCTAGATGGGCCTTGCGTGTCCAGCCCGTGGGTCCGTTGTAGCGCTGACCGGACACCGACGCACCAGCCGCATGGGCTTCCTCCAGCGCTGGCTTTGGGCCCGTGAACAGGGCCACCAACCAACGATCGGTTTCCATACCGCTTACGCCTGAACCACCAAGTCCTGTGTTGCTGTTACGCCAGCGCCGCCGCTTGCCCGATTCGATCTGTCTCACGCTTCTGCACGTTCCACCGTCGCCGCTTGCACCAACTCGCCAATTCCCGAACGCTTCTACCGATTGCTTCCAGGACACGACTATGCAATCCAGCCGAACCATGTCGCCAAGTCGCCGATTCTCGATCGCTTCCCGAAGATTAACGAAGCCCACAAATCTGCTTTCCAATCTGTCACGCACGGTCTTCCGTTGCCGAACATCGCGTCCTCCGTGATAGATTAGCAGAACGAAACCATCGCTATTCTCTTCGACCTACATCGAGACAGCCCTTCGTTTCACGATTTTCTTAACGATTCCTCCTCGCCTTCCTCTGGATCAACTCCACCGCCTCCTCGAACCTTGCTCTGATACCACTTGTTAGAATAAATCAGAGGCCACCATCGATCATCCGAAGACCAAGCAATCACATAAGCACGACACCGAGATTTGTTAACAAGGTTCACCATTATGGCTACATCCCTGGGCCCTGTCTACGAATGCTCCTCCCCATGACACCGCTACAATACCGCACTCCTGCCACTCGGGCGCCGGCACACGCCGCCGGCTCCCCCGCGTGCCTGTGCTATTATGTTGGCATAGGTTACATCGTGTGTCCACCCCCTCATTATATAAGAGAGGTCTAGGATACAAGTGTCCTACTTGGACACGATCGACTTCATATCCCGTCTACACACCGTACGACTCCAAGTCCAACTGTAACCTACCTTGTACAAATAATATTCGACACAATTCTAACAGCATGGACATATAGTGATTCAAAAAAAGCCGACACCAATGTTCCCTATGTGAAGGAGATAGACCCTGACTATGAATCTTTTATGTGATAAAGATAGAAGATTCATAGTAAGAGTCCATATCCTTAACAAAGGATGCAATGATGTCAGAAGCTTATCCTGTCTGGACGACCCGGATATTTAAGCTGGTCGACTAGCTCATCAGTCGCCAAGGTGGGACTAATACGGGTGTGAAAATGTTAAGTAGCAATTTTCGGTGCCCAGCTGTGACGCCCCCGATTCAATCGTACACGCAAACGTGTACGATCAAGATCAAGGACTCACGGGAAGATATCACAACACAACTCTAAACACAAATTAAAGTCATACAAGCTTCATATTACAAGCCAGGGGCCTCGAGGGCTCGAATACATAAGCTCGATCATAAACGAGTCAGCGGAAGCAACAATATTTGAGTACAAACATAAGTTAAACAAGGTGCCATAAGATGGCTAGCACAAACAGGGATACAGATCGAAGAGGTGCATACCTCCTGCCTGGGATCCTCCTAAACTACTCCTGGTCGTCGGCGGCCTGCACGTAGTAGTAGGCACCCTCGGGGTAGTAGGAGTCGTCGACGGTGGCGTCTGGCTCCTGACACTACTAGGGAAAACCTTATACACAGAAGCATATCAGTAGCGCGGGATGAAAGGAGGCGCTACTGCTCATTAGCAGCAGCGCGTGTGCACAAAGAGCGCTACTGCTATGTGCATATCAGTAGCGCGGCGAGAATAAAACGCGCTACCACTATACATGCCACACCGTTGACAACAGGCTAGTTATAGTAGTAGCGCCCCCGTGGTAACCGCACTACTGCTAACTAGATAGTAGTAGCGCCTGTCCGTGGCCCGCGCTACTGCTAATCCGGCCTTATCCTCCCGCGCGCCCGCCCGTTTCCTCACTCTCCTGTCTCACTATCACACCGTCGTGGCCGTCCTCCTCCTGCCATCGCCGCCGTCGCTGCATTGCCGCTGGCGTCGCCGCATTGCTGCCGGCGTCGCCGCCATCCTCCGGCCTCGGTAAGCCTCCCCCTTCTCCTCTTCCTCCTTCCTCCTCTAGCTGCCCCTCCTTCCTCCTCCGACCCACTCCTCCCTCCTCTAGCTGCCTCTCCTCCTCCCCTCATCCCTCCCCCTGCTCCTCCCTCCTCTAGCCGCCCTCCTCCTCCATCAACAGCCCCTCCTCCCTCCCCCCCTCCCTCCACAGCCCCTCCTCCTCCAACTCCTCCATCACAAAACCCTCCTCCCTCCATAGATTTAGTTGATAGTATAGATAGGTAGAATGTAGGTTTGAATAGTATGATAGGTAGAATTTGTTAGAATGTAGGTTTTTGATAGTATAGATAGGTAGAATTTTAGTTGATGTGTAACACTTTTGATTGTGATGTAGGTTTTTTGAATAGTATAGATAGGTAGAATTTTGTTGTAGAAGGTAGATATAAATTTTTAGTAATACAACATTTTAGTTAAAAAAATTATAATATAAATTTTTAGGTATAAAACTTTTTGAATTATAGAAATGTATTGGAATGCTATATGACAAATTTTTAGGTATCAAATTTAGTAATAGGAATTTCAGCAATCAAACTCAAGTTATATTGTGAAATTAGGGCATTTTTCTATGGTTCAAGAAGTAGACAGTAAGTTATATTCAAATTGGATATTTACTTGATAGCTTATAGGGTTTCACTAAGCCTAAAATGAGGATAATAATGTTTTTGTTTATATTTTTTTTTGCAGTAATCAAGGAGCCCTGCATCATCCTCACCATCGTCTCTGTAGCTTCTTCTTCATTCCAAGGTGCTAGATGTTTTCATAGATGTAGTAGAGTAGTAGATGAGTAGCTGTGACAATTTCCATGGAATAGAAAATTTTCAATGTAGGTCTTTCAAATATGATGGAGATTTAGACATGTGATATGTAGTGTTGTGTAGTACTAGTGCTTGCCCAAGTGGCCTATGTTTGCAGGGAACACCTCACAGTGGCCTATGTTTTGCCGGAGTGTTGATTAATTTCCATTCCGGCAAATTTTAGGCGCTCGATATATGTCCTTTTTAGCAAAGGTCATGCCGGATTTTCCGTGAATTTTGGCATGACTTGTGCTAGAATATGTAGGAAATATCAAGTGGCCTGGATTTTGTAGAAAGATAATTAAACGACATTTCGGGTTGACTTTAAGTCTATCGGGACTCCACCATATATATGAGAGAAGAAGAATGCCGACTGTTGTCGTGGGGGTCGTTCTTCCTCTTCTTTCTTGTGATAGACCTTTTGGTAATGCACGGGAAGGAAGAGAAGAACGACCATCACCGACGGTCGCCAATTTCAGAGAGGAATCAGTGAGGGAGAGTCTCCACCATATATGAGAGGACGAAAAATCCCGACTGTTGTCGTGTGGGTAGCTTCTTCTTCATTCCAAGGTGCTAGACATTTTGGTGTAATGCACTTTGGAGTGACAGGAGTAGCTACCATCACCGACGGTCGAATATATACACCACGTGAGCTAAGAGTTTTCAAGAAAATACTCGACAGACCGATAGTCAACCCGTGATGAATAATAATGATCTAATTTAGTTTTTGTAGTACATATATTTAATTTTAGAAGTTTAATCTTTGAATTATGAACATAGGAAATGTCGTCCGACGACGATAGGCTCTCGGAGTGCGACTGGTGCGGCGACGACCGGGGTCTGTGCGACAGGCCTCACCTGGTAGAAGGTCGGCACTTCAGTATTAAGCTCCAGGAGACCTTCGATGTTGAAACGGTACGCAACGACGACAAGTGTTTTTTCGTAATTAAGCATGACTTCTGCTTCTTCAACGTGTAATTTTCGTCTTTTACAATTTGACTAGCTTATCCCATGCCATGCAAGACGCTATGTCTTGGAGAAGCTGGATTTTAAAGATCATGAAAATATGGAGACCAAGATAGTTCACCTAAGGACCCATCATGGTTATGATTTTGCTGTAAATCTATACAATTCTGAGAGCGTATCCCATTTTGGTTGCCCGAATTGGGAAGCACTTTGCAAGACGTATGATTTTCATGAGGGTATGCTTGTCACATTGGATCTTGGTGATCTTGACATCGACGAAGACAATATGGACATTTGGGTCCTTGTTGATACGCTTCCAATTCTACCGCTATGTGAGTTTCTCAAACATATTTATTAAGTAATTTATATTGTTTATTTAAAAATAGTTGACAACTTATTTCCATTGATAGCTTATTTTCATTCTTCAAAGAATGTACGGAAGATGGTAGACAGAACCTACTACACCGATGGCGCAGAATTAACTTATCAGGAGAAAGATCATCTTATCTCATTTATTATTGATGTTGAGAATTACAATATCAATTATCAAACTCCTGCACATTATGATCAATACGTGCCACTAGTGCACGTGTTGAACTACGGTAACATCTATGGAGATGGCATGGTAAGATTTTTTACCATTACGACATCCGTGCATCTTTTGCATAAATTCTTCTAAAGCTAAACTACATTGCTAACTACGACGTTATTACTATGTTTTTCAACAGAAAACCCCGAAGGATTGTGTGCCTCATCTGATGTTCCGAAAGGTCACCTTGATGTTATTAGCTTACGGCCAGGTCATCCTAGACTTCACTGCTGTTCATACCGGATTTCTAAAATTGATGAAGACATGACAATCAAAGCATGAAAAAAATGTATGGACAATCGTAGGGAGCTACTTGGAACCAACATTGTGCGAAGCGCAAGAATTGGAGACAGGATAGTCTCCATTCTCCATAAGAGAGTCAGGGCCTATCTTGTTTTATGCCATTTTACCTTAGAGAGGGTAGTAGGTCCTATGAGAGAGGAGTAGGTCCTAGGTACAATGTGTTATTATGTGCTACAATGTGTTAGAGTTGATGATGATGAGGAGGATGAGTTGTGATTATGACTAGTGACCAAGTTGTTATATGATGTCTCATGGACGAAAATGATGATCATGAGGAGTTGTTATATGACAATGATGTATTATGATGATAAGTTGTTAATGATATGATGATGAGTTATTATATCATTGGGTGAAAGAACCGCGGATTAGTTTCAAGTGGATGGATCCATGACTTAGGATCCATCCACTTGAAACTAATCCACGGTTCTTTCACCCAGTGATTTAATAACTCATTATGATGTAAAAACAATCTCTAAACTGCTACTATATGAAAACTTGTATAATGGTGTATGAATACGACATAAAATAAAAAAGAAATAGAATACGGAATAATAGTAGTAGCACGGGCAGAGAGGCGCGCTACTAGTAATTACCAGTAGCGCTTTCTGCAAGAAGCGCTACTACTAAGTAGCTATAGCAGTAGCGCGGGTAAACCAACGCTACTGCTAACCTTTAGCTGTAGCGCCGTAGCAGTAGCGTGGTCCCCCGCGCTACTGCTAGGCCAAAAACCAGCGCTACTGCTAGGCTTTTTCCTAGTAGTGTGGGCTCCAACATCTGGTTGCGACATCCGAGAAGAATGGAAAAGGGGGAAAAGAGGGAGCAAAGCAACCGTGAGTACTCATCCAAAGTACTCGCAAGCAAGGATCTACACTACATATGCATCCGTATCAATGAAATGGGTAGTATCTGTGGACTGAACTGCAGAATGCCAGAATAAGAGGGGGAGAAGCTAGGCCTATCGAAGACTACGCTTCTGGCAGCCTCCATCTTGAAGCATGTAGAAGAGAGTAGCAAGTATAGTATCAAGTGTCAACGTATAGCATAATCCTACCCGACGATCCTCTCCTCGACACCCTGCGAGAGAGCGATCACCGGGTTGTATCTGGCACTTGAAAGGGTGTGTTTTATTAAATATCCGGTTCTAGTTGTCATGAGGTCGGAATACAACTCCAAGCGTCCTGTTACCATGGACACGGCTATCCGAATAGATAAACCTTCCCTGCAGGGGTGCACCACATTACCTGACACGCTCGATCCCTCTGGCCGGGCACACTTTCCTAGGTCATGTCCGGCCTAGGAAGATCAACACGTCGCAGCCCTACCTAGGCCCAACAGAGAGGTCAGCACGCCGGTCTAAATCCTAAGCGTAGGGGTCTTGGGCCCATCGCCCTTTGCACTCCTACACATTGCGAGGGTGGCCGGTGAGCAGACCTGGCAACCACCATTACAAAGGCGGTTGCTTTACGCGGTCCAATCCGGCACGCGCCGCTCAGTCGCCGACGTCTGGAAAGCTTCGGCTGATACTACGACGCCTGTTGCCCATATCTTGTCCCACGTGGCGGTTAATGCGTATAGGTCATTACCAAATCAGATCAAATACCCTATCTCTTTAAGTGCGTTATTTGAAGTATCCGCGGACGCCGACCAGGGACCAGGCCTACCTCTCTCCTGGGTGGTCTCAACCTGCCCTGTTGCTCCGCCACAAAGTAACATTCGGGGGTCGTCGGGAACCCAGGCCCACCACTACCTGGGTGGAACCACCTGCCCCTTCAGCTCCCACATCCAAACAGTAACATAAGTGATGTAGTAGTATATAGTATATACCCGTGATCACCTCCCTAAGTGATCACGGCTCGATAGTATAGCATGGCAGACGAACAAGTATGTAGGGCCACTGATGTAAATTTAGCATCCTATACTAAGCATTTAGGATAGCAGGTAAGGTATCAACAACAGTAGCAACAAGGACAACTATGCAGCAGTATAGGATCAAACCGATGAAACAGTAACACTACTCTAATGCAAGCAGTAGAGGGAAAGAGTAGGCAATATCGGGATGATCAAGGGGGGTTTGCTTGCCTGGAAGCTCTACTGAGAAGGAGAGGTCGTCAACACCGTAGTCGATCGGGATAGCAGCGGCGTCAGTCTCGAAGTCTACCGGAGAGAAAAAGGGAAAGAAATAATGAATACAATGCAAACAGATGCATGACGTGACAATAAGCGGTGCTAGGTAAGCCCTACCGCGGTACTAGGTGCTACCGACGAAGGGGGAAAACATCCGGGAAAGTATTCCCGGAGTTTGGCATTTTCGGACAGATGAAACGGAGGGGGACGGTTGCATGTTCACTATGCTAGGGACTTGTGGCAGACGAACGGAGAGCGTATTCGGATTCGTCTCGTTTTTCTGAGCAACTTTATCCGAGATATGGTTTATTTAGTATTTTCATCCGAGATACAATTTATTTTATATGAATTTCCAAAGTTTTGAACATTTTTTGGATTTATTAATATTTCAAAATAAAAACAGAGCATACTTTTGACACCTAGTGCTACCCTAGCCCGTGTGTATGACAGTGGGGCCAGTGGGGTTGGGTTGACCCAGTCAAGGGTTGACTGATCAACATATGAACAGTGTAACTGGGTCCCGCGTGTCATTGCCTTTAGCTTAATTAAGTGGTACTCCCTTCGTCTGAAAAAACTTGTCGGTGCCAGATTAATTCATCTGAGAGACAAGCTTTTCCGGACAGAGGGAGTAATTAACAGGGGTGATCCCACCTGTCATTTGCTCAGTCTAATATTAGCACTAAATTAACACTGATTAATCCTAGACCCAGATCTAAACAAGGGCCGACCTTCATTGGGAGAAGCAACAAGCAGCGGGGGCAGTAGCTAAGCAGCAGGCAACAACAACTAAGAATCGCAGCGGCGACACGATTGGAAGCAGCAGTGGCAGCGGCTAAAACATCAGCAGGCAAAGCAGCGCATGGGGGCGGGCAGCAGTGGCCAACACTGGCCGCGACCAAGCAGCAGCGGCTGCACCCGGGGCTGGCCGGCGCGGTCGAAGAGCTGGGGGCCGGGGCGCTGGGGGTGAGCAGCGAGGAGCGGGCGGGCGACTGCCGCGATAGAAAAGCGGCGAGGCAAGTGGCAGCAGGCAGGGGCCGGCCACAGCGACAACAACAGCGCTGTTGCAGAAGCAACAAAAGGGGAGGCCGGGCGGCGGGGCCTGTGGTGCGGGTGGCCGCGGCAGGAGCGGGAGGCGGCGACGCAGGTGGGCGGCAGCGCGTGAAGGCGAGCGGCGGAAGCGACCCACAGCAGCGGGACGAGCGCGGCTGCGGGCGCGCTAGGGTGGCGCTGTCTACGGCGACGGCGAGTCAGCGCGCGGGCGCGACGCGAGAGGCCGCAACGGAGCTTGGGCGCGGTCGCGGGATGACGGGGACGGGGACAGAGGAGGAGAGGCTGGGGGCCTCATCGACGTTGTAGTCGAATGGGGGTCGGCGAGGCGCGAAGGAGTCCGTCGAGGGGGAAGACGGGGACGACGGCGAAGACGGGCGGCGGCGACGGTGAGGCGAGGAGGTGACTCCGACGAGGATGAACGGCGTCGGCGTCGGGCGCCCGGGGCGCGGGCTGGCGTCGGGCTCGAGGAGAGAAAGGGGATCGGGGGGGGGGGGGGGGGGGGGGGGGGGGGGGGGGGGGGGGGGGGCAAAGGTTAGGGTTTGGGGGTGGCCGTGGTTAAGTAGGCCGCGGGCGGCGGCGGATGGGAGCTGGGCCGGATGGCCCAGTTGGCCTGGGGTGTTCCTCCCCTTTTACCCTATTTTTTGTATCTTGTTTTCCTTTTAGCTTTTGTTTTCTTTTTCTTTTTTTCTTTTATTTTAGTTTCTCTTTTATTTTAGTTTTATAAATTATAAAAGTAGTCCCTAATTTATTCTAAATAAATATACTACTGCCACATAAGTTTGGGCAACTAAATAAAATAGTTTAATATTTTATTAATTGTAAAAGGCATTTAATTAATTGTTTTGCTACTGTTTTATTTATTTTAGGACATTCAAACACTTTTAAAAATGCTGGTTTCTCCACCATTATTACTTATGCATTTATTTGTCACATTTAGCACATTTTAGTTTTATTGTTTGAAAACTTTTGCTGTTTGCCTTTACTTTGAATTTGATTCCGAATCGGTTTTGAACTAACGCGAGATTAACAACAGTAACCGAGGTGACGTGGCATCATCAGCAGAGGTTCACTGTAGCTTAATTATCCGGGCGTTACAATTCTCCTACACTACAAGAAATCTCGTCCCGAGATTTAGGAGGTAGAAGGAAACAGTGCGGGGTATTCATCACGCAGGCAATCCTCGCGTTCCCAAGTGGCTGCGTCTTCAGAGTGATGCGACCATTGGACCTTGAGGAACTTGATCGCCCTCTGACATGTGCGGCGTTCCGCTTGGTCGAGAATGCGGACTGGATGCTCTTTATAAGAGAGGTCCTATTGCAATTCGAGCACTTCATGATCCACTGCTCGGATTGGGTCCTTGAAGCAGCGGCGGAGCTGTGACACGTGGAACACATCGTAAACCTGAGAAAGGTTCGGCGGAAGCTCCAGTTGATATGCCACTTTCCCACGTCTCTCGAGAATAGTGAAAGGACCAATATAGCGAGGAGCTAGCTTGCCCTTGATACCGAAGCGGTGAGCACCCTTCATTGGTGTGACTCGAAGATAAGCCTTTTTGCCAGGTTGATAGACCATGTCTTTATGATGACGGTCATACTGACTCTTCTGACGTGACTGAGCAGTCTTCAGATTCTCGCGGATAACATGGACTTGTTCTTCGGCGTGTTGGATAATATCCGGACCAAAGAGTGAATGTTCCCCAGTTTCTGACCAGTTCAGAGGGGTTCGACACTTTCGTCCATATAACACTTCGAAGGGGGCCATCTTCAGACTAGCTTGATAGCTATTGTTATAAGAGAACTCAGCATACGGGAGAGATTCCTCCCATTTCTTTCCGAAGGAAATAACACAAGCTCGAAGCATGTCTTCAAGAACTTGGTTGATGCGTTCAACTTGTCCTTGCGACTGAGGATGAAAATCAGTGCTGAAAGACAGATGAGTCCCCATAGCTTCTTGGAAACTTGCCCAGAATCTTGAAGTGAATAAGCTGCCACAGTCTGAACTGATTACCAGTGGACTACCATGAAGTGAAACAATTCTAGACATGTAGAGGGTTGCCAGCTGACTAGCAATGATAGTTTCTTTAACGGCCAGAAAATGTGTAACTTTAGAAATCCGATCAATGACGACAAGAATAACATCATTACCTTTCTACTATTTGGGAAATCCAGTGACGAAGTCCATTTCAACATGGTCCCATTTCCATTCAGGAATAGAGATAGGTTGCAGAGTTCCAGCAGGCCTTTGATGTTCTGCTTTGATACGACGGCAAAGGTCACACTCAGCAACATAGCGAGCAATGTCTTGCTTCTTGTTTGACCACCAGAATCTCTGACGAATGTCTTGGTACATCTTGGTGCTACCCGGATGAATAGACAGAGGCGTATCATGAGCTTCTTTCATAACCTTCTGAGTCATATCCAGGTTTTTCCTCTTACTCGGAACCACTAGGCGACCCTTGAAGAACAAAGTGCCAGCGTCATCAACAGTGAAGAATGAGGGCCTTCCTTCTACGAGATAGCCTTTAATCCTCTCGACTTCATCGTCAGCCTTCCGAAGCCATTTGATAGAGGACACGAGATCTAGTACGACAGCCAGTGTATTGAGGGAACCCTGGGAAACAACACGGAGGTTCATCTTGCGGAACTCTCGAGGAGGGGGAGCGAGTGCACCAGGAGGAACAATATGGAGGTTCAGCTTCCTGAATTCTTCAACAAGCAAGGGCTGAACCTTGCAAACCTGGAGGTGGTTGCAGTAAGACTTGCAGCTCAAGGCATCAGCCATTACATTAGCCTTGTCCGGTGTATAGGAAATACCCAAGTCAAAATCTGCTACAGTCTCCATCCATATCTGCTGACGGAGGTTCAGGTCTGGCTGAGTAAACAAATACTTCAGACTTTGGTGGTCGGTGAAGATCTCACAACGATTACCGAGAAGGTAATATCGCCACTGTTTCAGTGCATGTATGACAACAGCAAGCTCGAGGTCATGAACCGGGTAGTTCTCTTCGTGAGGGCGCAATTAATGAGAGGCATAAGCAATCACTCTGCGCTCTTGCATTAGGACACCGCCTAATCCTTGATGTGAAGCGTCACAGTAAATGACGAAGTCCTTCTTAGTATCTGGAGGAGCAAGCACTAGGGCAGAAGTCAGCTTGTCTTTGAGTGCCTGGAAACTTTCCTGACACTTTTCTGTCCATTGGAACTTGATGCCTTTGTGAAGAAGGTTAGTCAGGGGCTTGGTGATCTTGGAGAAGTTCTTGACGAATCGACGACAATAGCTGGCGAGTCAGAGAAAACTTCTGACTTGCTTGACATTCTTCGGAGGAGTCCAATCGAGAATAACCTGAACTCGGTCGGGATTGACGGTGATACCATCCTTGGAGATGACATGCCCAAGATATGCCAGAATTCACACTTGGAATACTTAACATAGAGTTGATGCTCTCGAAGCTTTTCCAAAACAAGATGAAGATGTTCAACATGCTCTTCTTCGTTCTTGGAATATACAAGGATGTCATCCAGGTAAACCACGATGAACTTGTCGAGGTATTCCATGAATATATAGTTCATCAGACAAGAGAAGGTGGCTGGAGCATTGGTTAAGCCAAAAGACATGACGGTGTACTCGTAGGAACCATATCGAGTAACGAAGGCGGTCTTTCAGATATCCTCTTCACGAACACGGATCTGGTGGTAACCCAACCTCAAGTCAAGTTTAAAGAACACCAATGAACCAACCAGTTGATCATACAGATCATTGATCCGAGGAAGGGGATATTTGTTTTGAATGGTAGCTTGGTTGATAGGACGGTAGTCTTGGACCAATCGATTCATTCCATCCTTCTTCTTGACAAAGAGAGAAGGTGCTCCCCAAGCAGAGGAGCTTGGAAAAATGAAACCACTGGGAAGAGATTTGTCGATTTCCTCCTTAAGCTCAAGGAGTTCATGTGGCGGCATCTTGTAGGGTCGTTTGGCAATAGGAGTGGTGCCTGGTTTCAAGTCGATGACAAGCTCGATAGCTCTAGCAGGGGGAATCCCTGGAAGTTCTTTAGGAAAGATGTCTTGGAATTCATGAACAACTGGAATCTTTTCAATGCCCTCGAGTGGTGCTGCGTTCAACGCATTCAAGGCATAAAGTCTTGGCTCAGCATTCTGAACCAGACGAGCGTTGTAGTTTATTATTTCATCAGATGGGTGTAGCAGATGGACGGTCTTAGTGGCGCAAACTATAGAAGTAGTATGCGCTTTCAACCAATCCATTCCCAGAGTGAGATCAATGCTACAGGACTTCAGTACGATGGGTGAGACAAGGAATTCTAGTCCTTCGATTTCAACGGGGACGTTGTTGCAAATCATGGAGGTTCGACATTGGCCCGCAGGCGTGTGTACTAATAGAGAAGCGTTCATGTCTTCACTTTCAATGCCATGCATGAATGCAAAATCTTCTGACATGAATGAATGCGATGCTCCTGTATCAAATAAAACGAATGCTGGTACTAAATTTACGAGGAGTGTACCCACCATAGTAGCATGCTGGTCTTGAGCTTCATTGATATCAATGTGGTTGGCATGAGCACGACCATAACGCCTGGCATTGTTCTTGCGGGGTTGATTGTTTCCACGGCCAGCTGTAGGAAGTGCCAGTTGATTCTAGTTCTGATAGCAGTTCCTGGCAAGGTGACTTGGTTGACCACACTTGTAGCACAAACCATCATTGGGAGTGGGGGCAGGAGCTCGGGGTGGTGCAGCTGGAAGTCTTGGCTGCCTGGGTGGTGGAGGAGGCAGACGCGGTGCAGCATAGGACTATCTTGGAGCAGATGCAGTTGGACGATACATACTGTTGGGGATCCAGATGCGGTGCTTCTGCGAGGGCGGGCCCGAAGATGAGCCCGTGTCACGGTTGCGCCTGGTTGAGCCCTGGTGTTCCTGCAGACCAATTTTGACCTGGATGGCCTTGTTCACCAAGGCGGCGAAGTCAGCAAAGTCATGCATGAGAATTGCGAGCTTGATGTCAGCTTGAAGGCCATCACGGAACTTCTCCTGTCTGCGAGCATCAGTTGCAATGTCTTCTTCAGCATAGCGGGACAAGTCCAGAAACTCCCGCTGATAAACATCTACAGTCTTGTTGCCTTGGGTTAGGTTGCGGAACTCACGCTTCTTCCTGTCCATGATTCCCTGAGGAATGAAGCGGGCACGGAAAGCAGCTTGGAAATCCGGCCAAGTGATGACCATTCCAGCAGGTAGGGTACGCCTTGATGAGGACATCAATACCATTGTTACACCCACAGCCCCTGCTGCTATACATACGGGACCAATTACTAGAGCTCGCGCATGCCAATTGAATTACCAGGTACTTTCGTTTCTTGGTAACGATTCTAATTGTCATGAGAATATGATGCTGCCTAAATTGGATACATTTGTTTTGCTTACAAATGAAGGGCCTAGCTTGGACAAGAAAGATGAACCTTGGAGCAAGTTCAAGCATGGAGATGATGGCATGCGCAAGGGGAACAAGAATGGAGTTACAAGTGATGATTTCAGGACTTTGAAGCCACCATAATGAATGCATGAAGCCTTGGACGAAATATACAAGATGCCACTTCATAAATTTCGTCCAGAGGCTATTATAGGTGCTGCGTCACCTTATTATTGGGCCAGGCCCATGTAATTTTGAAATACTTGAGTATAGGCTATTTTTAGAGTCCGTATGTGTGGGGAAACAAGAGATAGGGTTGGTTTCAGACCCCTCCTTCAAGGGCCACGAAATCCCCCCCTCTTCCTCCATATATACAGCCCTTAGGGCACCGTTTAGACTTTGGGTTTTGTTTAGATTAAAAGTTCACCATAGCTGCAACTTCGCGTACTTCGTTTGTGTTCAACGACCAGACCAAGACGTCACAGAACCCCACCTTGATCAATAAAGCTTTCATCTTATATTCACAATATCCAGATTGCAAATCTTAGTTTCTTGCTTGTTCTTCGTTTGCTTGCAGGAAATAGACCCTCGTGGTTAGGTTGATCATGCTCCGGCGTGGTCAATAACCTCTCGGAGTTGGTTTAGCGATTGCTAAGGCGCGACGTCCTCGCACGTTCGTAGTCGGATCGTCAAAGTCTACTCCACCAAAAATGATAGCCACCATCTCATCGAAAGACGAGACACCTTTCCCTCTATCAAGTGGTATCAGATTTCCAGGTTGCTCGGTGAGATTTTACAGCTTTTCGTAGTTTAGATCGAGTCTGTTCTTCATACCTACAGTCCACGAAAAACCAAAAAAAATTTAGGGTTAGTCATCATATCCAAACCAGCCTGAGCCATTGCATAATCTTTTCTGTATTTTCTTTGTTGAATTTGCGGTTGCATCGTCGTGTCTAGTTCCTGGTCTTAGCGTCTAGTCTTTTAGAGTTTCGAGTTCTGTTCACGGGTATTCACGCCGCCGCCGCACCATCATCATCCGCTGCCATATACCACCACCACACCAGATTCATCATCCGCTGCCATATACCACCACCACACCAGATACATCGCCGCTGCCATATACCACCATATATCCCCCACCAACCCGAGTTCATATATACCACGCCACCAATCCGAGCCCACATATACCACCGCCTGTCCATAACCAATCCGAGTCCACATATACCAGCGCTGCCATATTTTACCATCATATATCACCACCAATCCGAGTTCTTTTCATATTAGGTTTGTTTTCGAGATCCATCTATTTTCCAATTTGTGTTTCCTTGCCTGAGTAGGTTTCGAAAGAGTCTGGAGACCCCCGGGCAGTTTTTAGGCCAAAATTTCGGCAGTCAAAAATATTTTTTCCCTATCCTGTTTTTAGGTCCCAAGGAACGTTTTGAGACACTCGCCATCATAGTGATTTTTTGTCGCACTTTTTCGTCGTCGCTGCCCTGATTTCCGGAAAAAAATAGTCAAAAAATTTCGTGCCTATCCTGTTATTTTCACTTGGGAAGAGTTTTGAGGCACTCGCCATTATAGTGATTTTTCGCAAAAAAAAAGAGCGCAAAAAAAAAGAGAGCGATTTTTTTCCAGTGTGCTTTTCCCTTGTTTACGTGCATCGCCGTGATTTTGTTAGTGTTCTAGGCTCGCGTCTCTAGTACGGTCTAGCCTAGGACCAGCACAGTACCATCGTTGAGTGTTTATACAATGTTGCATCTCTGAATTGATTATTGCTGACCCTTTTTGCTACCATATCATAAGCCTTCCCAGCTCCACATACATCTGCATCGTGCGTTTGGCACCACCTGGCAATCGCTCTGTCCAAGCTTTGAGAGTTTTGACTACAAAGGTTGCCGATCACCACTTGCTGCTGGGTAAGAACTGGTAAGAATTTGAGATTTGCTTGACGGATTTGTGACACCACACCACCACCACTTTCTAGTAGTCTGTAGGATCATATTCTTGTGTGTTTCTATTGCTGCTAACCATGGCAGGATCACAAGCCGACGAGATTGACTGGGAGAACATGACGAACAAGGATTTGCATGATAAATTTCAGCAAATGATGAGTGGCCAGGTGGGAGATGTGCTAAACAGATTTGAAGAGGCCATGGAGAAGATAGATGGCATGGAGAAGTCATTCGAGACAAAGTTGGATAACAAGTTTAATGAATTGCTCACGCGTCTTCCCCAACCACCACCGGCTGCACCTGTCGCACCTCTGCAACGACAACAACAACGCCCCCTTCCAAATCAGTTCGGACGAGCGAAGCGTGTTCCTCTTGAGGATGGCCAAACTTTTGGTGCTGCTGTACCTACTGTTGATGCTTCTTTGGCTCCTGCTCCTGCTGCTGCTGGTGCCGAGGAGGAGGACAATTACGCGGGCGATTATGAGGATGAGGTTGATCAAAATCAGAACTACGTGCAACCACCAGCACCAGGTCGTCCACATGCAAATAATTGCAATGGTAGGCCTGCACCACCACCTTAGGTACGAGATCATGACCATCTTCCTAAATTAAAATTGAATATTCCACCATTCGAGGGTAGATATGTTCCTGATATATATCTTACTTGGGAGTTAGAAACTGAACAACGTTTTACATGTTTACAATATCCCGAGGAACGACGTGTTGCTGCTGCTGTTTGTGCTTTCACTAGTTTTGCATGTGTTTGGTGGTCTGAACATTGTAGATTATATCCTATTCCAGCTACTTGGGCTGCTTTGAAAACTGCTATGCGTACTCGTTGGGTTCCACCATATTACCAACATGAATTACTTCAAAAATTGCAGTGTTTAAGACAAGGAAAAAATTCTGTAGAAGAATATTATCAGGAATTACAAACTGGCATGATTAGATGTGGTATTGTTGAGGAGAATGAAGCTATGCTTGCACGTTTTATGGGTGGTTTAAATAAAGAGATTCAGACCATTTTAGAGTATAAGGAGTATAACAATATCACTCGTTTATTCCATCTTGCTTGCAAAGCTGAACGTGAAGTGCAGGATCGACAGGCATTGGCGCGGACTAACTTTTCTGCAGGTCGAACTTCATCATGGACACCGCGTGCATCCTCTACTTCCACACGTTCTGCTGCACCGGCACCTCCGTCAGCTGCCACCTCTAGCCGTGATACAAGAAAGCAGGCACAACCACCACTATCTGCGAAGAGCACACCTTCCGGGCCTGCACAGAGCTCTTCTTCATCCATGGCATCAACAGGGCAAACACATGCTATTATTTGTCGTCGTTGCAAGGGTGGAGGTCATTATGCTAGAGAATGCCCATCTAAGCGTGTGATGATTGCTACTGAGGATGGTGGGTACGAGTCCGCTAGTGACTATGATGAGGAGACTTTGGTTCTAATTACACGTGAAGAACATGGTGGAGATGATTCTGAACATGAGACACAATACATGGCTCCTGAAGACGCTGACAGGTATGAATGTTTAGTTGCTCAACGTGTTTTGAGTGTGCAGGTCACACAAGCTGAGCAAAATCAGAGGCATAATTTATTCCACACAAAGGGAGTTGTGAAGGAACGTTCTGTTCGCGTCATCATAGATGGAGGGAGCTGCAACAACTTGGCTAGCATGGAGATGGTGGAGAAGCTATCTCTCACCACAAGACCACATCCACATCCTTACTACATCCAATGGTTCAACAACAGCGGGAAGGTTAAGGTAACACGTATTGTTCGTGTGCATTTTAGTATCGCTACATATGCCGATTATGTTGATTGTGATGTGGTACCCATGCAAGCATGTTCCTTATTACTTGGTAGACCATGGCAATTTGATAAAAATTATGTACACCATGGTAGAAACAATCAGTATACTCTTGTTCATAAGGATAAACATATTACTTTGCTTCCTATGACTCCTGATTCTATTTTGAAAGATGATATTAATCAAGCTAATAAAGCAAAACAGGAGCAAAATTAGAGTGAAAATCAGATTGTGGCAAAAGAATTTGAGCAACAAATGAAGCCTAATAACAAACCATCATCTCATGTTGCTTCTGAAATTAAATTGAAAAGTGGATGTTTACTTGCCACCAAATCTGATATTGATGATCTAGATTTCAACAAATCTGTTTGCTATGCTTTTGTGTGCAAAGAGGCATTATTTTCATTCGAGGACGTGCCTTCCTCTTTGCCTCCTGCTGTCACTAACATTTTGCAGGAGTTCGCTGACGTCTTTCCACAAGACGTGCCATCGGGATTGCCACCTATTCAAGGGATTGAGCATCAGATTGACTTAATTCCCGGTGCTTCACTGCCAAACCGTGCGCCATACCGTACCAATCCAGAGGAGACGAAGGAGATTATGCGTCAAGTACAGGAGCTACTTGACAAAGGTTATATACGCGAATCTCTTAGTCCTTGTGCTGTTCCTATTATACTAGTGCCAAAAAAGGATGGTACGTCGCGTATGTGTGTTGATTGTAGAGGCATTAATAATATAACTATTCGTTATCGTCATCCTATTCCTAGGCTAGATGATATGCTTGATGAATTAAGTGGCTCTACAATATTTTCCAAAGTTGATTTGCGTAGTGGATACCATCGAATTCGTATGAAATTGGGAGATGAATGGAAAACGGCATTTAAAACTAAGTTTGGTTTATATGAGTGGTTAGTCATGCCTTTTGGGTTAACTAATGCACCTAGTACTTTCATGAGATTAATGAACGAAGTTTTACGTGCTTTCATTGGACGATTTGTGGTTGTCTATTTTGATGATATACTGATTTATAGCAAATCTTTGGAAGAACATTTGGAACATTTACGTGCTGTTTTTATTGCTCTATGTGATGCACGTTTGTTTGGTAACCTTGGGAAGTGCACCTTTTGCACCGACCGAGTATCTTTTCTTGGCTATGTTGTTACTCCACAGGGAATTGAAGTTGATAAAGCCAAGATTGAAGCTATTGAGAGTTGGCCGCAGCCCAAAATGGTCACACAAGTGCGGAGTTTCCTTGGCCTCGCTGGTTTCTATAGGCGTTTTGTGAGAGATTTCAGCACCATTGCTGCACCTCTCAACGATCTTACAAAGAAGGATGTGCCTTTTGTTTGGGGTACTGCACAGGAAGAAGCCTTCACGGTGTTGAAAGATAAGTTGACACATGCTCCTTTACTCTAACTTCCAGATTTTAATAAGACTTTTGAGCTTGAATGTGATGCTAGTGGAATTGGATTAGGAGGTGTGTTATTACAAGATGGCAAACCTGTTGCATACTTTTCTGAAAAATTGAGTGGGCCTAGTCTGAATTATTCTACTTATGATAAAGAATTATATGCTCTTGTTCGGACTTTAGAGACATGGCAACATTATTTATGGCCCAAAGAATTTGTTATACATTCTGATCATGAATCTTTGAAACATATTAAAAGTCAAGCTAAACTGAATCGTAGACATGCTAAATGGGTTGAATTCATTGCGACTTTCCCTTATGTCATTAAACACAAGAAGGGTAAAGAAAATGTTATTACTGATGCATTGTCTTGTCGCTATACTATGCTTTCACAACTTGACTTCAAAATATTTGGCTTGGAGACCATCAAAGATCAATATGTGCATGATGCTGATTTTAAAGATGTAATGCAGAATTGTAAAGAAGGAAGAACATGGAACAAGTTTGTCGTTAATGATGGATTTGTGTTCCGTGCTAACAAGCTATGCATTCCAGCTAGCTCCGTTCGTCTTTTGTTGTTGCAGGAGGCGCATGGAGGAGGATTAATGGGACACTTTGGCGTGAAGAAGATGGAGGACGTACTTGCTACACATTTCTTTTAGCCAAAGATGAGACGGGATGTTGAGCGTTTTGTTGCTCGCTGCACTACATGTCAAAAAGCTAAGTCACGACTCAATCCTCATGGTTTATATATGCCTTTGCCTGTACCTAGTGTTCCTTCGGAGGATATATCTATGGACTTTGTTTTAGGTTTACCTCGAACAAAGAAGGGGAGGGATAACATATTTGTTGTCGTGGATAGATTCTTGAAAATGGCACACTTTATACCATGTCATAAAAGCGATGATGCTGTTAATGTTGCTGATTTGTTCTTTCGTGAAATTATTCGCTTGCATGGTGTGCCAAATACTATTGTTTCAGATCGTGATACTAAATTTCTTAGCCACTTTTGGAGATGTTTATGGGCTAAGTTGGGGACTAAACTGCTTTTTAGTACTACTTGTCACCCCCAAACCGATGGACAAACTGAAGTAGTCAATAGAACATTGTCTACTATGCTTAGGGCTGTTTTGAAGAATAACAAGAAAATGTGGGAAGAATGCTTGCCTCATATTGAATTTTCTTATAATCGTTCGCTGCATTCTACTACTAAGATGTGCCCTTTTGAAATTGTGTATGGTTTCCTACCTCGTGCACCTATTGATTTGTTGCCTCTTCCATCTTTGGAGAATGTTAATTTTGATGCTAAGCAACGTGCTGAATTGGTCCTAAAAATGCATGAGTTAACTAAGGAGGACATTGAGCGTATGAATGCTAAATATAAACTTGCTGGAGATAATGGTAGAAAACATGTTGTGTTTGCACCTGGAGATCTTGTTTGGTTACATTTGCGTAAGGATAGATCTCCTGATTTGCGAAAGTCAAAGCTAATGCCGCGTGCTGATGGTCCTTTTAAGGTGTTAGAGAAAATAAATGATAATGCATATAAACTTGAGCTGCCTGCAGATTTTGGGGTTAGTCCCACTTTTAACATTGCAGATTTGAAGCCTTATTTGGGTGAGGAAGATGAGCTTCCGTCGAGGATGACTTCATTTCAAGAAGGGGAGGATGACGAGGACATCAATACCATTGTTACACCCATAGCCCCTGCTGCTATACATACGGGACCAATTACTAGAGCTCACGTACGCCAATTGAATTACCAGGTACTTTCGTTTCTTGGTAACGATTCTAATTGTCATGAGAATATGATGCTGCCTAAATTGGATACATTTGTTTTGCTTACAAATGAAGGGCCTAGCTTGGACAAGAAAGATGAACCTTGGAGCAAGTTCAAGCATGGAGATGATGGCATGCGCAAGGGGAACAAGAACGGAGTTACAAGTGATGATTTCAGGACTTTGAAGCCACCATAATGAGTGCATGAAGCCTTGGATGAAATATACAAGATGCCACTTCATAAATTTCATCCAGAGGCTATTATAGGTGCTGCGTCACCTTATTATTGGGCCAGGCCCATGTAATTTCGAAATACTTGAGTATAGTCTATTTTTAGAGTCTGTATGTGTGGGGAAACAAGAGATAGGGTTGGTTTCAGACCCCTCCTTCAAGGGCCACGGAATCCCCCCTCTTCCTCCATATATACAGCCCTTAGGGCACCGTTTAGACTTTGGGTTTTGTTTAGATTAAAAGTTTGCCATAGCTGCAACTTCGCATACTTCGTTTGTGTTCAACGACCAGACCAAGACGTCACAGAACCCCACCTTGATCAATAAAGCTTTCATCTTATATTCGCAATATCCAGATTGCAAATCTTAGTTTCTTGCTTGTTCTTCGTTTGCTTGCAGGAAATAGACTCTCGTGGTCAGGTTGATCGTGCTCCGGCGTGGTCAATAACCTCTCGGAGTTGGTTTTGCGATTGCTAAGGCGCGACGTCCTCGCACGTTCGTAGTCGGATCGTCAAAGTCTACTCCACCAAAAATGATAGCCACCATCTCATCGAAAGATGGGACACCTTTGCCTCTATCACGCCTGTGGCTGTCCCACCATTGAGCAGCGGGACCGTTGAGGAAGAAGGAGGTGAAGGTGACATAGCTGGCAGAGGCTACATTAGCAGACTCCATCTCGTAGGTGATATCACGAAGCCAGTCATCAGCATCCAGTGGCTGTGTTGAGTTTCGGTAGATAGTTGGGTTGAGGCGCATGAAATCCTATAGAGTTACTGGGGCTGGCTGCTGGTTCATAATGGGGCGAGGAAACTGAGCCATGAGCCCTTCCATGAACTGGCGATTCAGCTCAAACTGTTGGATCATTCCGGCCATGTACTCGGGCGGTGGTGGATCATTGCCACCACGGCCACGACCACCGGGTCTAACCATCCTGCTAATATATAACAGGGGTAGTTCAGCTTTGAGAAATTTGCAAAGACAAGAATCATTCACGATGAAACATGCATAATGAAAGAAACACGATAGATACTACATAGTAGTCGGCATTTTTACAGAAGGGGTCATACATAGAGTTCAGTACATGGACTAGTGACATAGCAGGCGGCACGCAGGCTCGTGGCGAATGCATCTAATACTAATAAGCAAGACTACATCAGTCCTAGAAGGTACTACGGAGGTAGGTGTAGCCTGACAGCTGGTAGTGACGCATCGGGAAATCCTCCACGTTAGTATCCTGCGGTGCGTGGATACTCTGGTGCAGAATCTGATGCTCAGGTGGCAAAAGAGGACCATGTGCAGGAGTGTAGCCTCCAACCTCTGGCCAACCGACACCACGGGGCATCACGGTCCTGGCTGGGTAGATCACAGAACGCGGCAGCTGCCCAGATCGAACAAAGGGGTGCAACTGCGTCAGAGCGTTGTACAGTTGCACACAGGTGGTGTACAACTCATGGCGAAGAGCTCGGTTAGCTCGATCTAGCCCATCAGCATGCCAGACAAAGTTCTCGTGGTGGAAAGGCTCGCAGGTGATGGTGGAGTAGACAACAGTGTAGTACCCCTCCTCGCCATCGCTGGATGCGATAGCAATGTGCCTGAAAGGGGAAGTGTCCAACGCCCGATACTATCCATGAAGACGTGTCAGAGTAGCGTAGGCAGCATCATGGACTGCCATATCGATGGTCAGTCCAACACCATGAGCGGTGTGCATCACAATAGAGGAGTTATCATCACGAGAGTAGAGGCGGACGATGGCACGGTACTGCTCCTGGTTAAAGTCCCGGTACTGCTCGTACACGGTGTACTTAGGGTGCCAGCGATAACCAAGGTAGGTCATCATCTCAACTAGCGTAGCAAGTAATCCTGACGCTCCAATGGCCGTCGTGTGGCGCACGACCTGCCTCGTGGGATCCATCTGAAAGCAAAGATATTTCAAAGGAGTCAAATGATAGTGCGTGTATTATTCAAAATACATGTCTAAGGAATAACTTTAGATAATCAAACTCTGGGGTGAATGCGGTTACGAGATCCTAATGCTATAGTTAGTAAATTCGTTTAACCCGAATGGAAGAGAGATCAGAGTCCTAGAGTATAGACGAGGAGTAAAAGATCCTAATACCACCCAATGGCGACGTGGACCCGTAAGACACACATCCATGTTAGTAAAAGTTTAGCAATGTCTAGACTCGACTTCCGCCAAGGAGTGTGGAAGGGGGGTTCCTACAGGTAGTCGGCTCTGATACCAACTTGTGATGCCCCCGATTCAATCGTACACCAATCATACACGCAAACGTGTACGATCAAGATCAGGGACTCACGGGAAGATATCACAACACAACTCTAAACACAAATTAAAATCATACAAGCTTCATATTACAACAATATCTGAGTACAGACATAAGTTAAACAAGGTGCCATAAGATGTCTAGCACAAACAGGGATACAGACCGAAGAGGCACATGCCTCCTGCCTGGGACCCTCCTAAACTACTCCTAGTCGTTGGCGGCCTGCACGTAGTAGTAGGCACCCTCGGGGTAGTAGGAGTCGTTGATGGTGGTGTCTGGCTCCTGGGCTCCAACATCTGGTTGTGACATCTGAGAAGAATGGAAAAGGGGGAAAAGAGGGAGCAAAGCAACCGTGAGTACTCATCCAAAGTACTCGTAAGCAAGGATCTACACTACATATGCATCGGTATCAATGAAATGGGTAGTATCTGTGGACTGAACTGCAGAATGCCAGAATAAGAGGGGGAGAAGCTAGGCCTATCGAAGACTACGCTTCTGGCAACCTCCATCTTAAAGCATGTAGAAGAGAGTAGCAAGTATAGTATCAAGTGTCAATGAATAGCATAATCCTACCCGACGATCCTCTCCTCGACACCCTGCGAGAGAGCGATCACCGGGTTGTATCTGGCACTTGAAAGGGTGTGTTTTATTAAATATCCGGTTCTAGTTGTCATGAGGTCGGAATACAACTCCAAGCGTCCTGTTACCGTGGACACGACTATTCGAATAGATAAATCTTCCCCGCAGGGGTGCACCACATTACCTGACATGCTCGATCCCTCTGGCCGGGCACACTTTCTTGGGTCATGTCCGGCCTCGGAAGATCAACATGTCGCAGCCCTACCTAGGCCCAACAGAGAGGTCAGCACGCCGGTCTAAATCCTAAGCGCAGGGGTCTTGGGCCCATCGCCCTTTGCACTCCTGCATGTTGCGAGGGCGGTCGGTGAGCAGACCTGGCAACCTCCATTACAAAGGCGGTTGCTTTACGCGGTCCAACCCGGCGCGCGCCTCTCAGTCGCCGACGTCTGGAAAGCTTCGGCTGATACTACGACGCCGGTTGCCCATATCTTGTCCCACGTGGCGGTTAGTGCGTATAGATCAATACCAACTGAGATCAAATACCCAACCTCGTTAAGTGCGTTATTTGAAGTATCCGCGGACACCGACTAGGGACCAAGCCCACCTCTCTCCTGGGTGGTCTCAACCTGCCCTGTCGCTCCACCACAAAGTAACACTCGGGGGCCGTCGGGAACCCAGGCCCACCACTACCTGGGTGGAACCACCTGCCCCTTCAGCCCCCACATCCGAACAGTAACATAAGTGATGTAGTAGTATATAGTATATACCCGTGATCACCTCCCTAAGTGATCACGACCCGACAGTATAGCATGGCAAACGGGCAAGCATGTAGGGCTACTGATGGAAATTTAGCATCCTATACTAAGCATTTAGGATAGCAGGTAAGGTATCAACAACAGTAGCAACAAGGATAGGCTATGCAGCAGTATATGATCAAACCGATGAAACAGTAACACTACTCTAATGCAAGCAGTAGAGGGAAAGAGTAGGCAATATCGGGATGATCAAGGGGGGTTTGCTTGCCTGGAAGCTTTGCTGAGGAGGAGGGGTCGTCAACACCGTAGTCGATCGGGACAGCAACAACGTCAGTCTCGAAGTCTACCGGAGAGAAGAGTGGGAGGAAATAATGAATACAATGCAAACAGATGCATCACGATGCATGACATGACAATAAGCGGTGCTAGGTAAGCCCTAACGCGGTACTAGGTGCTACCGGCAAAGGGGGAAAACATCCGGGAAAGTATTCCCGGAGTTTGGCATTTTCGGACAAATGAAACGAAGGGGGACGATTGCATGTTCGCTATGCTAGGGACGTGTGGCAAACGAACGAAAAGCGTACTCGGATTCATCTCATTTTTCTGAGCAACTTTCATGTACAAAGTATTTTCATCCGAGATACGGTTTATTTTATATGAATTTCCAAAGTTTTATTTTTTTTGGATTTATTAATATTTCGAAATAAAAACAGAACATACTTTTGACACCTAGTGCTACCCTAGCCTGTGTGTATGACATTGGGGTCAGTGGGGTTGGGTTGACCCAGTCAAGGGTTGATTGGTCAACATATGAACAGTGTAACTGGGCCCCGCGTGTCATTGCCTTTAGTTTAATAAAGTAGTAATTAACAGGGGTGATCCCACCTGTCATTTGCTCAGTCTAATATTAGCACTAAATTAACACTGATTAATCCTAGACCCAAATCTAAACAAGGGCCGACCTTCATTGGCAGAAGCAACAAGCAACAGGGTCAGTAGCTAAGCAGCAGGCAACAACAACTAAGAATCACAACGGCGACACGATTGGAAGCAACAGTGGCAGTGGCTCAAACAGCAGCAGGCAGAGCAACGCATGGGGGCGGGCAGCAGTGGCTGCGGCCAAGCAGCAGCGGCTGCACCCGGGGCTGGCCGACGCGGTCGGAAAGTAGGGGGCCAGGGCGCTGGGGGTGAGCAGCGACGAGCGGGCAGGCGACTGCCACGATAGCGCATCGGCGAACAAGCGGCAACCAGCAGGGGCCGACCATGGCGGCAATAGCAGTGCTATTGCAGAAGCAGCAGAAGGGGAGGCCGGCCTGCTCGGCCTACAATGCGGGTGGCCGCGACGGGAGCGGGAGGCGGCGACGCAGGTGGGCGGCGGCGCGTGAAGGCGAGCACACGCGAGCGGCGGAGGCGGCCAACAGCAGTGGGACGAGCATGGCTGCGAGCACGCTAGGGTGGCGCTGTCTGCGGCGACGGCGACGGCGACGACGAGTTAGCGCGCGGGCGCGAGCCGAGAGGCCGCAGCGGAGCTTGGGCGCGGTCGCAGGATGACGGGGATGTGGACAGAGGAGGAGAGGCCGGGGGCCTCACCGATGTTGTAGTGGAACGGGGGTCGGCGAGGCGCGAAGTAGTCCGTCGAGGGGAAAGACAGGGACGATGGCGGAGACGGGCGACGGTGACGGTGAGGCGAGGAGGTGACTCCGGCGAGGAAGAACGGCGTTGGCGTCGGGCGCCCGGGGCGCGGGCGGGCGTCAGGCTCGAGGAGAGAAAGGGGATTGGGGGGAAAGGTTAGGGTTTGGGGGTGGCCGTGGTTAAGTAGACCGTGGGCGCTGGTGGATGGCCGCCACGGCGTCGGCCGGTGCCATGGGAGGCAGTGGCCATAGCCACGGCGACAGGGAACAGGGGAGCAGGGGGGGGGGGGGGGGTGAGGCCGGCTGGGTTGGATGGCCCAGTTGGCATGGGGCTTTCGTCCCCTTTTACCTTTTTTTTGTATCTTGTTTTCCTTTTAGCTTTTGTTTTATTTTTCTTTTCTCTTTTTTTGTTTTATTTTAGTTTCTCTTTTATTTTAGTTTTATAAATTATAAAAGTAGTCCCTAATTTAGTCTAAATAAATATACTACTGCCACATAAGTTTGGGCAACTAAATAAAATAGTTTAATATTTTATTAATTGAAATGGCATTTAATTAATTGTTTTGCTATTGTTTTATTTATTTTAGGACATTCAAACACTTTTAAAAATGTTGGTTTCTCCACCATTATTACTTATGCATTTATTTGTCACATTTAGCACATTTTAGTTTTATTGTTTGAAAACTTTTGTTGTTTGCCTTTACTTTGATTTTGAATTACGAATCGGTTTTGAACTAACGCGAGATTAACAACAGTAACCGAGGTGATGTGGCATCATTAGCAGAGGTTCACTGTAGCTTAATTATCCGGGCGTTACACCAACCGGCCCAAGACGGACAGGATGATCGATGTGCATGGCCCTGCATGTAACATATGTTCTAAAAATAGGATACGTGGTTGTAAATTGTAAAATTTGAGACACGCCCGGTCACTGTCCGCGGGCGCGTCTGCGGGCGTTTGAGGTTCCAAATTTGCATCGTCCGGCTGTAGATGCTCTAAGTGCTGCAAATATACAACACCTGGACACGGTTGTCGCAAAGTTGCGTGACTCCCTTGTGACACCCACCCGTAGTCATTTAGCTCCCGCACGTGACTAGATTGTAGCGCCTCTGCCTGCCCGTCGGCCATTGTGCACCATGGCTGGCTCCTCTGACGTCATAGTCGACCCTGTGACGCTCGCCGCCGCTCTCGCCCTCCTCTCATTAGCCGGCGGAGCCCCCTCTGCTGTAGTCGGAGCTCCCCCTTCCATCGTTGTGATGGCCGCTGCCCCTGCCCGTCATGGTGGATTTGCGGCTCCACGACCTACAACCACCGTCGAAAAGGATGGCCCCCAGGCGAAGAAGGCCACTGTCGTGCCCAAGCCTCGAGGAGGCGGTGTGAAGCGGCCGCTGCACGACCTGACCGTTATGACGACGACCAAGAAGGCGAAGGCGACGAAGAAGGCGGCTGCTCCGTCAGTTGCTGCTGTGGCTGCGATAGCCCCGACCCCTCCTCCCTCGTCCCCGCCGCCGGTAATGGAAGAGCCGTCAACCGTCACCGGTGCCCACAACATGCTCGACGATTTGTCCAACAAGTAAAGAAATGTTTTCTTCATCTTTTTGTTTTGATTCCGCTTGTAGTTGTTGAATGCAATGATAAATATTGTGTTTCTATGTTGGATTATGTGCATGTAGTGTTCACGATGAAGCATTTTTGAAATTTACAAATGTTGCAAATGAAGATTTTGTCTCAAGAATAGGCATCTCAAGAGTTTGATGAAACACAATATGATGATGATGAGAATCTTGACTTGGAGGATGAAGACAGGTTCCTTGATTCTATTCCAAAGGGAAGAACCGGAAACTACATAAATAGTGAAGACATGTTGCTATGCACGGCTTGGAAGAAAAATTATGTTCTTGGACACAAGTGGCCTCAACGTGAAGCAAAATGCATTTTGTTGAGCTTTGCAAAGATCAAATGTTGGCGAGGAAGTCCATGAGTGTGATGAGCTTGATGGGTGGTGGCATGGGGGGGCATCTGTGGTGACATGGGCGGCATGGGAGGATACATGGGGGTTTGATGAGCATGATGGGAGGTAGCTTGGGTTCCATGGGAGGCGTCTTTGGAGGTACGATGAATGCCATGGGAGGTGGGTTTGGAGGTATGGATGGTGGCATGAATGCCATGGGAGGTACGAGTGGTGGCATGAATGGCACAAAGCATGACGATGAAGAAAAACAATGACGAGCATGAAGCCAAAGGAGAAAGAAAGCACGAGTGGCAGGGAGGGTTGAGAGACTATGTATCTTTTGTTTGTGTCGGTCATGCACTTTTGTTTGTGTTGGTCATGCACTATGTTTGTGATTTGCATTTGAACTTGATATGCGGATTTGAAGTTGAATTTCATATGTTGTTGCTTTACGTGCGTAGTGATCTTGCATAGTTGTGGTGCAAAAATTCGTATGTTAAATTTAGCCAAATTCATAGTTTGTTCAAATACATATGTAAACAAATTGTGGTGCGGCTGCCCTATTTGGTGCCCTATTATAAGACAGTTGTTGGAGATGACACTTTCTCGTGTTCAAAAGAACACTTTTTGGTGCCTAAATTTTTCTCTGAGTCTAAAATGGTGCCCTAAAATGGGGCAGCTATTCGAGATGCTCTTAGCCATGTGTCACCTGGATGTTGGTTGACTGCTGGTATTGTCTAAGCTCTCATACTCCCAAAATTTGAGTGAAATCCTAAGTGAGGAAAAATCCTAGAGCCTAAAAATTGCCGAGTGATTGAGCATCATCGAAGAATTTGGTGGGAGCTCACATAAGACCTTTTACTCTTGAGAATTGTGCATCCTCTAGACGACTAGAAGTCCGTTCCAGAGATCACTTCAAAATCTACCACGAGTAATTGTACGAGTTATGTGGAATTTAGTTCAAGGATAACAAAATGAATACTTTTGTGTCTTGAGAGCTATGGCATAGCCTCATCAACTAGACATAGAGTTGTGTGAACAATTTGAACTGGGTCAACACATCGCATTGTCTTCTATGAGCAAACATGTTCCATTTCTTCTCACTGTATTACTTTTGTAATTCCTCCGTAGTTTCCCCTTGTCCATCCTTCTTTGTGATATTGTTGTGAAAACTTTCTAGCATCTAGCTTATATCTCCGCATATCTAGACGTTTTGCTTTGTACTCTATTTAACCTTTCTCAAGTGTATCAGATTGTTTGTTAGACTTGTGTACTTGTACTAGTAATTGGTAATTTTGCTTGCTCGCACGCGTCTGTTTCTATATCGTAGTTTTGTTTTGCATGCTAAGTAATATGTCTAGTCATTCATCTGTTTTGTCTTTGTACTATCGTCCTGTCCGGTATTTCTTGAAGTATTTCAAGTTTTAGAAGAATTTGTTAAAAATCTCCCATTCTGCCTCCTTTAGTCGATTACTTTGATCCTACACATACATACAACATGGCATCCACAAAACATTCCCCTAAATTTGATTTTCTAAAAATCTATTCTCTCAAACCGTTGACCTAATGTCGGTGTACTAAGTATCGGGCCTTTAGTACCCCATACTTGTGCACGGGCAGTTGTAGCCGTGCCTGCGGCAAAGGCTTGCCGGGGGAATAGCTGAAGATTAATCCAAGGATATCAAAGAGATACTCAAGCCAAGAATCAGAGGATCAGGAGATAATAAAGGGCTGAAGGCCGAAGATTAGGCCCCCGGCAAGATCTTGCCGGGGTAGCTTGCGGAGCCCGGTAAGAATTGTGCCCGGCAAGATTTGTGCCCCGGCAAGATTCTATCACTGTACCACCGCTTCAGCATAGCAACCAGCCTGGCATTCTGGGCCCTTTTCTGGATGCGTGGCAAGGCGCCAATGGAGGAGAGCTTAAGCGGTGCTGATGGGATGGCCCCTTTTTCCATCCCCAAGAAAATGAGGACACCTAAACGGACACCTCACGCTGCATTAAATGCATTTGTCCTAAACCGTCAGTGGTTAGGTATGATAACCCTATAGCTACTTTACACCTCAATGTATGTACATTTTGCCACTGTGGTGACCCCTTTCAACATATAAAAGGAGGCCCAGGGCAACTGCTACAGGGAGAGGATCTTCTGGCCCATTCTGCATGCGTAGCTGCTCTTTGAACGTACTGTTCATCGCAAGCGCTCCTGAACCTTGGGCTCAAGAACACTCATAATAAATCAAGGCAGGAGTAGGGTTTTACGTTGATTAGCGGCCCGAACCTGGGTAAAATCCCCTCGCGTCGATCGTTGGTTCTGCTCTTTGTGCATACCTCTCTCCCTGCCGAATCGTAGAAGGGATCCACGCGGTCCCATAGGTGTCGTACGCCGACATCTTTGGCGCGCCAGGTAGGGGGAAAAGGTTGCATGAACCTGATCCAGTGATCGGCGCCTCAGTTTCTTCATCATCTTCATCACCATGCCACCCAAGAAGAGTGCCGCAACAATGCTACCATCTACGTCCGTTTTGCCTGTGCCCTCGCGTACGGGTGATGGCGTGGATGCAGAAGGTAGAGGTTTAGAGCCTCCACGGCATTCCGGTGATCCAAGACAGGCGAGCGGCGTCGTTCGCAGCAGCGACGGCAATCCGCACGCCGCTGGATCCAGAGATGGGGCTGTGCTGCCTACGGGCGGCGCAGCAAACTCCAGAGATCAGAGGACGCCTCCTAGGACTCCTGCGCCGGCGCAAGCATTGCGGCCTTCACAGGTTGCACGTGACGAGCAGCGTCATGGCGCTGGTGGTTCAGGACGTCCCCATGAAAGGACTTCTGCGCATCGATCCCAAGGTGCGTAGGCCCAGCTTGCACGCCAAACTGCCGGTGGAAGTGGCGCGCGGTTGCGTGATCGTGACGGTGCTCCTTCTAACATTGTTAGGAGTCAGAGCACCTCACGTACTTCGCACCTGTCACCGCCGCCTGCACCAGCGGAAGCTTTGGCACGTGCGCAACTGCTCCTCGATTTTCCTCTTGCTCCGGAGAAGATGGAGGACTGGCGAGCTACCATCTAGAGCCTCATCGGCTTCGTCAACAAGGATGGGCCGCAGCAGGCAAGGCCCTCGCGGCGGCGGTCCATCGATCCGGCGCGAGCCGATGGAGAGAAGACTAGAGGTGGTGCGACCACGGTGCACTCCCCTCCACGACATCAGCGGTGATCGACGACCCGGCGAACCGATGACCATGATGATGATTCCACGGCGTTGTCCGATCCGCGGATGAGCCGCGACCAGCGTCAAGTTCTTCGGGAACGAGGCAAGGAGGACGCTCAAACTACCATCGAGCGGCGACGGGAAGTGCGCCATCAATCTGATAAACGCGCAGGACCTGCTGTCGACGAGCCTACGCTAGGGGACGTAGGCGACTTGCCTTACGAGGTAGGTTGTCCAGCGTTTACCCGTGAGCTGCGGCGAGTCCAGTGGCCCAATTCCCGAACCTTCAAGCCAGAGGTCCCGGAGAAATATGACGGCAAGACCCACCCGTCGGAGTTCCTGAGCATCTACACCATTGCGATGCAGGCTGCCGGGGGCCGAGACGACAAGATACTTGCCAACTACTTCCCGTTGGTGCTCAAACCCAACGTCAGGTCGTGGTTGATGTATCTGCCGGAGAATTCCATTTCTTCTTGGTCAGATCTGTGCCACCAGTTTGTTGGCGCCTTTGTTGGAGGCCATCAAACTCCTGGCCAGGAAAGCGATTTGCATCTCATCCCCCAGAAGGAGGGTGAGCCTCTGCGCAAATATATCCAAAGGTTCAGCCATGTGCAATACAGCATCCCGGATGTTCATCCTGCCGCTGTTATCGACGTGTTTCGTCAGAACGTGCGTAACTGCAAGATGCGGGAAGAAATGGCAATGAACAAGATCAGGGATATCGCCGAGCTTTATGCTCTGGCCGATAAATGTGCACGGGCTGAGGAGGGAAGGAGACTCCCCGGCGAGGATGTTGGCGCAGGGGGCGACTCCGAAGGCGAAGATGCTGCCGCCCCGACAAAGAAGGGCCGGCGGTAAAACAAGAAGCGTAAAGGCAAGGCCGTGCTTGCCGTCGAGGGATCCGGCGACCCTGGCACCGCCAAGAAAGCCAAAGTTGGCGATCCCGGCAAGGAAGTTGCCGGGTGCGCCTCCTATCAGGCCTTGGCGGCCGCCGACAAGCCAGAAGGCTCCGGTAAACAGTATTGTAAGATCCATCGCACCAAGGGCCATGATCTCCAAAACTGCCGGCAAGTTGAGCAGCTTGTCGAGAAGCAGAGAGCTGAATACGAGAGGCGAGACAAGGAGAAGGCCCAATATAGTGCTGAGGGGTCCAGCAAGAAGCGTGGTGGCCGGGGGGGGGGGGGTCACCGCGGCAAGGCCAAGCAACAGAAGGAGAGGCCCGTTCGAGGCCGTGACAAAGAAGAGGGTGATGATGATGACGAAGAAGATGATGAGTCCAGTGAGCACGAATTTCAGAAAGCTACAGAGGCCATGTGCATCGACGGAGGCACCTCGTTGCATTCTTCCCACCGTCGACTTAAACAGTGGGTGCGTGAGGTTAATGCAACAGAGCCATCATTTGATGCACGCAGACCCCTGGAGTGGTCCAACACGCCTATCATTTTTGACGCCGAGGATCACCCTGATCGCACAACAGCGGTCGGGTGCTTGCCATTGTTAGTTTCACCGACAATCCGCAACCTCAAGGTGACAAAAATGCTAGTTGACGGTGGGGCCGGACTGAACCTAATCTCACCAGACGTGCTCAAAAAGCTGCAAATTCCTGATGAAGATCTCGAGGAAACGGGCACGTTTCAAGGGATCAATCCAGGAAGGACCCAGCCAAAAGGAAAAATAACGCTACCAGTAACATTTGGTAGCGAGCTCAACTACAGGACGGAGAAGGTGGTGTTCGACGTCACCAAGATCCCCATGCCATACAATGGGAACCTTGGCCGCCCAACGCTGGCCAAGTTCATGGCGGCATCACACTATGCATATAATGTGCTGAAAATGCCCGGGCCATTGAGCGTCATCACTGTCCACTCCGACAAGAAGGATGCGCTCATTTGCGCCGATCAACTCTACTGGGAAGCAGTCGCAGCACCTGCCGCTGGAACTCCCGGGGGGGAAGAAGAAGACCGGCAAGAACCTTGGCGCAAAATCCGGCAAGTGCACCTCCTCGGAGTGCTGCGCTCCCGTTGAGGATGTACCAGAGAGTTCCACCGGCAAGAACAAGAAGTCCAAGGCTGCTCCACCAGAGACAAAGAAGGTGCCCGTCAAGGAGGATGGAACGGGAGGAACTTTCACCATAAGTTCCACCCTTGATGACAAATAGGAAAGCGCACTCATTGCCTTCCTGCGGGCGAATGTCGATGTGTTTGCATGGCGACCGTCTGACATCCCCGGTGTTCCCAGGGAGGTAATTGAGCACCACCTTGCTGTCTGTCCTCACGCGCGGCCCGTCAAGCAAAGGGTGAGAAAGCAGGCCTTGGAGCGGCAATAATTTATTGCCGAAGAAATCAGGAAGTTAGAAGCGGCAGGTTTGGTTAGAGGAGTGCTTCACCCAACGTGGTTGGCCAATCCGGTTGTGGTGCGCAAGGCAAATGGGAAATGGAGGCTGTGTATTGATTATACAGATATCAATAAAGCCTGTCCTAAAGATCCTTTCCCCTTGCCACGCATCGACCAGATTGTGGACTCCACTGCTGGTTGTGACCTACTGTCGTTCCTTGATGCCTACTCAGGGTATCATCAGATCTTCATGGCAAAAGAAGATGAAGAAAAGACCGCATTTATCACCCCATGTGGTACGTATTGTTTTATACGAATGCCTTTCGGGTTGAAAAGTGCTGGTTCTACATTTGCGAGAGCGGTCCAAATCGGTTTTGGGCCTCAGCTACATAGAAATATGGAAGCCTACATGGATGACATAGTGGTCAAAACCAAGGACAAAGCGACGCTCATATAAGATCTAGAAGAAACGTTTACAAATCTGCGCAAGATCAATTTAAAGCTCAATCCCGAGAAGTGCGTGTTTGGCGTTCCTTCCAGCAAGCTTCTCGGGTTCTTTGTGTCTCAGCGAGGGATCGAGGCGAACCCCGACAAGATCAAAGCTATTGAGCAGATTGAGGCACCAAGATGCGTCAAGGATGTACGTCGCCTTGCCGGCTGCGTTGCTGCCTTAAGCAGGTTTATCTCCAAATCTGCTGAGCGCACCCTGCCCTTTTTCAAAATTTTGAAAAAGGCAGGTCCAATGAAATGGACTCCAGAAGCGGAGGCTGTGCTGCAAGATTTGAAGAGATACCTCTCTTCTCCGCCGACGCTAGTCGCGCCTAGGCCACAAGAGCCGTTGTTGCTGTACCTAGCAGCGACAAATCAAGTGGTTAGTGCTGCGTTAGTGGCACAGAGAGAAGCTGATGAGGAGGCAACACCAGCGGCGGAGCCACCAAGTGACACGCCAGGATCATCCCCGGCAAGACAGGATCTGCGCAGTCTGAAGAACCAGTGCAAAAGAAAAAGATGGTGCAGCGCCCAGTCTATTTTGTTAGCTCCCTTTTGCAGGGAGCTACATCAAGATACTCTGGTGTGCAGAAGCTGCTCTTCGGCCTCCTTATGGCCTCGAGGAAGCTGCGCCATTATTTTCAAGCACATGAAATTACCGTCGTCACTCGCTTTCCGTTGCAGTGGATTTTGCAAAATCCGGAGGCAACCGGCAGGATTGTCGAGTGGGCGTTGGAATTGTCAAGCTTTGGTCTCAAGTTTGAAAGTACCTCAACAATTCAAAGCAGAGCCTTGGCGGAGTTCATTGCGGAATGGACCCCAACGCCAGACGAAGAGATTCAAGAAACGACTCTCCCCGGCAGGGAAATTGATCGAGAATGGGTTATGTACTTTGACGGGGCTTTTTCGCTGCAAGGCGCCGGTGCTGGCGTGCTGCTTGTCGCACCCACCGGAGAGCACATCAAGTATGTAATCCAGATGCATTTCCCCCGGGAGAGTTCGACAAACAACACTGCGGAGTACGAGGGGTTGCTTGCCGGTCTCAGGATCACGACAGACCTTGGTATCAAGAAGCTCATCATCAGAGGCGATTCGCAGCTTGTTGTCAGGCAAGTTAACAAGAATTACCAGAGTCCATTGATGCAAGCTTATGTGGATGAGGTGAGAAAAATGGAAGAGCGCTTTGATGGTCTGCAAATGAAGTACATTCCTCGTGCCGAAAACAGTATTGCTGATGACCTGTCAAAGCGCGCTGCCCTCAAGTTGCCTGTGGAACCAGGAACTTTTGTGCTCCATTTGACTCAATCATCTATGGCACCGTCAATGAGGCAAAAAAAGAGAAGAAAGTTGAATTCTGGACAGTACTTTCCGGCAGAGCTCCCTGGAGCTGCCGGTAAGGAACTTGCCGGGATCAGCGACAAGCCTGCCGGGGAACAACAGGCTCCGACGGAACCTCAGGCTTTCGCCATCAAGACAAATGTTCCCCTGGTGGAAGAGATGCCTTTAGTCCTAGCTGTCGAGCCCCAGGCTCCAGCATGGGCATAGCACATTGCCCATTTCCTTCAGACAGGAGAACTCCCCGAGGAGCAGGAAGAAGCGGAAAAAGTAGCCCGTCAGTCTACTATGTACCAGTTCGTCGATGACGTTCTATACAGAAAGAGACCGAACGGTGTGAAATTGAAGTGTATTCCTCGGGAGGATGGACTAGAGCTGTTGGCAGAGATACATGGAGGCATATGTGGCTCTCACATAGGATCAAGGGCACTTGTCGGAAAGGCATTCCGGCAAGGTTTCTTTTGGCCCACTGCTCTCCAGGATGCAACTGCACTAGTAACCAAGTGTGAAGCATGCCAGTTTCATTCGAAGAAATCGCATCAGCCAGCTCAAGCTCTTCAGACAATCCCTCTCTCCTGGCCATTTTTGGTCTGGGGGCTTGACATACTGGGCCTCTTTCCCCGTGCTACCGGGGGATTTGAGTACTTGTACGTGGCAATCGACAAGTTCACAAAGTGGCCAGAAGTGGAAGCAGTGAGAAAGGTGACAGCACAATCAGTCGTCAAGTTCTTTAAGGGAATAGTGTGCCATTTCGGTGTGCCTAACAGGATCATCACCGACAACGGCACGCAGTTCACAAGTCGCACCTTCATGCAGTACGTCCAAGACCTTGGCGGCAAGATTTGTTTTGCCTCCGTTGCTCATCCAAGAAGCAACGGCCAAGCGGAGAGGGCTAATGCTGAAGTGCTGAGCGGTCTCAGGACCAGAACTTTTGACAAGCTGAAAAAGTGCGGAAGGCGCTGGATTGATGAGTTGCCGGCGGTTCTTTGGTCAATTAGAACGACACCAAATCGAGCCACTGGCCAGACACCATTCGCTCTAGTCTACGGAGCGGAAGCAGTTCTCCCCACGGAACTCATGTACGGGTCACCTCGAGTGCTCGCTTATGATGAGCTTGAGCAAGAGCAGCTGCGATAAGATGACGTTGTGCTCCTTGAGGAGGATCGTCTTCAGGCTGCTGTGCGAGCTGCTCGCTACCAGCAAGCTTTGCTCCGCTATCATAGCCGCAAAGTTCATGCCCGAAGCCTTGAGGAAGGCGACCTTGTTCTTCGACGGATTCAGTCCGCCAAGAATTCAAACAAGTTAACGCCGAAGTGGGAAGGCCGTTATCGGGTAGTACAAGTCACCAGGCCCGGCGCTGTCCGCCTGGAGACCGAGGATGGCGTTCCAGTGAGCAACTCCTGGAATATCGAACATCTTCGCTAGTTCTACCCTTAGGGCGCGGTTGCCGGGGGCCCCCGGCAACCACCTTTTGTACAAGTCTTGCCGGCAGGGCATGTAATCCTTTGTACAAAGCCAGGCGCAGACCCTGTGCGCAGTTGAATAAGATTAAGTGTTATGCATTTCTTGTCGATTTCCATGTTTATAAATATGCATGCTTCTCTGACATATTGTATGACACTTGCTCCCGGTAAGCATTGACGAACCGCCAAGGTTCCATTTTTCTATTTTCTATTCTTTCTTTTTCTCAAAAGATAGAAGGTTTCCTCGCGCGCACGTTTGCCGGGGGGGGGGGAAGGAAGATATGGATACCAGTGGGCGACGTTCAGAATTGATACCTTGCCAGAAGGAACAAGGAATGCAGCGACAGAGAGCTAAGTTGCTAAACTTGAGCAAGCTTTTCAATTTTTATTACAAGGTTATTTTCCTTGGATGATTTCGGCCTTTGTATCGAAAACCTGCACGCGAAGGAAACCTTGTCATAATTGGCTGCGCCTTTATTCTGTTTCGAGTCCGCTCAACAGTTTAGATGGCTGCACTGAGAATGCCAAGGTGCCTTGCCGGCCGCTCCACGTCCAGCAGGCTGCTGAAGTCCCGCACCCAGCGCTCGCGGCAGGTTGCGCGCCGGCAGTTTTCAATAAGCGTAGGGTGTGCTCCATACAGAAAGAAATCAGAAAAGGGAAATAGCGTGCATGTACCCAAACATAAGCAAATTATATTACATCAATAAGTTTCCGCAGTTCTAACTTAAGACTTAATTGTTTTTAGCACGGAATGGTGGCGACAAGGGAAAATGAGGCAGCTAGTCCCTGCGCTGGCCTTCGACCCTTTTGATTGAATCTACTTTCTCAAGGATGGGCGCGACAAGCTCCTCAAGTGCCTTAAGATTTGCATCCTTTGGCAGGCGGCCGAGCACGTTGGTGAGGTCGACGCCAGGATTATTATGCACCACCTTGATGAGTACCTTGCGGAGGACGGCCCGGAAAAGCTGGCGGGATTCATTGGCTAGTTGGGTCGCCCGGTTGGACTGGAGCAGCTTCAGAGCATCAATGACGCTTTCAAAGAATATGGTCAGCTGGCGCTTCGGGATATCCTTTCTTCAGTGGAATACTTGAAGTTTGGCAGGCCCATGGTTGATAGTTGTGCCGTGAGCTTCTCCGCGGCGTCGACGAGGCGTTCGGTCCAGATTTCCACCCCCTTTTCATAGTCAACTTGGGCGGCGGCAGCGCTCTTGAGCAAGTTCTTCTCGTCTTGGAGATCCTTGCTCAGGGCCTTATCACGGGCCCTGCCGTCCTCAAGTGACTTTTCTAGCGTGGTCAACTTCAGCCTCAGATCGGCAATAGCATCATTAGTTGAAGAGAGTTGCTTGGTCTTGTCGGATATAGCAATCTGCATCTCTGCCAGGCTGTGGAGAGTTTTCTCCCTGTCACCTTTGAGCGTCGAGAGCTCCTTGTTGTGTTCTTCAAGATCCACCTCTAGCTTCTTCACTTTGTCGCTCAACTCATTCTTGGCGGCCTCTGCAACCTCGACAGCATCGGCGGCCTCCTTGAGCTTGCCGGCGTGATCTACAGTCAGAGCTTCGAGCGCCTCTTTGTGCTTCTGCTCCAGCTCCTGGGTCCGCTGCGCGACAAGCTTCTCGATTTCTTCATCTTTGCTGTGAAGCTTGGCGGCGAGCGCCTGCTCACGTGCGGCAAGATCTTCCTCGTGAGCGTCAAGCCCAATGCGACGCTCCATCAGGAGAGCATCTGCAGCAGCAACTTTTTGTGCAGCTTCCTCTTGCGCCTTCTCTAGGTCAGATTGCTTCAAGAGGAGCTCCGTCCAGCTTTGGCTCACTTGTTCCCAATTGGCAGTCAACTCTTGATAGGCCTCGGCGTACTAGATTTGCGTTTGCTCAACGCGCTTTTGAAAATCTGTTTCAGCTGCTTCAACAACTGCAGCTCTGGAATCTACCTTCTCTTTTTGGGCACGATGGAGCGCTTGGAGCTTGCGGAAGTTATCGCCCATGGCCTGAAGGAGCTGATCTTCCTCAGATTTGCTGCTGCTGACACTTGGTTCATTGACGATCTCGAGCCCAGTGGCAGTAATGATTTCTTCATAAAAAATTTCCCCTTCGGTCGGTGCCCCAATGCTTGCCGTCCCCAGCAAGTTGACGAACAGGTTCTCGCCAACTTTGAGATATTTGCTTGATGAAGGGACTTCGGATGTTGACGGTTGATCCTCAGCAACCGCCTCACCAGCAGCTGGGGGCTCCGTGGCCGGCGTAGCGCCTGGCGCTCCTGCGGCAGGAATGCTGTCAGTACGGTCACCAGCCTCCTTGCCGCCCCTTTCAGCAGATTCCTTGACGGGTTCCTCCTGCACAGTCTTGGCGGCCTCATCGGCAGAGGTACCGTCGGCCTCGACGGTGTCATCCTTGGCGGCCTCGCTAGCAGCAATCTTGTCGGCTTCGGCAGCAACATCCCTGGCGGTCTCCTCGATGACAGTGTCGACGTCCATGTGTTCCATCACAGGGAATTCTGAAGGACGAAGGAGGGAAACAAAATGAGATCAAGGATGAAGTTCAAGAAGACAAAAAGAAGAGAATAACAAGTGCCCTGAGGCAAGCAGTTACCTGCGTCGAGCTGTTGAGGGGTGGTCACATCCTTTCCGGCAACGTTGGTTGCCGGGGAAGGGTTGCCGGTGCCCATGTTTGCCGATCCCTCCTCAACCAAGGCAGGCTCGTCTGTAGGAACTCTTGCCGGGGACGCACTTGCGGGCAGCGTGGTTGACGAAGGCGGCACGACGGGGACATTTTCCAATGACCCTTCCTGTTGCCATCCTTCTCCTGCAAGGCCCAGAGATATCAGCGGCAAAGGGAGAAACCCCGGCACCCACCAACGGAAAACGAGTAATGAACATACACTGGGGGCTGCGCTGGGGGCTGCGTCGAGGGCTAAGCTCCGGGCTGATGGTGATAGTTTCCGGCACGCTTGCGAAGCCTGCCGGGGGCTCGTCGCCTGTGGAAGTCTTTGCCCTCTTCGCCATCCTTTCCGCCAAGGTTTCTGCATCACTGCGGAGACAAAACAAAGCAAGTCAATAAGATCAATTCAGAAATTTGGGAGATAAAGGCTGTGACAGGATACTTACTCTTCCTCTTCTCGTTCCGGGCTGAAGCCGGAGATGTCGAAATCGACCTCCGTTGCAGTGTCCATATGGGGGGGGGGGGGGGGGGGAGGGGTCCTGGGTCGCTTGGCTGTAGCAGAGGTAGGGGGTTGGCGTGGCTCTGCCGCCTCAGCTTCCGGTGCGGTCGTGTGAGATGCCCCTGTCACCCCAGTAGTTGTCGCAGGTGTGTGTCTCGCGCGCCGCACAGGTTGCTGTCGAACTCCTTGCCGCGGTACAGTCTTGCCGGCCGCCTTCTTGCCGGGAGCCTCGCTGCTCGAAGAGGGTTGGCTTGCCGGGATGCCAGTAGCGGCCTTTCGAAGAACACGCTTTGTCTTCTTCGGGGCTGGGGGCTCCTCTTGCGGCTCTTCTTCAGCTGCGTCTTCGTTGGACGAGCTCTCAGCAACTGTGCTGCTCTGTTCCCCGGCAGCCTTATCCACCCCGGTAGGATTCTCTTCCATCACAACTTCTGCGTCGCTGGTTTCCCATTCTGTGAAACCAACGCTGCCAGCCTCCGCGGCAAGATTCGCCTCCTCTGCCCTAGTGGCAATGTATGCCACTTCTTCGTCAGTGGTGGCCCAGATGAGGTCTGCTTCTTCCCGGACGGCTCTCTCCGTCAAGTTATCAAAGAACTTTTGTGCTTCCTCCTCGGATGGCTCGGCCCAAGTCGCATCAAGTCCGTGGGCGTTGAACATTGGCATTGTGGCGATGATCGACCCCAGGGCAGAGTTGTTGCACAAAGGGACAATTCTTGCCGGCAACCGATGTTTGTTATCGCGCTGGAATAGCCTGTGGCGAAGAGCGCCAAGCTGCATAGCAGTCAAGTTGTTGTTCAGCCCGGGGCGCAGTCTCATGATATCCGCAACGTTCCGGTACTCCCAAGCTGGTCTTCCTTTGTTCTGTAGGGGGGCGATGCGACGGCGAAGGAAATCGAAGCCGATCATCTCCATTGTGAGCCCGGCAGCCTTCAGACGAAGGATCCTGGTGGTGGCAATCGTGAGCTTCTCGTCTTCAGCAGCGAAATCGCTCCAGTCATTGCCACGAACCGCCTTCTCCTGTCAGGGCAAACAGAATGGATGGGGATCTGTTTCCTTGATCCAGCACCACTCGGACCGCCATTCATCCCACTTCTCGCGGTAAACCCCTTCTGGGTATATTTCCTTGTTCCAAGACCTTGGGATCCAGGCGATAGAACTGGAGAGGGCATCCCCTTTTTGGATGCGGGGAATAAAGTAATGGCAGAAAAGGGCAGTGTTGGGAACAACTCCGGCAAAGTTTTCGCAAAGATGCGCAAAGATGGACATACACAGTACGGCATTCGGCGTGAAATCAAGAAGATGGAAGCCGTATGTGTACATAATGTCATTGAAGAAATCAGAGAATGGAGGACAGAGCCCGCAATAGAAATAAGCGACAAAGAAGGGATATCTATCAGGTCCGCTTTTGGAACAAGAACCTGGAATCACGCGAGTTGCGGGGTGAGCTTGCGTCTCCCTCGCCCACATGCACTGGTACCGGTTCTTCAAGGCTCTCGCGTCGAGCGTCGGAGCGAAGACGACGTACTTTTTCCGCATCTTCACCAGCTCGCTCTCCAGAACGACGGCTTTCACCTCCTTGCCCTTGACCCTGCCAGTCTTGGGCGACATGGTGGCTGTGAGGGTGGAAGCCGAGGATAGAACGGGTGCGGAAGCAAAGAGCGGATAAGGAGAAGTCTGGCTTTGAGCTCGAGAAGGAGAAGGCAATGGCGGAGTCCAGATTGGGAAGAAGAAGGGGTAAATAGGTAGCGCCTTTGCAGTTCCCTTTTTTATGGGGAAGGAGCGAGGCCGCCTCTTTTACTGCCCAATGTGAATACGCCTCTACAAGCGCCCTGCGACCGCGGCCGTTCAGCGCACGCGCCCCACGTCGCGCATTCAATGCGCGCAGTGGCGGAACGCAGTAAACAAAATCATCATGAGCAGTTAATTCCCTGCCACGTGTGCCCGTGCACCGTTTGGGCCTAGCCCAACGACGCCTCGCACTCGTGTGTGGCCTAGGCCCGGGGGCTCCTGTCGGTGTACTAAGTATCGGGCCTTTAGTACCCCATACTTGTGCACGGGCAGTTGTAGCCGTGCCTGCGGCAAAGGCTTGCCGGGGGAATAGCTGAAGATTAATCCAAGGATATCAAAGAGATACTCAAGCCAAGAATCAGAGGATCAGGAGATAATAAAGGGCTGAAGGCCGAAGATTAGGCCCCCGGCAAGATCTTGCCGGGGTAGCTTGCGGAGCCCGGCAAGATTTGTGCCCCGGCAAGATTCTATCACTGTACCACCGCTTCAGCATAGCAACCAGCCTGGCATTCTAGGCCCTTTTGTGGATGCGTGGCAAGGCGCCAATGGAGGAGAGCTTAAGCGGTGCTGATGGGATGGCCCCTTTTTCCATCCCCAAGAAAATGAGGACACCTAAACGGACACCTCACGGTGCATTAAATGCATTTGTCCTAAACCGTCAGTGGTTAGGTATGATAACCCTGTAGCTACTTTACACTTCAACGTATGTACATTTTGCCACTGTGGTGACTCCTTTAAACATATAAAAGGAGGCCCAGGGCAACTGCTACAGGGAGAGGATCTTCTGGCCCATTCTACATGCGTAGCTGCTCTTTGAACGTACTGTTCATCGCAAGCGCTCCTGAACCTTGGGCTCAAGAACACTCATAATAAATCAAGGCAGGAGTAGGGTTTTACGCTGATTAGCGGCCCGAACCTGGGTAAAATCCCCTCGCGTCGATCATTGGTTCTGCTCTTTGTGCATACCTCTCTCCCTGCCGAATCGTAGAGGGGATCCACGCGGTCCCATAGGTGTCGTACGCCGACACCTAATGTTAACTGGCAATGTTTCATTGTTTCTTTGTTGTGAGATCTTTGAAACTAGATCTCATTTTGGCACATTTTCACATTTTTTATCCATACTTGTCAGATTATTGTACTTACTTGTGTTAGAGTACTAGTTGTAATTCCTAACATGTTATTAGAGCCTTAGGGGTTTTTCTTCGTACGCGGCAACTTGTGCTGGATCCGTCATGCGCCGCCGCTTCTTTTCTCTGGATGGATGCCATTGCTTCCTCTCCTCCTAATCCGCTGCAACCCAGCTGGTCCCTGCCTCTCGCAAGATTTGCTCCACCCGCCGCTCGTGACGCCCGTGTGCCACTACCCCTGGCGCTCACAAGATCTGGTCAAGCTGCCCGCACGTGCCGTGTGCCTGCACGTGTTACCCACTTGCCGCTGCTTCCACACTCGTGACGAATTTGAGGTGTGTCTGCTGATACGTCCATTTTGCATCATGTTTTTATATTGATATTTATTGCATTATGGGCTGTTATTACACATCATGGTACAATACTTATGCCTTTTCTCTCTTACTTTACAAGGTTTACATGAAGAGGGAGAATGCCGGCAGCTAGAATTCTGGACCGGAAAGGGTGTAAATCTGAGAGACCTATTCTGCACAACTCCAAAAGTCCTGAAAATTTACGGAGAATTATTTTGGAATATATAAAAAATATTGGGCGAAGAAAATACCAGAGGGGACCCACCAGGTGGCCACAAGGGTGAGGGGCGCGCCCTACCCCCTAGGCGAGCCCCCTGGCTTGTGGGCCCCCTGGCAGGCCTCCGGTGCCCCTCTTCTGCTATATGATGTCTTTTGACCTGAAAAAAATCATAAGAGAGCTTTCGAGACGAAGCGCCGCCGTCTCGAGGTGGAACTTGGGCAGAACCAATCTAGGGCTCCGGCGGAGCTGTTTTGCCGGGGAAACTTCCCTCCGGGAGGGGAAAATCAAAGCCATCGTCATCACCAACGATCGATGATCCTCTCATCGAGAGGGGGTCAATCTCCATCAACATCTTCACCAGCACCACCTCCTCTCCAAACCCTAGTTCATCTCTTGTATCCGATCTTTGTCTCAAAACCTCAGATTGGTACCTGTGGGTTGCTAGTAGTGTTGATTACTCCTTGTAGTTGATGCTAGTTGGTTTATTCGGTGGAAGATCATATGTTCAGATCCTTAATGATAATTAATACTCCTCTGATTATGAACATGAATATGCTTTGTGAGTAGTTATGTTTGTTCCCGAGGACATGGGAGAAGTCTTGTTATAAGTAATCATGTGAATTTGGTATTCGTTCGATATTTTGATGAGATGTATGTTGTCTTTCCTCTAGTGGTGTTATGTGAACGTCGACTACATGACACTTCACCATTGTTTGGGCCTAGGGGAAGGCATTGGGAAGTAATAAGTAGATGATGGGTTGCTAGAGTGACAGAAGCTTAAACCCTAGTTTATGCGTTGCTTCGTAAGGGGCTGATTTGGATCCATAGTTGCGGATGCTTGCGAGATTTATCTTAATTCTTCTTAATTCTTTATCTTTCGTAGTTATCTTAATTCTTCTTTCGTAGTTGCGGATGCTTGCGAGAGTGGTTAATCATAAGTGGGAGGCTTGTCTAAGTAAGGACATCACCCAAGCACCGGTCCACCCACATATCAAATTATCAAAGTAACGAACGCGAATCATATGAGCACGATGAAAACTAACTTGACAGTAATTACCATGTGTCCTCAGGAGCGCTTTGCTTTATATAAGAGTTCGTCTAGGCTTTTCCTTTGCTACAAAAAGGATTGGGCCACCTTGCTGCACCTTTGTTACACTTGTTACTTGTTACCTGTTACGAATTATCTTATCACAAAACTATCTGTTACCGATAATTTCAATGCTTGCAGAGAATACCTTACTGAAAACCGCTTGTCATTTCCTTCTGCTCCTCGTTGGGTTCGACACTCTTACTTATCGAAAGTACTACGATAGATCCCCTATACTTGTGGGTCGTCATCTGCATAGTCCCTGACCTCGTGTGCTTGACCAGCCACTCTCCACCACTGAAGCCTCTTATGGTGCCGGTCCGTGCCCGCCTCTGCTAACCGCGCGTAAGCACTAGATAGTCTATCTGTTCGTCTTAGTTCAACGGATCGGTAAAAAAGAAGAAGAAAGAATGATAGCGTTGGGTGCACATCCGCTTTGCCGCCCGCTCACTCTTGACGGTGTTTTGTACATTGATCCCATCTCACACATGCATCATCTCTCGATGCTTGGTGTTCCTCCGTCTACGACGTCATCTTCTGCGACGTCTTTCATAGGTTGTGCTAGTCGCTCTACTGCACATGGTGATGTTCGCTCTACAATGACTCCTCACACGACTTCCAATGACAATGCTAGTACATATGGCTCCATAGACTACACCTCGCACAGGGGTCTTCCCTTGATGTTTGGTGCTTGTCTGCATACAACCTCGTCTCCTTCACCAGCTTTTGCGGACGCTACTGGTCATGCTACACCATCACATCTAGCGGCTTCCATAGGTGGTGGCTGCTTCTTTCATGGTACTGCTACTTCGCTTAATTCGGCTGTGTGCTTCACTAAGTAGGGGATTGTGCAACTTCGTGACCTGTTGATTGCCCCCGACTCTCTATTGCCAGGTACATCTACGTCGACCTCTTCAGTTGAGCCCTTGACCGAGCATGAGATTACACGACTTCGATGCCTACTAGATGCATCTTCCGATTCTCCATCGACAAGTTCTGCTGGTTCTGCTACCGACTCTTCTTGCATTATGAGACCACCTTCTACACACGCAGGTACATCTCTGTGGATTCTTGATACTAGAGCATCTTTTCATATGACTCATGATTCATCCACCTTGTCATCTATTTGATCTCTCGACTCTCCTGTTCATGTTCTTAATGTTGATGGAATCTCTCTCCCGGTTACTGGCCGAGGCATTATTATCACTTCATCGTTTCATGTCCCTAATGTTGCTCATGTTTCTCGACCTACCATGCAGCTCATTTTTGTTGGTCAGATTGTTGACTCTGGTTGTAGGGTCATTCTCGACTTTGACTCTTGTTTTGTTCTGGACCATCACACTGGTGTCTTCCTTGGTGCTGGCCCTCGGTGCCGTAACTCCCAGGTTCTCTTGGAGCTTGACTGGCTTCACCTTCCCTCCACTGCCACTGCCGCCAGTCTTTCCACCTCTGTTGCCTTGTCTACCAGCTCTTTTCATAAGTGGCATCATCGCCTTGGTTACTTGTGTGGCTCTCCTCTATCATCCTTAGTACGACGTGGTCTTCTTGGATCTGTCTCTGGCAATGTGTCTTTAGATTGTCAGGGTTGTCGCCTTGGTAAACAGGTCCAGTCACCTCATCCTCATAGCGAGATAGTGTCTCAGCGTCCATTCGAACTTGTTCACTATGATGTCTGGGGTCTAGCTCTCTTTGCCTCAAAGGGAAGTCATCGCTACTACATTATCTTTATAAATGATTTCTCTTGACACACATGGATATATTTTATGTCATCTCGTAGTGAAGTCTTGATGCGGAGCATCCTACGGTCATCCCCATAGACATGACATCATCACCCAAGACTCCAAGTGGACCGATAACAAGAGCTTGTGCAAGAGCTATCGAAACAGAGGTTAACTCTCTCCTTATTGAGCTTCCCTTTGATTCGCTCGTGACATGGCTACTACCTCAAACAAAGATGCTATGTGTATTTAGGTACGACGACCACCCCATGGAAGCAAGAGTTGAGGGAGAAGGAGCAGACGAGGAGGGGATGACAAGCGTCAAGAAGAAGGCCGAGAATACCTCGGAACTTCCGGGCCAACCCAGAACTTCCGGCCCAACCCAGAACTTACGGCCCTGCCGCCCAGGATCGGCTTCTGAGTGTGAAACTCTCCGGATAGCTCGGAACTCCCCCGGAACCACCGGCCCCTGCAACTTCCGACCATCCCAGAACTTTCGGCCTCCATGCCTCGAAGCAGCTCCCGGGTGTGCAAACTCTCTGGTTAGCCCGAAACCTGCCCCGGAACTTCCTGCCGTCCACGAAACTTCTAGTCTGCCTGCATGCAGCGACTCGTGCCGAGGCCCATGTACCCCTTCACACCTCTAGACTATAAATACTCATGTCCTACCTCCGTTTTGATGGGGAACGAAGCACGAAAATCAAATTTTTTCCTATGAAACACCCAAGATCCGATCTAGGAGCATAGAAACGGGAGGGAAGTGTGCCTACATAACCTTGTAGACCGAAAGTGTTAGTGTATGTAACGCGGTTGATGTAGTCGTACTTTTCATGATCCAGTCGCGATCCAATCTGATCTTGTAACGACCGAATCTGATAAGATTTGAGTCTCTATGCTCATTGTGCTAGTCCCTGGATCAATAGCTAGCACACATAGTACAAGATGTAATATCAAGAATAAACCACATGTCATAATATTACATCGTAGATTCAGAATTAAAATATTACATACCTTTGTAGCTCAAGGTTAGCATACAACAAAAATATAGCGGAAAAGCAAATAAAATCTCCATGAAGTCCATCAATATCACATGCAAATGTCGAGCGTAGACATCGTAACCCTACATCGTATCACTCACTCGTCGTATATAATCTACAACATGTAAGTTACAGCCACAAGGGTCAGTATGTGGAATGTACTGGCAAGTCACACAAGAATTATATAACAGACCTACATGTATATGCAAGGTATATCAAGAGGATAGTGTAGTGGTTGTTTTGCAGAAAAGCTAATTTTTCCCTGATAGCTACATAATAGTCAAATTTTAATTTTGTCTTGCTACAATTAAATACATGTGGTTGAACTGGGCAACTCCAATTCCAACCTATAACCATTATTAAGCTTCCCACACAATTTTTATTAAGGTATCATCTGTCAAGATCATCCAACAACTGTAATGGTCTAGCTGCTCAAATTTGTTCATAACCAGGGACATGGCTAATCATGATCAGTTTTTACACTCTACAGAGGTTTGCACACTTTACCCACTAGACTCAACCCGAAGATTGAGACGAAGTCTTTCAGAAGTAGTCACCTCCACCCAACGGCAGCCGGTACACCTACTCAAAATCTACATCTGCTAGCTTTGCCCAGGCGAGGCTCCCATAACCTAATCGACTAAGCCAGAGCCCATATATCTAGTTGTTGCGCATGGAAGCTACTAGTCACTAAGTTTGTCTGATCTTTTTGATCCTGGGTGGCATTCCACTTACATTCAGAGGGTAGAAACCATGATGTTCTTGAAACCACTCAACAATACCAATTCCACCCAGAGGTGAATTATATCCCGAGTTACTACTCAATTTAATAAATAAACAATCCTGACATAAGCTCAATGTATACAAGAACCAACCCTGTCTACATAGCATAGCAAAACTACAACTACCATGATCTACAATATAAGGCCATACTAAGCTGAATCTCAATAGCAAATAACATGCTACCATAATATTCCTACACATGCATAATACAGTAATGTGATATATATAACTACGTGCATAAAAAAAATAATAGGATGAAAGATGATCAAGGTGTAACTTGCCTGGTACATTTGATGAAGATCGTCGTACTCACAATTCCAGGTAATTCTACTCATCACGCTTCAAGCAATCTATCGTAATTGAAAGAATCCAAAACAATAACCATGCTATATAGAAGAACCAAAAGAACAACAAAACAAATATGGCAAGGTTGAACAACACCAATAAGCTTAGTAATATAATATAGGGTCTTCATGTGCTATAATGTGATAGGGTGAAGGAATGAACTCAAAAGAGTTAGTGAACAATGAAATATTGCTTTATAAGCTTATATTTGATATAATATGTGTTAGAGTCAAAGCGATGGGAAAACAACATAAAAGTGGTGTAATAGATTGCATATGACATAAGGGTTCATTTGCAAAAAGAATGATCCGAATAGGAGCACTACGACTCAAGTTATAGTGAAATAGAGTTCAAATTGATTCAAAATAGGTCCAAAATAGGTCAAAGAATATTTGAATTTGGCATTTATAGAATGTAATTAGAAAGTCTATGACACATGTTTTCATGGGAAAAAGAAATCAATAGAAAAGGTGTCACGGTTCATAGGATATGATCAAATGAAAGTATGAATTCAAATTTGAATTGCTCAAATTTAAAATAGTGCAAAAGTTGAAAACTATGGTGCCAACGAAAAGATGGTCTCAAGTGGATCACTCTGCAAAAAGTTTCACCTCAATCGGAGCTACGCTTGAAGAGATATGATGGACCGAAGTTGCAGGGGCATATATGTAAAATTACAGACACAATTTCCGCCGAGAAAGAATTATAGAAAGAACTCAGGGACACATGGCATCACGGCATTGCTTGATACCCCTTCGCTGTAAGAGCTGTTATGGGCTGCCGGATCCAGTGACAATCAATGGCCATGGCTTAACTAGGCTAGGTTTTGGGAGAGAGAAATTCCCTCACCAGAGTTGGGCGGCGGGAGCTGCCGGAGTTGGAGAAGACTATGTGAACGGCTCGGACTTGGAGCGTCCAGTCCCAAGAGAGGCCCTTGGAACTCGGGGTTGGCACCATGGGATTCAATGGATCGCGTTGAAGAGTATGGTGGCGTCGAGGACGACCTGGGCCTCCTCCTGTGACGGAGACGACCGGTTGGAGCGGCGGTGGCGGTGATTTGCTGCGGGCGAGATCGGCGTGCTTGGTTTGGTGCTCTCCTGCGTGATATAAGAAGTGAGCGAGAGATAGGAGAGCACGGAGATCATGACAGAAAGAAAAGTAGGGGATCTTCACCCTTGGTGGCGACGAATTCCTCCGGCAGAGGGCTGCTGGCGATGTGAGCTCCGGCGAGATCGGGCAATCTTCGTGGGATTGATTTGGTGTGTCCCTGGATGAAATAAGAGATGAGGGGGATGCAGTTGAGCAAGATAGAGAGGATGGAACACATGGAGAGGGGCGGGGAGTATTGTAGATGACGGAATTAGCCGCCGGAGTAGCTTCAATCGGCGAAGCTTGGTGAGGTCGTCGCGCTCGATTCCGAGGGAAAACTCAAGCACCATTTCGGGGAACTGGATGAGGGGATCAAGAGGTGTCCCTCGGTGTACTCGGTTGGGAGAAGGGGCTTGGGATCAATCAGATCGAGCGAAGCCGTTTCTGCAGCGGCAGTGCTGTCGTGTTGCAGTAGGAGATCGAGCAGAGGTAGGAGACGCATGCGAGGCCCATGTGTCGGCGGCAGAGAAAAAAGGGGCAGAGAGGGGTGCGCCTGCGAGGTGGGCTGGGGCTGGGCTGTGTTGTTGCTGCTGCGCTGCACAGCGCATGAACCAGACTTAGCTTTTAGTCTTTTTTTTTTACAAAAGTGATTTTGGCTCCAAAAATGATCCAAATCATTTTATAAAAACAGACAAACATCCATAAGAATAAATATAGTTATATGTAGCTTAGTGAACATTACCAGCATAAAATATTTCTGAACTCCAAGTAAATATCAAAATTTTAAATTGAAAACAACTTCCAACTCTTTTATATTGAAGGAATCATATTACCTTCTCTCATCAGAATTGAATTTTTGAGTTAAAATTATTTTAAATATTCAAAATACAAATGGGAGAATATTCAATTATTCACCAATATTATTCTTTGAGGAAGTCATATCATCCTCTCTCATATCCAAGTTGAAACACTTCTGAATATTCTCAAATTTCAAAATAAGATCCAAAGGAATATTCGAGAAAGTCATTTTATTCCCTCTCATTTGAATATTCATTTAACACCAAAAGTTCCAAATCCTAGTCTAAATTAACTAACAACAAGCAGCACAAGCAAATTTTAATTAATCCTATTTAAATAATTAACATTCCAAAATTCAAAATTTTGGGATGTTACAAATCTACCACCCTTAAAATGAATCTCGTCCTCGAGATTCGAAGAAGCTAGAAAGAAAAGTTTAGGATTCGGGTCTCCTCGAATATACATTGATCATCCGAGAATCTAGGGTGCTACCACCCTTAGGGTAAGAGTCACCGGTCTTCAAAAATCTTACTCCTTCAATGAAATCCTTCACACTTATGTCTTACACTCCTTTGATTTTTTTTTTGAAATCCTCTATCAAAAGAGTGGTATTGCAATTACTAGACCTTCATGGCTAATTGGTCATACGCAAATACTAAATGCCTATCAATGCTCTCATGGCGGTCATCAGGAAAATTTCCATGCGATTCCTGCAGAAAAGGGTCTTGGTTTATCCTTACCGTAGAACCTACTATCGACAGCGACTGCCTTCTACAAGGGTCAAACGTCATTTCATTCTAAGGTTTAGGCTTAACAACGACGTCTCTCTACTATAGTTATGTCACTCTAGATTTACCATCCCACATAGCAAAAGCGAATAATAAGGGCAAGTCGGCAAGGTGATCAATCCATTCCGCACCCAAATCATTACCTTGTATATGGTTTAGAAAATCTCGCATTCTAACACTCGGACATCCTCATAAACATTGCAGAAATTTCTCTTGTTCATGAACTGGGTTCGGATAATCCACTGATTCTGCATGCCAAACAAAACAATCTATCGTCCCTTTCAACTCTCAGGGTTCATCAAGATTGTAGCTTCAAATTTCTTCAAATGTCTGGTTCATCAAGACGTCTACTAATGAATTGTAGCTTCCTCCAGGGTTCTTCCTTCATCAAGATTGTGCTTGCTTCTTGGCGTATCCTGGCGCATGTGGTTTAGCTTGAACTCATCACTAGGTTGCATACATCTTCACTCCATTCTCGGGATTTGCAAGCAATGTAGTAACTCCTTTGGTGTTGGTCTTTGGGTTTAGAAAGAGATAGAATGTAGAGAGAGAGAGAGATAGATACCCATACAAGCATCACACTAGTTTTCAAAATAAGTTTTGATGTGCGCTGTCAGTAAACAGACACAATGACAGCTCACAAAATGCATCTAATAGTAACTCTATAGAGATCATGAATCTTCGAAGTCTTCAATGTTTGTAGACTGAAGTTGAAAAAAGAATGAATGGAATAGGAGCACTATGACTCAAGTTATAGTGAAATAGAGTTTAAATTGATTCAAAATAGATCAAAGAATATTTGAATTTGGCATTTATAGAATATAATCAGAAAGTCTATGACACATGTTTTCATGGGCAAAAGGAATCAATTAAAAAGGTGTCACGGTTCATAGGATATGATCAAATGAAAGTATGAATTCAAATTTGAATTGCTCAAATTTAAAATAGTTCAAAAGTTGAAAACTATGGTGTCAACGGAAATATGGTCTCAAGAGGATCACTCTGCAAAAAGTTTCACCTCAATCGAAGCTACGGTTGAAGAGATATGATGGACTGAAGTTGTAGGGGTCTATATGTAAAATTACATAAACAATTTCCGCTGAGAAAGAATTATAGAAAAAACTCAGGGACACGTGGTAGCACGGCATTGTTTGATACCCTTCGCTGTAAGAGTTGTTATGGGCCGTCGGATCCAGTGACAATCAATGGCCAGGACTTAACCGGGCTAGGTTTTGGCAGAGAGAAATTCCCTCACCGAAGTTGGGCGGCGGGAGCTGCCGGAGTTGGAGAAGACTGCGCGAACGACTCAGACTTGGAGCATCCAGTCCCAAGAGAGGCCCTGGGAGCTCGGTGTTGGCACCACGAGATTCAGTGGATCACGTTGGAGAGTATGGTGGCGTCGAGGATGACCTGGGCCTCCTCCCATGATGGAGGCGACCGGCTGGAGCGCCGGTGGCGGTGATTTGCTGCGGGCGAGCTCGGCGTGCTCGGTTTGGTGCTCTCCTGCATGATATAAGAAGTGAGGGAGAGATTGGAGAGCACGGAGATCACGACAGAAAGAAAAGTAGGGGATCTTCACCCTTGGTGGCGACGAATTCCTCCGGCGGAGGGCTGCTGGCGATGTGAGCTCCGGCGAGATTGGGCGATCTTCGGGGGATCGATTTGGTGTGTCCCTGGATGAAATAAGAGATGAGGGGGATGCAATTGAGCAAGATAGAGAGGATGGAACACATGGAGAGGGGCGGGGAGTAAATATCAAAATTTTAAATTTAAAACAACTCCCAACTCTTTTATATTGAAGGAATCATATTACCTTCTCTCATAAGAATTAAATTATAGAGTTAGAATTGTTTTAAATATTCAGAATACAAATGGGAGAATATTCAATTATTCACCAATATTATTCTTTGAGAAAGTCATGTCATCCTCTCTCATATCCAAGTTGAAACACTTTTGAATATTCTTAAATTTCAAAATAAGATCCAAAGGAATATTCGGGAAAGTCATTTTATTCCCTCTCATTTGAATATTCATTTTAACACCAAAAGTTCCAAATCCTAGACAAGATTAACTAACAACAAGCAACACAAGCAAATTTAATTAATCCTATTTAAATAATTAACATTCCAAAATTCAAAATTTTGGGATGTTACAGATCTAGTGCCGAACGAACGAGACCTCTGAGATTAGCACACGTTCAGCTCGATGGCGTCCTCTCCTTCTTGATCCAACAAGCGAGGGAGAGGAGGTAGTTGAGATCGGAACCAACACGACAGTATGATGGTGGTGGTGGCAGCGAAATTCCGGCAGGGCTTCGCGAAGCGCGTACCTGAGAAGAGTGGGAGGAGTTGGGAGAGGCAACGGGCAAGGGTGAAGGGGTGGCTGCCCCCATGCACCTCCCACCTCTATATATAGGCTAGGGGGCAGGGGGGCGTCCAAAACCCTCCTAGGGTCAGTCACAAGGGAGAAATCCCTTTAAACTTGGAGATACCATCTTATCTTTAGATTCAACCCTTCAAATTTAGAGAAAAGACCTCATCTCTAGATTTAAACGACATGTGCCTTAGGGAATTGATACGTCCATTTTGCATCATGATTTCTTACTGTTATCTATAGTGTTTTTAATCAATATAACACTTTGTGGAGCAATTCTAATGCATTTTCTCTCTTAATATGCAAGGTTTACATGAAGAGGAAGATTGCCGGCAGCTGGAATTCTAGACCAGAAAAAGCTATGTCAGAGATACCTATTCTGCACATCTCCAAATGAGCTAAAATTTTACGGAGATTTATTTTGGAATAAATAAAAAATATTGGAGCAAATAAGTACCAGAGGGGGCCACCCAGGTGCCCACAAGGCACCAGGGCGCGCCCTGGTGGCTTGTGGGCCCGCTGGCCAGCCTCTGGTGCCCATCTTCTGGTATACTAGTGGACCCGTTGCGCCAAATGGCGCAGAGGCACGCTAAATCCATGTGCGCGATGAAAAAATATCCATGATTTAATCCCCTTTAATAGTAAACATGGTGGACTTTTGTCTACAATGAGATGTATATACACATTTAATTTGATAGCACAAAATACTTGCTACCATGTTTGCAGAGACCCATTTGAAATCATGTTCGTATTGAAAGACATTTGCATTTTGAGTGACTTTGATAGAGGCGAGGGGCCCGATCTTTCGATGAGATGATAACTATCGATTTGGTGGAGACGACTTTGACGATCCAACTACAAACGTGCGACGACGTTGCGCCTTAGCAATCACTAAACCAACTCCGAGTGGTTATTGACCACGCTGGAGCATGATCAACCTGACCACGAAGGTCTATTCCTGCAAGCAATTGAAGAACAAGCAAGAATATGATTAAGCAATCTGAATATTGTGAATATGGATGAAGTACTGATAAAAGTGGGGTTCCATAAGCGGCCTTGGTCTGGTCGTTGGACACAAATGAAGTACACGAAGTTGCAGCGATGGCTAACTTTTAACTAAATAAAACCCAAGTCTAAATGGTGCCTTAAGGGCTGTATTTATAGGGAGACAGAGGGAAATTTCGTCCACCCTTGGCAAGGTGGGACTAAATTCTGGCCTAAGTCATTTTCCCTATTAATACGGACTCAAAAAAACTACCTATTAAGTGTATTTCGAAAATACATGGACCTAGCCCAAAAATAAGGTGGCGCAACACCAATAATAAGCTATGGACAAAATTTATGAAAGGCCATCTTATATATTTCGTCCATCTTCCTGATGTCATCATGGTGGCTTCAAAGTGCGGAGATCTCCACTGTCTCCTCCATTCTTATTCTCTTCGCAGGCGTCTTCATCTCCATGCTTGATCATGCTCCAATGTTCATCCTTCTTGTCCATGCAAAGCCCTTCAATTGTAAACAACACAAATGTATCTAAGTTAGGCAGCATCATATTCTCATGAACATTAGAAACATTACAAGGAAACGAAAGTACCTGATAATTTAACTGGCATGCATGAGCTCTAGTAATTGGTCCAATAGGTATAGTAGGAGGGGTTGTGGGTGTAACTGTGGTAGCCATGTCCTCATCATCCTCCCCTTCTTGAAAACAAAGCCGTCCTCGGCGTTGCTTAATCTGAAATATGGTTAACAAAAGAGACAGGGTGTACACACTATATATGTATATGTCATCCATTTTTACTGATCTCAGTTGTGGCACATGTGACATAGTTATACAAGAGAACTCTTCAAAAGTCATGAAATATAAAGCCAAAATGTTATTCCACAAAGTCAAAGGCATGAATATATTGGAACTCTGTTTGCACATATAAGTGAAGCTCTTAATCATATCAAAAGGTTGGCAATGCTCATCATTAAACCATCCAAATATTGGTGAATAAACTTTAATTGTTTCAAATTTACATGCTACAACATGCTAAAATAAGCAAACATGCAACAAGTCATTTGACACAGAAACATCACCAAGATTAGAGGTCATATCAAAATGATTAAACATCGGCACAATTATTTTCAAATGTATTTTATCCAAATCTAATTTATTGCCTGATTCACATGGTGTCAGTGTACTAAATATTGGGCCTTTAGTACCCCATACTTGTGCACGGGCAGTTGTAGCCATACCTGCGGCAAGGCTTGTCAGGGGAACAGCCGAAGATTAATCCAAGGTTATCAAAGAGACATTCAAGCCAAGGATCAGGAGATAAGGAGAACTGGAGACCAGAGGCTCGGCTCCCGGCAAGATCTTGCAGGGGTAGCCTGCGGAGCCCGGCAAGATTCGCACCCGGCAAGGTTCCGCCACTGTGCCACCGCTCCAACACAGTGACCAGCCTGGCATTCTGGTCCCACCTCTGGATGCGTGGCAAGGCGCTAGTGGAGGCGAGCTTAAGCAGTGCTGATGGGATGGCCCCTTTTTCCATCCCCAAGAAAGTAAGGACACCTAAACGGACACCTCACGATGCATTAAATGCATTTGTCCTAAACCGTCAGTGGTTAGGTATGATAACCCTGTAGCTACTTTACACCTCGCATATGAATAGTTTGCCACTGTGGTGACCCCTTTGAGCATATAAAAGGAGGCCCAAGGCAACTGCTACAGGGGAGGAGACGAGAGAAAGCACTCTCGGCCCATTCTGCATGCGTAGCTGCTGCACGAACACGCTGTTCATTGCAAGCGCTCCAAGAACTGGGATGAAAACACTGATAATAAACTAAAGTAGGAGTAGGGTTTTACGCTGATTAGCGGCCCGAACCTGGGTAAAAATCCCCTCGCGTTGATCATTGGTTCTGCTCTTTGTGTATACCTCTCTCCCTGCCGAATCGTAAAGGGGTCCTTTGGATCCCATAGGTGTCGTACGCCGACATCTTTGGCGCGCCAGGTAGGGGGATCGAGGTTGTGCGAACCTGATCCGGTGATCAGCGCGTTAGTTTCTTCACCATCTTTGTCACCATGCCACCCAAGAAGAAGAGTGGGGCAGCGGTTGTTCCGTCTACGTCCGTCTTGCCCGTGCCTACTCGGACGGGTGATGGCGTGGATGCAGGAGGTGGAGGTTTAGAGCCTCCACAGTGTTCTGGTGATCCAAGCCAGGCGAGCGGCATCGTTTGCAGCGGCGACGGCAACCCGCACGCCGCTAGATCCAGGGATGGAGCTGTGCTGCCTACGGGTGGCGCAACGAACTCCAGAGATTGGAGGACGCCTTCTAGGACTCCCACGCCGGCGCAGGCGTTGCGGCCTTCCCAGGTCGCGCGCGACGAGCAGCGCCGTGGCATTGGTGGTTCTGAACGTCCCCATGAAAAGACTTCTGCGCATCGATCCCAAGGTGCGCAGGCCCAACATGCACACCGAGCTGCTGGTGGAAGTGGCGCGCGGTCGCGTGATCGTGACAGTGCTCCTTCTAACACTATTAGGAGTCAGAGCACCTCACGTACCTCGCACCTGTCACCGCCGCCTTCGCCAGCAGAAGCTTTGGCACGTGCGCAGCTGCTCCTCGATTTTCCTCCTGCTTCGGAGAAGATGGAGGAGTGGCAATCTACTATCCAGAGCCTCATCGGCTTCGTCAACAAGGATGGGCTGCAGCAAGTGGGGCCCTTGCGGCAGCGGTCTATCGATCCGGCGCGAGCCGATGGTGAGAAGACTGGAGGCGGTGCGACCATGGTGCACTCCCCTCCACGACAGCAGTGGCGGTCGTCAACCCGGCGGACCGACGGCCGTGATGACGATTCCACGGCGTCGTCCGATCCGCGGATGCGCCGCGATCAGCGTCAAGTTTTTCAGGAACGAAGCAAAGAGGACGCTCGAACTACCATCGAGCGGTGACGGGAGGCGCGTCATCAGTCTGATAAACGCGCAGGGCCTACTATCGACAAGCTTGCGCTGGGGGACGCAGGCGACTTGCCCTATGAGGTAGGTTGTCTAGCGTTTACCCGTGAGCTGCAGCGAGTCCAGTGGCCCAACTCTCGAACGTTCAAACCAGAGGTCCTGGAGAAATATGACCGCAAGACTCACCCCTTGGAGTTCCTGAGCATCTACTCCATTGCGGTGCAGGCTGCCGGGGGCCGAGATGACAAGATACTTGCCAACTACTTCCCGTTGGTGCTCAAACCCAACGTTAGGTCGTGGTTGATGCATCTGCCGGAGAATTCCATTTCTTCTTGGTCAGATCTGTGCCATCAGTTTGTTGGCGCCTTTGTTGGAGGCCACCAAGCTCCTGGCCAAGAAAGTGATTTGCATCTCCTCCCTCAAAAGGAGGGCGAGCCCCTACGCAAGTTTATCCAGAGATTTAGCCGGGTGTAGTACAATATTCCAGACGTTCATCCTGCCGCTGTTGTTAGCGCGTTTCATCAGAACGTGCGTAACCGCAAGATGCGTGAAGAGCTGGCAATGAACAAGGTCAGGAGTATTGCCGTGCTTTATGCTTTGGCCGACAAGTGCGCTCGAGCTGAAGAAGGGAGGAAACTCCCCGGCGAGGGTGTTGGCGTAGGGGGCGAATCTGAAGATGAAGATGCTGCAACCCCGTCAAAGAAAGGCCCGCGGCGGAACAAGAAGCGCAAAGGCAAGGCCGTGCTTGCTGTCGAGGAATCCAGCAACACCGGCATCGCCAAGAAGGCCAAGGTTGACGACCCCGGCAAGGAAGTTGCCGGGTGTGCCTCCTGTCAGGCCTTGGCGGCTGCCGACAAGCCGGAAGGCTCCGGCAAACAGTATTGCAAGATCCATCACACCAAGGGCCACGATCTCCAAAACTACCGGCAAGTTGAGCAGCTTGTCGAGAAGCAGAGAGCTGAGTATGAAAGGCGAGACAAGGAGAAGGCCCAGGACGGTGCTGAGGGATCTGGCAAGAAGCATGGTGGCCGAGGAGGCCGCCGTGGCAAGGCTAAGCAACAGAAGGAGAGACCCGCCCGAGGCCACGACAAGGACGAGGGGGCGATGAAGATGAGGAAGATGACGAATCTAGTGAGCAGGAGTTTCAGAAAGCCACAGAGGCCATGTGTATTGACGGGGGCGCCTCGTTGCATTCTTCTCACCGCCGACTTAAACAGTGGGTACGTGAGGTTAATGCAACGGAGCCATTATTTGATGCACAGAAACCTTTAAAGTGGTCCAACACGCCTATCATTTTTGACGTCGAGGACCACCCTGATCGCACAACTGCGGCCGGGTGCTTGCCCTTGTTGGTTTCACCAACAATCCGCAACCTCAAGGTGACAAAAATGCTGGTTGATGGTGGGGCCGGGCTGAACTTAATCTCGCCGGACGTGCTCAAGAAGCTGCAAATTCCTGATGAAGATCTCGAGGAAACGGGCACATTTCAAGGGATCAATCCAGGAAGGACCCAGCCAAAAGGCAAGATTACGCTACCGGTAACATTTGGTAGCGAGCTCAACTACAGGACAGAGAAGGTAGTGTTCGATGTCGCCAAGATCCCCATGTCATACAATGGGATCCTTGGCCGCCCAGCGCTGGCCAAGTTCATGGCGGCATCACACTATGCGTATAATGTGTTGAAGATGCCCGGACCGATAAGTGTCATCACTGTCCACTCCGACAAGAAGGATGCACTAATCTGCACCGACCAACTCTACCGGGAGGCAGCCACAGCGCCTGCCGTCAAGGCATCTGCTCCTGCCACTGGAACTCCCGGGGGGAAGAAGAAGAAGACCGGCAAGATCTCTGGTGCAAACCCTGGCAAGCGCACCTCCTCGGAGTGCTGCGCTTCCGTTGAGGACGCACCAGAGAGTTCCACCGACAAGAATAAGAAGTCCAAGGCTGCTCCACCAGAGACCAAGAAGGTGCCCGTCAAGGAGGATGGAACGGGAGGAACTTTCACCATAAGTTCCACCCTAGATGACAAATAGGAAAGCGCGCTTGTTGCCTTCCTGCGGGTGAATGTTGATGTGTTTGCATGGCAACTATCTGACATCCCCGGTGTTCCTAGGGAGGTAATTGAGCACCACCTTGCTGTCTGTCCTCACGTGCGGCCCATCAAGCAGAGGGTGAGGAAGCAAGCCTTGGATCGGCAAGAATTCATTGCCGAAGAAATCAGGAAGTTAGAAGCGGCAGGTTTGGTCAGAGGAGTGCTTCACCCAACGTGGTTGGCCAATCCGGTTGTAGTGCGCAAGGCGAATGGGAAATGGAGGCTGTGTATTGATTATACAGACCTCAATAAAGCCTGTCCAAAAGATCCTTTCCCCTTGCCGCGCATCGACCAGATTGTGGACTCCACTGCTGGTTGTGACCTACTGTCGTTCCTTGATGCCTACTCGGGATATCATCAGATCTTCATGGCAAAATAAGATGAAAAAAAGACCGCATTTATCACCCCATGTGGTACGTATTGTTTTATACGAATGCCTTTCGGGTTGAAAAGTGCTGGTTCTACATTTGCGAGAGCGGTCCAAATTGGTTTTGAGCCTCAGCTACATAGAAATATGGAAGCACACATGGATGACATAGTGGTCAAAACCAAGGATAAAGCGATGCTCATACAAGATCTAGAAGAAACATTTACAAATCTACGCAAGATCAATTTAAAGCTCAATCCTGAGAAGTGTGTGTTTGGTGTCCCTTCCGGCAAACTTCTCGGGTTCTTGGTATCTCAGCGAGGGATCGAGGCGAACCCCGACAAGATCAAAGCTATAGAGTAGATTGAAGCACCAAGACGCGTCAAGGATGTACGTCGTCTTGCCGGCTGCGTTGCTGCCTTAAGCAGGTTCATCTCCAAATCCGCTGAGCATGCCCTGCCCTTTTTCAAAATTTTGAAGAAGGCGGGTCCAATGAGATGGACTCCGGAAGCGGAGGCAGCGCTGCAAGATTTGAAGAGGTACCTCTCCTCTCCACTGACGCTAGTCGCACCTAGGCCACAAGAGCCGTTGCTGCTGTATCTAGCGACAACAAATCAAGTGGTTAGTGCTGTGTTAGTGGCGCAGAGAGAAGCCGACGAGGAGGCAACGGCAGCGGTAGGACTGTCAAGTGACTCGCCGAGATCTTCCCCGGCAAGGTCTGGTGCCGGCAAGACAGGATCTACGCAGACAGAGGAATCAGTGCAAAAGAGGAAGATGGTGCAGCGCCTAGTTTATTTTGTCAGTTCCCTTTTACAGGGAGCTAGGTCAAGATACTCTGGTGTGTAGAAGTTGCTCTTCGGCCTTCTCATGGCCTCGAGGAAGCTGCGCCATTATTTTCAAGCACATGAGATTACCGTCGTCACTCGCTTCTCGTTGCAGCGGATTTTGCGAAATCCAGAGGCAATCGGCAGGATTGTGGAGTGGGCGTTGGAACTGTCAAGCTTTGGTCTCAAGTTTGAAAGTACTTCAACAATTCAGAGCAGAGCCTTGGCGGAGTTCATTGCGGAATGGACCCCAACGCCAGACGAAGAGATTCAAGAAACGACTCTTCCCGGCAAGGAAACAGATCGAGAATGGATTATGTACTTTGACTGGGCTTTCTCGCTGCAAGGCGCAGGTGCTGGCGTGCTGCTTGTCGCACCCACCGGAGAGCACATCAAGTATGTAATTCAGATGCATTTTCCCCGGGAGAGCTCGACAAACAACACTGTGGAGTACGAAGGGCTGCTTGCCGGTCTCAGGATCGCGACAGACCTTGGTATCAAGAAGCTCGTCATCAGAGGCGATTCGCAGCTTGTTGTCAGGCAAGTTAACAAAGATTATCAGAGTCCATTGATGCAAGCCTATGTGGATGAAGTGAGAAAAATGGAAGAGCGCTTTGACGGTCTGCAAACAAAGCACATTCCTCGTGCCGAAAACAGTATTGCTGATGACCTGTCAAAGCGCGCTGCCCTCAAGTGACCTGTGGAACCAGGAACTTTTGTGCTCCATTTAACCCAGCCATCTGTAGCGCCATCAATGAGGCAAGAAAAGAGAAGGAAGTTGAATTCTGGTCAGTACTTTCTGGCAGAGCTCCCGGGAGCCGCCGACAAGGAAGTCGCCGGGATTAGCGGCAAGCCTGCCGGGGAACGACAGGCTCCGGCAGAGGCTCAGGCCCTTGCCGTCGAGACAAACGTTCCCCCGGTAGAAGAGATGCCTTTAGTCCTAGTTGTTGAGCCCCAGGCTCCAGCATGGGCACAACCCATTGTCCATTTCCTTCAGACAGGAGAACTCCCTGAGGAGCAGGAAGAAGCGGAAAAAGTAGCTCGTCAGTCTAGCATGTACCAGTTCGTCGATGGCGTTCTGTACAGGAAGAGACCGAACGGTGTGAAATTGAAGTGTATTCCTCGGGAGGATGGACTGGAGCTGTTGGCAGAGATACATGGAGGCATATGTGGCTCTCACATAGGATCAAGAGCGCTTGTCGGAAAGGCATTCCGACAAGGTTTCCTTTGGCCCACTGCTCTCCAGGATGCAGCTGCACTAGTAACCAAGTGTGAAGCGTGCCAGTTTCATTCAAAGAAATCGCATCAGCCAGCTCAAGCCCTTCAGACAATCCCTCTCTCCTGGCCATTTTCAGTCTGGGGGCTCGACATACTGGGCCCTTTTCCCCGTGCCACTTGGGGCTTTGAGTACTTGTACGTTGCAATCGACAAATTCACAAAGTGGCCGGAGGTGGAAGCAGTGAGGAAGGTGACAGCACAATCAGCCATAAAGTTCTTTAAAGGAATAGTTTGCCGTTTTGGCGTGCCCAATAGGATCATCACCGACAATGGCACACAATTCACAAGTCGCACCTTCATGCAATACGTCCAAGACCTTGGCGGCAAAATTTGTTTTGCCTCTGTTGCCCACCCGGGAAGCAACGGCCAAGCGGAGAGGGCTAACGCTGAAGTGTTGCGTGGTCTCAGGACCAGAACTTTTGACAAGCTGAAAAAGTGCGGAAGGCGCTGGATTGATGAGTTGCCGGTGGTTCTTTGGTCAACCAGAACGACACCAAATCGAGCCACTGGCCAGACACCCTTCGCTCTGGTTTATGGAGCGGAAGCAGTTCTCCCCACAGAACTCATATACGGGTCACCTCGAGTGCTCGCTTATGATGAGCTTGAGCAAGAGCAACTGCGGCAAGATGACGCTGTGCTCCTTGAGGAGGATCGTCTTCAGGCTGCTGTGCGAGCTGCACGCTACCAGCAAGCTTTGCGCCGCTACCATAGCCGCAAAGTTCATGTCCGAAGTCTTGAGGAAGGCGACCTTGTTCTTCGGCGGATTCAGTCCGCCAAGAATTCAAACAAGTTGACGCCGAAGTGGGAAGGCCCTTATCAGGTAGTACGAGTCACCAGGCCCGGCGTTGTCCGCTTGGAGACCGAGGATGGCGTTCCAGTGAGCAACTCTTGGAATATCGAGCATCTTCGCAAGTTCTACCCATAAGGCGCGGTTGCCGGGGGCCCCCGACAACCTCCTTTTGTACGAGTCTTGCCGGCAAGGCATATAATCCTTTGTACAAAGCCAGGTGTAGACCCTGTGCGTAGTTGAATAAGCTTAAGTGTTGTACATTTCTTGTTGATCTCCATGTTTATATATATGCATGCTTGTCTGAGATATTGTATGACACTTGCTCTCGGTAAGCATTAACGAACCACCAAGGTTCCATATCTCTGTTTTCTCTTCTTTCTTTTTCTCAAGGGATAGAAGGTTCCCTCGCACGCAAGTTTGCCGGGGGGGGGGGGAGGAAGGTATGGATACCAATGGGCGATGTTCAGAATTGAAGTCTTGCCGGAAGGAGTACAGCGACAGAGAGCTAAGTTGCGAAACTTTAAGCAAGTTTATCGATTTTTACTATCAGGCTATTTTCTTTAGACGATTTCGGCCCTTGTATGGAAAACCTGCACGCGAAGGAACCCTTGTTGTAATTGGTTGTGCCCTTATTTTGTTTCGAGTCCGCTCAACAGTCTAAGTGGCTGCACCAAGAACACCAATGTGTCTTGCCGGCTGCCGCACCTCCAGCAGGCTGCTGAAGTCCCGCACCCAGCGCTCGCGGCAGGTTGCGCGCCAGCAAGTTTCCAGTAAGCGTAGGGCGTATACCATACGGAAAGGAATCGGATAGGGGGAATAGCATGCATGTACTCAATCATAGCAAGTTATATTACATCAATAGTTGCTGCAGTTCTAACTTAAGACTAAATTGTCCTTGGCATGGAATGGTGGCGGCAAGGAAAAGAGAGACGGCTAGTCCCTGCGCTGGCCTTCAACCCTCTTGATTGAATCTACCTTCTCAAGGATGGGCGCGACAAGCTCCTCAAGTGCCTTGAGATCTGCATCCTTCGGCAAGCGATCGAGCACGTTGGTGAGGTCAACGCTAGGGTTCTTATGCACCACCTTGATGAGTACCTTGCGGAGGACGGCCCGGCAAAGCTTGCGGGATTCATTGGCCAGTTGGGTCGCTCGGTTGGACTGGAGTAGCTTCAGAGCGTCAATGATGCTTTCGAAGAACATGGTCAGCCTGGCGCTCGGGGATATCCTTTCTTCAGAGGAATACCTGAAGTTTTGCAGGCCATCCCGGCCCATGGTTGACAGTTGTGCTGTGAGCTTCTCCGCGGTGTCGACAAGGCGATCAGTCCAGATTTTCACACCCTTCTCATAGTCAATTTGGGCGGCGGCAGCACTCTTAAGTAAGTTCCTCTCATCCTAGAGATTTTTGCTCAGGGCCTTCTCGCGGGCCCTGCCGTCCTCAAGAGACTTTTCCAGCGTGGTCAACTTCAGCCTCAGATCGACAATGGCATCGCTGGCTGAAGAGAGCTGCTTGGTCTTGTCGGATATAGCAATTTGCATCTCCGCCAGGCTGTGGAGAGTTTTCTCCCTGTCTCCTTTGAGCGTCGAGAGCTCCTTGCTGTGTTCCTCAAGATCCGCCTCCAGCTTCTTCACTTTGTTGCTCAGCTTGTTCTTGGCGGCCTCTGCGGCTTCGGTGGCATCGATGGTTTCCTTGAGCTTGCTGGCGTGATCTACAGTTAAAGCTTCGAGCGCCTCTTTGTGCTTCTGCTCCAGCTCCTGGGTCCGCCGCGCGACAAGCTTTTCAATTTCTTCATCCTTGCCACGGAGTTTGGCAGCAAGTGCCTGCTCGCGCGCGGCAAGATCTTCTTCGTGAGCGTCAAGCCCAATGCGGCGCTCCGTCAAGAGAGCATCCTCAGCGGCAACCCTTTGCGTAGCTTCCTCTTGCGCCTTCTCTATGTCAGATTGCCTCAGGAGGAGCTCCGTCCAGCTTTGGCTCACTTGTTCCCGGCTGGCAGTCAACTCTTGAAGGGCCTCGGCGTACCAGATCTGCATTTGCTCAATGCGCTTTTGGAAATCCGCCTCGGCTGCTTCGACAACTGCAGCTCTGGAGTCTGCCTTCTCCTTTCGAGCACGGTGGAGCGCTTGGAGCTTGCGGAAATTATCGCCCATGGCCTGGAGGAGCTGATCTTCTTCAGATTTGCCGCTGCTGGTGCTTGGTTCATCGACGATCTCAAGCCCGGCAGCGGTGATGATTTCTTCATCAAAAGTTTCCCCTTCGGTCGGCGCTCCAATGCTTGCCGTCCCCGGCAAGTTGACGAATAGGTTGTCGCCAACCTTGAGATATTTGCTCGATGAGGGAGCCTCAGATGTCGATGGTTGGTCCTCGACAATCGTCTCACCGGTGGCTAGGGGCTCTGTGGCCAGCGTAGCGCCTAGCGCTCCTGCTGCAGGAATGCCGTCAGTGCGGTCACTAGCCTCCTTGTCGGCCCTCTCAGCAGATTCCTTGGCGGCCTCGTCAGCAGCGGTCCTGCCGGCCTCAACAGTGGCGTCCTTGGCGGCCTCGCTAGTAGCGATCTTGTCAGCTTCGGTGGCAACATCTCTGGCGGTCTCCTCGATGACAACGTCGATGTCCATGTGTTCCATCACAGGGAACTCTGAAGGGCGAAGGGGGGAAAACAAAATAAGATCAAGGTTGAAGTTCAAGAAGACGGAAGGAAAGAATAACAAGTGCTCTGAGGCAAGCAGTCACCTGGGTCGAGCTATTGAGGGGTAGCTTCACCCCTCCCGGCAACATTGGTTGCCGGGAAAAGGTTGCCGATGCCCATGTTTGCCGGCTCCTCCTCCACCAAGGTAGGCTCATCGGTAGGAGCTCTTGCCGGAGATGCGCTTGCGGGCGGCGTAGTTGACGGAGGCGGCAGGACGGGGGCGTCCTCCAATGGCTCTCCCTGTTGCTGTTCTTCTCCTGCAAGCCCAAAGATATCAGCAAGCCCAAAGATATCGTTGCCCGTGGAAGTCTTCGCCCTCTTCGCCATCCTTTCCGCCAAAGTTTCTGCATCACTGCAGAGACAAGACAAAGCAAGGCAATGAGATCAATCGAATTCAGAATCTTGGGAGATAAAGGCTATGACAGGATACTTACTCTTCCTCTTCTCGTTCCGGGCTGAAACCGGAGATGTCAAAATCGACCTCCATTGCAGTGTCCGTGTGGGGAGGCGGAGGAGGGGTCCTGGGTCGCTTGGCTGCGGCAGGTGCAGGGGGTTGGCGTGACTCTTCCGCCTCAGCCTTCGGTGCTCTTGTGTGAGACGCCCCTTCCGCCCCAGTGGTTGCCACAGGTGTGTGTCTCGTGCGCCGCATGGGTTGCTGTCGAACTCCTTACCGTGGTGCAGCCTTGCCGACCGCCTTCTTGCCGGGGGCCTCGCTGCTCGAAGAAGGTTGGTTTGCTGAGACACCAGAGGCGGCTTTCCGAAGGACATGCTTTGCCTTCTTTGGAGCTGGGGGCTCCTCCTGCGGCTGTTCTTCAGCTACGTCCTCGTCAGATGAGCTCTCGGCGGCTGCGCCGCTCTGTTCCCCGGCAGCCTTATCCTCCCCGGCAGGATTCTCTTCCAATATGACTTCTGTGTCGCTGGTTTCCCATTCCGTGAAGCCGACGCTGCCGGCCTCCGTGAAAAGATTAGCCTCTTCCGCCCTAGTGGCAATATATGCCACTTCTTCATCAGTGGTGGCATGGATGAGGTTTGTTTCTTCCCAGATGGCCCTCTCCGACAAGTCATTGAAGAAATTTTGTGCCTGCTCCACAGATGGCTCGGCCCAAGTCGCGTCAAGGCCATGGGCGTTGAACATTGGCATTGTGGCGATGATTGACCCCAGGGCGGAGTTGTTGCACAAAGGGATAATTCCCGCCGGCAACTTATGCTTGTCCTCGCACTGAAATAGCCTGTGGCGGAGAGCGCCAAGCTGCATGATTGTCAAGTTATTGTTCAGTCCGGGGCACAGTCTCATGATGTCTGCCGCGTTCCGGAACTCCCAAGCTGGTCTCCCCTTATTCTGCAGAGGGGCGATGCGGCGGCGAAGGAAGTCAGAGCCAATCATCTCTATTGTGAGCCCAACAGCTTTCAAAACGAGGATCCTGGTGGTGGCGATCATGAGCTTGTCGTCTTGAGCATCAAAATCACTCCAGTCCTCGCCGTGGACCGCCTTTTGCTGTCGGGGTGAACAGAATGGATGGGGACCTGCTTCCTTGATCTAGCACCACTCGGACCGCCATTCTTCCCATTTCTCACGGTAAACCCCATCTGGATATATCTCCTTGTTCCATGTCCTTGGGATCCAGGCGATAGAACCGGAAAGGGCTTCTCCTTTTTGGACTCGAGGAATAAAGTAATGGCGGAAGAGGGCAGTGTTGGGGACTACTCCGGTAAAGTTTTCGCAAAGATGAGCAAAGATAGACATGCATTCGGCGTGAAATCCAGGAGATGAAAGCCGTATGTGTACATGATGTCATTAAAGAAATCGGAGAATGGAGGACAGAGCCCGCAATAAAAATAAGCGGCGAAGAAGGGGTATCTATCTGGTCCGTCTTTGGAAGAAGAACCTGGAGCCACGCGAGTCACGGGGTGAGCCTTCGTCTTCCTCGCCCACAAGCACTGGTACCGGTTCTTCAAGGTTTTCGCGTCGAGCGTCGGGGCGAAGACGACATACTTCTTCCGCATCTTCGCCAGCTCGCTCTCCGGGACATCAGCTTTTGTCTCCTTGCCCTTGCCTTTGCCCTTGCTAGCCTTGGGCGGCATGGCGGTTGCGAAAGCAGAAGCCGAGGATAGAGCGGGTACGGAGGCGGTAAACGGATGAGGAGAAGTTCTGCTCTGGGCTCGGGAGAGTGAAGGTAATGGCGGATTCCAGATTGGAAAGAAGAGGGGGTAAATGGGCAGCGCCTCTGCGGTTTCCTTTTTATGGGGAAGGAGCGAGGCTGCCTCTTTTACTGCCCAATGTGAATACGCCCATATGAGCGTGCTGCGGCCGCGGCCGTTCAGCGCACGCTTCCCATGTCGCGCATTCAACGCACGTAGTGGGGAAGCGCTGTAAGCAGAATAATTACAAGTAGTTAACCACTGCCACGCGTGCCCGCGCATTGTTTGGGCCTAGCCCAACAATGCCTCGCACTCGTGTGTGGCCTAGGCCCCGGGGCTCCTGTCGGTGTACTGAATATTGGGCCTTTAGTACCCCATACTTGTGCACGGGCAGTTGTAGCCATACCTGCGGCAACGCTTGTCAGGGGAACAGCCGAAGATTAATCCAAGGTTATCAAAGAGACATTCAAGCCAAGGATCAGGAGATAAGGAGAACTGGAGACCAGAGGCTCGGCTCCCGGCAAGATCTTGCCGGGGTAGCCTGTGGAGCCCGGCAAGATTCGCACCCGGCAAGGTTCTGCCACTGTGCCACCGCTCCAACGCAGCGACCAGCCTGGCATTCTGGTCCCACCTCTGGATGCGTGGCAAGGTGCTAGTGGAGGCGAGCTTAAGCGGTGCTGATGGGATGGCCCCTTTTTCCATCCCCAAGAAAGTAAGGACACCTAAACGGACACCTCATGGTGCATTAAATGCATTTGTCCTAAATCGTCAGTGGTTAGGTATGATAACCCTGTAGCTACTTTACACCTCGCATATGAATAGTTTGCCACTGTGGTGACCCCTTTGAGCATATAAAAGGAGGCCCAAGGCAACTGCTACATGGGAGGAGACGAGAGAAAGCACTCCCGGCCCATTCTGCATGCGTAGCTGCTGCACGAACACGCTGTTCATTGCAAGCGCTCCAAGAACAGGGACGAAAACATTGATAATAAACTAAAGCAGGAGTAGGGTTTTACGCTGATCAGCGGCCCGAACCTGGGTAAAAATCCCCTCGCGTTGATCATTGGTTCTGCTCTTTGTGTATACCTCTCTCCCTGCCGAATTGTAAAGGGATCCTTTGGATCCCATAGGTGTCGTACGCCGACACATGGTTCTTTCATGGTTAATTCAATGGGTGCACTTTACATTATTGATATCGCAGTTGTGTGATCACATGGCAAAGTCAAATCATCAACATAGTCCTCTAAAACAGGTGGTGTAATCAAAGTAGTGGGTAGCTCATCACATGGTGCATTTAAATTGACAAGGCATTCATCATACTCATGTGGAGGTGGAACATCGGTACCTTTGTCATTACCTCTTATGATCAACTCAGATGATGTAGGCACTCTCGGAGGCGATGTGTCACATGGTGGAGGTGTAGTCCTCACAACAACGGATGTGGTTGTCATAGTACACCTAGTAGTTGAAGGAACAACCGTATCATCTCTTGGAATGTGCACCTTGTGCTTATTCTCCTTGTGGACAACACACCGTTTTATTTCCTGTTCAGCTTTGCAAGCAAGACGAAACAAACGGTCCATGGGATAACACTCTTCATGAATTAGTATCTCTTGAATATTACAGTTTAATCCTCCCCAAAATCTATCCATAAAATCATCTTCACTTTCCTCTAAAAAGGAGTGCAACAAGGTAGTTTGTAAATCATCATAATATTTTGTTACAGTGTCACTACCTTGTTTTAAATGTTGTAGTTTTTCAGTCATGCCACGACTATAATAAACATCGACAAATCTATCTCTCATGGCAAGTTTTAAATCATCCCAAGTAGTAGGTACATACTCAAGGTATAACCGACAATGTTCACTCCACCAAACAGTAGCAAAACCAGTGAACGTACCAACCGCGGCCTTAACTTTTTTATGTTCAGAAAAATTATGGTAAGCAAATATATCATTTATTTCGAACTCCCATTCAATGTATAAATCAGGCTTAAAACGACCATTAAAAGGTGGCATGGAAACAAGAACCTGATTGTGCGCATTCTGATGTCTTTGCACCTCTTGTGACGGTGGTTGTATTTTCGGAGGTGGTGGCACATCTCCCACGATCGATGAAGCCCAACTGACTTTGGAACCTGTCATATTTAGTAGAAAACAAGAAACAAAATCCGAGAATAATGTTCCTATGAACTACGAGGATGTGGTGGTAAAACGCTCACGGTATAGCAAAAATCAAAGTCTTACAAGTTCTTACCATGCAACAGGTGGTGACCGGCAACCAGCGGTGTCAAATAACTCCAAAAGTTTGGTAAAGCGAATGCCAGGTGACCGTATGTATGCACAGTCAATATGTTGTCGTGGGAAACCATGACCACCTATGGGGCTATTAGCTCCTTTTGGTTCGGCGGGGGGATGGACACGTTGCACAAAGAGCGGAGAAGCGTCGCGCAGCACGACAGAGATCACACGGGCAGTCTTTACCCAGGTTCGGGCCGCCGTGAGGCGTAAAACCCTACTCCTGCTTTGGTGGATTGATGGTGGATAATGGTGGTGAAACGTAGCACACCCGCCCGGCAAGGTTGCTCTGGGGGCGAGAGTGGCTACACGCGTATGGATATGCGAGGATCCAACCCTTTCTACGGTTGCCATGGGCCTCCTTTTATAGCTTAAGGGGTCACCACAGTGGAAATCAGTCTTTGCATACTGATTAGATAGCTAACAGTGCTATCATACCTAACTCTGTAGGCTGACAGAGCGCATTAAATGCGCTGCTCTGTGTCACATCACAGCTTGCCCGGCAAGCCTTGCCAGGCTTTTTTGCCAGCTTCGCGCCTGCTTGCTTGACACGTCTCTGGACGGGTGTCATATGGTAGTGTTTGCTGTAGGAAGTGGCTGCCATGTGGCAGAAAGCAACCACTTAGTCACCTTGGAGCTTGACACCGCTTCGATTACTGACTTGTGTCGCTTGTGAGGTGGAGCGGTGGAGTGGTTTGCCTTCGCCAGCCCCGGCAGGCCTGCCGGGACGATCTGGGAGCATGCTTCCGGGGCAAAACCCAACCCTGCCAGGCTCTCCTGCCCGGCAAGGTAGGCCCTTCCCTTAGTGATGCCTCGTTCCTCTGGCTCGCCTTGGCCTTCTTGACTTGCTCTTGGATCCTTCAAAGGAATTGATCCTCCTTGCTTGGTCTGATCTTGGTCTTGCAATCTTGTTTCTGGCCTGTGCACAGTCCGTGCAATGGACCCAGGGTCTGTTGCACCGACAGGAGCCCCCGGGCCTGGCACGGACGCGCCGCTGGGTGTCGTCGGGGTAGGCCCTAACCAGTGGACAGGCAGAAATGTAAGGGCGGCTTCGCCCCTTGAGATCTTCTTTGCTTCTTCATTAACTTGAGCTTGGGTCGGTTTCCGGTTTTCCTGCGCGTCGTGCAACGCTTAGGGGAAAAACTGAACCACGATCTGTGGGTGGCCCACGCCCCATGATCACGGGGTAGGAAACTGCCATCCCACTTGCCTCCTGCCCTGGAGCGCCTCCGCCACGTGTGCCGCATGCATTGCGCAGGGTAGGTGGTGGACGCGGAGGGCGCGGGAACGGGCGCTATGGCAGAAAGCCAGGCGTCGCCAAGTGGTGTAGAGCGGCGGCTCTGATTCCCCGAGCCGTTGGAGGCGCAAAGGGGAACCGCATTGGAGGAGCAAGGCGGTCACCTGCTGAGTGAGAGGCCAGCCCCCTGCCTCGTTCCCCTATAAAAGGGGGTAGGAGTAGTGTGTCTGCTCACACACCTCCCTTCTTCCTTTCCTCAAAGCTTCTCTTGCTTGCCATGGTGAGGGGGCAAGGGCGCGGTAGTACTCCGGTGGTGGCGACGAGAACTTCTGCTCGACAGCGTCTTCCCCCTCCACTCGATGATGTGGGGGCGGAACCTGCTGTGAGAGGAGGCGGAAGAGGGCGCGGCCGAGGTCGTCGTGGTGTGCGCGGCCGAGGGGGCCGGGGCGGCGCCTCAATTGCTCCCGCTCCGGACGCTCTTCTCCCGATGGAAGGCCACGTCGGAGATCAACCCTTGGAGTTCGTCATCAGGCTGTACAAGCCTCCGCGCGGCCGCCTCCGTCTCCCTACTCCATTTGCCAGGGTAATGGAGCTCGAACAGCCGCGTGCGCTGAGGTTGCACATGAGGGGCTGTGGGAATGGCGGCATGCGGGTGGATGTTGACTTCCCTGCTCCTCATGTCATGTACCTCTGCCGCGGCTAGAAAACCTTTGCTCGAGCCCATAGCTTGTCGGAGGGGCATGTTCTCCATTTTAAATTAATGGAGAGCGGCCTGCTTTCCATTAAGGTCTTTGGGCGCTCGGGAGCTCGCTTAGGGTGCTGCGCAGAGAGCTCGACCGACGATGAAAGCTCCTCCTCTAGCGAAAGCGACGAGGAGGAGACTGACGATGATGACGATGGTAGTGGTCGGGAGGGCGACGACTCTGACTCCGGCTGAACGTCGCCCGCACCATCTTCATCAGGCGGCAGCACCATCATCTGCACCTGTGTTTTCTCCCCGGCAAGGTGGTTTGCCAGGAAGTTGGATGCAGAGGTGGTGATGGTGCCCTCCTGGCCCTTCCAGCAGTCCTCCAGCTGGACCCCGACAGGCTTCCTCTCGGGCTGCAGCTCCGTCAGCCCTGCATGCCCTGCTGGCCTTGGTGGTGGCGGTCGACGGGTCGCCTCCACCATGCTCTCCATCGACGTCTTCGTCCACGCCCTCTCGCCCCTGCCGGGCATCCTCTCCTGGAGCCCGACAGGGTCAGGTTGCGCTTCTGCCCAGGCATTCCTCTTGCCCTCTTCGCCTTCTACCGCCGTGCCTAGAAGGAGAGGGACAAGAAAAGGCATTACGGGGCACTTATCTTTTTTCAGTCTTAAATCTGTAGGCACTTGCCAAATTTTAGTTCAAATAATGTAATCTCTTGTATCCATGTTTATGTTCCGTGAGATTTGTACTTGTTGATCAGCATATTAATGAAAAAGATAAGCTTGACGTGCACTTGTGCATGTATGACATCCATGCAGAGGTGAAACGCCTCCATACTTTCATGTAAACAAGTAGATCCCGGTATGCTACGTTGCCGGCACCCCCATGGGACTGCTGTCGTGAGGCTGAGCCTGCCGGGCGCAGAACCATTGGGAGAGACCAGCCCCTCGCCAACCCCTTTCAGCCAAAGGCCACTACGACCATCCTGAGCGAAGCAGCGTTCATGCCAGTAGATGGGAGCACCTTTGTTTCCGAGGCGGCGAGGTTTTCATATGCACAAGTTCTACTCACGGAACATGTATGGATAAGAGATGAAACTTATCTGTTTGGCTTGCCGGAGATCGCAGTGTTGGCTTTTCTTCGCATCCTCTTCCTAGGACTAAGTCCATGACAGGAGCCTGCAGTTTATGCAAATGAAGATGATGCCAAATGCAATCTATCTACATGATCATGCAACCTATCTACATGAATCATGCAATGCTTATGCATGCATGCAACTTGTCGGGGCCCCCTGCGCTTCATTTATTTCTCTGTTGCTCAGGGTCTTCGCCTGGCTTTGTACAAGGGATTACATGCAGCTGAGACAAGGCCTGTACAAAAGGGTGGCTGCCGAGCAAGGCCCGACAGCCGTGCCTTACGGGTAGAACTTACAGAGATGCTCAATATTCCATGAGTTTTGCATTGAATGCTATCTCCGGTCTCCAGACGGACTGTGCCAGGTTTGGTGACTCGTACTACCCGGTAAGGGCCTTCCCACTTTGGCGATAGCTTGTTTGTACCCTTGGCGGACTGAACGCGCCTAAGGACAAGGTCGCCTTCCTCAAAACACCGAGCATGAACCCTGCGGCTATGATAGCGATGCAGGGCTTGCTGATAGTGTGCAGCACGCGTAGCAGCCCGAAGACGGTTCTCCTCGAGAAGCACGGCATCGTCACGCATGTGCTGTTCCTGCGCTACTTCATCGTAGGCAAGCACTCGAGGTGACCCATAAATGAGTTCCGTGGGAATAACTGCTTCTGCCCCATAGACTAGGGAGAAGGGAGTCTGCCCGGTAGCTCGGTTTGGTGTCGTTTTGAGGGACCAACGAACCACCGGCAGCTCATTGATCCATTGCCTGCCGTGCTTCCGCAGCTTATCAAACGTTCTCGTCTTGAGTCCTCGCAGTACTTCAGCGTTCGCCCTCTCAGCTTGTCCATTGCTTCTGGGATATGCAACAGATGCAAATGAGATCTTGCTCCTGAGGGCATGAACATATTGCATGAAGGCGCGGCTCGTGAACTGGGTGTCGTTGTCGGTAATGATCCGGGCAGGAACCTCGAAGCGGCACACCAATCCTTTCAAGAACTTGATAGCTGACTGAGCAGTCACCTTTCTCATGGCATCTACTTCCGGCCACTTTGTAAACTTGTCGATTGCAACGAACAAGAATTCAAAGCCCCCGGCAGCTTGGGGGAAGGGGCCGAGGATATCGAGCCCCCAGACCGAAAACGGCCATGACAAAGGGATTGTCTGGAGTGCTTGGGCAAGCAGACGGATATTTTTGGAATGGAACTGACAGGCTTCACACTTGATGACGAGCCCAACTGCATCTTGGAGGGCTATGGGCCAATAGAATCCTTGCCGGAATGCTTTCCCAACCAAAGCCCTTGATCCAATATGGGAGCCGCACATGCCTTTGTGTATCTCTGCCAGCAGTTCCTTTCCTCCTTCCCGGCAAATGCACTTCAATTTCACACCATTGGGCCTTCTTCTGTATAGTGTGTCATCGACAAACTGATACATACTGGCCCTCTAGGCTACTCTTTCAGCTTCTTCTTGCTCTTCGGGAAGTTCTCCGGTTTGGAGGAAATTGACTATGTGCCTTGCCCAAGTTGGAGCCTGAGGCTCGGCAACGAGGACTAGCGGCACCTCCTCATTCGTGGGGGTGCATCCCTTGACTGCGGGGACCAGAGGCCCGGCAGGAGGGTGCAGCCCGGCAAGCGAAGGGGAGTTGTTTCCGGCATGGTCCCTGCCAGGAGCCCCAAAAGGTTCTATCGGGAGAGGCTTACCGGAGTCCAATTTCCTCCTCTTTCGGGCCATTGTTGTCGGGGATAAGGAGGGCTGAGTAAGATGGAGAACAAAAGTCCCTGGTTGGACAGGAAGCTTCTGTGCAGCACACTTTGACAGGTGATCAGCAATGCTGTTTTCCGCACGGGGTACATGTTCTTTTTGCAACCCGTCAAAGCGCTCCTCCAATCTTCTCACTGATACGTCTCCAACGTATCTATAATTTTTGATTGTTCCATGCTATTATATTATCCATCTTGGATGTTTTATATGCATTTATATGCTGTTTTATATGATTTTTGGGACTAACCTATTAACCTAGAGCCCAGTGCCAGTTTCTGTTTTTTCCTTGTTTTTGAGTTTTACAGAAAAGGAATACCAAACGGAGTCCAATTGACGTGCCAATTTTTGATGATTTTTTATGGACCAAAAGAAGCCCCCGGAGTAAAAGAGTTGGGCCAGAAGAGTCCTGAGCCATCCACGAGGGTGGAGGGCGCGCCCTACCCCCTGGGCGCGCCCCCCTATCTCGTGGATGACTCGGAGACCCCCCTGACGTGAGACCGACGCCAAAAATTCCTATAAATATAGAAACCCCCAGAAAGAAACCTAGATCGGGAGTTCCGCCGCCGCAAGCCTCTGTAGCCACCAAAAACCAATCTAGACCCCGTTCCGGCACCCTGCCGGAGGGGGGAACCATCACCGGTGGCCATCTTCATCATCCCGGCGCTCTCCATGATGAGGAGGGAGTAGTTCACCCTCGGGGCTGAGGGTATGTACCAGTAGCTATGTGTTTGATCTCTCTCTCTCTCTCGTGTTCTTGATTCGGCACGATCTTGATGTATCGCGAGCTTTTCTATTATAGTTGGATCTTATGATGTTTCTCCCCCTCTACCTTCTTGTAATGGATTGAGTTTTCCCTTTGAAGTTATCTTATCGGATTGAGTCTTTAAGGATTTGAGAACACTTAATGTATGTCTTGCATGTGCTTATCTGTGGTGACAATGGGATATTCACGTGATCCACTTGATGTATGTTTTGGTGATCAACTTGCGGGTTCAGTGACCTTGTGAACTTATGCATAGGGGTTGGCACACGTTTTCGTCTTGACTCTCCGGTAGAAACTTTGGGGCACTCTTTGAAGTTCTTTGTGTTGGTTGAATAGATGAATCTGAGATTGTGTGATGCATATCGTATAATCATGCCCACGGATACTTGTGGTGACAATGGAGTATCTAGGTGACATTAGGGTTTTGGTTGATGTGTGTCTTAAGTTGTTATTCTAGTACGAACTCTAGGATAGATCGAACGGAAAGAATAGCTTCGTGTTATTTTACTACGGACTCTTGAATAGATCGATCAGAAAGAATAACTTTGAGGTGGTTTTGTACCCTACAATAATCTCTTCGTTTGTTCTCCACTATTAGTGACTTTGGAGTGACTCTTTGTTGCATGTTGAGGGATTGTTATATGATCTAATTATGTTATTATTGTTGAGAGAATTTGCACTGGTGAAAGTATGAACCCTAGGCCTTATTTCCAAGCATTGCAATACCGTTTTCGCTCACTTTTGTTACTTACTACCTTGCTGTTTTTATATTTTCAGATTACAAAAACCTATATCTACCATCCATATTGCACTTGTATCACCATCTCTTCGCTGAACTAGTGCACCTATACAATTTACCATTGTGTTGGGTGTGTTGGGGACACAAGAGACTCTTTGTTATTTGGTTGTAGGGTTGTTTGAGAGAGACCATCTTCATCCTATGCCTCCCACAGATTGATAAACCTTAGGTCATCCACTTGAGGGAAATTTGCTACTGTCCTACAAACCTCTGCACTTGGAGGCCCAACAACGTCTACAAGAAGATGGTTGCGTAGTAGACATCACTCACTTCCTTGACATATGCCTCCATCAATGGGCTTTGGTAATCCTTGTTGACTTGTCTCACCACCAGTTGTGAATCTCCTCGAATGATCAGCCTCTTGATTCCCAATTCTGTGGCAATTCTGAGCCTGACAAGAAGCCCTTCATATTCTGCTGTATTGTTGGTTGCCTCCTCCCGGGGAAAGTGCATCTGGACAACGTACCTCAAGTGTTCTCCAGTGGGAGCCACGAGAAGCACGCCAGCCCCTGCACCTTGTAGGGAGAAGGCACCATCGAAATACATGATCCATTCTTGGGGCGCTTCTTTGCCAGGGATAATTGTTTCTTGTGCCTCTTCATCAGGGGTTGGCATCCATTCTGCAATAAACTCTGCCAACGCCCTGCTCTGGATTGTTGATGTGCTTCCAAACTTCAGGCCAAAGCTGGATAACTCCAATGCCCACTCCACTATCCTGCCGGTGGCCTCTGGGTTTCGAAGTATCCTTTGCAACGGGAAGCGGGTGACAACCGTGATCTCATGGGCTTGGAAGTAGTGGCGCAGTTTCCTTGAGGCCATGACAAGGCCAAAGATCAACTTTTGCACGCCAGAATACCTGGATCTAGCCCCCTGCAACAGGGAGCTGACGAAGTATACTGGGCGCTGCACCACCTTCTTCCTTGCCGTGTCCTTGGGGTTGCTTACGCTGCCGCGCTCTTCTTTGTCCCGATCCGTATCTGGCCTTGCCGGGCTGCTCTCTTCCTCTTCCCTTGGCGGGACACTTGCTGAGGTGGCTGCTTCTTCCACTTCTCGCTGTGCTACTAGGGCCACACTAACCACTTGATTAGTTGCTGCCAGATATAGCAGTAACGGCTCTTGTGGTTTGGGTGCGACCAAAGTAGGCACAGAAGACAAGTAGGCCTTCAAATCCTGCAGTGCTGCGTCTGCTTCCGGGGTCCACTTCATGGGTCCTGCCTTCTTCAAAATCTTGAAGAACGGCAAGGCGCGCTCGGCAGACTTGGAGATGAACCTGCTGAGCGCGGCAACGCATCCTGTCAAACGTCTCACATCCTTAACCGTCTTGGGTGCCTGTATCTGCTCAATAGCCTTGATCTTATCGGGGTTGGCCTCTATCCCATGGTGGGACACAAAGAAACCAAGTAGCTTGCCGGAGGGAACGCCAAACACACACTTCTCCGGATTCAGCTTCAAGTTGATCTTGCACAGATTAGCAAATATCTCTTCTTAATCCTGAATGAAGGTTGATCTGTCCTTGGTCTTGACCACAATATCATCCATATAGGCTTCAATGTTCCTGTGCAACTGTGGTTCAAAGCCAATCTGGACTGCTCTTGCAAAAGTGGACCTGGCACTCTTCAACCCGAAAGGCATACGCACAAAGCAGTACGTGCCGCATGGGGTGATGAATGAGGTCTTTTCTTCGTCTTCCTTGAACATAAAAATCTGATGGTATCCAGAGTATGCATCCAGAAAAGAGAGCAACTCACATCCTGAAGTAGAATCCACGATCTGGTCGATGCGCGGCAAGGGAAATGGGTCCTTTGGGCATGCCTTGTTCAGATCCGTAAAATCTATGCAAAGCCTCCATTTTCCATTAGCCTTGCGTACAACCACTGGGTTTGCTAACCATGTTGGATGCAGTACTCCTCTGACCAAACCAGCTGCTTCAAGTTTCTTGATTTCCTCGGCAATGAACTGCTGCCGTTCCAAGGCCTGCTTCTAAACCTTCTGCTTGACGGGCCGGGCATGTGGGCAGACAACAAGGTGGTGCTCGATTACCTCCCTGGGAACACCGGGGATATCAGATGGTTGCCAGGCAAACACATCGATATTCGCCTGCAGGAAGGCAACGAGCGCGCTTTCCTATTTGTCATCAAGGGTGGCGCTAATAGTGAAAGTACCATCAGCGCCAGCCAGCCCTGCAGCGACCTTTTTCACTTGGGGTGGAGTAGCCTTGGATCTCTTGTTGTTGGAACTCTCTGGCGTGTCATCAATGGGCGCGTCACATTCCACAGAGGTGCGCTTCCCGGACTCCTTGCCAGTGCCTCTGCTATGCTTTTCCTTGGCGGGAACTATGGCTTCCGCGACCTCTGCCGTGACCGCGTCCCGGTACATCTTATCCACGCAAATAATTGCGTCTTTCTTGTCCGACGGAACAGAAATGACGCCCATCGGCCCTGGCATCTTCAAGGTGTTGTAGGCATAGTGGGATGCTGCCATGAATTTGGCCAGGGCCGGGCGCCCAAGGATCCCGTTGTACGGCAGAGGGAGGTCAACCACATCAAACACAACTTTCTCAGTCCGGTAGTTCAACTCCCCTCCAAATGTCACTAGCAATGTAACCTTTCCCTTAGGACGGCTCCTGCCGGGATTGACTCCTTGAAACGTGCCTGTGGCCTTAAGTTCTTCCTCCGCTATCTGGAGTTTGCTGATAACCTTTGGGGAAATCAGATTCAACCCGGCCCCGCCGTCAACCAGCATCTTTGTGACCTTGAGGTTGCGAATTGTTGGTGAGACCAACAACGGCAAGCACCCTACCGCAGTGATGCGGTCGGGGTGGTCATCTTCGTCAAAGATGATGGGCGTGCGTGACCACTTGAGCGGCTTCCGAGAATCTGCCACTGGCGCCATGGCATTGACTTCACACGCCCACTGTTTAAGTTGGCGGTGAGAGGAGTGCAAAGATGCACCCCCGTCAATGCACATGGCGTCAGTGGCCTTCTGGAATTCCTGCTCGCTGGTTTCCTCTTCATTCCCTCCATCACTCTCATTACTGCAATCCTCCTTCTCTCGGCCTTTGGCGGGTTTCCCTTGGTTCCGAGGAGCCTTGCCGGGGCGATTTGCTTCACCACCCCGGCCCTTCCCGCCAGCGCCATTCTGACCTTTTTCCTTATCACACTTCTCATACTCAGCCTTCTGTCTCTTGACAAGCTGCTCAACCTGATAACACTCATGGAGATCATGGCCCTTGGTCCGATGAATCTTACAGTACGGCCCATCACCTTTCCCAGCTTTCTCGGCAGCCGCCGCCTCCCGGTAGTCAGCGCATGCGGTAGCCTCCTTGCCGAGGGCTTCAGCCTTGGCCTTCTTGCCGATACTAGGCGTGCCTGACCCCTCAACAGCCATCACTGTCTTATCCTTACGCTTCTTGTTGTGCTTCTTGTTCTTCTTCTTCTTACTGATGGTTTCGTCGTCATCTTCTGAGTCAATGTCGACGCAATCGTCCTCTCCAGGAAGCTTCCTCCCCTCCTCCACCTGAGCACACTTGTCCACCAAAGTGTAGAGCTCCTTCACAGTCTTGGGCAACCGAACATTCATCTTGGAACGTATCCTGCGGTTGCGCATGTTGGATTGGAAGGCAGATATCACGGCAGCTGGGTGGATATCTGGGATATTTCTGTGGACTCGACTGAATCTCTGCAAGTACTTCCGCAAAGATTCTCCTTCTTTCTGCCGGAGAAGCTGCAAATCGCTGGGCCGCCCTGGTTCTTGATGGCCACCCGTGAAGGCACCAATGAACTCGTGGCACAGGTCAGCCCAGGTCAAAATGGAGTTCTCCGGCAGGTGCATCAGTCAGGACCTCACATTTGACTTGAGGGCCAAAGGGAAGTAGTTGGCGAACACCTTCTCATCCCTTCCCCCGGCAGCTTGAACAGCGATGGTGTATATGCTCAAGAACTCTGCCGGGTTTAGTCTCCCATCATACTTCTCGGGTATCTCTGACTTGAACGTGCGAGTGGACGGCCAACGGACTTGCCGCAGCTCACGGGTGAAGGCAGGGCACCCAACCTCGAAAGGCAGGCAGCCGCCATCTCCGAGCGCGGGCTCGTCGACGTCGGGGCCATCACACCCATTGATCTGGCGGGGGCTGTCGCGGCGTCGCTCGTCGATGAAGCGCGCACCTTCCCTTCGCCTACCCTCTGGGGCATGCTGCCGACCCTGACGCGCTCAAGGATCTGACGAGGCCATCGAGACGTCATCGGGCGCCTGGACTTGCAGCTCCCGGGCGGCTTGCCGTGGCGGGGATTGCACTGTGAGGGTGGCCCCTCCCGCACGACCAGCCGCACGAGCCATCGTTGCTGCCTGGGAAGGCCGTGGCGGTCCGGCCCGCTGTGATCCTTCCGCCTCGGCAAAACCAATGAAACTTTGGATGGTGGCTCACCACTCGTCCATCTGGTCTGCCGCCGGTGGAAATCTCAGCAGCAGTTGGGCTCGCACCATGGCTTCGGAGGCAGTGCTTGGCATAGGTGATGACGATGTAGATCGTAGTGTCGCTCGGCTCCTGACGTTGCCGGTGGCGACTGCGTCACGCCCTTGCCGCTGTGAACCAGCCGTTTGGACGGCATGGTGATGTGGCGGAGGCGCCTGAGGGCCAGCGGCTTCGTTGGGCACAGTAGCTGGGTCAGCCCGCCCCGAGGGTGGCGCGTGCCCTGCGGTCGCGCCCGCAGCGGGGGCGGCCGAAGGGTTGCGATTCGCCCTAGAGCGAGCATCATCACTGCGGCTGTGCCCGTTGGCGAGGAGAAAGGGTTCAGGCGGAACGACCCCTCCATCCGTGCCTCGTGGAGCATGGCCGTCGGGATGTTGTTGATGCTGTCCTTCCCCGGTACCTCCCGTTCCTGCTTCGGCCGTGGGAGGTGGCGACGGCGCCACCTGCGCCGACCACATCCCCCGTGGCATCCACACCCTCGCGAGCCCCCGCACTCCCCGCGACGTCGGCGGTCACGGGCGGCGGAGCCTTCGAGGTGGACGGGTGATTTGCAGCTCCGGGCTTCCTCTTGGGCGCCATAGTCGATGACGCCGTCGACGATGAAAATGTCGATGAAGATGACGCGCAGCGTACGCTCTCGGTTTCGCGCAAGTGATCCCCCTACCTGGTGCGCCAAAGATGTCGTGGGAAACCACGGCCACCTATGGGGCCATCAGCCCCTTTTGGTTCGGCGGGGGGATGGACACGTTGCATAAAGAGCGGAGAAGCATCGCGCAGCACGGCAGAGATCACACGGGCAGTCTTTACCCAGATTCGGGCCGCCGTGAGGCGTAAAACCCTACTCCTGCTTTGGTGGATTGATGGTGGATAATGGTGGTGAAACGTAGCACACCCGCCCGGCAAGGTTGCTCTGGGGGCGAGAGTGGCTACGCGCGTATGGATATGCGAGGATCCAACCCTTTCTACGGTCGCCATGGGCCTCCTTTTATAGCTTAAGGGGTCACCACAGTGGCAAATCAGTGTTTGCGTACTGATTAGATAGCCAACAGTGCTATCATACCTAACTCTGCAGGCTGACAGAGCGCATTAAATGCGTCGCTCTGTGTCACATCACAGCTTGCCCGGCAAGCCCTGCCGGACTGTTTTGCCAGCTTCGCGCCTGCTTGTTTGACACGTCTCAGGACGGGTGTCATATGATGGTGTTTGCTGTAGGAAGTGGCTGCCATGTGGCAGAAAGCAACCACTTAGTCATCTTGGAGCTTGACACCGCTTCGATTACTGACTTGCGTCGCTTGTGAGGTGGAGCGGTGGAGTGGTTTGCCTCCGACAGCCCCGGCAGGCCTGCCGGGACGATCTGGGAGCTTGCTTCCGGGGCAAAACCCAACCCTGCCAGGCTCGCCTGCTCGGCAAGGTAGACCCTTCCCTTAGCGATGCCTCGTTCCTCTGGCTCGCCTTGGCCTTCTTGACTTGCTCTTGGATCCTTCAAAGGAATTGATCCTCCTTGCTTGGTCTGATCTTGGTCTTGCAATCTTGTTTCTGGCCTGTGCACAGTCCGTGCAATGGACCCAGAGTCTGTTGCACTGACATATATGAAGCTGGGTTGGATTTATATGTGTGGAAAAAAATGCTACAACCACGTTAATTAATGCAAGCTGAAAATTCGTTTAAAATTGTCGAGTGCTGGCCCTACGCTAGACTGTGCTAGAGACGCGAGCGTAAGACACGAAGGGATTCACGTAACAACCTGGCAGATAGATGTGCATGCGATAGATGTGCATGCGTAAGCAGGAAGCAACCAGAAAAAAAATGGATGGTTGATTTTTTTTTCGCAATCAATCTTTCTTCAATGTCCAAACGTGGCAACTATGAGACTCTTCCCAACAAATTTGGAAATATCAACTATAATGATTCTCTTAGGAAACCAACCCAATCCTGCCTTTTTTCTTCTTCTCTTTCTTTTTTTTTCTCCCGCTCTTCCAAACCGTACCAAGGGACTTGCCCCAATAGTATTACTATGACGTGAATACGATCCCTCCAAATAGTTCCACGTTACTTTTTTTTACTAGATCCAAAAAGCGAGCCAACCAATATTGTATGCTAGGATGCAAAATGTACCCTTTTTTTTTCTCTCTCTATCCAACCACGTGCAACCATGAATGACTTGCCAATATTCTTTTTTTTTTAATTCGGATCAGCACAAAACCTGCCTTTTTTTTTCTTTCCAATTCTCTCTCCCGAAATCTATTATATCCAAATAAAAGAATCCCAACAACCGTGGGTTCCTTGCCTCACTTTCCTTCTTTTCTCTTTCCCTATTCACGTGCTCAAATCTGCACACAAAATCGAAATTAATGTACCTTCCTTTTTATTTTCCGAATATTTCTCTCTCTTCCAAATAAACTACTCATTTGTTTGGACGTACTAGTATCTCCGAGTGCGGCGTTTCTGCTCCCGAGCTCATCTGCACCTCCCCTGACGAAAAAAATCAAAACAAATACTAAAAAAATTCCAAAAAATCCACATTTTTTGTGTGTGGTAGACAAGTTTATGCGTGAGTTGCGCTCCAAGTTTCAACTTATTTGGACATTTGATCAACTCTCAGCAAAAAAGACAAATTCATGGTCTGTAAAAAAGTTTACTGTTCACACACTGTCCTGACCCAAATTTTTTTTTTGCCGAGAGCTGCTCAGATGTCCAAATAAGTTGCAATTTGGAGCGAACCTCACGCATACAATTGTCTATCACACAAAAAATTGGATTTTTTTTGTATTTTTTAAATATTTATTTTGATTTTTTTTCTGACCGGGTGCAGATGAGCCTGGGCATCGAAATGGGTTTTCGAGTATCTCCTTCCTTTTCTCATTTATTCTCAAAGTCAACTTGTCAAACGAAACAAAACAGATCAGAACTTTCCTTTTTTATAATTTTTTTAAGGGCCGACGCTACGCGTCGGCCGGTGGATAAGTTGGAAACATCCGCCGCCTGGCTGGCCGTCCGATCTACCCATCCACGTGTGCCACCTCCTTTGCAATAAGAGCGGTGTTGCAGAAACATTTGTAACATAAGTCGTGTTGCAGAAACCTTTCAACAGACGTGATGCTGCAGAATTTTTTTGCAACAAAGATCATGTTGCAGAAACGTCCGTAGAATTTTTTGCAACAAAGCTAAAGTTATAGAAATATTTTGTCTTCACTTTTATATAGGTGTTTTGGAAGAAAAATTTGCAACATCACTCATGTTACAGGAATCTTTCTTGCAACATGGATGATGTTGCAAGAAATAAATCACAGTTCGTCGTTCGCCGCGGACTCCCGTCAAACAGGGGTGAGGAAGGAGCGACGCTGGACCTCCGACCAGGTCGGCTCGCCGTTATCCCGTCGAACAGGGGTGAGGAAGGAGCGACGCTGGACCTCCGACCAGGTCGGCTCGCCGTTATCCTTCGACCAGGTCGGCTCGCCGTTATCCTCCTCGCCGGCGAGGTGGGTGCCCCACGTGCGGCCGACGGTCGGAATGGAAGCGGGTGGCAACGGCGGCGACCGCGCCTGACCCCGGCTACAACCGCGCCCCCATCCTCCTCTCCGGTGAGGTGGGTGGCTGCCGGCAAGGGCATCAGTAGTGGTGACTTTGGGCGACAACTACCATGCAGCGATTGGTGTTGGCGAGAAGAAAGCAATGGAGATTTCCAGAGAAGAAGACTCATGGAGGAAAAAATCACCGCCTCTGTTGGGATAAGGTTGGGTGTGACAACAGTGGTGGACCTCCACTGGATACGCGTCACGCAAATGAGGTGGCGGAAGAAGTCCCAGTTATCCGTCGGTTGACGGTAAGTATTTCCCTTTTTTTAATGGTTCCAAAACAATCCTTCTCGGATCTGTTCTGCTAGTATTTCCTTTTCTATACCAAAAACGTCCAGCCTTGACCGAATATCTTTTTAACTCCTACTAAAAATGTGAGGATCCAGGTTGGCTGCTCCTTTTTTTTGCAAACAAAACCTGCCAACAAAATCTGAACCGTACGGGCTCTACTTTCCTACTAGTATTACTTTGTTCCTTTCATCCGTGAGACTTCCAAACTCTTCCTTATCCCCACAAAAACAGATCAGCGCTTTCCAAGTACTACCAAGCAAACGTGATTGCTCTTTCCTTGTAAAAAAAGATATACTCCTTATTAACTCTTGCTCCTTCCTATTAACTCTCTCTCTCCCTCACGTATTGGTTACCATAGATGGAGGCAACTTCCGAATTGAACAAGGAAAGTTTTTCCAAACAGATTTACGGTTGCCCTTTTCTCTTGATCAATGTGCAGATATTTCTGCTTCCAAAAACAAGAAAAAGTGTCACGTCTCAAAGCTGATGACTTATACTTTCTTTCTTTCTTTCTTTCTCAATACTTGCTGATCTATGAACACTATGAGGCGGGCTTGCGGCAACTGATTTTTTGAACTTCCAAAATCTTTCTCCAAAGGAAACGAATCTGTATGCCCAAACAACCAGCACGCCAACTTTTTTTTTCTCCGATCTCCACTTCTTCCGTATGAAATCTGCTCCTTTTCTATCGCAATATTTATTTTGCTCTCAATGATTTTTTTTCCTCTGCAAGACGAATACGTCCGGAAGATGAACTGATGAGATGATGACGACGAACGACAGCGGCGAGTGGTGGCAGCGGAAGATGAGCACAAAGATGGTGTATGCGGATGCGGCGTGAACAAAACGTGACCAGAACTCGAAACTCTAAAAATCTAGACTCTAAAACCAGCAACTCGACACACGATGCAACCAAAAATTCAACAATGCAAAAACTAAGTGATAACGGCGAAAAGGCTCAGACTGTCTGGGATACGATGAACTGATCTAACTTTTTTTGTGGCTTTTTCTTGGACTCTAGGTATGAAGAACAAATGCGATCTAGACTATGAAATACTAGAAAATCTCACCAAGCAACTTGAAAACTGATACCACTTTATAGAGGCGAGGGGCCCGATCTTTCGATGAGATGATAACTATCGATTTGATGGAGACGACTTTGACGATCCGACTACAAACGTGCAACGACGTTGCGCCTTAGCAATCGCTAAACCAACTCCGAGAGGTTATTGACCACGCCGGAGCACGATCAACCTGACCATGAAGGTCTATTCCTGCAAGCAATCGAAGAACAAGCAAGAATATGATTAAGCAATCTGAATATTGCGAATATGGATGAAGTACTGATAAAAGTGGGGTTTCATAAGCGGCCTTGGTCTGGTCGTTGGACACAAACAAAGTACACGAAGTTGCAGCGATGACTAACTTTTAATTAAATAAAACTCAAGTCTAAACGGTGCCTTAAGGGCTGTATTTATAGGGAGACAGAGGGGAATTTTGTCCACCCTTGGCAAGGTGGGACTAAATTCTGGCCTAAGTCATTTTCCCTATTAATATGGACTCAAAAAAACTGCCTGATGTCATCATGGTGGCTTCAAAGTGCGGAGATCTCCACTGTCTCCTCCGTTCTTGTTCTCTTCGCAGGCGCCTTCATCTCCATGCTTGATCATACTTCAATGCTCATCCTTCTTGTCCATGCTAAGTCCTTTAATTGTAAGCAACACAAATGTATCTAAGTTAGGCAGCATCATATTCTCATGAACATTAGAAACATTACAAGGAAACAAAAGTACCTGATAATTTAACTGGCATGCATGAGCTCTAGTAATTGGTCCAATAGGTATAGTAGGAGGGGTTGTGGGTGTAACTGTGGTAGCCATGTCCTCATCAGACTTTGTGTTTGAACAAAAAGTACACATGCTTTTGCTTAAAAATATATGTACCTTTAAAATCATGAGTCCTTTAAAAATAGTTTCGTTAGTTAGGAGCTTTAGGTTTGTCCCCACAAAAAAATGAGCTTTAGGTTTGAGCAAACATGTATGATTCGAGCTTTAGCCCTTCTGTATAAAAATAATGAAGGAGCATCAAACATTGAATATCAGTTGAACAATAGCTTGAAATGTCTTCATAATAGCAATAGCTATCGTCTATGACATTTGTTTAATAACTATCAAATATGCCTATGACAATGTTTGAATCGAGATAACAAGTATTTATGGTAAGGGGCACCATCACATAGATTAAGGAAAAAAGATGGATTAATCAATAGTTCAAAACTAAAGCATCGACCACTTGCATGATGACAGGAGCAAGTGGCAATGTGTCAAGTCTCTAAGTTGTGGTACATATCCTGAAGCCTTGCATTGCTCCATGGTAAACAGTGCATCGCCATACACACATCTTCGCTACAACCAATGCATGCACCTCAACATCATGTTGATGTTTTTACGTGATAAAATAGATAGTGCTACAAATTTATTTGCTATGTGTATATTGTACCGGCGACTTGTACAAAATGAATGCAATGTTTCATTAAGTCCACTATCCTACTATTTTTATCAAAAGAACTCAAACTGAATCCAGGAAACAAATGTTGTTTTCCTCTGTAATACCTGAATGAGCTAATCCATAGATTTAATTGGAATTCAACATCAGAAGGGCATCTATTCAATTTTGTGAGCATGTTGAACACAACATTCTATATTCTGACAATCAATAAACCATCAACATGTACAACTAAAGATGCCACACGTGTCTGCTGTCTTGTATGTCGTTCTAAAGGAAAAACAAACTTGTAGCACCAACCAACAGATTATAAGAAAGTGAAATGAAAGGAAATGAATATCTAGATACTTATATAGTAGGTTTATAATAACACAAGGTCATGTAACAGGCAGAACATAGCATCATGAGAACATATCCCAGGCATCAAATTTTCCATATACAAAATTGTACCCAACCTCATCTGATCTTTGCACAAGTCTGGCGAACAGAATAGAGAATCAGAAAACCACAATACGATTCCACGGTGCTACTAAAAGGGTTCGAGTTCCTCGTCAAAATCAGGACACACAGAAAGGGAAACAAAATGACATATGCTCTCACATATAAGGCTAGGCCTAGTTCATCCTCTGCACAACCTCCTTGGCGATAAGCCTTTCTATTCCCTTAGTCTTCGCCTGCATACTTGGGGCCCATGACGCCACCGCCCACTTCTTCCTGACCTTGCCGAACTTGTCATTGAAGTTAGCCTGCAGAATATCAGACATTGGAGATGTTAGAAGGGTAACAACAAGTGGACTGCATAACGATAGCAAGGGTTCTATGAGCAACATACCTTGATAGCCTCCAAGATCTTGCTGAATTCAAGCTTGTCCTCGTTCTTCACAGTGGTAAGGTAGAGAACAGAGGCGGTCTTCTTGTGAACAATCAACAGAGGGTGAGCATTTGTTCCTAGTTACGGTAACAGATTTCAGAAGGGTAGAACTGGTGAGAATATACCGGTCCAAGGTGTCATTTTCCCTTAACAATGCAGTATGGGACCTCCAACTTCCCGCACAGGGATGGGAGCCACACAACCAGCTCAATTGGGTCAACATCATGAGCGATGACGATAAGATGAGCCTTGCTCTGCAGCACAAAACACAAGGATTAATCACAGGGATGATTATTGTAGCCACAAAAGATGCCATGAATAAGGATTAATTAGGTTAAACAAAGAAATAACTCATATCGGCACCTGCTCGATAAGGTAAGTGACATGGTTAAGACCATATTTCAGAACAATTGGCATCATAGCCTCACGGTTTTCCCCTCAGCCTCAGCCTGGGCCCTCTTCAGAAGGCCTCTTAGCCGCCTTGTCCTCAGGGCGGCACTTGAGAGGCACGATAAACAGGTTCGTGGCTGGAACAAGCGATTTGTGGCTGCAACAAGCGATTCATATCAGAGATTTGTAACAAAGTTTTTACAGAAACTAAACTGATGTCATATACAGAGGAATTCAACTTAAACTAGCCAACTACTTATTGGATGATTTTCTTGATGGCCATTTCTTTCATGTACCCATGACTTAACCAACCATATAAGCAAGGAACTTCTTTATATTATTGGTCGCTGCCACCGAAACAACAACCAACGTTTTAGCATGTCATTTATTTACCAAGCAAAACCACAACAACTTAGTCACCCAAGAGCATGAGTGTAACATACTTCCAGAAAAGCGCAGTCCAGATCATAATCACAAATAGAAGTTTTGGTTTTCAACTGGCAGTGATTTCCCCCCTATGGCAAGCCTCTGCCTACAGCGTTAAACTGAACCAGCAAGTTATCATGTCATTTATTTACAAAGTAATGCTTAGAAAACTAATCCTGGAAAGTCCCCGTGAACGGGTTGCATATATAAGGGTTGTGATAGGCTTGGCGAGCCAACGTAAAAACTAGCCAGTCCTTTGGGTATGAAACCCATTTGGGCGAGAATAGTACTAGGATGGGTGACCTCCTGGGAAGTCCTCGTGAAAGGGTTTCATATCTAGCCTACCCCAACTTGTTTGGGACAAAAGGCTTAGAAGAAGAAGAAGAAGAAGCTTAGAAAACTAATTTCCCGAGGGCAAGAGTCTAATATACTTTCAAAATGTGCAGTTTAGATTATATATTCTAGTACCAGTTCTAAACATAGTACAACGGTTTAGCTCCTGAGTATGTAAACTGAGAATTTCTTGCATGTCATGATTTTTTTGTAGTCGTAATCCCAGTAGTATTTAGTTGCGCACTTAGGAACATCATAGTTAAAGCTAAAGAGGAATTGTCCTAGCATAATTTACATTTCAGAAGCTTACAGTAGTAATGTAAATACAGATGGTTGAGACATAATTTTGTAGCAAAACACATGTCAGAGAAGCAATAGATTACATGTGAAGGTGCCCAGTTAAAATTATGTCTCAACCATATGAATCTCAACAACAAATAACTTTTAGAATCTGGACTGATAGGTCGCCTCCCCCATTTGATTTTTTCCTGAAATCCAAACCTAGAAGAGGTGAATATGACAATACGATCTGTCACACCAGTACACTGACTCATAGCTCTATGGCTAACTTTCAAATCTAATACTTACTAACTCTTTTTTATTCTCAAAGCAAACAAAAACAGACCTTAAAAACGCCCAAGTAGCACCAAAGGAATAAAACAGGGGAGATTAAAAAACACTCAAGCATCAGGGTAGGGAGTAATTATCAAACAGAAACAAAAGGAAAAAAGAATAGCAAGAAGCTCACTTCCCCCATTTGTTTTGTTCCCTTTCACTTAGAGCATCTCCACTCGCCCCCCAACAGGCCCCCAGGGCCCTTTTTACCGCCAGCGTCTAAAAATCGGCCCAGTCGCACCCCCAATAGCCCAAAATTCGCCGGTTAGGGCCGAAATTGGCGTCGGCGGACCCAGGCCGAACCCGGCGCGCTGGGGGGCGCCCGGGGGCACCGGGGGAAGCGTTTTTGGCGCAAAAGCCCCGCGGGCCCGCCGAGTCAGCGACTAGCCGCGTCTCGTCCTCCTCATCGCCTCGTTTCTCGCGGGGAATCAATGCCAAGGCTGCCGCCGGTCAGCCTTCCATTGATTCCCCATGGGCGGCGCAGTGAAGGCCCGGCGACGCGCCGTCCCCCTCCCGCCACACGTACACACACGTCTGTCGCCCCCCCGCGGCTATAAAAAGCCACCCCCTCCTCGCCGGTGGTCGCACTCTCACCTTCGCCCGCAGTTCTTCTCTCCTCACCGCCGCCCCGTCCCATCTCTCTCCCCCCGAGACCAGCCACCGAGTCATCCTCCCGATGGGCGAGCGCTTACCCGGCGACGGTGCGGCGGCCAACGGCTTCGGCCGCCGCATCCTGCACGAGTGGGAGGCGCACCTCCTCCACCAGGCCAACTACCCGGCGCCGCCTGACATGCGCGCGCCGGGGCGATGGAGGCTCAGCGCCGGAGGTGTCCCTGTCCCCCCGCAGCCCGACGCCGAGCACCCCGCGTACTTCCACGTTTAGATCGAGCACGTCCGGGCCTCCCTGCCGGAGGAGGTGCGTGGCCGCCCGGAGTACGCCGCCGACAACCACGTCAGCTGGGCGGCTTACTTCCAACGCTGCCATGAGGAGCAGCTCGCCTCCACCAACAACGCGCCAGTGAGGGGGCGCCACAACGCCGACGGCTGACGCCTATGATGGGGCATCCCCAGGAGGACGCTGCACTTCGTCCTCGAGCACCACGAGGGCGGCAACCAACCACCGCTCCAGTACCCGGCGGCCCCGACGCCTGTTCCCCGCCGGAGCGGCAGCGGCATTTGGCTGCCGCGACGCATGGCGGGCGGTTCGTCGTCCTCCTCCTCCTCATCCTCCTCCCACTCCCACTCGTCCGGGTCGCCGGCGCTCGCCGGCGTCGCTAAGCCCGAGCCCGTGGAGACGCCGCTCGAGCGGCGCACCCGCGACGGCGCCCTCGTCATCAACGAGGGCGGCTGTGGCTCCTCCTCCTCCTCCCACCTCGTCAAGCACAAGACAGAGCCGGGGCTCGTTGCCGTGAAGAGCGAGCCCGGCGACGTGGCCGCCCTCGACGACGAGGCCGCCATCAAGTGGGCGCGCGAGGACTACGTCCGGCAGGAGACGGAGCGCCAGCGCCGCGCCCTCGAGGAGTTTGCCGCTCGTCCCCGCGGCCGCGACGAGGGCGGCGTCATCGTCCTCGAGGACAGTGACGATGACGATGCACCACCGCCGCCAACCAAACCCGTCCGCCAAGGCGACGCAGGGCAGGGGTGCAGCACGGACGGCGGCGGCGGCGTGAAGAAGGAGGCCGGCGACGACGGCGATGACTACAGTGCCTTCGGCACGTTCTTCGGCCTGTAGGCGGCGCAGTAATTTTTATTATTTTTTAGTTTCGAATTATGTTTTAAAGTTTTTATGTACAAATATCAATGAACTCGCCTAATATGTGTCGAATTTGGCCGAATTTATATTTCAAAAAAATGGCGTCTGGGTTGGGCTTGGGGCGGCGGTTGGGAAACCATCCGCCCCCATGCCGAAAATATCGCCGGCGCGCCCCCAGGCAGCGATATTTCAGGCGCCTGGGGGGCCGAACGGCTGGAGATGCTCTTATATACATCAGACCAACACACATGCACTTTAACTCTCTCGTTCGGAATTAACTGACACGGGGAGCTACTCATTTTTGAATTAGCTGAGATGATCTTTTGCGTCAGTTAATTCCAAATGGATGGAGTAATTCCCAATTAAACAACATGGTAACACATACAGTAACAGAAATAAGCATTTTAGCTAGACAGAAAGCAAGCAGACCTCGAGGAGCAGAACAGACATGCAACAAAACAGGAGATCGAGACGCGGCAACACAAGAGATCATCGAACCTGCTAAATAAATGGAGATGAAGTGGTCAGAGCACTGGCGTGCTATGGAACAGAGCACAGACAGGTAAAAGAAGAGTCGTTCCATAGACAAATACAAGAACAGTCCATTTACCTGATTTGGAGAGGAGAAGCAGGTAAGCAGATCAGCCAATTGGACGAGCATACCAAGGACAAGCGGCAGGCAAAATCAAACGCAAAAAGTGGAATGCATAAACCAAATAGAGATCAATTTTTAGCTGAACCAGGAGATGCACTCCTTCAGGTATGCATCATAATAGGTCCTACAAAAATCACAAGAAATTAGAGGATGGAACTTGACTGCCTTCTATATCATTTGGAGGACAAAAGAAGCTAGAAAAATTGCGACGAACCACTAATACCTGCTAAAACTAACTATTAATTCCCCTGTGATATATGGATATATCAAGAGAGAGAGAGAGAGAGAGAGAGAGAGAGAGAGAGAGGGGACTGGGGACTTATCATTCCAGGAAACACTTTACGTAAGCTTTTAAACTGGCAGTGAACTTACTATCAACAGGAAACAGTACGCTGCCCTATAAGCTTTTAAAATCTTTCTTGTATAAATGGTTTACTGAAGATCTGGTAGCTATGAAATTGTGAGCAATATATATGCATGTTTTTTGCATGGTAATAAGCACAAATGGTTACTGGACGTAAATATAGCATACCAATAGATATAGTTGAACAATTACTATATCATAGAAGTGCTCTCCTGCCATCAGTTCTTAGCTTCTTACAATAACACACAATGGGAAGAGTTACTCACTCTCACAAATTGTTGAACTTTCTCAGATGTAGCCATGTGTGGTCTTTTCTTAATATGCTCCCTGAGCCTGATAATGGAATATCTACAGTAGCACCAAGTAAGTAAACACCTTTTGCATGCAAGACGAGTATGCAACTAACTTAGTTGAGCAAATGATTTTTTTAATACATGATTACAGATCAACTCAAAGAGATGATTTCAACTCAAATCATATAAGGTTCTTGCTATTTCCAATATGCAAAGCAGTTCCATTCAAACTGAACATCTGTAGGAGCATTTAATCAACAATGCCTTGAGCCACTGGTACATAGTAGCTACCAAGAAAATGTCTAAGATAGAAATAAAATGCACAAATAAGCCTATTCCAATTTGGGCATATGCTCACAACAATCAATGAACAACAAATATTATAAAGAAAGAGGGGGGAACTAATTGGATTAGCCTGACCGTGGTTGCACCAAAATCCTCCATAGCCAGCACCATCAATCTAGCATATTCCCTCCCTAACTCCTCCAATAAGATAATAGCATCAAACACCAAGCACGGGTTCCTAAATTAACAAAAAATCACAATCTTTCGGGGCACGAAGGGCACCGCCACAAATGTCATGGCCATGTCGATATGGGGTTAGCAGAAATCAAGCGGATGTCTGATGGTCGCCTTTGGAATGTTTGTCGGTCCTGCTGATTTGGGGGAGAGGAGATGACCCAGAGCATCAGCTGCTGCAATGGCCACCTCTGTAGGGCTCCCTCCCGCTAGCATCACCTGAGCAGTCACTCAGTTTCCTCCCAGATCGGGATATAGAAAGACAGAGAGAGGGGAGTGAGATAGACCTGGGAGAGAGCATGCATGGGCACATGTAAAGCACGGGGTGGCAACATCTAGGACACCACGTGACACAGACGAGGTCCAGTGGAGGCGTCTTTGGGGAGGTGCGGGATGTGGGCGCCAACGTCAGTCAGTGAGGCATCGTGGGAGCGGTGAACCAGACGGCATGGTAAGGTGGGGGAAGTGGTGGCGCGACGCATCGACCAGCAGTCCGCCGCGAGGAGAAGGCGGCCGGCGGGTGGGGGCGCAGGAGCTCGGTGGTGGCGAGCGCAAGGAAGACCATGGGCGAACCTGCTTCCGCCCACAGCCGCTGCCATAGGGCCTAAGCCATGGAAGGTGGCCGGCCGTCGTGACGAGGAAGGGAGGATGGAGGTGGCTATTTGACGAGGGAGAGATGAGGGAGGGGTGTGGCGGCTGTGTGACGGGGGAGGGGGGAGGAAGGGGTGCAACGGTTGTGGATCGGGGATTCAGGAGCTAGAGTTCGCGGGGGCTTGGGCGCCACACACCATGCGCCACGCGTGAGGAGGCGATTGGATGCACCGTGCACGTCGGAAAGCCTCACCCAGCCAATAGGCGCGAGGAACGAGCCCACCAGTCATTGGTGATGAAAAACTACTGAAAGGTGAAAACCAAATTGACCGAAATGAAAATCTAACGGTAGAGATAAGGCAGAAGACCAAATTAACCAAGATCCGACGACCACAAGCGCAGGAATTCGGGGGAGCTCCGTGGATGAGGGTCAGCTAGCGTCCTTATAGGTTAGAATAAGCCCATTTGCCCTAGAAAAAAATAGGAGAAGACTTTCGGGATGGAGCGCCGCCGTCTCGAGGCAGAACTTGGGCAGGAGCACTTTTGCTTTCCGGCGGAGCGATTCCGCCATGGATACTTCCCTCCGGGAGGGGAAATCAAAGCCATCATCATCACCAACAACCCTCTCATCATGGGAGGACCAATCTTCATCAACATCTTCACCAGCACCATCTCATCTCAAACCCTAGTTCATCTCTTGTATTCAATCTTTGTATCAAAACCTTAGATTAGTACCTGTTGGTTGCTAGTAGTGTTGATAATATCTTATAGTTGATGCTAGTTGGTTTATTTGATGGAAAATTATATGTTCAGATCCATTATGCTATTCAATACCCCTCTGATCTTGAACATGAATATGATTTATAAGTAGTTTCTTTTGTTCTTGAGGACATTGGAGAAGTCTTGCCATAAGTAATCATGTGAATTTGATATTCGCTCGATATTTTGATGATGTGTATGTTGTGATTCCCTTAGTGGTGTTATGTGAACGTCGACTACATGACACTTCACCATCTTTGGGCCTAAGGGAATGCATTGTGGAGTAGTTATTAGATGATGGGTTGCTAGAGTGACATAATCTTAAGCCCTAGTTTATGCGCTATTCCATAAGGTGCTTAGTTGGATCCATAAGTTTAATGCTATGGTTAGATTTATCTTAATTCTTCTTTCGTGGTTGCGGATGCTTGCGAGAGGGGTTAATCATAAGTGGGAGGCTTGTTCAAGTAAGAACAGCACCCAAGGACCGGTTCACTCACATATCAAATTATCAAAGTAGCGAACGCGAATCAAACTAACATGATGAAAGTGACTAGATGAAATTCCCGTGTGTCCTCGAGAACGTTTTACTTATTATAAGAGACTGTCTCGGCCTGTCCTTTGCTACAAAAAGGATTGGGCTACCTTGCTGCACTTTTGTTACCGTTACTATTTATTGCTCGTTACAAATTATCTTGCTATCAAACTATCTGTTACCGATAATTTCAGTGCCTGCAGAAAACACCTTGCTGAAAACCGCTTGTCATTTCCTTCTGCTCCTCGTTGGGTTTGACACTCTTACTTATCGAAAGGACTACGATTGATCCCCTACATTTGTGGGTCATCAAGGCTCTTTTCTGGCTCCGTTGCCGGGGAGTGAAGCGCTTTTGGTGAGTGAAATTTGGTAAGGTAACATTTATATTACGTGCTGAAATTTACTGTTACTTGTTACTATGGAAAACAATCCTTTGCGAGGTTTGTTCGGGGTATCTTCACCTCGATCGGAAGCACAAAGAGTTGCTCCTCAACCTACTGCACCTACTGAAAATATTTATTATGAGATTCCTTCGGGTATGATAGAGAAACTACTAGCTAATCCTTATGCAGGAGATGGAACACTACATCCCTGATATGCACCTAATCTATGTGGATGAAGTTTGTGGATTATTTAATCTTGCAGGTTTACCCGGAGATGAAGTTAAGAAGAAGATTTTCCCTTTATCTTTGAAGGGAAAGGCATTGACATGGTATAGGCTATGTGATGGTATTGGAGCTTGGGATTGGAATCGATTGAAATTGGAATTTCATCAAAAGTTGTATCCTATGCATCTAGTTCGTCATGATCGGAATTATATATATAATTCTTGGCCTAGTGAAGGAGAAAGCACCACTCAAGCTTGGGGGAGGCTTAATTACATGATGTATACATGCCCCAATCATGAGCTCTCAGAAGAAATTATCTTACAGAATTTTTATGCTCGGCTTTCTCATGATGATCAAACAATGCTCGATTCTTCTTCGACTGGCTCCTTTATGAAGAAAACTATTGAATTCAGATGGGATATTTTGGAAAGAATTAAAAGCAACTCTGAAGACTGGGAACTCAACAAAGGTAATGAGTCAGGTATAATACTTGAGTTCGATTGTGTTAAATCTTTTATGGATACCTAAGCTTTTCATAAGTTTAGCACTAAATATGGACTTGACTCTGAGATAGTAGCCTCCTTTTGTGAATCATTTGCTACTCATGTTGATCTCGCTAAGGAGAAGTGGTTTAAATATCATCCCCCTATTAATGAAAAGATTGAGGAGCCCGTTATAGTTAAAGATGAAACTATCATTTACAATGTCAATCCAGTTGTGCCTACTGCTTATATTGAGAAACCACCTTTCCCGGTTAGGATAAAGGAACATGCTAAAGTTTCAACCGTGGTTAACAAAAGCAATATTAGAGCACCTAGACCCTCTGAACAAATTAAAGTTGAACCTAATGTTGCTATGGTTAAAGATCTTTTGGTTGATAATATAGATGGGCATGTTATTTACTTTTGTTATGAAGCTACTAGAATTGCCAAAACCGATACTAAAGATAAGAATAAGCCTGTTGTTGGCATGCCTGTTGTCTCAGTTAAGATAGGAAATCATTGTTACGATGGCTTATGTGATTTGGGTGCTAGTGTGAGTGCTATCCTGTTTACCTTATATCAAGAAATTATGAATGATATTGCACCTGCTGAGATAGAAGATATTGATGTTACTATTAAGCTCGCGAATAGAGATACTATTGCAGCGCTTGGGATCGTTAGAGATGTTGAAGTCTTTTGTGAAAAAATAAAATACCCTACTAATTTTCTAGTTCTTGTATCTCCACAAGATGATTTTTGTCCCATTATATTTGGCAGACCTTTCTTGAACAGTGTTAATTCTAAGATTGATTGTGCTAAAGAAACTGTCAGTGTTAACTTTGGTGATATATCTCATGAGTTTAATTTCTCTAAGTTTTGTAGACAACCTCATGATAAAGAATTGTCTAGTAAATATGAAAATTATTGGTCTTGCTTCTATTGTTGTACCTCCTACTAATCCATTCGAACAATATTTGCTAGACCATGAAAATGATATGCACATGAGTGAAAGAAATGAAATAGATAAGATGTTCTTTGTTCAACCACCTATTCTTAAACACAATATGCATGCTGAAACTCTTGGAGGTCCTCCTCCACCTAAAAGTGATCCTGTGTTCAAATTAAAACAATTGCTCGATACATTGAAATATGCTTATCCTGATGAAAAGAAGATATATCCTATTATTATTAGCACTAATGTTTCAGAGCATGAAGAGAAGAGATTATTAAAAACTCTGAGGAAGCACCATGCTGCTATTGGATATACTCTTGATGATCTTAAGGGCATTAGTCCCACTCTATGTCAGCACATGATTAATAGGGAGCCTGATGCTAAACCAGTTGTTGATCATCAACGATGATTGAATCCTAAGATGAAGGAGGTGGTAAGAACTAAAATATTTAAGCTTCTAGAAGCAGGTATAATCTATCGCATAGCTGATAGTAGATGGGTGAGCCCCGTTCATTGTGTCCGTAAGAAGGGAGATATTACCGTTGTCCCTAATGATAAATATGAAAGAATTGTAACTGGTTATAGGATGGTAGTTGATTTATAAAATTAAACAAAGCTACTAGAAAAGATCATTACCCCTTGCCTTTTATTGATCAAATGTTAGAAAGATTGTCTAAGCAGACACACTTTTGTTTTCTTGATGGATATTCCGGTTTCTCTCAAATACCTGTATCGCAATCAGACCAAGAGAAAACCACCTTTACTTGTCCTTTTGGAACTTATGCTTATAGTCGTATGCCTTTTGGTTTATGCAATGCACCTGCTACCTTTCAAAGATGTATTTCTGCTATATTCTCTGACTTTTGTGAAAAGATTGTTGAGGTTTTCATGGATGATTTTTCCGTTTACAGAACTTCTTTTGATGATTGCTTAAGCAACCTTGATAGAGTTTTGCAGAGATATGAGCAAACTAATCTTATCTTGAATTGGGAGAAGTGCCACTTTATGGTGAATGAAGGTATTGTCTTGGGGCATAAAATTTCTGAACGAGGCATTGAAGTTGATAAACCTAAAGTTGATGCAATTGAGAAAATGCCATGGCCTAAAGATATTAAAGGTATAAGAAGTTTCCTTGGTCATGCTGATTTCTATAGGAGGTTCATTAAAGACTTCTCTAAAATTTCTAGGCCTCTTACTAATCTCTTGCAAAAAGATGTTCCATTTGTTTTTGATGATGATTGTGTGGAAGCCTTCGAAAGACGTAAGAAAGCCTTAAGCTCTGCACCTATTGTTCAACCACCTGATTGGAACTTACCTTTTGAAATTACGTGTGATGCTAGTGATTATGCTGTTGGTGCTGTTTTAGGACAAAGAGTTGATAAAAAATTGAATGTTATCCATTATGCTGGTAAAAATCTAGACAACACTCAAAGAAATTATGCTACTACTAAAAAAGAATTTCTAGCAGTTGTGTTTGCTTGTGATAAATTCAGATCTTACATTGTTAATTCTAAAGTAATGTTCACACCGATCATGTTGCTATTAAATACCTTATGGAAAAGAAAGATGCTAAACCTAGACTCATTAGGTGTGTTTTATTGCTACAAGAATTTGACTTGCATATTACTGATAGGAAAGGAGCTGAGAATCCCATAGCTGATAACTCGTCTAGGTTGGAAAATATTCTTGATGACCCACTACCTATTGATGATAGTTTTCTTTGATTTAAGACATTACTTCTGGGATGACCCACATCTTTATAAAGGAGTAGATGGTATTATTAGACGTTGTATACCTGAGCATGAACAGGAACAAATCCTACGGAAGTGTCACTCTGAGGCTTACGGAGGACACCACGCGGGAGATAGAACGACACACAAGGTATCACAATCTGGTTTTTTTGGCCTACTCTTTTCAAGGATGCACGTAAGTTTGTCTTATCTTGTGATGAATGTCAAAGAATTGGTAATATTGGTAGACATCAGGAAATGCCTATGAATTATTCACTTGTTATTGAACCATTCGATGTTTGGGGATTTGATTATATGGGACCTTTTCCTTCCTCTAATGGGTATACACATATTTTGATTGCTGTTGATTACGTTACTAAGTGGGTAGAAGCTATTCCAACTAGTTTTGCTGATCACAACACTTCTATTAAAATGCTTAACGAAGTTATTTTCCTGAGGTTTGGAGTCCCTAGATATTTAATGACTAATGCTGGTTCACAGTTTATTCATTGTGCATTCCGTAAGTTGCTTGCTAAATATGATGTCAACCATATAATTGCATCCCCTATCACCCTCAATCTAGTGGTCAAGTTAAATTTAGCAATAGGGAAATAAAATTAATTTTGCAAAAGACCGTCAATAGATCTAGGAAGAATTGGTCTAAAAAACTTGACGATGCATTATGGGCTTATAGAACTGCTTATAAAAATCCTATGGGTATGTCTCCATATAAAATGGTTTATAGAAAAGCATGTCATTTACCTCTTGAGTTAGAACATAAGGCATAATGGGCAATTAAGGAACTCAATTATGATTTCAAACTTGCGAGTGAAAAGAGGTTATTTGATATTAGTCGCTAGATGAATGGAGAATCCAAGCTTATGAAAATGCCAATTTTTTTAAAGAAAAAGTTAAAAGATGGCATGATAAAAGAATCCAAAAACGGGAATTCAAAGTGGGTGAGTATGTTCTATTGTACAATTCTGGTTTTAGATTTTTTACAGGAAAATTTCTCTCCTAATGGGAAGGACCGTATATCATTGAGGAAGTTTATCGCTCTGGAGCTATGAAGATCAATAATGCCGAAGGCACCAATCCAAAGGTCGTCAATGGACAAAGAATTAAGCATTATATCTCAGGTACGCCTATTAATGTTGAAACTAATATTATTCAAACTATGACACCGGAGGAATACATAAAAGAGACCTTCCAGAACACTCCAGAACCCTAAAAAGGAAGAGGTACGTGATACGGTAAGTAAACCGACTCCAAAAATTCCATAAAAATACTTCCTGTTAGTTTTGGAATATTAGAAAAAATACAAAAATAAGAAACACCCGAGGGGGCCACCCAGGTGGCCACGAGGCACTAGGGCACGCCCACCCCCCAGGGCGCGGCCTGGTGGCTTGTGGGTCCCTCGTGTGCCTTCCCGACTCCGTTTTCTTCTAGAATACTTGTTTTGCAAGATAAAAATTATTTATATATACTCCCAGACGTTTTGGCCACCGCATTGCGGAAATATCCTCTGTTCTTGTTTCATGCTATTTTTCTGACAGATCTAGATTGCCATGGCTCCACCAAGCTTTTCCAAGGATAAGTTCTACGAGAAGGTCATCAACCCCTACCTACCGGAGGTGACAAAGCACCCTCAATCCATTGAGATGCGTGAGGGGGTGCTCCACATCCGGGACGTTCAAGGGCCCAAGAAGACAGGAAGCATGGAGGCCAGGCTCGAAGCGGTGGAGCAGGAGATCTTCAAGTGCCAAGGGATGGTGGAACGTGGACTTAGTGCCAATCACTCCATGATCATGGAATTCACCCGTGATCACAATGTGGATGGCCAGTCCATGAAGGACATCGTCTTCAAGCTCAACGAACGAATCGATTATCTCCAAGGACAAGTTTATGATCTCCAAAACCAAAATTTTGAGTATGAGGAAAGATTCAAAGGTATGAGTTTAGCTGCAAGTTTCAGGACTCCGGAGACTCGCGCTCCTTTTATGATGGTGAACCTATGCCATGGAAGCTGGAAGACAAGCCCACCACTTCATCGCCATCATCATCACCAAAGAAAGAAACTTGAGTACACGGGTATGGGCACTCCCCTTGGCTTATGCCAAGCTTGGGCGAGGTGCCCCGGTATCGTATCACCATCACTTTTATTATCTTTACCTATTTTTAGTTCGATCCTTAGTTATTTCTTGATTTAGTTGAATAAAAGTTTAATATGATCTATTTTTGAGTGCTAGCTTTGTGATCTATCTATCTATGTAATCGAGTTGAGAGTTATATAATAAAGAGTAGTTTGAGTTTTTGCTTGTTTACCTTTATCTTTCAATGCTAGCAATGAAAATAATGAAAAAGATCATATGCTAATCTTATAGAAAGTAATGACATTACATAAGGAAAAGCATACGTGGTAAAATTTATTGAAAGTTGACAAACATAGCATTGGTCAATGATGCAATTCATGAAAGAATTAATATGGGAAGAGAAGATTCACATGCAAATACACTATCTTGGACATCTTTTATGATTGTGAGCCCCCATTAAGTATTTTATGCCAAATTGTTGACGTTGGACAAGGAAGACAACATAATGAATTATGTTTGCTTATATTCACATAGAAGTTATATTGTCATAGATCCTCCAACATGTGGTTCTTGCCAATATCTTTGCTAGCCAAAAATCCGCACCAAGTAGAGATACTACTTGTGCATCCAAAAACCTTAAACCCTGTTTCATGTCATGAGAGTCCACTATACCTATCTATGGATTGAATAAGATCCTTCAAGTAAGTTGTCATCGGTGCATAATGCAATAAAAATTGTTTCTAAATGTGCATGATCTTTTATTGTAAGGGAAAATAAGCATTGTATGAACTTGTGATGGTAAATAAATAAAAGCGACGGACTACACAATAAAGGTTGCTATCACAAGGGGCATTATAACTTGACGTTCCTCTGCATTAAGAGCTTGTGCATCCAAAAATAAAAAGCGCATGACAACCTCTGCTCCCCTCTGCGAAGGGCCTATCTTTTAATTTCATGTATTTACTTTTTATGCAAGAGTCAATAGTGTTCTCTCCTATTCCTTTTTTTAATTTTTCTCTTTTATAAGCATCATGTGGTAGGGAAAGATCTAGGCACATATATCCAGTTGGATATGAGTGATCATGAGTTATTATTGTTGACATCGCCCTTGAGGTGAATAAGTTGGGAGGCGAAATTATAAGCCCCTATCTTTCTATGTGTCTGGCTGAAACTTTTTGCTCCATATATATATGTTGTGAGTGTTACAAATCATAGAAGAACAAATGATGGTTGAGTATGTGGACTTGCTAAACAAAATATCCGACATGAGACCCTTCCTGAAAAGATGATGAATTGCAATTGCATTGTTGACTGAGAACATAGTTTGTTAATTTTTCAAGAAAGTTTATGCCTTATACTTTGATGTCGTGATGAATTGTTACTTGCTCATGAGAAGTTTTATGATAATGAGTATTGCTATTATAATAATGATCATGATGCTACTATGTCCATATTTTGTTTTTATCGACACCTCTCTCCCTAGACATGGGGACATGATTGTCGATATCGGCTTTCGCTTGAGGGCAAGCGAGGTCTAAGCTTGGGGGAGTTGATACGTACATTTTGCATCATGATTTCGTATTGTTATTTATAGTGTTTTAAATAAATATAACACTTTGTGAAGCAATTCTCATGCCTTTTCTCTCTTAATATGCAAGGTTTACATGAAGAGGGAGATTGCCGGCAGCTGGAATTCTGGACCTGAAAAAGCTATGTCAGAGATACCTATTCTGCACATCTCCAAATGAGCTGAAATTTTACAGAGATTTATTTTGGAATAAATAAAAAATATCGGAGCAAAGAAGTACCAGAGGGGCCCACCCAGGTGCCTACGAGGCACAAGGGTGCGCCCACCCCCCAAGGCGCGCCCTGCTGGCTTGTGCCCCCCTGGCCAGCCTCCGGTGCCCATCTTCTGGTATATAAGCCCATTTTCCCTAGAAAAAAATAAGGAGAAGACTTTTGGGATGGAGCGCCGCCGTCTCGAGGCGGAACTTGGGCAGGGGCAATTTTGCTCCCCGGCGGAGCGATTCCATCGGGGATACTTCCCTCCAGGAGGGGGAAATTGAAGCCATCGTCATCACCAACAACCCTCTCATCGTGGGAGGACCAATCTTCATCAACATCTTCACCAGCACCATCTCATATGAAACCCTATTTCATATCTTGTATTCAATCTTTGTATCAAAACCTCAGATTGATAGTAGTGTTGATTACATCTTGTAGTTGATGCTAGTTGGTTTATTTGGTGGAAGATTATATGTTCAGATCCATTATGCTATTCAATACCCCTCTGGTCTTGAACTTGAATATGATTTGTGAGTAGTTGATTTTATTCTTGAGGACATGGGAGAAGTCTTGTCATAAGCAATCATGTGAACATCGACTACATGACACTGCACCATGTTTGGGCCTAAGGGAATGCATTGTGGAGTAGTTATTAGATGATGGGTTGCTAGAGTGACAGAAGCTTAAACCCTAGTTTATGCGCTATTCCGTAAGGGGTTGATTTGGATCCATAAGTTTAATGCTATGGTTAGATTTATCTTAATTCTTCTTTCGTAGTTTCGGATGCTTGCGAGAGGGGTTAATCATAAGTCGGAGGCTTGTTCAAGTAAGAACAACACCCAAGGACCGGTCCACCCACATATCAAATTATCAAAGTAGCAAACGCAAATAAACAAACATGATGAAAGTGACTAGATGAAATTCCCGTGTGTCCTCAAGAACGTTTTATTATAAGAGACTGTCCCAGCCTGTCCTTTGCTACAAAAAGGATTGGGCTACCTTGCTCCACTTTTGTTACCATTACTATTTATTGCTCGTTACAAATTATCTTGCTATCAAACTATCTATTACCGATAATTTCAGTGCTTGCAGAAAACACCTTGTCAAAAACTACTTGTCATTTCCTTCCGCTCCTCGTTGGGTTTGACACTCTTACTTATTGAAAGGACTATGATTGATTCCCTATACTTGTGGGTCATCAGGAATCATGCGGCCAGCCCATGTGGGCTGTAGACCCACCCCTTGGTCCATGTGGGCCCTTCCCAGGTCATTGGACCCCATGGTGGAACCCTTGGAACCTTCTAGGTACTCTACCGAAAATTCCCGAACTTTTCTAGAACCCTGAATATGACTTCCCATATATAAATCTTTACCTCTAGACCATTTTGGAGATTCTCGTGATGTCCCGGATCTCTTCCTGGACTCCAAAGTACTTTCGGACTTTCCACTATTAATATCTCAACATTACCCAGTGCTACCGAACGTTAAGTGTGCGACCCTACCAGTTCAGGAATCATGTAGACATGATCGAGACACCTCTCCGGTCAATAACCAACAGCGGGACTTGGATGCCCATATTGATTCCTACATATTCCACAAAGATCTTTATTGGTTGAACCACAATGTTGGGGATTCAGACAATGGCGTATACAATTCCCTTTGTCCGGCATATGTTACTTGCCCGAGATTTGATTGTCGGTATCTCCATACCTAGTTCAATATCGTTACCGGCAAGTCTCTTTACACGTTCCATAATTCAAGATCCTGTGACTAAACTCATTAGTCACATGAAGCTTCTTGCGATGTTGTATTACCGAGAGGGCCCAGAGATATCTCTCCGTCACACGGAGTGACAAATCCCAGTCTTGATCCATGCAACCCAACAGACACCTTCGGAGATAGCTGTAGAGCACCTTTATGATCACCCAGTTATGAAGTGATGTTTGATAGCACACAAGGTATTCCTCCGGTACCATGGAGTGACATGATCTCATGGTCTAAGGAACACATACTTGACATGAAGAAAGTTGTAGCAAATAACTAAGTGATACGATCTGATGGTAAGCTTACGGTGGGGTCTGTCCATCACATCATTATCCTAATGATGTGATCCCGTTATCAAATGGCAACTTATGTCTATGGTTAGGAAACCTTAACCATCTTTGATCCACGAGCTAGTATAGTAGAGACCTATTAGGGACACAATGTTGTTTATGTATTCACACATGTATTTAAGTTTCCGGTCAATACAATTCTAGCATGAATAATAAACATCTATCATGAACTGATAACCCACAAGTATAGGGGATCGTTTGTAGCCTTTTTCGATAAATAAGAGTGTCGAACCCAACGAGGAGCTAAAGGTAGAACAAATATTCCCTCAAGTTCTATCGACCACCAATACAACTCTACACACACTTAACGTTTGCTTTACCTAAAATAGGTATGAAACTATTTTGCAAGAATAAAACTACGAGTACTTTGCGAGATAATAAAATTAGATAGCTTTTGTCAACAAGAAGGTCGTTTGTCCCTTGGTGATCGATAACTAGAACAGTGATCATTATTGCAACTTTATATGAGGGAGAGGCATGAGCTAACATACTTTCTCTACTTGGATCATATGCACTTATGATTGGAACTCAGCAAGCATCCGCAGCTACCAAAGATCATTAAGGTAAAACCCAACCATAACATTAAGTATCAAGTCCTCTTTACTCCCATACGCAATAGACCACTTACTCGGGTCAGTGTATTCTGTCACTCACCCCACCCACCATAAGCGAACCATGAACGTATTGCAACACCCTACAGCGGGGATCCCTCACATTTGCGCGACACGGAGGGCGCCATAGAACAGCACCAAAATAAAATACACAACTCACACCAACCACGATCATCTATCAACCCATAGGACAAAACGGATCTACTCAAACATCATAAGATAGCCATAGATCATTGGGAAAAAATATATAGCATTGAGCACCATGTTTAAGTAGAGATTACAGCGGGGAGAAGAGAGGTTACACCGCTGCATAGTTGTGATGCCCCGGCCCGATCGTGCACTAATCATACACGCAAATGCACACGATCAAGCCTAAGGACTCACGGAAAGATATCACAACACAACTCTAAAACATAAATAAAGTCATACAAGCTTTATATTACAAGCCAGGGGCCTCGAGGGCTCGAATACATAAGCTTGCGAACAAGCGTCAGCGGAAGCATCAGATATCTGAGTACAGATATTAAAAGAGAAACAGAAAGGCCTTTAGAAAGGCGGGGCAAAATAAAACACTACGATCGAAAGGCGAAGGCCTCCTGCCTGGGACCCTCCGATCCTACTCCTGGTCGTCAGTCAACTCGTAGTAGTATCCATCCTCTGGGTAGTAGTAGTAGTCGATCGACGGGGCATCTGTCTCAGGGGCTCCGTCATCTTGATCACGACAAACTGATATGGGGAGAAAAGGAAAACAAAGCAACCGTGAGTACTCAGAAGTACTCAGCAAGCAAGGATCTACACTACATATGCAACATTTTCAAAGGGAGGCTGTATATGTGGACTGGGCTGCAGAAATGCCAGAATAGAGAGAAGGCCTAGTCCTATCGGAGACTAGCATCTTCATCGGTCTTGCAGCAATAGAAGAGTGTAGACAGTTCAATATAATGTAGCAGTATCATTAAGTCTCAACCTCACCCAGAGATCCTTTCTCGACTCCCTGCGAGAAAGCAATCCCAGAGCCATACAGTCATCAACCTCGTCCTGAGATCCCTTCTCGACTCCCTGCGAGAAGCAATCCCAGAGCCATATTATCCAAGTATCCAGTTCTAAAAATTGTATCAATCAGGATACAACTCCGAGTGTCCTTTACCGTAGGACCGGCTATCGATAGAAGTGTTCTTCCCTGCAGGGGTGCACCAACTTACCCATCACGCTCGCTTAACTCCGGCCGGACACACTTTCCTGGGTCATGCCCGGCCTCGGCCAAACGACACATCGCAACCCTACCTACAGCTCAGCAGAGAGGTCCCCGCCGGTCTACATCCTAAGCGCAAGGGGGTCTTGGCCATCGCCCCTCACCCTCCGGGTCGTTGCGCACATGGCTCAGATCCAAGCACCACCGCAATGGCGCCAATCACTCCATGCCGCACTGCTGAGCTGGACGTCTGACAGAGCTTTCGGCTGATGCATACGATGCAGAACGCCCATACTATGCCCACGTGATGGTTAGTGCTATCAGACCAGAGGCCTGCTCGGATCAAATATCCAAATCGTAGTGGACTAGGGGCTTGCGGTAACGAGCAGAGACTCACGAAAGATGTGACCCCGTCGCCCCGTCTCGAGGACTTGCTGCAAGGGTTAAGAATGCCCGGCCGCGCCTCGTATTCATCATTCGGGCACCACACTGGCACCCGTCTTCACAACACTCGCCTCTCAGGCGCACGCGGGTACCCCTCAGGGTCGACCCGCCTATCCAAGTAACAGTGTAAAGTCCAAGTATCCGTGTGTCCATAACATCAGATGAATCCGAGGTATCACCCTCGTTGGATTCCTACTCGATGTATCCGTCAAGGTGAACTCGGAGGAATCACCCTCGTTGGGTTCACACTTGAGGTGTTGTACGACGGCGTCGTTATCGGAAGCGGTGAAGGAGGAATCACCCTCGATGGCCACGACCGAATAGCTACTCTACAGAGTTAACATCAGAGGTGCTACAAGAGGTTTCACCCTCGGCACTCGATAGTAACGCTGCAGTGTCGTTACAGCTAAGGGGGGTGATGTGCGGTGTCGGGGCCTGGTCTTCAATCCCGTTGATCGGGTCTTCTGACAATCCAGCGCGGCAGTCGGGACTAGTGGGGTCACTGATAGGTCTCTACCCAGCCTAAACTAAGCAGTTTAGGATATGCAGGTAATTATCAACAGCAGGATACAATAAACAGGCTATGCATCAGAATAGGTAAAGCAGCAGCAGCAGCAATTCTAATGCAAGCATGAGAAATAGAATGGGCAATATCGGGATGATCAAAAAGGGGGGCTTGCCTGGTTGCTCGGCAGGAAGGAGGGGTCGTCGGTGACGTAGTCGATCACAGCGGCATCAGCAGCGGTCTCGGGGTCTACCGGAGAGAAGAGGGGGAAGAAACAATAAATACTAAGCAAACAGGAGCATGACAAATACGATACACGGTGCTAGGGGTAGTCTAACGCAGTACTACACATATCAGACGGAGCAGGAGAATATCTGACGATATTTTCCAGGTCTTTGGAATTATCGGACAGACGATAAGAGGGGAACGGTTGCACGTTCGGATAGTTAGGGACGCGTGACGGACGAACGGACCGCGTATCCAAATTCGTCTCGTCATTCTGAGCAACTTTCATGTACAAAGTTTTTCCATCGGAGTTACGGATTATAAGATATGATTTTCTAAAGTTTTATTGATTTTCTAGAATTTATTTAGTTATTTAAATTCAAATTATCCAAAACAGTGTAAGTGACGTCAGCATGACCTAATCATGACGTCAGCAGGTCAACTGGTCGGCTGACCAGTCAAACCAGACAGGTGGGACCCACATGTCATTGACTGTGACATTAACAGTGGGGTTAAAATTAACTAACTGGGTTAATTAGTGGGTGGGCCCCAGCAGTCAGTGACTGATTAGTGTTTAAACTAATTAATTAACTAATTAACAGATTTTCTATTTAATTAAATCAGTTTAACCGAGTGGGGCCCGCATGTCAGCGAGACAGAGCGGCCACGTCAGCTGTTGACCTGGTCAACAGGTCAACTGGGGGCCCGCGGGGCCCCACAGTCAGTGGCACAGGCGGTGGGGGCCACGTGCCACATCGGCGCCGGCCACCGGAGCACGCCGGCGAGCTCGAACGCGGCGCCGAGCTCCGGCGAGCCCGGGTTTCGCCCACAGGGCATCTCCGAGGGCGTGCTTGGGTTCTAACGAACGGGCGCAGCGAGCCACATCGCGTGGTGGTGGTGGTTGGCCCCGGGGGTGGTCGGAACGACGCCGGCGACGACGGTTGGCGGCGGGGCTCTCGGGTGGTGCTCGAGCGCGTGGCTGCAGTGGGCTAGCGAGCAAAGCAAAAGGCGGGGCGGCCTCTACGGCTCACCAGGAGCACGTTGGTGCTGCGGGACCGAGCCGAGCGGCTCTGGGAGCGCAGCAATGGCAGCGACGGCGGCGGACAGAGCACGGGCACGGTGGCGGCGAGCTACGGCTACGGGGAGAGCGCAGGGAGAGAGGGAGGAGGACGGGGGTGCTCACGTAGAGCCTGTAGGTGTGCGTAAGCGAGCTCGGGGAGGGCTTGCCGGAGCGAATCGACGACGGCGCGCGGCGGCGATCCGAGGAGGGAGGAGGGCTCGAGGAGGCGCTGCGGTGGCTCCGGGCTTCGGTTAGTTGGCGTAGCCGACGTAGTCGACGTCGAGGAGCACGGTGGGCACGTTCGCGAGGCGGGGCGGTGACGGTGGCCGCGTAGCTCAACCGCGGCCGTCCATGGCGGCGTCGGGTGAGGTGGGAGAGAGCGAGGGAGAAAGGGGAGGGATGCTAGGGTTCGCCAGGGGGAAGCGGGGGGGCCCTTATACCCAGCGCGCGCGCGGGCGCGCTGTCGAGCGGCGAGCGAGGGGGGCCTGGGGTGCGCGCGCACGGTGCTCGACAGCGGGGCGGCATGAGCAGTGCGAGAGGAGGGAGGAGGTGCGGGGTGGGCTGGGCCGCGCTGTAGCAGTAGGCCTAGTGCACAGTAGATCCTTTAGGCCTTTTTCCTTTTCTCTTTTTCTATTTCTTTTCTTTTCTATCCTGTTAATTGTTTAGGCCCCAAATGGTTTTTGTAAAAAGGGAGACCTAGTCCATAAATACCAGTGCTTTATACCCTAACACCAAAAACTAGTTTGGGCAAAACACCATTTCATATTTGATCTAGATTAATTAAAAGGCTTGTAAATATTATTTTCAGCCACTGTTAAAAGAGGTTTGGGTCACCTAATTAATTTATTTAATGTTGGTTACAATTTTAGAATGGTCTCTGTATTATTTGCCATTAATTGAACATTTTAGTTTTCATGTTGCACAACTTTTATTTTCCACTTTCATTTGAATTTGGATTTAGAGTTAGGAGTTGAAATGCAATATGATGCAAATGATGTTTAGGCACTGATAATCATGATGACATGGCATAATCAAAATGGGATTACTGTGGCTAACCACTGGGGGTGTTACAATAGTGTCGGTGAACGACACCTATGGGACCACAGGGATCCCTTTACGGTTCGGCAGGGGGGAGAGGCGTGCACAAAGAGCAGAGCCAACGATCAGCGCAGGAAGATTTTACCCAGGTTCGGGCCGCTGATCAGCGTAAAACCCTACTCCTGCCTTGTGTTCTTATTAGTGTTCTTGAGCCCAGCCTCCAGGAGCGCTCGCAGTGAACAGTACATTCGAAGAGCAGCTACGCATGCAGAATGGGCCAGGAGTTCTCCTCCACTGTAGCAGTTGCCTTGGGCCTCCTTTTATACGCTCAAAGGGGTCACCACAGTGGCAAAATGTACATACATTGAGGTGTAAAGTAGCTACAGGGTAATCATACCTAACCCCTGACGGACTAGGACGAACGCATTTAATGCACCGTAAGGTGTCCGTTTATGTGTCCTTACTTTCTTGGGGATGGAAAAAGGAGCCATCCCATCAGCACCGCTTAAGCTCTCCTCCACTGGCGCGTCGCCACGCACCCAAAGAAAGACCCAGAATGTCGGGTTTCGTCGCTGTGCTAGAGCGGTGGCACAGCAACAAAACCTTGCCGGGCGCCAAGCCTTGCCGGGCTCCGCAGACCACCTCGGCAAGATCTTGCTGGGGAAGCTGGCCTTCGGATTCCAGCTCTTCTTATCTGCTGATCATCAGATCTCTGACTTGATGATTTCTTTGGTGGCTTGAATCAACCTCGAACTGTTCCCCGGCAAGCCTTGCCGCGAGGATGGCTACAACTGCCCGTGCACAAGTACGGGGTACTAGTGGCCCAATACTTAGTACACCGACAGGAGCCCCCGGGCCTAGGCCATACACGAGTGCGAGGCGTTGTTGGGCTAGGCCCAAACAGTGCACGGGCACACGTGGCAGGGGATTAACCGCTCGTAAATATCCTGTTTACTGTGCCCCCCACTACGCGCGCCAAACGCGCGACGTGGGAAGCGTGCCTCAAAAGCTGCAATTGCGACACGCCTGTAGAGGCGCATTCACATTGGGGAGTAAAAGAGGCGGCCCCGCTCCTTCCCCATAAAAAAAGGAGAAGCCGCAGAGGCACAAGCCTATTTACCCCCCTCTTCTTCTCAATCTGGCCATCGCCATCACCTTCCTCCTCTCGAGCTCAGAGCGAAGTTTCCCCTCTTCCGCCCGCCGCTTCCACGCTCGCTTCACCCCCGGCTTCCGCCCTCACAGCCGCCATGCCGCCCAAGGCCAGCAAAGGCAAAGGCAAGGAAGCGAAAGCCGACGTCCCGGAGAGCGAACTGGTGAAGATGCGGAAGAAGTACGCCGTCTTCGCCCCGTCGCTCGATGCAGAAGCTCTGAAGAGGCGGTACCAATGCATGTGGGCAAAGGAGACGCAGGCTCACCCCGCCACACGCGTAATTCCAGGTTATTATTCCAAAAGTGGGTCGGACAGATACCCCTTCTTCGCTGCGTATTTCTATTGCGGGCTCTGCCCCCCATTTTCCGACTTCTTCAATGATATCATGTACACATACGGCTTTCATCTTCTCGATTTCACGCCGAATGCGGTACTGTGCATGTCCATCTTTGCCCATCTTTGTGAAAACTTCACCGGAGTGATTCCCAACACCACCCTTTTTCGCCATTATTTCTTTCCCCGCGTCCAAAAAGGAGAGGCCCTCTCTGGTTCTATCGCCTGGATTCCAAGGGCTTGGAATAAGGAAATATATCCAGAAGGAGTTTACCGCGAAAAGTGGGACGAATGGCGGTCTGAATGGTGCTGGATCAAGGAAGCAGATCCCCATCCGTTTTGTCTGCCCCGGAAACAGAAGGCGGTCCGCGGCAGTGGCTGGAGCAGTCTTGCCGCTGACGACGAAAAGCTCACAATCGCCACCACCAGGATTCTCCGCCTGAAAGCTGCCGGGCTGACAATGGAGATGATTGGCTTCGACTTTCTCCGCCGCCGCATCGCCCCCTTGCAGAACAGGGGAAGGCCAGCTTGGGAATAACGGAACGCGGCGGACATTATGAGATTGCGCCCCGGGTTGAATAATAATCTGACTACTATGCAACTTGGTGCTCTCCGTCAAAAGCTGTTCCAGCGCGACGACAAGCATCGGCTGCCGGCAAGGATTGTCCCTTTGTGCAACAACTCTGCTCTTGGGTCAATCATCGCCTTCATGCCGATGTTCAACGCCCACGGTCTTGACGCGACTTGGGCCAAGCCAACCGAGGAGGAAGCGCAGAAGTTTTTTGATAACTTGATGGAGAGGCCCGTCCGGGAAGAGGCAGACTTCATCCGAGCCACCACCGACCAAGAAGTAGCATACATTGCTACTAGGGTGGAGGAGGCAAATCTTGCTGCGGAGGCCGGCAGCGTTGGCTTCACAGAATGGGAAACCAGCGACACAGAGGTAGTAGTGGAGGTAAAACCTGCCGGGAAGGACAAAGCTGCCGGGGAACAGAGCAGCACGGCCGCTGAGAGCTCGTCCGACGAGGACACGGCCGAAGAAGAACCGCAAGAAGAGCTCCCAGCCCCAAAGAAGACGAAGCGTGTTCTTCGGAAGGCTGCATCTGGCATCCCGGCAAGCCAGCCTTCTTCGAGCGACGAGGCTCCCGGCAAGAAAGTGGCCGGCAAGACTGCACCGCGGCAAGGGGTTCGTCAGCAACCTGTGCGGCGTGCGAGACCCACACCATCGGCCACTGCTGGAGCGGCAGGGTGTCTCGAACGACCGCACCGGAAGCTGCCCTGGCGCCTGCCACGGCCAAGCGACCTAGGACCCCTCCTCTGCCTTCCCACTCAGACATCGCAACGGAGGCCGATTTCGACATCTCCAGCTTTAGTCTGGAGCGAGTAGAAGAAGAGTGAGTGCTTTGCCACAACCTTCATCTTCCAATCTTGGATCAACTTTGCTGACTTGCTTGTATTGTCTCTGCAGTGATGCAGAAACCTTGCTGGAGAGGATGACGAAGAGGGCAAAGACTTCCATGGGCGACGAGCCCCCGGCAGGCTCCACGAACATGCCAGAAACTGTTATCGTCAGCCCGGAGCTCAGCCCTCAACACAGCCCCCAGCGTAAGTTCATTGCTCTTTTTCCGCTGGCGGGCTCTGAGGTTTCTATTCTTGCCGCTGATATCTTTGGGCTCGCAGGAGAAGAACGGCAACAAGGAGAGTTGTCAGAAGACGTCCCCGTCGTGCCACCTCCATTGACCACGCCGCCCACAAGCACGTCCCCGGCAAGAGATCCTACCGACGAGCCTGTCTTAATTGAGGAGGAGCCGGCAAGCACGGACACCGGCAACCTTTCCCCGGCAACCGAAGTTGCCGGGAGGGGCGAGGCCACCTCCCAACAGCTCGACGCAGGTAACTGATTACCTCAGAATGCTTGCTATTCTTTCCCTTCTCTCTCTGTCTTTAGTCGCTTCAAACTTCAATCTTGATCTTATTATGTTCTCTTCCTTCGTCCTTCAGAGTTTCCTGTGATGGAACACATGGACGTCGACGTTGTCATCGAGGAGACCGCCAGGGACGTCGCTGCCAAAGCAGACAGGATCGCTGCCAGCGAGGCCGCCAAGGACGCCACTATCGAGGCTGGTGGTGCTCTTGACGGGGAGGCCGCCAAGACTGCACAGGAGGAACCCGCCAAGGAATCTATTGAAGGGGGCGGCAGGGAGGCTGATGACCGTAATGACGGCATTCCTGCCGCAGGAGCGCCAGGCGCTGCACCGGCCACAGAGCCCCCTGCCACTGGTGAGGCGGTTGCTGAAGACCAACCGTCAACATCTGAAGGCCCCTCATCCAGCAAATATCTCAAGGTTGGCGAGAACTTGTTTGTCAACTTGCCGGGGACGGCAAATATTGGGGCACCAGCCGAAGGAGAAGTCTTTGACGAAGAAATCATCGCTACTGCCGGGCTTGAGATTGTTGACGACCTCAGCGCTAGCAGCGGCAAATCTGAAGAGGATCAGCTCCTTCAGGCCATGGGCGAGAATTTTCGCAAGCTCCAGGCTCTCCACCGCGCCCGGAAGGATAAAGCAAATTCCAGAATGACAGCTGTCGAGGCGGCTGAAGCAGATTTCCAGAGGCGCGTCGAACAAATGCAGGTCTGGTACGCCGAGGCCCTCCAAGAGCTGACTGCTGGCCGGGAACAAGTGAGTCAACAGTGGACAGAAATCCTCCTGAAGCAATCTGATATGGAGAAGGCGCAGGATGAAGCTACTCAAAGAATTGCTGCTGAAGATGCTCTCCTGACGGGACGCCGCGTTGCTCTTGATGCTCATGAGGAAGATCTCACCGCACGTGAGCAGGCGCTCGCCGCCAAACTTCGCAGCAAAGATGAAGATATCGAGAAGCTTGTCGCACGGCGGACCCAGGAGCTGGAGCAAAAACATAATGAGGCGCTCAAAGCTCTGACTGTAAGTCATGCCGGCAAGTTCAAGGAGGCCGTCGATGCTGCCAAAGCTACAGAGGCCGCCAAGAATGAGCTGAGCGACAAGGTAAAGAAGCTGGAAGTAGATCTCGAAGAGCATGGCAAGGAGCTCTCGATGCTCAAAGGTGACAGGGAAAAAACCCTCCACACCTTGGCGGAGATGCAAGTTGCCCTGTCTAACAAAACCAAGCAGCTCTCCTCTGCGGCTGATGCTATTGCAGTTCTGGAATTGAAGCTGACCATGTTGGAGAAGTCCCTCGAGGCCGGCAGGGCCCGCGAGAAGGCTCTACTCAAAGATCTCCAGGGAGAGAGGAACCTACTCAAGAGCGCTGCCGCCGCCCAAATCGACTACGAAAAGGGGGTGAAGATCTGGACTGGACGCCTCATCGATGCTGCGGAGAAGCTTACGGCAGAACTGTCAACCATGGGCCTGTCAAACTTCAGGTATTCTTCCGAGGAAAGAATATCTTCAAGTGCTAGGTTGACGATGTTCTTTGAAAGCATCATCGACGCCTTGAGGCTGCTCCAGTCTAGCCGGGCGACCCAATTGGCCAACGAGACTCGCCGGCTTTGCCGGGCCGTCCTTCGCAAGGTGCTTATCAAGGTGGTGCACAGCAATCCCGGCATCGACCTCTCCAACCCGCTCGGCCATCTGCCAAAGGACGCAAATGTCGAGGCGCTTGAAGAACTTATCATGCCTATCCTTGAGAAGGTGGACTCCATCAAAAGGATCGAAGGCCAGCGCAGGGATTAAGTGCTCCGCCTTTTCTTGCCGTCGTCATTCCATGTAAAAGACAATTAAGTCTCAAGTTAGAATTGTGGCAATTCATGAATGTAATATAACTCGCCTATGTTTAGGTTCATGCTTGCTATTTTCCTTGTCCGATTCTTTTATGTATGGAGTTCACCCTACGCTTACTGAAAAACTTGCCGGCGCGCAACCTGCCGCGAGCGCTGGGTGCGGGACTTCAGCAGCCTGCTGGAGGCGTAGCGGCCGGCAAGACTCCTCGGCGTTCTCAGTGCAGCCACTTAAATCGTTGAGCGGACTCGAAACAAAATAAGGGCGCAACTGATTACAACAAGGGTTCCTTCGCGTGCAGATTTTCCATACAAGAGTCAGAATCGTCCAAGGAAATAACTTTGCAATAAAGGAAACTTGCTCTAAGTTTTTAGAACTTAGCTTTCTGTCACTGTCCTTCCCCCGGCAAGCATCGATTCCGAACGTCGCCAACTGGTACTCATATCTCCCTTCCCCCCTCGGCAAATGTGCACGCGAGGAATCCTTCTGTCTTTTAAGAAAAAGAAAGAAGAGAAAATAAAGACATGAAACCTTGGCGGTTCGTTAGAACTTACCGGGAGTAAGTGTCATACAACATCTTAGACAAACATGCATATATAAATATGAACATGGGAATCAATAAGGGAATGCACAACACTTAAATTTATTCATCTGTGCTCAGGGTCTGTGCCTGGCTTTGTACAAAGGATCACATGCCTTGCCGGCAAGACTTGTACAAAAGGGTGGTTGCCGGGAGCTCCCGGCAACCGCGCCTTATGGGTAGAACTTGCGAAGATGTTCGATATTTCAGGAATTGCTCACTGGAACACCATCTTTGGTCTCCAAGCGGACAGCGCCGGGCCTGGTGACTCGCACTACCCGATAAGGGCCTTCCCACTTTGGCGTCAACTTGTTTGAATTCTTGGCTGACTGAATCCGCCGAAGAACAAGGTCGCCTTCCTCAAGGCTTCGGGCATGAACTTTGCGGCTATGGTAGTGGCGCAAAGCTTGCTGGTAGCGTGCAGCTCGCACAGCAGCCAGAAGACGATTCTCCTCAAGGAGCACAGCGTCATCTTGCCGCAGTTGCTCTTGCTCGAGCTCATCATAAGCGAGCACTCGAGGTGATCCGTATATGAGTTCCGTGGGGAGAACTGCTTTCGCTCCGTAGACCAGAGCGAAGGGTGTCTGGCCGGTGGCTCGATTTGGTGTCGTTCTGATTGACCAAAGAACCGCCGGCAACTCATCAATCCAGCGTCTTCCGCACTTTTTCAGCCTGTCAAAGGTTCTGGTCCTGAGACCGCGCAGCACTTCAGCATTGGCCCTCTCCGCTTGGCCGTTGCTTCTCGGATGAGCAACGGAGTCAAAACAAATTTTGCCGCCAAGGTCTTGGACGTACTGCATGAAGGTGCGACTTGTGAATTGCGTGCCGTTGTCGGTGATGATCCTATTGGGCACACCGAAACGGCAAACTATCCCCTTAAAGAACTTGACGGCCGATTGTGCCATCACCTTCCTCACTGCTTCCACCTCCGGCCACTTTGTGAACTTGTCGATAGCAACGTACAAGTACTCAAAGCCCCCGGTAGCACGGGGAAAAGGGCCCAGTATGTCGAGCCCCCAGACCGAAAATGGCCAGGAGAGAGGGATTGTTTGAACAGCTTGAGCTGGTTGATGCGATTTCTTCGAATGAAACTGGCACGCTTCACACTTGGTGACTAGTGCAGTTGCATCCTGGAGAGCGGTGGGCCAAAAGAAACCTTGCCGGAATGCTTTCCCGGCAAGTGCTCTTTATCCTATGTGAGAACCACATATGCCCCCATGTATTTCCGCCAACAGCTCTAGTCCATCCTCCCGAGGAATGCACTTTAATTTCACACCGTTTGGTCTCTTTCTGTTCAAGACGTCATCGACGAACTTGTACATAACAGACCGACGGGCTACTCTTTCCGCTTCTTCTTGTTCCTCCGGGAGTTCTCCTGTTTGAAGGAAATGGACAATGTGCTGCGCCCATGCTGGAGCTTGAGGCTCGACGGCTAGGACTAAAGGCATCTCCTCCGCCGGGGGAACGTTTGTCTCGACAGCAAGGGCCCGAGGCCCTGCTGGAGCCTGTTGTTCCCCTGCAGGCATGTCGTCGATCCCGGCAACTTCCTTGCCGGCGGCTCCCGGGAGCTCTGCCGGGAAGTACTGACCAGAGTTCAACTTTCTTCTCTTTTCTTGCCGCATTGATGGCGCCACGGATGGTTGAGTCAATTGGAGCACAAAAGTTCCTGGTTCCACAGGCAACTTGAGGGCGACACGTTTTGACAAGTCGTCGGCAACACTGTTCTCGGCACGAGGAACGTGCTCCATTTGCAGACCGTCAAAGTGCTCTTCCATTTTTCTCACTTCATCCACGTAGGCTTGCATCAATGGACTTTGATAACTCTTGTTAACTTGCCTGACGACAAGTTGTGAATCGCCTTTGATGACGAGCTTTTTGATACCAAGGTCTACCGCGATCCTGAGACCGGCAAGCAAACCCTCGTATTCTGCTATGTTGTTGGTCGAACTCTCCCGGGGAAAATGCATTTGGACTACGTACTTGAGGTGCTCTCCGGTGGGTGCGACAAGCAGCACGCCAGCACCGGCACCTTGCAGCGAGAAAGCCCCGTCAAAGTACATAACCCATTGCTGATCGATTTCCTTGCCGGGGAGAGTTGTTTCTTGAACCTCTTCGTCCGGCGTTGGGGTCCATTCCGCAATGAACTCCGCCAAGGCCCTGCTCTGAATTGTCGAAGTGCTTTCAAACTTGAGGCCAAAGCTCGACAACTCCAACGCCCACTCCACGATCCTGCCGGTTGCTTCTGGATTTTGCAAAATCCGTTGTAGCGGAAAGCGAGTGACGACGGTGATTTCATGTGCTTGAAAATAATGGCGTAGCTTCCTCGAGGCCATAAGAAGGCCGAAAAGCAACTTCTGCACACCAGAATACCTTGACCTAGCTCCTTGTAAAAGAGAGCTAACAAAATAAACTGGGCGCTGCACCACCTTTTTCTTCTGCACTAGTTCTTCTGTTTGCGCAGATCCTGTCTTGCCGGGATCAACCCTTGCCGGGGAAGATCCTGCCGCGTCATTTGACGATCCTGCCGCTGGTGTCGCTTCTTCATCAGCCTCTCTCTGCGCCACTAGCGCAGCACTAACCACTTGATTTGTCGCTGCCAGATATAGCAGCAACGGTTCTTGTGGTTTAGGCGCGACTAGCGTCGGCGGAGAGGAAAGGTATTTCTTCAAATCTTGCAGCACAGCCTCCGCCTCCGGAGTCCATTTCATTGGACCTGCCTTCTTCAAAATTTTGAAAAAGGGCAGGGCGCGCTCAGCAGACTTGGAAATAAACCTGCTTGGAGCAGCAACACAGCCGGCAAGACGACACACATCCTTGACGCGTCTCGGCGCTTCAATTTGCTCAATAGCTTTGATCTTGTCGGGGTTCGCTTCGATTCCCCGGCAAGATACAAAGAATCCGAGGAGCTTGCCGGAAGGAACACCGAACACACACTTCTCAGGATTGAGCTTCAAGTTGATCTTGCGCAGATTTGCAAATGTTTCTTCTAGATCTTGAATGAGCGTCGCTTTGTCTTTGGTTTTGACCACTATATCATCCATATAGGCCTCCATATTTCTATGGAGCTGAGGCTCAAAACCAATTTGGATTGCTCTCACAAATGTTGAACCAGCACTTTTCAACCTGAAAGGCATTCGTATAAAACAATGCGTACCACATGGGGTGATAAATGCGGTCTTCTCTTCATCTTCTTTCGCCATCAAAATCTGATGATACCCTGAATAGGCATCAAGGAAGGACAGGAGATCACAACCAGCGGTGGAATCCACAATCTGGTCGATGCGCGGCAAGGGAAAGGGATCTTTTGGACAGGCTTTATTGATATCTGTATAATCGATACAAAGCCTCCATTTCCCATTCGCTTTTCGCACTACAACCGGATTGGCCAACCAGGTTGGATGAAGCACTCCTTTGACCAGTCCTGCCGCCTCCAGCTTTCTAATTTCTTTGGCAATGAATTCTTGCCGCTCCAAGGCTTGCTTCCTGACCCTCTGCTTGACGGGCCGTGCGTGAGGACAGACACCAAGGTGGTGCTCAATTACCTTCCTGGGAACACCGGGGATGTCAGACGGTTGCCATGCAAACACGTCGACATTCGCCCGCAGGAAGGCAACGAGCGCGCTTTCCTATTTGTCATCTAGGGTGAAACTTATGGTGAAAGTTCCCCCTGTTCCGTCCTCCCTGACGGGCACCTTCTTGGTCTCCGGTGGAGCAGCCTTGGATTTCTTGTTCTTGCCGGTGGAACTCTCTGGTGCATCCTCGACGGAAGCGCAGCACTCCGAGGAGGTGCGCTTGTCGGAGTTCGCACCAAGATTCTTACCGGTCTTCTTCTTCCCCCCGGGAGTTCCAGCGGCAGGAGCAGATGCCTTGACGGCAGGTGCTGCAACTGCTTCCCGGTAAAGTTGGTCGGCACAAATGAGCGCATCCTTCTTATCGGAATGGATGGTGATGACGCTCAACAGCCCGGGCATCTTCAAAACATTGTATGCGTAGTGCGATGCCGCCATAAACTTAGCCAGCGCTGGCCGACCAAGGATCCCATTGTATGACATGGGGATCTTGGCGACATCAAACACTACCTTCTCGGTCCTGTAGTTGAGCTCGCTACCAAATGACACCGGTAGCATAATCTTGCCCTTAGGCTGGGTTCTTCCCGGATTGACCCCTTGAAACGTACCCGTTTCTTCGAGGTCCTCGTCAGGAATTTGGAGCTTCTTGAGCACATCCAGTGAGATTAGGTTTAGCCCGGCCCCACCGTCAACTAGCATTTTTGTCACCTTGAGGTTGCGAATTATTGGCGAGACCAACAATGGCAAGCACCCGACCGCAGTTGTGCGATCAGGGTGATCCTCGGCGTCGAAAACGATAGGCGTGTTGGACCACTTCAGGGGCCTACATGCATCTGGTGATGGCTCTGTTGCATTGACTTCCCGCACCCACTGTTTGAGTCGACGGTGGGAAGAATGCAGCGAGGCACCTCCATCGATACACATGGCCTCTGTAGCTTTCTGGAATTCTTGCTCACTGGACTCATCATCTTCTTCATCATCATCTTCTTCTTTGTCTCGGCCCCGAGCGGGCCTATCCTTCTGTTGCTTGGCCTTGCCGCGGTGCCCCCCTCGGCCACCGCGCTTCTTGCCGGATCCATCGACACCATCTTGGGCCTTCTCCTTATCTCGCCTTTCATATTCGGCCCTCTGTTTTTCAGCAAGCTGTTCAACTTGCCGGCAATTCTGGAGATCGTGGCCGTTGGTGCGATGGATCTTGCAATACTGCTTGCCGGAGCTTTCCGACTTGTCGGCAGCCGCCAAGGCCTGACAGGAAGGGCACCCGGCAAGATCCTTGCCGGGGTCACTAACCTTGGCCTTCTTGGCGGCGCCGGGGTTGTCGGATTCCTCGACAGCAAGCACGGACTTGCCTCCGCGTTTCCTGTTCCGCCGCCGGCCTTTCCTTGACGGGGTCGCGGCGTCTTCATCTTCGGATTCGCCCGCCGCGCCAACAGCCTCGCCAGGGAGTTTCCTCCCCTCTTCAGCTCGAGCGCATTTATCGGCCAAAGCGTAAAGCTCGGCAATACTCCTGACTTTGTTCATCGCCAGCTCTTCCCGCATTCTGCGGTTGCGCACGTTCTGATGAAACGCGCTAATGACAGTGGCAGGATGAACGTCAGGAATATTGTACTGCACCTGGCTGAACCTCTGCATAAACTTGCACAGGGACTCGCCCTCCTTCTAAGGGATGATATGCAAATCACTCTCTTGGCCAGGAGCTTGGTAGCCTCCAACAAAGGCGCCAACAAACTGATGGCACAGATCTGACCAAGAAGAAATAGAATTCTCCGGCAGATGCATCAACCACGACCTGACGTTGGGCTTGAGCACCAACGGGAAGTAGTTGGCAAGTATCTTGTCATCTCGGCCCCCGGCAGCCTGCACCGCAATGGTGTAGATGCTCAGGAACTCCGAGGGATGGGTCTTACCGTCATATTTCTCCGGGACCTCCGGCTTGAAGGTCCGGGAATTGGGCCACTGGACTTGCCGCAGCTCACGGGTAAACGCTGGAGTCCCTACCTCATAAGGCAGGTCTCCTATGTCCCCTGGAGCAGGCTCGTCGACAGTCGGCCCTGCGCGCTTATCAGACTGATAGCGCGCTTCCCGTCGCCGCTCGATGGTAGTTCAAGTGTCCTCCTTGCCTCGTTCCTGGAGAACTTGACGCTGATCGCGGCGCATCCGTGGATCGGACGACGTCGTGGAAACTTCTTCACGGCGGTCGACCTGCTGGGTTGTCGGCCGCCGCTGGTGCCGTGGAGGGGAGTGCACCGTGGTTGCACCACCTCCGGTTTTCTCCACATCGGCTCGCGCCAGATCGATGGGCCTTCGCTGCGAGGGCCCTGCTCATGCGGCCCATCTTTGTTGGCGAAGCCGATAAGGCTCTGGATAGTAGCTCGCCACTCCTCCATCTTTTCGGGGCAGGAGGGAAATCGAGGAGCAGCTGCGCATGTGCCAAGGCTTCCGCTGGCATAGGCGGTGGCGACAGGTGCGAGGTACGTGAGGTGCTCTAACTCCTAGCCATGTTAGAAGGAGCACCACCACGGTCACGCAACCGCGCGCCACCTCCGCCGGCAGCTTGGTGTGCATGCTGGTCCCGCGCATCTTGGGATTGATGCACAGGAATCTTTTCATGGGGATGTCCCGAACCACCAGCGCCATGACGTCGCTCGTCGTGCACGACCTGGGTAGGTCGTGATGCTTGCGCCGGGGCGGGAGCTCCAGCAGGCGTCCTCCGATCTCTGGAATTCGTTGTGCCACCCATAGGCAACACAGCTCCGTCTCTGGATCCAGCGGCGTGTAGGTTACCGCTCGCCTGGCTCGGATCACCAGAACACCGTGGAAGTTCTAGTCCCCTTCCTTCTGCACCCACGCAATCGCCCGTACGCGAAGGCGTAGGCAAAACGGACGTGGACGGTTGTGCCATCGCATCGCTCTTCTTCTTGGGTGGCATGATGATGAAGATGATGAAGAAACTGGGGCGCCGATCACTAGATCAGGTTCACGCAACCTTCAATCCCCCTACCTGGCGCGCCAAAGATGTCGGCGAACGACACCTATGGGACCGCAGGGATCCCTTTACGGTTCGGCAGGGGGGAGAGGCGTGCACAAAGAGCAGAGCCAACAATCAGCGCAGGAAGATTTTACCCAGGTTCGGGCCGCTGATCAGCGTAAAACCCTACTCCTGCCTTGTGTTCTTATTAGTGTTCTTGAGCCCAGCCTCCAGGAGCGCTCGCAGTGAACAGTACGTTCGAAGAGCAGCTACGCATGCAGAATGGGCCAGGAGTTCTCCTCCATTGTAGCAGTTGCCTTGGGCCTCCTTTTATACGCTCAAAGGGGTCACCACAGTGGCAAAATGTAGATACATTGAGGTGTAAAGTAGCTACAGGGTAATCATACCTAACCCCTGACGGACTAGGACGAACGCATTTAATGCACCGTAAGGTGTCCGTTTAGGTGTCCTTACTTTCTTGGGGATGGAAAAAGGAGCCATCCCATCAGCACCGCTTAAGCTCTCCTCCACTGGCGCGTCGCCACGCACCCAAAGAAGGACCCAGAATGTCGGGTTTCGTCGCTGTGCTAGAGCGGTGGCACAGCAACAAAACCTTGCCGGGCGCCGAAGCTTGCCGGGCGCCAAGCCTTGCCGGGCGCCAATCCTTGCCGGGCGCCAAGCCTTGCCGGGCGCCAAGCCTTGCCGGGCGCCAATCCTTGCCGGGCTCCGCAGACCACCCCGGCAAGATCTTGCCGGGGAAGCTGGCCTTCGGATTCCAGCTCTTCTTATCTGCTGATCCTCAGATCTCTGACTTGATGATTTCTTTGGTGGCTTGAATCAACCTCGAACTGTTCCCCGACAAGCCTTGCCGCGAGGATGGCTACAACTGCCCATGCACAAGTATGGGGTACTAGTGGCCCAATACTTAGTACACCGACACATAGAGGGGGAGAGAGTTGGTGTTGACGGCGGCGAAGTTGTTGGAGTAGATCGCCATTATGATGATTGCCCCGGCGGCGCTCCGGTGCCACCGGGAGAGAGGGGGAGAGAGGCCCCTCCTCCTTCTTCTTCCTTAACCTCCCCCCTAGATGGGAGGAGAGTCCCCCCCTTTGGTCCATGGCCTCCGTGGCGGCCAAGGGGCAGGAGCCCCTCCTAGATTGGATCTATCTCTCTGTTCTCTTTTGTTTCGCGTTCCTGGTTTCTGGCCGAAAACCGTTTCTTATATTCACGGAGATCCGTAACTCCGATTGTGCTAAAATTTTAACACGATTTTTTCCAGATATAAGCTTCCTTGCGCCCGAAGTAGAGCTCCAACCGACTTACGAGGAGGGCATAAGACACCTGGGCGCGCCTGGGGCCTGGGGCGCGCCTTGGTGTATCTTGGGAGCTGTGGGCCCCCGTTTGCGTTGATTCCACCTCCCAAAAATAAAAAATATTCCAAAATAATTTTCCGTAAATTTTTATCGCGTTTGGAGTTCGTTTGGTATGGATATTCTGTGAAACAAAAAACATGCAACAAACAGGAACTGCCACTGGGCACTGGATCAATAGGTTAGTCCAATAAATCATATTAATTGTTGCCAAAAGTATGTGAAAGTTGTATAATATTGGCATGAAACAATAAAAATTTATAGATAAGACAGAGACGTATCAGCATCCCCAAGCTTAATTCCTGCTCGTCCTTGAGTAGGTAAATGATAAAAAAGATAATTTTTGATGTGGAATGCTACCTAGCATAATCTTGATCATATATCTAGTCATGGCATGAATATTAAGACATAAATGATTCACAACAATAGTCTATAATTTGACATAAAGACATCAATACTCAGGCATCCCAACAAACAATCATGTCTTTCAAAATATCAACGCTAAAGAAAGCTATCCCTACAAAATCATATAGTCTTGTCATGCTCTGTCTTCTTAACACAAAGTATTTATCATGCACAACCCCAATGATAAGCCGAGCAATTGGTTCATACTTTTTAACGCGCTTCAGCTTTTTCAACCCTCACGCAATACATGAGCGCAAGCCATGGATATAGCACTATGGGTGGAATAGAGTATGATGATAGGGGTAAATATAGAGAAGACAAAAAATTAAGAAAGTCTCACATCGACGCGGCTAACCAACGGGCTATGGAGATGCCCATCAATTGATATCAATGCGACGAGTAGGGATTGCCAAGCAACGAATGCACTGAGAGCTATAAGTGTATGAAAGCTCAATATGAAAACTAAGTGGGTGTGCATCTAACTCTATAATGAAAAATTCCCACTAGTATATGAAAGTGACAACATAGGAGACTCTATATGAAAATCATGGTGCTACTTTGAAGCACAAGTGTGGAATTAGCATGCCCCTTCTCTCTTTTCTCTCATTTTTTTCTTTTCCTTTTTTTTTCTTTTTCTTTTCTTTTTTCTTGGGCTCTTTTTGGCCTCACTTTTTCTCTTTTTTTTCTTTTTATATTTGTCCGGAGTCTCATCCCGACTTGTGGGGGAATCATAGTCTCCATCATCCATTCCTCACTGGGACATTCTCTAATAATGAATAATGATGATCATCACAGTTCTTAATAGAGGCGAGGGTGTCCCGATCTTTCGATGAGATGGTAACTATCGATTTGGTGGAGCCGACTTTGACGATCCAACTACAAACGTGCACGACGTTGCGCCTTAGCAATCGCTAAACCAATCTCCTGAGGTTACTAACGATGCTGGAAGCACAATCAGCCTGACCACGAAGGTCTATTCCTGCACGCAATCGAAGAACAAGCAAGAATATGATAATGCAATCTGAATATTGCGAATATAGATGAAGTATTGATAATGGTGGGGATCCGAAAGCGGTCTTGGTCTGGTCGTTGGACACAAACGAAGTACACGAAGTTGCAATGGCTAACTTTTAACTAAATAAATCCCAAGGAAATAGCTACTAGATGGATCTACTTATATAGGAGTAAGGGGTGGCGGCCAAGGAGGTGGGAGGACGTCCCAAGGCAGCCTAAAACTAACCCTAGGTTGTACAAGGCCAATGGGCCCAAGTGGAGGTGATGCAACACCTTTGGACTTGTAGTTTGACTCGGATTGTGCTACAGCGTCAGATTGTTTCGATGACAACTCAACGCTCCGGACGAATTTGAAGGTGAAACCAATTGGGTTGGAAAGATCATGAAATCTACTTTCCAACAAAAAAAGAATCACCCAATTCAGAGTCCGTATGAAATAGTTCTTGGCATTTTGAGTCAGATATGTCTGTGCAGTCCGAATCTGAATCCAGAACGTGAGAGACTTGGACTCTATCTTCTCTTGGCCCAAAAGTGACGTGAGAGGACTTTTTGAACAGCACATAAACTTCTCTTTTTCCCTTATCTTCATATGTGGATTGTACAAATATCCCATACACCTCACAAATATACATGTATGCAATATTTTTGGTCGTATCCAAGGTAGTCATGTCCTCATCATCCTCCCCTTCTTGAAAACAAAGCCGTCCTCGGCGTTGCTTAATCTGAAATGTGGCTAACAAAAAAGACAAGGTGTACATGTTGTATATGTATATGTCATCCATTTTTACTTCCCTTGATTTTTGCACATATGGCACATGTATACATGAGTAACTTTCATAGTTCATAAAATGTAAAGCCAAAATATTATCACAAGTATTAGAAGACATGAAAATATTGCAACTCAATTTGCACATATATGTGAAGCTCTTATTCATATCAAAGGATTGACAATGTTTATCATTAAACCATCCCAACATTGGTGAATAAACCTTACTTGCATCAAATTTACATGCTACAAAATGCTTAAATAAGCAAACATGCAATAAGTCATTTGACACAAAATCATCACCAATATTAGAGGTCATATCAAAATGATTAAACATTGTTTCTTTTGCATCAACAGTTAATTCATTGGGTGCACTAAAAATTGTTGGTATTTCAGCTATTTGATCACATGATGCATTCATGACAGTAACACGATTCTCTAAAATATTCAAATCAATAGGTAACTCAACACATGATGTATTCAAGTTAACTAGGCATGCATCATTCTCATGTGAAAGTGAAAAATCTGTACATTTGTCCTTACCTCTTATGATCAACTCAGATGATGTAGGCACTCTCGGTGGTGATGTGTCACATGGTGGAGATGATGTAGTCCTCGCAACAACGGATGTGGTTGTCATAGTACGCCTAGTAGCTGAAGAAACATCTGTATCAACACTTGGAATGTGCACCTTGCGCTTGTTCTCCTCATGGGCAACACGTCGTTTTATTCTCTGTTCAGCTTTGCAAGCAAGACTAAACAAACGGTTCATAGGATAACACTCTTCATGAATTAGTATCTCCTGAAAATCACTGTTTAATCCTCCCCAAAATCTATCCATAAAATCTTCTTCACTTTCTTCAAAAAATGAGTGCAACAAGGTAGTTTGTAAATCATCATAATATTTTGTTACGATGTCACTACCTTGTTTTAAATGTTGTAGTTTTTTAATCATGCCACGAGTATAATGAACATCTACGAATCTATCTCTCATGACATGTTTTAAACCATCCCAAGTAGTAGGTATATAATCAGGGTTTAACCGACAGTATTCACTCCACCAAACTAAAGCAAAGCTACTGAAAGTACTAACCGTAGCTTGAAATTTTCCACGCTCATCTAAATTATGGGAAGCAAATATAGCATTAATTTCGTACTCCCATTCAATATATAAATCAGGCCTAAAACGACCAGTAAATGGTGGCATGGAAACATTAACCTAATTATGTGCATTATCATGTTGTTGCTCCTCTTGTGACGGTTGTTGTATTTTCTTATGTGGTGGCAAATCTCCCACGATCGATGAAGCCCAAGAACTAACAACTCCGGAACCTGCCATGATTAGTAGAAACAAAAAAAAAATAAGAATAATGTTCCTATGAACTACTAGGATATGGTGGTAAAGCGCTCACAGTAAAGCAAATATCAATATCTTACAAGTTCTTACCATGCAGCAGGTGGTGACGGGCAACCAGCGGTGTCAAATAACTCTGAAGATTGAGTAAAGCGATTGCCAGGCGAACGTACGTATACACGGTGTAAAAATATGTGGAGCTGGGTTGGCTATATATGGTAGCAAAATATTAGCAATAATCAATTCAGAGATGCAATGTTGAATAAACGCTCAACGACGGTACTGTGCTGGTCCTAGGCTAGACCGGACTAGAGACGCGAGCCTACAACAGTAATGAGGGCACGGCGTAGCACAACTAGCATCAATAAAGGATATGAAGTAGCTCTGGACAGTAAGATAAAAGTGAATACCACAATAGCAGTAAAGATAATGATGTGAAATAACTGCCAAGCAGGATATACCAACAACTTTCTCTCCAACTTTCCTCTGAAAAAGTTTTTGCCAATTTTATGATAATTTTTTTTTCAAGAATGGCACTGACTCAAGCTTTCAAATGCAAAAAGAATCACTCAATTCCGAGTTGATATGAGGAGTCAAAAAATTCAAAAACTGGCCTGAAAAACTGGAACAAGCTGTGTTCATGAACTTTGGAGGGCAAAAAGACCTATTTAGAAGCCGATTTTGAGGTGTCAAATATTGAACTAGCTTCTGCAACTATTTAGATGCGGCTCGTCGCTAGCTTTAATTTGAGTACTCACGGAGCCAAAACGAGCTTCATATAAGGAAGATACGCCTGTTTTACTGAACAGTGTGCAAAACAGATTCGAATCCGAATTCAGGTATGAGAGTGAGTCTAGATAGATCCGAATTTTGTGCTTTTTTTTCTTCTCTCTTTTTTTTATCTCACTTTTTTTGTTTTTTTTCCAAAACAAACTAGATAAGATGCAGATTGGATCAAGCGAAGATATGAACGGCGTCAGCTATGAAAACTCTAAACGATGCAGCGGCGGCGTGACTAATGTGAACAGAACTCGAAACTCTAAACGAACTAGACACTAAGACCAGCAACTCAACACGACGATGCAACCGATAATTCAATAATGCAAACAATGAAAAGAAAATTGCGAAGGCTCGGACTGGCTTGGACAAAGGATGAATAGATCTAACTTTTTTTTTTGTGGTTTTTTCTTTGGACAATAGGTAAGAAAATAAATCTAATCTAGGGAAAACTGAAAATTCTCACCGAGCAACCTGAAAACTGATACCACTTGATAGAGGCGAGGGTGTCCCGATCTTTCGATGAGATGGTAACTATTGATTTGGTGGAGCCGACTTTGACGATCCGACTACAAACGTGCACGACGTTGCGCCTTAGCAATCGCTAAACCAATCTCCTGAGGTTACTAACGATGCTGGAAGCACGATCAGCCTGACCACGAAGGTCTATTCCTGCACGCAATCGAAGAACAAGCAAGAATATGATAATGCAATCTGAATATTGCGAATATAGATGAAGTATTGATAATGGTGGGGATCCGAAAGCGGTCTTGGTCTGGTCGTTGGACACAAACGAAGTACACGAAGTTGCAATGGCTAACTTTTAACTAAACAAATGATAGAGGCAAAAGGTGTCCCGTCTTTCGATGAGATGGTGGCTATCGTTTTTGGTGGAGTAGACTTTGATGATCCGACTACGAACGTGCGAGGACGTCGCGCCTTAGCAATCGCTAAACCAACTCCGAGAGGTTATTGACCACGCCGGAGCACGATCAACCTGACCACGAGGGTCTATTTCCTGCAAGCAAACGAAGAACAAGCAAGAAACTAAGATTTGCAATCTGGATATTGCGAATATAAGATGAAAGCTTTATTGATCAAGGTGGGGTTCTGTGACGTCTTGGTCTGGTCGTTGAACACAAACGAAGTACGCGAAGTTGCAGCTATGGCGAACTTTTAATCTAAACAAAACCCAAAGTCTAAACGGTGTCCTAAGGGCTGTATATATGGAGGAAGAGGGGGGATTTCGTGGCCCTTGAAGGAGGGGTCTGAAACCAACCCTATCTCTTGTTTCCCCACACATACGGACTCTAAAAACTGCCTATACTCAAGTATTTCGAAATTACATGGGCCTGGCCCAATAATAAGGTGACGCAGCACCTATAATAGCCTCTGGACGAAATTTATGAAGTGGCATCTTGTATATTTTGTCCAAGGCTTCCTGCACTCATTATGGTGGCTTCAAAGTCCTAAAATCATCACTTGTAACTCCGTTCTTGTTCCCCTTGCGCATGCCTTCATCTCCATGCTTGAACTTGCTCCAAGGTTCCTCTTTCTTGTCCAAGCTAGGCCCTTCATTTGTAAGCAAAACAAATGTATCCAATTTAGGCAGCATCATATTCTCATGAACATTAGAATCATTACCACGAAACGAAAGTACCTGATAATTTAATTGGCGTGCGCGAGCTCTAGTAATTGGTCCAGTATGTATAGCAGCAGGGGCTGTGGGTGTAACAATGGTATTGATGTCCTCATCAACAAATCCCAAGGAAATAGCTACTAGATGGATCTACTTATATAGGTGTAAGGGGTGGCGGCCAAGGAGGTGGGAGGGCGTCCCAAGGCAGCCTAAAACTAACCCTAGGTCGTACAAGGCCAATGGGCCCAAGTGGAGGTGATGCAACACCTTTGGACTTGTAGTTTGACTCGGATTCTGCTACAGCGTCAGATTGTTTCGATGACAACTCAACGCTCCTGATGAATTTGAAGGTGAAACCAATTGGGTTGGAAAGAGCATGAAATCTACTTTCCAACAAAAAAAGAATCACCCAATTCAGAGTCCGTATGAAATAGTTCTTGGCGTTTTGAGTCTGGTATGTCTGTGCAGTCCGAATCTGAATCCAGAACGTGAGAGACTTGGACTCTATCTTCTCTTGGCCCAAAAGTGATGTGAGAGGACTTTTTGAACAGCACATAAACTTCTCTTTTTCCCTTATCTTCATATGTGGATTGTACAAATGTCCCATACACCTCACAAATATACATGTATGCAATATTTTTGGTCGAATCCAAGGTAGTCATGTCCTCATCACTTCTAATTACTTACAACTCAAAAGAAATAAGAATTACAACTCGATACCTAGAACAAAGTATGACTCTATATGAATGCCTCTGGCAGTGTACCAGGATGTGCAATAATCTAGCATAACAACGATATCAAAAAACGGACAAGCCATGGAAATATCATGCTAGCTATCTTACGATCATGCAAAGCAATATAACAATGAATGCTCAAGTCATCAAAACAGAAGCGGTGGAAGTTGCATGGCAATATATCTCGGAATGGCTATGGAAAGGCCATAATAGGTAGGTATGGTGGTTGTTTTGAGGAAGATATAATATGGCTTATGTGTGATAGAGTGTATCATATCATGGGGTTTGGATGCACCGGCGAACTTGCACCAACTCTCGAGGTGAGAAAGGGCAATGCACGGTACCGTGGAGGCTAGCAAATTGCGAAAAGGTAAGAGTGTGTATAATCCATGGACTCACATTAGTCATAAAGAACTCATATACTTATTGCAAAAGTTTATTAGCCCTGAAGCAAAGTACTACTATGCATTCCCCTAGGGGGATAGATTGGTAGGAAAAGACCATCGCTCGTCCTCGACCGCCATACATAAGGAAGACAATCAATAATAAATAATGCTCCAACTTCATAGCATAACGAGAGCCTATACGTGCATGCTTCGGGAATCACAAACCTTAACACCAATATCTTACTAAACACGATCATCCACTAGTACCTCCCACATATTATCATCTCTATATTGCAAAACTATTGCAAGGAATCAAACATATCATATTCAGTGATCCACAAGTTTTATGTAGGATTTTATGACTAACCATGCAATTGACCAATTCCTATTGACTCTCTAAATAGATATAAGTGAAACATGAGAGTTTAATTCTTTCTACAAAAGACCATGCTGTAATAAATATAAGTGAAGCAAAAGAGAATTCTACAAATAACGGTTTTCTATGTGAAGAGAAACAGGCAATCCAAACTTCAAATAATATAAGTGAACCATATGAAGCATTCTATATTTCCATACTCAAAAGATATAAGTGAAGTGCAATGAGCATTCTATAAAACAACCATGGATTATCTCATACCAGCATGGTGCATAAAAGAAAAAAAATGAAAACTAAACACAAAAGATGCTCCAAGATTTACACATATCGCATGAACGAAACGAAAACTAAAACATACCGATACTTGTTGAAGAAAGATGGGATGCCTTCTGGGGCATCCCCAAGCTTAGACGCGTGAGTCTCCTTGCATATTTAATTGGGGTGCCTTGGGCATCCCCAAGCTTGAACTCTTGCCTCTCCTCCTTCTCCTCATATCGAGACCTCCTCGATCTTTGGACACTTCATCCATAGAAAACTTAACAGAAATCTGGTGAGATCCGTTAGTATAATAAAGCAAATCACTACTTTAAGTACTGTTTCAAACCAATTCGTATTTTGTTTTTGCATTGTAGCTACTGTATTATAACTTCTCCATGGCTTATACCACCGATACGATCAATAGTTTCATCAAAACAAGCAAAACAATGCATCAAAAACAGAATCTGTCTTAATCAGGACAGTCTGTAGTAATCTGAACTTCGACCATACTTCTGCAATTCCAAAAATTCTGAAAAATTAGGTAAAAATAAAAAATTTGCATAGAAGTACCTTGTAAAAATTTCAGAAACTTTTGATGTTCCAATAAAAAATGTAAAATCACGCACTACAGCCAAAATTTCTGTTTTTACACCGCACATACCAACAAGCAATCTAATCATCCTAAAGGAAAATCTTGGCACATTATTTTTATAATACAATGGATTTGTACAAGGGTATAATTATTTTTGTTGAAAATTTTCTGTAATTCAAGATTCACAAAGTTTCCATGGGCATGAACAAAGTTCAAGGCATGCTCCCGCTTCCACGGTGCTCGTCCTTCTCAATTTCTCCGGGTTGTCTCCCTGGTAGCGCTTTCTTTAAAGCCATTAAGCTAGGCATAAAGTGCTCAAGTAATCGATCCACCCGGATCCCAAGGTATATCAAAGCCAATTTTAATTAACAATGATTTGGCATTTAGTAGTGAGCACAAAGCAACATATATCATGCAATGACGAAGTCTAACTCTCTTCCTATGCATCGGCATATCATAAAAGAACAATTCATGCACATCAAGTAAAGGCCAATACATAGCATAAGCAGTTTCTTGCAATTTTATCGCGTTGGAAACATAGAGAGGCGGAGATGTAGTTCCTCTCTCATAATAATTGCAAGTAGGAGCAGCAAGCACATGCATATTATATTCTTCAAAATTATCATGTGCAACGGTAAAAGGCAACCCATCAATGTAATCCTTAAAAGTGCAAACTTCTCTGATATAGTGTAGTTTGGAGAATTCAAAAAGATAATAGGACTATCATGTGTGGGTGCAATAGCAACAATTTCATTCTTAACATAAGGAACTATAGCAAGTTCATCTCCATAAGCATAATTCATATTGGCATCATGGCCACAAGCATAGCAAGCATCAAGCTCATCAAAAAGGGATATTTCAAAAGAATCCAAGGGATCATAGCAATTATCATAGCATTCATCCTTCGGTAAGAACAAAGGGACATTAAACAATTTATGAGTTGAAGAGTTACTCTCATTAGAAGGTGGGCACGGGTAGCTAATCTGCTCTTCCTCCTTTTGTTCTTCGCTCTCCTCATCATCTTTTTCATCCAATGAGCTCACAGTTTCATTAATTTCTTTTTCCATAGATTCCTGCAAAATATTAGTCTCCTCTTGGACAGCGGAGGAGTCCTCAATATATGGTTTAACATAAGCATTAGAAGCATAGTTTTCATAGCAATATTTAAGTATGGCAAAAATTTAGATTTGTAAAGAGTAGCATCATACTTTTCAATCAAAGAAGTAATTTCATAAGCACCATTAAAAGCAACAGATTATTCAATTTGTTCAACATCATAGTAATTATAAACACCCTTGGCATAAGAAGATAAGATTCCATTATCACTAAACTCACATTGGTAGGGAAGGTGTTTCTTAGGGTCTTCAGAACAACAAGTAAAATCATATAATTCACATAAATTCCAGGCATAGCATTGCATAGTATTAATTTGATGCCGTAAAGTTTCGCTTTTGGAGATAAGCAGTGTCGCACATAATAAGCATGCTCATTTAATGATTTTCCCTCAACTAAGCTAGTTGGGGTTTCAGCATGAGCACATAGGGATCGAAGATGATCCAAGTAAGAAGCTTTAGCAGTATGATAGATTTTGGGTGGTTCTTCAACCATTGGTTTAGTAGGTACAACTATTTTTTTTGGTATTTTGCGTTTCCTACCCATAACTAAAGATAGAAAACAAGAGAAAAAAACTACTTAGTGATAAAGCAAACAAGCACACACACAAGGATATTCACCCCACGCTATTGCTCCTGGGCAATGGCGCCAAAAAAAGGTCTTGATAACCCACAAGTATAGGGGATCATTTGTAGCCTTTTTCGATAAATAAGAGTGTCGAACCCAACGAGGAGATAAAAGTAGAACAAATATTCCCTCAAGTTCTATCGACCACCGATACAACTCTACACACACTTAACGTTTGCTTTACCTAAAACAGGCATGAAACTATTTTGCAAGAATAAAACTACGAGTACTTTGCGAGATAATACAAGTAGATAGTTTTTGTCAACAAGAAAGTCATTTGTCCCTAGGTGATCGATAACTAGACCGGTGATCATTATTGCAACTTTATATGAGGGAGAGGCATGAGCTAACATACTTTCTATACTTGGATCATATGCACTTATGATAGGAACTCTAGCAAGCATCCACAACTACCAAAGATCATTAAGGTAAAACCCAACCATAGCATTAAGTATCAAGTCCTCTTTACTCCCATACGCAATAGCCCACTTACTCAGGTCTGTGTATTCTGTCACTCACGCCACCCACCATAAGCGAACCATGAATGTATTGCAACACCCTACAGCGGGGATTCCTCATGTTTGCGTGACACGGAGGTCACCATAGGACAACACCAAAATAAAACATACAACTCACACCAACCACGATCATCTATCAACCAATAGGACAAAATGGATCTACTCAAACATCATAAGATAGCCATAGATCATTGGGAAATAATATATAGCGTTGAGCACCATGTTTAAGTAGAGATTACAGTGGGGAGAAGACAGGTTACACCGTTGCATAGAGGGGGAGAGAGTTGGTGTTGACGGCGGCGAAGTTGTTGGAGTAGATCATCGTCACGATGATTGCCTCGACGGCGCTCCGGTGCCACCGAGAGAGAGGGGGAGAGAGCCCCCCACCTTATTCTTCTTCCTTGGCCTCCCCCTAGATGGGAGGAGATTTCCCCCTCTGGTCCATGGCCTGCATGGAGGCGGAGGGGCAGGAGCCCCTCCTAGATTGGATCTATCTCTCTGTTCTCTTCTGTTTCGCGTTCCTGGTTTCTAGCCGAAAACCGTTTCTTATATTCCGGGAGATCCGTAACTCCGATTGCGCTGAGATTTTAACATGATTTTTTTCGGATATAAGCTTCCTTGCGCCCGAAGTAGAGCTCCAATTGACTTAAGAGGAGGACATAAGACACCTGGGCGCTCCTGGGGCCTGGGGCGCGCCCTGGTGTATCTTGGGAGCTGTGGGCTCCCGTTTGCGTTGATTCCACCTCTGAAAAATCACAAATATTCCAAAATAATTCTTCGTAAATTTTTATCGCGTTTGGACTTCGTTTGATATGGATATTCCACGGAACAAAAAACATGCAACAAACAGGAACTAGCATTGGGCACTGGATCAATAGGTTTGTCCAATAAATCATATAAATTGTTGCCAAAAGTATGTGAAAGTTGTATAATATTGGCATGAAACAATCAAAAATTATAGATACGATGGAGACGTACCATGAACAAGGATATATGATAATAACCAATTTATTATTGTCCCTAGGGAATATTTCCATCAGTCTCCCACTTGCACTTAGGGCTACAAGAAAAGCTCAAGGCTCATGAGCCGCTCGAGATCGACTTGTTTTTTGGCTGGATTTGAGATCGACTCGAAAAGAAATGAGCTGTGTTTGAACACTTTATGTAGCTCGATCGAGAAACGAGCCGATCTTGAGCCAATATTGGCTCGCTCGATTTTATCTCAATAACTCAACATAATATCATTATGTTAAATGATCATGCCATATATTAAATGGAAATAAGATAATTTGTTACCATGTATGATGTCCATGATTTTCCTCCATTTTATTTACCAGCAAATATGGAAGCTTAGTTAAGTGCAGAGAAGATTTAGGCCTAATTATGGTACGTGGTCGACTATGTGATAAATATCATGTTGTTTTTGCCAAAAGTTCCCAGCATATGCACCTTCGTTTTCTTGTTTTTGGTCCACGGAGACCACCATCTATTGCTAGTTCACCCCAGAGACCAAGATGAGCTCTCCGAGCATGAGATGGCCATACAAAGGTGTGCCATGTTGTGTACTTATCTATTTGAAATAATCGCCATAAATTTATAATTTCTACCATCTCATTTTGCTCGAAACTAGCTCGAGGTCGACCAGATATTGTTATAAGCTGAGCATGAGTCATGTTCTACATCTCGATCTTGAGCTTCACTCAGTTTCAGCTCGCTCGAATTTTAATATGAGTTGAGCTGAGCCAACTCCAACTCCAACTCGCTCGAACTCGACTTGTTTGCAGCCCTACTTGCACTAGAGTCAATAATCTAGTTTACATTGTAATGAATCTAACACCCATAGAGTTCTGGTGCTGATCATGTTTTGCTCGTGGAAGAGGTTTAGTCAATAGGCCTGCCACATTGAGATCCGTATGTACTTTGCAAATATCTATGTCTCCATCCATAATGTAATTACGAATGGAGTTGAAGCGGCTCTTGATGTGCTTGGTCTTCTTGTGAAACCTTGGCTCCTTGGCAAAGGCAATGGCACCAGTGTTATCACAATAGAGTCATAGGATCCAATGCACTAGGTACAACTCTGAGACCAGACATGAACTCCTTCATCCAGACGCCTTCCTGCGCTGCTTCTGAAGCAGCTCTGCTTCACATGTAGATCCTGCTACGACGTTTTTCTTGAAACTGCACCAACCAACCGCTCCTCCATTCAGAATATATACATATCCGGTCTGAGACTTCGAGTCATCCGGATCCGTGTCGAAACTAGCATCGACGTAACCGTTTACGACGAGTTCTTCCTAAGCTCCATAAACGAGAAAAATGTCCTTAGTCCTCTTTAGGTACTGAAGGATATTTTTGACCATTGTCCAGTGATCTACTCCCGAATCACTCTGGTACCTACCTGCCTAACTTATGGCAAGGCACACATCAGGTCTGTAAGTGCATCAAGTGCCCCCTTAGTGGTTTTGGAGTATTGAAGACAAATGGGTTGAGGGACTAATGCGTTTGTGAGTATACACATGAGTTATAGTCCCTGAAGATTTGGTTTAACCCATGGAAGACGACCCCTAAAAATGTTTTTCTTCATGTGAAGAAATTGGTACGGTCTTTGAAGAAATTGATGTGAAGACTTTGAAGTTTGAAGACTTTTGTCTTTGTAGTTTCTTTCTTCTTATTTTTGAGTCATAGGAAAAACCGTACAGTTAAAGGGGGTCTAGGTGAACCATAGTTCACGTTTCCAAAGTGATGCTCAAACCTATACATACACAAGCTGCTTCGAGTGAAGCCTTTGTAAATCTCCAGTACAGCTGACGAATTTGCTACCGACAGTGACGAAGTTCATCTGGTCGCTGACGAATTTGGTCACGCTGAGGAGTTAGGATAGCTAGTGCGATCTGCCTATCGTGAGGAAATTGAGTGCCCCAACAAAATTAAGAGTTAAATTTCCGACCGTTGTTGAGCCGCGTGCCAGCTGTCAAGTGGATCCTTATCCTGACAATGGTCATGTCTAAGAAGGGCTTTTATGACATTTCATGTCGGGTTGCCCCTGGCTATAAATAGCCACCCCCACAACCACTTGTTGGTTGGCTGCTCTAGAGAGAACTTGAGACTTGTCATTTGAGAGCAACCCATCCTCTGACGACTTTGGGAGAATCCTAAGTGAGGAAAAACCCAACCAGAGCCAAAGTGATTGAGCATCACTAAAGAGATTGATCTGTGTTATCCGACGCCTGTTACCTTTGAAGACTGTCATTCTTCCAGACGGTTAGGCGTCATGTTCTGAGCACCCAAGAGTCATTGTGGTGTGCCGATGAACAAGTCTGTGAAGGTTTTGGAAGTCTACCTTGAAGACTTACCACGAGTGATTGGGCGAGGTCTAAGTGACCTTGGCTCAAGAGGAATACAGTGCAGACTAAGTATCCTATGAGTTCATCTCAGCTGCCTCAACCAGATGTACAATTGATACAACAACTGGAATTGGTCTACCAAATCGTTGTGTCTTCACCAAGCCTACCTGGTTTCAAATTCCTCACCCTTACCTTTACGTTATTCCGCTGCTGAAGAATTTGTGATCTATCTTCTGAAGAATTTGAACTGAAGACTTTCATCATGCTGTTTTTCATTTCTTCAGTTCATCTTCCTCTTGCTTGTATTCACTCTATGCATATGAAAACCGAACCGAAAAACCATACCGAAAATAAACCGAACCGAACCAATTTTATGATTTTTATGGTTTCTGGTTTTGGTATGGTATGAACTTTTCATACCGATTTGAACTTTGGTTTTTATGGTATATACCAAAAAACTAAACGGTTAACCGAATAAACCGAAGTAAAAAAATAACTTTATATCTCTTGAGATGAACAACCATACAAGTTGTCATTTTTCTTTTACATGAGTCAAATTCCCTACTAAACACATAAATTTTTCTTGTAACATAGTCATTTTTATCTTTTTAAAATGCAAGCACATCCATAACCATCAATAGATGAATCAATGCATGCATATATACTTATATACTATTTGTGTAAAATAGTATGTGTTTTGAGTCATAAGTTTGCAAATTATTATTAAGTCATTTTCAAATTCGCGTCAACTTTGGTTATTATGGTATATACCGAAACCATACCGAAATAATTTGGTATATACCGAAACCGAATCGTATTTTAATTTCATACTATATTTACCGAAGTATTAATTCCGTACAAACTGAAAAACCATATAAACCGAACCATGTAAACTGAATAAACCGAATGCGCAGAGTGAGGTTGTATGCTTGTATGATTGCATGTTCTTCACCTATATGTATCCTGTATGCATGCTTTCTGCTACTGTGATGAATTATTTGCCTTGCATTTCTATTTCTTCACTCTGATCTTCGTCAAATTCATCAGAGTTTGACGAATTTCTAAAAATCTCCCATTCACCCCCCTCTGGGAGTAAACATGCGCTTTCAATTGGAATCAGAGCAAGGTACTCCCTTATTCTATGTGATTTTGGTTTAACCACCTAGAGTTTTAGTTATGTCGACCGCAGGTACAATCAAGGTATCCGCTGCGTGCCTCATCTTCGATGGCACTTACTATCCTTACTGGAAGAACAAGATGCGCATGCATTTGAGGCAATTGACAACGATCTCTGGTTTTTCATTGAGAATGGCGTCCCCACTGTTGCTCCTAGCATCAATGATGTAGACGTGAAGAGATTCAAGCAACTCGACTCTCAAGTGAAGAATATCATATGTGGACATCTCAACAAAGGATAGTATGGCCGAGTGAGTGCACTGGAAACATCAAAGCTTATCTTGGATAGGCTTTCCAAGGTTAATGAAGGAGTACTCAACGTGAGTCTCGAGTTGATGTTCTATGCAATCTCTTCAACTGCTTCAAGAGGCTCGATAATGAAAATGTTCAGCAAACCTTCGATCGCCTGATATCTCCAATGAGCTTCAGCAAACCTGCTGACATCACTGACCACGAGGTGGTGAAGAAATTGCTGAGGTCCCTTGACAGTTCCTTTGACAACTTGGCCCTGATGATTCAAGAGCGTCCTGATTACAAGTTACTTGATCCGACTGATATCCTTGAGAGGCTCAATACTCATGAATTTCGGCAAGCTGAGAAGAAAGATATGTATGGTCACAACTATGGACGACCCTGCGCTCTGAAGGCAAAAGCTAAAGCCAAGGCAATTTCTTCATATGAAGAAGAAGAATCTGAATGATGTACTAATGGTGTTGAGGAAATTTGTCGGAATCAGGGCTCCGCAAACCCAAACAAGGTTCGAACTCTGGGGCGTGTATGAAGGATCTCGCTTCACAATGACGCTTTGCTCGCCGCCCCCAAGGCTTGATCTCATCGAGTGCGCGGGGTCGTAGAGAAGGGATGAACACATAGATTTACCAAGGTTCGGGCCACCTTGTGGTGTAAAACCCTACTCCTGCTTTTGGTGGATTGGCCTCACGAGGAGGTTGAGGATGAACTAGTACAGTGGATGAGCAGCCTCGCGAGGGCTCGGGTGGTGAGGATGGATCGATCTCGGATCCCCTTCCACGGTGGTGGCTAGCCCATATTTATAGTGGCCTTGGTCTTCTTCCCTCATAGCTTAGGCGGGAAGGGATCCCACAGTGACCAATTTTGAAAGGGGACAGGGAGTACATCTTATCCTGATGAAAGGTGGTCTTCGCCTACAAAGCTTCTGGCTATGACACAGCGGTGGGCTTGACGATGACATCCGTCCTGCCGAGCTCGTGGTCTTGGTCTTGTTGAACCGGAATGGAAAGCTTTTGGGGCCTTCCTCGGGAACCTGCGCCTATCCTTGCTCCCTTAGCACCGTCGAGGAAACTGTCCCCTCTGCGCTTGCTGGCGCCCGCCTGGCCTTGGTCGTCATGGCTCACGTCATCGCGGCCTCATGAAGCGGGGTACCTGCATAGAATTCTCCGCTTCTCGGGAGGCAGGCTCGGGGAGCTGCTCCATGGGAGGTCTTGGCATCGCTCGCCTTGCGAGGCTGGGGCCCTCGCGAGGGTCTTGTCCTGGGGGTCTTGCAGCTGGGCCGTACCGGGCCCTCGATGAGTCCACGTGCGGGGCCGTAGGCAGGCAAGTCTGGGTACCCCCGATCCCAGAACACCGACAGTAGCCCCTAGGCCTAAGGTGTGCCCGGCCTGGCTTTGAGGCGAAGGCAAGGAGAGTAGGGCGAAGCGCCGCGTGCCCCAATCACCTGTGGGCCAGGCTTGACGCGTGGCGTACGACGGGACTTTGGTGCCTCTGCTCCCCATGTCAGCTCGGCAACTGCCCAGGCTCACAAAAGCCTGGCGCACGCTGGAGAGCCATCATTGCTCTTCTTCCTTGTGCCTTTCCTCCCTTGCCAAGATCCCCTTTCCTTCGCGAGAAACTTCTCCAGATCCAAGCGGAGCACCGTCCTTCCTCTTGCTCCCCCAACCTCAAGGATTCCTCAGATGGCGCCCGCTGGGAAGTCAAAGTCTGAGGCCCAGGTCTCGGCCTCCTCTGCTCTCCTGCCGGCGCTTACGGCCTCCACCATTGCCAAGGAGGAGGACCTCGCCCCGGTGCTCCCGCTGATGGCGGGCGACGCCAATGAGTGGGGCCAGACCCTAATCTGGTGCGGCTCTGCGGAGCGAAGCACCTTGGCGAAAACGGTCTACCCCTTCTTTGTCCATAGTGTCTTCTCTGGGCTCGTTTCGCCCTTCTCGGAATTCTTCACCGCCGTCCTCAAGCACTACGAGATCCAGGCCCTCCATCTTCAGCCTAACTCCATCCTGCTCCTGTCCGTCTTTGCCTTCTACTACGAGGCCTTTGTGGGCGTGAGGCCCTCGGTGGCCCTCTTCCGCCACTACTTCAGCCTACAGTTCCATGACCGGGAGCAGCGGTCCGCATACGTCTCTTTCGTCGTAGTCCAGAGCGGGAATGTGCTCCTGAAGGCCGGGAAGAAGGTGGAAGGCTTCTGACACCGCTCGTCTTCTTGGACGTCCAGGGCCTTAATCCGCTCCTGGAGCTTTCAGTGGAGCTGCCTGAGAAGATCCCAGCATGGGGCCCCGCGAAGCTCACCGATCCACGGGCGAGACCCGTCTTGGAGCGGATAGCCTCGGATATGGAGGCCAAGCAGCTGACCGGGGCGATGATAGTGAAGGAGTTCTTGACGCAGTGCCTAGCGCCACTCCTATCGAACTCGAAGCCCCTGTGGGAGTACCAGGGCGCGAGTGACGATGTAAGGCTGCGCTCCACCAGCCTGACGCGCAGAGAGCTTGAGGCGTGATGTCTACTATGCAACTTTATTCTTGTCGACTTGTGTTGGGCCTCCAAGCACAGAGTTTTGTAGGACAGTAGCAATTTTCCTTCAAGTGGATGACCTAAGGTTTATCAATCCGTGGGAGGCGTAGGATGAAGATGGTCTCTCTCAAACAACCCTGCAACCAAATAACAAAAAGTCTCTTGTGTCCCCAACACACCAAATACAATGGTAATTTGTATAGGTGCACTAGTTCGGCAAAGAGATGTCGATACAAGCATAGTAACGATAGTAGATATTGATTTTTGTAATAGGAACAATAAAAAACAGCAAGGTAGCAATTGATAAAACGGAGCACAAACGGTATTGCAATGCTTGAAAATGAGGCCTAGGGTCTGTACTTTCGCTAGTGCAATCTCTCGAGAATGCTAATATAATTGGATCATATAACCTTCCCTCAACGTGCGATGCAGAATCACTCCAAAGTTCCTATCTAGCGGAGAACATACGAATAAATTGTTTGTAGGGTACGAAACCACCTCAAAGCTATTCTTTCTGATCAATCTATCCTAGAGTTCGTACTAAAATAACACCAAGCTATTCTTTCCGATTGATCTAACCAAGAGTTCATATTAAAATAACACCATATGATACACATCAACCAACTCTAATGTCGCCTAGATACTCCAATGTCACCGCGAGTATCCGTGAGTTGATTATGAGATATGCATCAAACAATTTCAGATTCATAATACTCAATCCAACACAAAGAACCTCAAAGAGTTCCCCAAGATTTCTACCGGAGAAACAAATACGAGAACATGCATCAACAACCCCTATGCATATATTATCCCAATGTCACCTTGGGAATCCGCGAGTTGAGTGCCAAAACACATATCAAGTGAATCAATATGATACCCCATTGTCACCATGGGTATTCATAGCAAGACATACATCAAGTGTTCTCAAATCCATAAAAGTATTCAATCCGATAAGAACGAAATCTCAAAGGGAAAACTCAATTCAACAGAAGATAGAGAGGGGAAAGCACCATATGATCCGACTATATTAACAAAGCCCGTGATACATCAAGATCGTGACATCTCAAGAACACGAGAGAGAGAGATTAAACACATAGCTACTGGTACAAACCCTCAGCCCCGAGGGTGGACTACTCCCTCCTTGTAGCGATCCGATCCCAATGGATCGAAGTCTCTGTGCTTAAGTGTCGTCCCTGGATCGGTATGCTGACACACACAGTATTCGAGGAAATATAACAGAGTTCAATCACACACTTTATTACATCGAGGTCCTCAAAAGAGTATTTATTATATAAATAATGGCTGAAGGCCATCTAAATAAAATAACTGTGGAAGCTTCAAAGATAAATGAGTCCATCCAACTCCACGGCAAAACTGAGTGCAGAACAATGACATATTGCACCTTAATCCTCGCCGGAAAACTCTGCAACATGAGACATTGCAGCCATGTAGGTCAGCACATGGAATATGCTGGCAGAGTCACACTATAGAATAATGATTAAAAAGACTATCTCTATATGCAAATTTGGCTAGTGGAGGCTCTTAGGTTAATTTTTCATAAAGCTAATTTTTATCTACAACAAAGGAATAGATTTTTATTTTACTACAAAGTTCATGCCATTATTTTTTGAGAACTTGTACAGTGGGAGATGCTCCCACTGTGTTTTGTATTACTCAAAAGGCAGGGTACACTGTACAGCACATTTTTACAAGATTCTCATCCACCACTTTGGGGGAGAGTGTAAACAGACCAAGTCTTGGGCTAGCTAAGGGGGTGGAATGTTGTTTACAAAAGAGAGAATAAAATCTCTCAAGTCTACTCTAGTTTTGTGTTGGAGGAGGGTGAAGTCTTGCTTGAACCTATCAAGCCAACCGCGGTATGTTGGAGGGATGCCTCTGAAGTGTTTGTTATTCCTCTCTTTCCATATGCTCCAAGATGCTTGTAAGAAGATTTCCATGAACAAGGGTTTGTTCCAAACGTTAGAGGCCTTACTTATCCAGTGCAGCCTGGAGCCAGTGTCTTCCCACGTGATCCCTAATTTGGACCAGCAGTTTGTACTGAAAGGGCATTGGAAGATCATGTGCTCCACATCCTCTTCGACTTGTTGGTTACATAGAAGGCAGCTGAGGTCGTCTCCAATGTTATAGTGCCTTCTCTTGAGCATGTTGCGAGTGTTTAGTCGATCAGAGAGCAGCAGCCATCCAAACATCTTGATTTTTAGTGTGACTTTGGACTTCCAGAGCCAGTGATAGGATTGGTGGGCCTTCACATCCCTAAAGTAGAATTTATAATATCTATTGGCTTTGAAGTCCTTCGAACCCCAACAATAATCCCATGCATCATGGGTATGTGAATCTTCATAATTACCAACGTGTAGCACTTTTTGTTGCAGATCACGGACTTCGTCATGTGCTTGCACCGAAAGGGGAAGGTGAAACACTTCATGAAGGGAGGTGGATCCCAAGAAATCTTTGACTGATATGTCCTCATTTAATGCAAAGGAGAAGGCCCGCGGGTGTGAATCTTCCAGCACAGATTCCAACCAAAGATCTTTCCACATAAGAACCGTGTCCCCAGCATGCACAATTGCTTTGGAAATTCCTCGATATATTGGTGTGAGTTTCAGCACGTCTTTCCACCAAAATGATCCGCATGGTTCCGATGCGTGTGGGATCTTGTGTGTGTAGTATGTCGTCCAGATCAAATCCACCCAAGGCAGGTCATGGTGGTTGTAAAATTTGTGCAGATATTTGAGGAGGAGGGCCTCGCTTTGGATACGGAGGTTGATGATGCCGAGACCACCACTTTGTTTTGGTCGACAGACCATGTCCCAAGCCGCAAGTGAGTTACATTTATCTCCTTGCTCCGTCTTTTTTGTCCAAAGGCACTTTCTTCTGAGTTTATCAAGCAGCTCTAGAATCTTTGGTGGGAATTTGAGGGTACAGAGGGCGAATATGGTGAGTGACGTGATCATCGTGTTGAGGAGCGACAACTTTGCACCATAGGACATCAAGGCTAAGGTGCTGGTCATTCTTCTTTCCATCGTGCAGACTAGAGGCATAAGATCTTGGACCGTAGGCTTGGTTATTCCGAGAGGCAATCCCAAGTAAGTAAAGGGCATAGAACCCACCTTACAGCCGAAGATAGAGGCGATGTCATTGTAGCAATCGGGTTCACAGTTGATTGGGATTAAGGTTGACTTATGAAAATTTATCTTTAAACCAATGGAGGCAGCATAGTCTGAAAGAATGCCCTTGATTATCCTAGCTTGGTCAGCGCAGGCTGGGAGTATAAGAATCGTGTCATCGGCATATTGGATCACAGGATAGTCCTGCTGGTTTGGTCTCTGAAACGGCAGCTGTATTTGGCCTTGTCGGAACGCGTCATTAATAGCAGCTTGAAGAAGGTCAGCTGCGAGAACGAAGATGAGGGGTGATAAAGGATCACCTTGATGAACACCACATTTGCAGAGGAATTGTCGACCTGGCACACTGTTTAAGAGGACCGAAGATTTCCCGGAGGAGAAGATGCATTTGATCCAATCAAGCCATTTGGCGTCAAACCCCATATGCTCCATAATTTTAATCATGGCATCATGCTCGATCGTGTCAAATGCTTTAGCGAAGTCTAGTTTGAGCAAGACAATCTTCTGTTTTGAAGCTTGACATTGATATATGTACTCGAATGCCCAGGCCAAACAATCTTGTATGGATCTGCCTTTGATGAATCTGTACTGATTTCGATGAACAATTTTAAGAATGAGCTTTTGGAGCCGGTTTGCGAGCAGCTTCGTGATGACCTTGAGGCAGCAGTTGAGCAAGGTAATTGGCCGGAAATCAGAAACTGTCTCAAGTGACCGAACTTTGGGAATGAGTGTAATAAATCCATCATTAATGCTCTCAAGATTGAGGCCACCCTCATGGAATTGATTGCAAAGTTCATAAAAGTCCTCTTTAATTAAGTGCCAACATTTTTCAGAAATAATCCAGTGAAGCCGTCCGGACCAAGTGCTCGGTCTGCCGGCATTTCCTTGATGACAGCATCTATTTCATCCGTGGTGAAAGGGATTGTCAATTGATCCAGGCCCTCAACCTTCTTGATGATGTTTTGCAAGTTGAATTTCATTTGAAACTCACCGGATTTTCCAAGTCTCTCTTTGAACGCTTGGTATATGATCGCCTCTTTACTTGCATGATCATCAGCCAGTGTACCATCAGGTAATTTCAAAGTTGGGATCGTGTTGCGTCTGAATCTTTCCGAGGCCATCGCCTTTAGAAACTTCGGGTCTTCGTCACCTAGTTTTACCCATCGAATGGTGCATCGCTTTTGCCAATATTGCCTTTGGTAGTTCAAGAGACGTAAAATGTGTTTCTTCAAAATTTTCCTGAAATTATGCTCTGGCGTAGATAACACTCGGAGATTTTTGAGGGCATCAATGTTGGCCAAAGCAAGATTAGAGTTATCAATTGCCACCTTCAGCTTAGAGATCCCTTTGCTCCACTTTTTAAACTCATATCGGAGGGCTTTGAACTTTCTGCACAGAATAGTGGCCGCATTTGCATTGGCATTTTTTAAAGGTCTTGTCCACACTGCCTGAACCAAATCCATAAAACCTGGGTGCTCCACCCAATAAGACTCAAATCGAAAGATTTTGCTGCGAGGGATAGATGTTTCAATTTTGACAACACATGGAATATGATCAGAAACTGGTTTCCCTAGTGGCATGACTAATGTATTAGGACTAGTTCATGCCATTATTGAGAAGATTCCTCCAACTCAATCCCAAAATTCCCAAGTTATTAATAACCCAAATACATTGATTAAATAAAGTGATGAGATCAACCAATAATTCACTTCTAGATACTCAAGTTTGTCCATAACCGGGGACACGGCTAATCATGATTAGTTTGTACACTCTACAGAGGTTTGCGCACTTTTCCCCACAAGACTCGACCACCTCCATAATCGGAAGATCCAGACATAGTCTTTCTGAATGTGTTCCCCTTAACCATGGATAGGCCGGTACACCTACTTTCCACTACATCTGCTAGCCTACCCGGAAAGGCTCACACAAACTTACTCAACTATGCCAGAGCCCATATTGGCTTGTGGCTGCACACGAAAGTTTCTAGGGATGAAATATCGTATCATCCCTTTGAGCCTGGGTGGCATTCCGTAGGGTGATCACACGGGTCCTCCGGGACCCCCTAGGGCAAGCACTGGATTCTCCAGGTGGCCCTACCATTCCACCCAGAGCTGTGTTAATGTGACCACCTTAAAGTTACCCTTAATTATTATTTCTCTCATAACTTGCATGAATCTCACATACCAATCCCCGTCCACGAGCATGGCTAAGCAATATATGACAAAACGAATATTCCCAGGGTGTTTCAAAGGTCATAGGTTCCTACCTGATGAACTACATAGCAATTCCCATAATTCCCAATCCTACTCATGCAAATTTATAAGGGTAAAACTAATGCATAGTAAAAACTGGGTATAAGAAAGTATGATCAAAGTGTAACTTGCCTTGTTGATGATCGTCAAACTCTAGGGATTCGTAGAAGCAAGCTTCGCACTCCGGATGATCTAACGAAGCAAACATTGACACACATAAGCAATCAAGCAAAGAATCAACAGGAAAACGAAGAAAAAGACTTTGAAAAACTCCAAAAACAATCAAATAAAGCTTCCGTACAGAACATAGTTTTAACAGTAGTAAAAAAATGATTTTTGTTTTAACAAAAAGTACATGTCACAAGCTTCGATTTGCAAAAAGAATCACTCAAAACGGAGTTACGAAACTCAAGTTATGGCCTAATGAAGTTTGAATTCAGATCTGTTTGAACTCATATTTTAAAACTTTCAAAAATATTTTTTGTTCGGTTCTCTGGATAGAGGGGACTTTTATGAAACCGTAGGAAAAAGAATCAACTAAATCGGATCTATAGATTAAAAGATATGCTAAAAGAAAAATTGGTATAGAATCTGAATTTGGAAATTCCTGAAAAAAAAAATCGGCCAGGGACAAGTGGCACTCTCTGATTGGCTCCATGGGTGTTTGCTGTGGGTTTCAGGGCAGACAGCCGCTATCTAAAGGTTTCAGTAGCAATGGCTTAATAAAAAAACTGAGAGTCCGGTTCGAACTAAACCGAAGAAAACCGTCTAAAAAACCGATCTACTAAACCTTTTTTTAACTGAACAAAGATGTGCTCGTGGACTTACAGAGAAGAACGAGGTGTTGGGGTGGCTTTGGTTCGGTGGGGGCAGCGGCTCAAGTGATCTTCGGCGGCGGTGGTGGAGTCTAGGGGATGAGGCGGAGTGTCGCGGTCCCGGGGGTGGCCGCAGAGTGGCTTGGGGACGTCGGACGGCTACGGGGCGAGGTGACGAAGATCGGTGCTTCAGGTCCTCCGGTGAAGACGATGAGGTTGGTGCGGCGGCTATAGATGAAGAGGGATCACAAGGCCATGTCAAACAAAGTCTAGGGGTCGAGAGAAGTTGAACTGTAGAAGAGGGAGGCTCGGGATGGCTCATCGGCGTCGAAACCCAGCGATGAACTATAGCTTCTACGGTGAGATCCAAACGGCGAGAGCGTGTGATACGGTGTCTTTTGGTGAGGGGTTTTCAAGGGTAATCGGAAGAGGAGGGTCATGGATATTTATAGGACATTATGCTTGGACGAGGGGTTGACTCGGGATAGTGTTTCCAAAGAAATCAGATGCGGTGGCGGCGCCGGGAGCGTGTCCAGGTAGGACTCTGTTCTTCGTGGGGAAGAAGACAGAAGAGGTGGGTCCAGCTCTAGGTGGAAGTTAACGAGGGGGAGAGGGTTACGTGAGGAAGGGAGAGCGAATGAGGGGAGTCAGGCGCTGGGGATCGGCCCCCCCTTTTTTTTGTGGGGCGCTGCTGGTGGTCTCGCTACCTGGCGGCTGGCCTCTGGTAGTGGCTGCTGCTGCTGGGACGGCTGGCCTGCTGCCGGTCTGGCGTTGCGGCCTTTTTTTTTTAATAAAATTCGTTTCTCTTTTTTTTTACAGAAACATTAAAACATCGAAACAACAAATAAAAATAAGCCTAAAAATTCCAGAAAAATTCACATAGTAATATGGTCTTATATATGACCTTGTGAACATTTATCCGGCCTAACATGCAAATTTTTTAAAATAAACATTTTTGCTATACTAATAAAGTTTGCAACAAAAATAAATTTCAAATAAAACCCAATAAATATGTTTTGATTTCAAATTCAATTTCCAGTATTTCTCTTCTGTTTTTGAAGAAGTCCTTTTATCTTTTTTTTTAAATAATGGAAATGAATTTTAGTGAAACCAAATTTGATCGAAACTCCCAACTTTGAAATTTTCAAAAGTGGAATTTAGTAAACTTCCAACTCTCTCTTTTTGGTCCTTGAGTTGCACAAAGTTCCTAAAATTCATATAAAACAAATGGGGGCAAAATGCATAAATCATGGATGCATGTGAATGATCTATTTATAAACATCCAAATTGAAAATTGGGATGTTACAAACCTACCCCCTTAAGATGAATCTCACCCTCGAGATTCGGGTTGGCTAGCGAAAATGTGTGGGTGGTCCTTTCGGAGGTCTTCTTCTTGTTCCCAAGTGGCTTCCTCCTCGGTATGGTGACTCCACTGAACCTTGCAAAACTTGATGACCTTGCTGCGGGTAACTCTGTCGGCAAACTCAAGAATCTTGACGGGTTTCTCCTCATAAGTCAGGTCACTCTTCAACTGAATTGCCTCAAGTGGCACGGTATCTCTTAGGGGAATATCGGCCATTTCCGCATGGCACTTCTTCAATTGGGAAACATGAAACACATCATGAACTCCTGACAAACCTTCGGGTAATTCCAACTTGTAGGCAGCTTCCCCCATGCATTCCAAGACTCTGTATGGCCCCACATACTGTGGTGCTGACTTTCCTTTGACTCCAAATTGTTTAACTCCTCGAAGCGGCGACACACAAAGATATGCTCTGTCTCCGACTTCATAGGTTACCTCCTTGTGTTTAGTATCGGCATAACTCTTCTGCCTGGACTGTGCTATCTTGAGTCTATCACAGATCAACTTAACCTTCTCCTCTGAATCTTTGATTAAGTCTGGTCCAAACAATTTACGATCTTCGACTTCATCCCAAATCAATGGTGTCCTGCACCTTCTTCCGTACGAAGCTTCGAAAGGGGCCATCTTCAAACTAGCTTGATAGCTGTTGTTATATGAGAACTCTGCATAAGGCAAATTATCATCCCAATTAGATCCATAATCTAGCGCACAAGCTCTCAACATGTTCTCCAGAATCTGATTGACTCTCTCGGTCTGCCCATCTGTTTGCGGATGAAAGGCTGTACTGAACTCTAGCCTGGTACCCAAAGTTTCGTGTAACTGATTCTAAAACTTCGAGGTGAATTGTGTTCCTCTATCTGATACGATGGTCCTCAGAACTCCATGCAGACATACGATCCTGGTCATATATATCTTGTCCAACTTAGCACTTGTATAAGTGGTTTTCACGGGGATGAAGTGAGCTACCTTTGTCAAGCGATCAACTACAACCCAGATGGAGTCATATCCTGAACGAGTCCTGGGCAATCCTGTGATGAAGCCCATGCCAAGCTTATCCCATTTCCAATCAGGTATCGGCAAAGGCTGAAGTAAACCTGTTGGTTTCTGATGCTCTGCTTTAACTCTCTGACATACGTTGCATACTGCTACATATTCGGCAATATCCTTCTTCATACCTGTCCACCAGAAATTTTCCTTCAAGTCCAAATACATCTTGGTGTTGCCTGGGTGTATGGAGTAAGGCAAATCATGAGCCTCCTGAAGAATTAACTTCCTGATCTCTAGGTCATTTGGCACGTAAATACGCTGCTCAAACCATAAGGTTCCGTGTTCATCCTCACTAAATCCTTCTGCCTTTCCTTGGTTCATTCTGTTCTTTATCTCCTCAATTCCTTTGTCCAACTTCTGGGCTTCTCGGATCCTTCCTAACAAAGTGGACTGAATCTCCAGTGCTGCAACAAAAGCTGTTGGAACTATCTCCAATTGAAGGTCTCTGAGATCATCGGCTAACTCCTGGGGTAATCCTCCGGTTATGAGAGTATTAACATAACTCTTGTAGCTCAAAGCATCTGCCACGACATTGGCCTTTCCTGGGTGATAATGCAGTCTCATGTCATAATCCTTTATGAGCTCCAACCATCTCCTCTACTTGAGGTTCAACTCCTTCTGCGTGAAGATGTACTTCAAACTCTTGTGATCCGTGTAAACATCACAACGATTTCAAATAAGAAAATGCCTCCAGGTCTTGAGTGCATGCACTACGGCTGCTAACTCCAAATCATGTGTGGCATAATTTAACTCATGAGGTCGAAGCTGACGTGAGGTCTACGAAACAACTCTTCCTTCTTGCATAAGAACTCCTCCAAGTCCCTGACGAGAAGCGTTGCAATATACTTGGAAATCCTTGCGTATATTCGGAAGAATTAGCACTGGGGCTGTAATCAAACATTTCTTCAACTCCTGAAAACTGGCCTCACAATCCTCGGTCCAATTAAACTTGGTGTCTTTCTTCAATAACTCCGTCATGGGCTTCGCGATCTTGGAGAAATTCTCAATAAATCTCTGGTAATATCCTGCGAGTCCAAGGAAACTGCGTATCTCTCCAACTGGGGTGCGTGCCATCCATTTGGTGACGGATTCAACCTTGGAAGGGCCTACTGCTATTCCTTCCCCTGATATAACATGCCCGAGAAATCCGACTTCCTTCAACCAAAACTCGCACTTGCTAAACTTGGCGTATAGCTGATGTTCCCTGAGCTTCTCGAGAACCAAACGCAAATGTTCCTTGTGTTCTTCTTCATTCTTCGAGTAAACCAATATATTATCAATGAACACCACGACAAGCTTGTCCAAAAACTCCATGAAAACCTTGTTCATCATACTCATAAAATAGGCAGGGGCATTAGTCAAACCGAAGGGCATGACTATATATTCATAAAGCCCATACCTCATGGTAAAAGACGTCTTAGGTATATCCTGCTCTCGGATCTTTAGCTGGTGATATCCTGATCGAAGATTGATCTTGGAGAAAACTCTAGCTCCCTGAAGCTGGTCAAACAAATCATTGATCATTGGCAGAGGATATTTGTTCTTGATTGTTACCTCATTCAACGCACGATAATCTACAACCATTCTCAAGGATCCATCCTTCTTCTCAACTAGAAGCACTAGGGCTCCCCAAGGTGATGAACTCGGTCAAATATAACCTTTCTCCAATAATTCCATAATCTGCTTCTTAATTTCCTCCAGATCATTTGCGGGCATCTGATACGGTCTCTTGGATATTGGTCCGGTGCCTGGCAACAACTCGATCAAAAACTCTATGTCTTGGTCTGGTGGCATGCCTTGTAATTCTTTCGGGAATACATCAGGATAATCCTTCACAACTGGTACTTCCTCCTGAACAACTCCCAAAAGAGAATTCACTTGAGTCCTCTTTGGCGTATGCCTCGACACATACTTGATCTGTTTTCCCTCTGGGGTGGTGAGAAGAATCGTCTTACTAGCACAATCGATGTTTCCCTCGTACTTGGATAGCCAATCCATGCCTAGGATCATGTCCAATCCTTGTGATTCTAGGATGATGAGGTCTATGGGAAAAACATGTCTACCTATGGTCAACGGCAACTGAAAACATCCCCGACTAGCCATATACTCTGTTCCTGGGGAACCCACTAACATAGGTGACTTAAGGGCTACGGTCAGCAACTTAAACTTGTCCACGAACCCCCTTGATATGAATGAATGCGATGCACCAGTGTAAAAAAGAACAAGGGTTGTAAATGCATTAATCAAAAACTTACCAACAACTATGTCAGGTTGCTCGTCAATTTCCTCCACATTGACGTGATTCACCTGACCTCAGGTGAAAGGGTTGGGCTTCTTTCCAAAGCTTCCATTGCCATTCCCATTCTTTGCCTCGGGACATTCGGTGGCGTAGTGTCCGGTTTTCCCTGCACTTGAAACAGGTTATGTGACTCAGATCTTTCTTTGCGGGTGTTGCGGGGTTGGAACGATTCTGATTGCTGTTTGCTTCATTCCCATTGCCATTCCTATGGCCATTATGGTTATGTCCATTTCCTCCATGATGAGGATGACCTCCATGGTTATGGTGATTGTGTCCACCATACTTGCTAGATCCTGATCCATTGTTTCCCAAGTACGGGGTATAGCGGGGCTTCTGCTGAGCTCCAGAGTTATACTTTCCCTGTCCATACTTCCTCTTGCGGCTCTCTATCTGCTGTTGCTTGCCTTCCAGAATGAGAGCCTTGTCAACCAACTCTTGAAAATTATTGAAAGTAGCCACGAGCAACTGAAGTCCCAAATCATCATTCAGTCCCTCCAAAAATTTCTCCTGTTTAGCGGCATCGGTGGCCACATCTCCTGGGGCGTATCGGGATAACTGGCTGAACTCATCCACATACTAAGCCACTGTATGATTTCCTTGGCGTAGGTTGGGAACTCCCTCTTCTTCAGACTCATGGCTCTAGCTGAAACATGCGTGGTGCGGAAAGCCTGCTGGAACTGATCCCATGTCACAATGGCCGCAGGGAAGGTGGTGGTGTAGTTCTCCCACCACGAAGCTGCTGGTCCATCCAGTTGATGTGCGGCAAAGTGCACCTTCTCAGCATCAATGCATCCTGCGGTGGTCAGCTCCCTTCCAATTTTACGGAGCCAGTCATCTGCGACAATTGGCTCGGTGCTGCTAGAGAATACCGGTGGGTTCAACCTCAGAAAATGGGTAAGGTTGTCAACTGGGGGTGGTGGCGGTGGGTTGTTGTTGTTGTTCTGGTTCTGGTTCTGGTTCTGGTTCTGGTTCTGGTTCTGGATGAGCATTTGCATGAGGGTATTCTGGGTTTGGATCAACTGGGTAAGTTCCGGCTTAAAGTTGGATCCGGGGTCACGTCTCGGAGGCATCTGATGGTTTTAAAGTGGGTGAGAAATTAGAATAGAATAAGGGCCTAATGAGAAATTACACTACCCATATGCATATGAGGCAAATAAATTTCCAAATCACACCATTCAATTTCAATCAAGGTTCACACAATCGGGTCTAAGCTAACTATTACAAAATCTCACGAACGGCCTCGAACTACTCGGAAAACTCTAATAAAAAATAAATCAAATTTATAATATCTAAAATGGTGGTCGGCTAGAAGTTCTGATCGGTAGAAGACTCCATGTCATCATCTCCATTGTCCAGCTTCTCCTCGGCTGCTTCTAGCTTTTTCTTCAGGTCTTCGTACTTCTCCAGTAGTACGATGTATCCATCGTGGGTTGCCTTGAGTTCATCCTCCAGCTCGATATTCCGGATGATCAGCTTCTTGGTTTCCTTCATGCTAGCGCACATCTGATTCTCCAATCGGCGGATGTGCTGGTCCATATCCTGTATGTATGACGCGATCGACTGATCTCTCCTGGTGCAGACCATTTCTCATTGGTGATCCCAGCGTTCGCATATCCTGTAGACGGTGTCTTCAAGATCCTTGTTGTACTCCTCACAAATGCATCCAAAGGTGAGGTGTGCGGCCATACTCCTGCCTAAGCTCCAGGTTGGTGCATCAAAGGTAAACTCGATAGGTTCGGTAGTCGGTACAAAGGTCCTCCCAGGGATACAAACTTCAATCGTCCAATGTTTCTCCTCCGGCATGGTCGCGGTGAAGGTTCCGGTGAAAGTGGGCAGGGCGATGTTCAGATACTTCATGACTTTCTTCAAGTGTTGTCCGAAGGGCATGGTCTCATCGGGCTGAGCAAACTTGGTCCTGGTGGTCGACATCTATATTGAAATAGAGAAGGATCAGAAATGAATAGAGAAGAGTATAAGACCAACTGATATATAGGGTAATTGAAAAATAAGATTTTTCCATCCTATGGCTTTTCCATTCCTAGTGGTCGCGTCCTACAGTCAGCGTGTGCTTTGATACCATCTTGTAGCGACCCGATCCCAATGGATCAAAGTCTCTGTGCTTAAGTGTCATCCCTGGATCGGTATGCTGACACACACAGTACTCAAGGAATTATAACATAGTTCAATCACACACTTTATTACATCGAGGTCCTCAAAAGAGTATTTATTACATAAATAATGGCTGAAGGCCATCTAAATAAAATAACTGCGGAAGCTTCGAAGATAAATGAGTCCATCCAACTCCACAGCAAAACTGAGTGCAGAACAACGACCTATCGCACCTTAATCCTCGTCAGAAAACTCTGCAACATGAGATGTTGCAGCCGTGCAGGTCAGCACATGGAATATGCTGGCAGAGTCACACTATAGAATAATGATTAAAAAGACTATCTCTATATGCAAATTTGGCTGGTGGAGGCTCTAAGGTTAATTTTGCATAAAGCTAATTTTTCCCTACATCAAAGGAATACATTTTTATTTTACTACAAAGTTCATGCCATTATTGAGAAGGTTCCTCCAACTCAATCCCAAAATTCCCAAGTTATTAATAACCCAAATACATTGATTAAATAAAGTGATGAGATCAACCAATAATTCACTTCTAGATACTCAAGTTTATCCATAACCGGGGACACGACTAATCATGATTAGTTTGTACACTCTGCAGAGGTTTACGCACTTTTCCCCACAAGACTCGACCACCTCCATGATCGGAAGATCGAGACATAGTCTTTCTGAATGTGTTCCCCTTAACCCTAGATAGACTGGTACTCCTACTTTCCTCTACATCTGCTAGCCTACCCGGAAAGGCTCACACACTTACTCAACTATGCCAGAGCCCATATTGGCTTGTGGCTGCACACGAAAGTTTCTAGGCATGAAATATCGTATGATCCCTTTGAGCCTGGGTGGCATTCCGTAGGGTGATCACACGGGTCCTCCGAGATCCCCTAGGGCAAGCACTGGATTCTCCAGGTGGCCCTACCATTCCACCCAGAGTTGTGTTAATGTGGCCACCTTAAAGTTACCCTTAATTATTATTTCTCTCATAACTTGCATGAATCTCACATACCAATCCCTGTCTACAAATATATGACATAACGAATATTCCCGAGGTGTTTGAAAGGTCATATGTTCCTACCTCATGAACTACATAGCAATTCCCACAATTCCCATTCCTACTCATGCAAATTTATAAGGGTAAAACTAATGCATAGTAAAAACTTGGTATAGGAAAGTATGATCAAAGTGTAACTTGCCTTGTTGATGATCGTTAAACTCTAGGGATTCGTAGAAGCAAGCTTCGCACTCCGGATGATCTAACGAAGCAAACATTGACACACATAAGCAATCAAGCAAATAATCAAAAGGAAAACGAAGAAAAAGACTTTGAAAAACTCCAAAAACAACCAAATAAAGCTTCTGTACAGAACATAGTTTTAACAGTAGTAAAAAAAATATGATTTTCGTTTTAACAGAAAGTACATGTCACAAGCTTCGATTTGCAAAAAGAATCACTCAAAACGGAATTACGAAACTCAAGTTATGGCCTACCGAAGTTTGAATTCAGATCTGTTTGAACTTGAATTTTAAAACTTTCAAAAATATTTTTCGTTTGGTTCTCTGGATAGAGGGGATTTTTATGAAACCGTAGGAAAAAGAATCAACTAAATCGGATCTATAGATTAAAAGATATACTAAAAGAAAAATTGGTATAGAATCTGAATTTGGAAATTCCTGAAAAAAATATTTCGGCCAGCGACAAGTGGTGCTCTCTGATTGGCTCCATGGGTGTTTGCTGCGGGTTTCAGGGTTGACGGCCACTATCTAAAGGTTTCACTAGCAACGGCTTAATAAAAAAACTGAGAGTCCGGTACGAACTAAACCGAAGAAAATCGTCTAAAAAAACTGATCTACTAAACCGTTTTTTTAACTGAACGAAGATGTGCTCGTGGACTTACAGAGAAGAACGAGGTGTTGGGGCGGCTCTGGTCTGGTGGGGGCGGTGACTCCGGCGATCTTTGGCGGCAGTGGTGGAGTCTAGGGGATGAGGTGGAGTGTCGCGATCCCGGGGTTAGCCGCGGAGTGGCTTGGGGACGTCGGACGGCTGCGGGGCGAGGTGACGAAGATTGGTGCTCCGGGTGCTCCGGCGAAGACGACGAGGTTGGTGCGGCGGCTGTAGATGAAGAGGGGTCACAAGGCCATGTCAAACAAAGTCTAGGGGTCGAGAGAAGTTGAACTGTAGAAGAGGGAGGCTCGGGATGGCTCACCGGCGTCGGAACCCGGCGATGAACTACAGCTTCTGTGGCGAGATCCAAACGGTGAGAGCGTGCGATACAGTGGGTTTTGGCGAGGTTTTATTTAGAGAAATTGGAAGAGGAGGGTCGTGGATATTTATAGGACATGATGCTTGGACGAGGGGTTGACTCGGGATAGGGTTTCCAAAGAAATCGGACGAGGTGGCGGCGGCGGGAGCGTGTCTAGGTAGGACTCTGTTCTTCGTGGGGAAGAAGACATAAGAGGTGGGGTCCAGCGCCAGGTGGAAGTCAATGAGGGGGAGAGGGTTACGTGAGGAAGGGAGGGCGAACGAGGGAGTCGGGCGCTAGGGATCCCCCCTTTTTTTGTGGGGCGCTGCTGGTGGTCTCGCTACCTGGCGGCTGGCCTCTGGCCGTGGCCGCTGCTACTGTGCTGGCTGGCCTGCTAGCGGCCTGGCGCTACAGCCATTTTTTAATAAAATTTGTTTCTATTTTTTTTACAGGAACATTAAAACATCGAAAAGACAAATAAAAATAAGCCTAAAAATCCCAGAAAAATTCACATAGTAATATGGTCTTATATATGACCTTATGAACATTTATCCATATTAATGGGCCTCGAGGTGAGCACAACCCACCGGGGCAAGCCAGGCACCTCTGGCGCGCCCTGGTAGGTTGTGCCCTCCTCGTGGCTCTTCTGGCCCTCCCACGAAGCTTTTAGTGCCAATTTTGTTCCAAAAAAATCGTCAAAAAGTTTCGTTGCATTTGGAGAACTTTTTTTTCTGCACAAAAAACAACACCACGGTTGTTCTACTGAAAATAGCGTTAGTCCGGGTTAGTTCCATCCAAATCATACCAAAACCATATAAAATTGTTGTAAACATGGCATGAATACTTCATAAATTATAGATACGTTGGAGATGTATCAGCATCCCCAAGCTTAATTCCTACTCATCCTCGAGTAGGTAAATAATAAAAGAAATAATTTATGAAGTGTGAATGCTAGCATAGTGCATAAGTTTGATCAATGATAATTTCAATCACTTTTCCTAGCATCATAACAGCAACTCTTTCTCATAAAACTTCTCATGTTAAAGTAGCAACCAATTCACATGTTATTGTTCAAACAATGAATTCTCTTGAAACTTAACAACCTATTCTTAGTCACCAAGCAATTGCAATTCAACTTATTCAACAAAGTCTAAGTAAGAGCTCCACATACTCAATCATCATATAGTCTTCTATGATTGCTAGTACTCAAAGCATATTCTTAGAACAAATGGCATCCATCGAACACAGAGAAAGATAGGGGCTTAATGTTTTGCCTCCCAACTCATTTATCATAGAGATAATTGTCAACAATAATAAATCATGATCAAATATATTTGACTGGCCATATGTGCCTAGATCTTTCCCCACCACATGATGCTTGCCAACTAGAGAATAATTGACGTTGAAATGAGAATGCATTCTATTGACTCTTGCATAAAAGTAAATACTGAAAGTAAAAGATAGGCCCTTCACAGAGGGAAGCAGAGGTTGTCATGCGCTTTTTATTGTTGGATGCCCAAGCTCTTAATGCAAAGGAACGTCACATTATATTGCCCCTTATGATAGCAACCTTTATTATGCAGTCCGTCATTTTATTACTTTGCCATCACAAGTTCGTACAACGCTCAATTTTCCCTTACAATAAAAGATCAAACATATTTAGGAGCAATTTTTATTGATTATGCACCGATGACAACTTACTTGAAGGATCTTGTTCAATCCATAGGCAGGTATGGTGGACACTCATGGCAACAAACTGGGTTTAAGGGTTTTTGGATGCACAAGTAGTATCTCTACTTAGTACGAATTTTTGGCTAGCAAAAGATCCTAGGCAAACACCACATGTTGGAGGATCCATAACAATATAACTTTGTCGGGGTACACAAACAGGGGTGTATGTTTCCCCTGACTTATGCACGGACAGTAGGCCTCCAACCCGGCAGCACCCAGCATTCAAGACAAAACCTTGCCAGAGAGATAGCCCTTTGAGGAATCAAGGGGCGGGTCAAGAAGACCAAGATAAGCCAAGAGAACAAGATATCACTAAGGGAAAGCCTCCCTTACCAGGCAGGCGAGCATGGTCAGGTCGAGGCCTCCCCGAAGACAAGTCCCAAAATTTCCCCGGTAGGCTTGCCGGGGCCGCTGGCGACCTACATCCCCACCAAGACTCCACCGCTCCACCGCATCGCAACGCAAGTCATCCATCAGTGCGGTGTCGAGCCACCAGATAGCTAAGTGGCTGTCATTTGGCACGTGGCAGCCATTTAGAAGGAAGTTCATCTCTATATGACACCCGTCCAGAGGCGTGTCAAGCAGACAGGTGGAAGGTGACTAAGCGAAGCGGCAGGCCTGCCGGGCTGCATCCATAGCATGACACCTAGTAGTGCATTTAATGCACTTTGTCCTAACTGCTAGAGTTAGGTATGATAGCACTATTAGCTATCTAATCACTGGATAATGACCGTTTTGCCATTGTGGTAACCCCTTAGACTATAAAAGGAGGGCCGTGACAACCTTAGAAAGGATTCGGACCCTCGTGTACTCATACGCGCGTAGCTGCTCTCCCCAAGGCGACCTTGCCGGGCTTGAGCGCCGCGCGTTCCTCACGGTCCCTCCATCAATCCACCAAAGCAGGAGTAGGGTTTTACGCTTCTCAGCGGCCCGAACCTAGGAAAAAACCACTAGCGTCACCTCTGCCGTGCTGCCCCATGGCCTCTGCTCTTTGTGCAACGTGATCACTCCCCCTGCCGAACCACAAGGGGCCGATGGCCCCATAGGTGATTGTGTTCCACCACGACATCTTTGGCGTGCCAGGTAGGGGAGCGTGCGTGCGCAAACCTGAGGTTGTGAACAGCATGTCCAGCTACACCATCATCTGCGTTGACGCTCCATTCGTCAACGGCTCAGGGAGAGAAAGGCGACACCATTTGTTGTAGGGTGAAACCCTAGAGGGGATCTTTTCACACTTGGAGAGGGGAAAAGTGAAGAACACACAAGAACACAAGGGGGAGATCACTCAAACAAACCCAAATAACACATCTACTAGAGTAGCATACATGAGATCCACAAGTATATAAGAACAATTCAAGGGAAATAGCACTAGGGTAAAGTTCTTCCAACTCTAAGGAGATGGGGTCTTGATGTTGATCTTCTCCAAGAGGAGGCCTTGATAATCCACAAGGATTCTTCCCAAAGTGGGGGCTTGATCTCCAAGAGGAGGGGATACAAGGAGCAACCTCTCTAGTGTCTATCAAATACTTTGCTAACCTCACAAATGAGCTAGATGGGGAGTACTTATAGGCTAGGGACGAATTGCGGGTAAAATAAGGGTACATGGGTAATTTATCCTGAAAAACGCGTAGGCACGATGGCGAGTCCGGGCACCCGGGGTAAAGGGGCCCGGGCACCCGGGGGTAGACTCTTCCGGAGGGGCCGGGCACCCGGACCGGTCAGGGGGGCCGCGCCCTTGGCGCTGTAGAGGCCGGGCACCCGGGGGTACTGGCTCGGGCACCTGGGGTGGTGGCTGGCGGCTCCAGGCGGGAGGGCCGGGCACCCGAGGCTCCAAGGTCGGGCACCCGGGGCTGGCTGGGGCATCGCCCAGGGGGCGGCCGGGCACCCGGACCCCACATGGCCGGGCACCCGGGGCTGACAGGGTCCGCGCCCAGGTTGAGGCCGGGCACCCGGGGCCAAGGTGGCCGGGCAGCCGGAGTGTCCAGGACCTCGTCTTCTTCGTTCTTCTCGCTCCTTTCTTCCTTCTCCTCCTCCATAGGTGCTCGGGTCTCCGTGCTAGCCTCTTCATGATCATCTCTTCAGTACCTAAGCATGCATAACACTTCCGTTTGAGGTAGGACCCAACTCTCGCATGAATTCGCATGGAGTTCGAAAAGGAAGGAGTTAACCTCGGTTTTGATGGCACGTGCGTGATCTATTGTCATTGGTCCTCTTCATGCTTGTGGTGGTGACGATATATCCATGGGGATGCTCGAGGGATGCTCCGCATCATCTCCCCCCCCCTTGGGAGAGATTCGTCCACGGATCGTGTTCTTCATCACCATGGTATTTGGCCAAGTCTTTGACGTTAAAGATGTCGCTTACATTGTACTTGTCGCATGGGATGTCGATCTTGGAGGCGTTGTCATTGTAGCGTGCGAGCACCTTGAAGGGTCCATTGGCTCTCGGAAGTAGTTTGGACTTGCACTCCTTGGGGAAGCGGTCCTTGTGGAGATGTAACCATACGAGGTCGCCCGGTCCTTGTGGAGATGTAACCATACGAGGTCGCCCGGTTGGAACACCATCGGTGACTTGTTTATGTTGAGCTTGGTGGCGAGGCGGTGTACTTGATGCTCGATCGTGGACGTTGTTTTTTCATGCATCTTCTTGAGGTAGGTGGCTCTTGCACTAGCATCCATGTTCGCTTGTTCTTGGAGCGGTAGAGGAAGGATATCCAAGGGCGACAAAGGGTTGAAGCCGTAGACAACCTCGAAGGGGGACTTGCCGGTAGTAGAGTGTCTTGCGCGATTGTAGGCGTACTCGGCGATGGGTAAGCACTCCTCCCACTCCTTGATGTTCTTCTTGATCAACACATGTAGAAGAGTGGATAGCGTCCGGTTGGTGACTTCCGTTTGGCCATCGGTTTGAGGATATTATGCCGTGGAGAATAGTAGCTTGATGCCGAGCTTGGCGCATAATGTCTTCCAAAAGTAGCTTAGGAACTTGACGTCGCGGTCCGACACAATTATCTTTGGCACTCCATGTAACCTCAAGATTTCCCTACAAAAAAGATTTGCAACATGTGAAGCATCGTCTATCTTATTGCATGGGATGAAATGAGCCATTTTAGAGAATCGGTCCACAACAACAAATACGGAATCCTTGCCATTTTGAGTCCTAGGTAATCCGAGCACAAAATCCATGCTAATATCTTCCCATGGTTGATGTGGAATAGGAAGTGGCATATGTAAACCATGGGATTGAGATTGTGACTTAGCTTTGCAGCATGTAGAGCACCGGTTGGTGAAGCGTGAGACATCGCGGAACATCTTGGGCTAAAAGTAGTTCTTGGAGAGCGTGGCAAAGGTCTTGTCTCATCCAAAATGTCCCATAAGTCCTCCTCCATGAGCCTCTTGCAAAAGTAACAAACGAAGAGAAGACTCGAGGATGCATAGTTTGTTAGCTCTCATTAGATAACCATTTTTGATATAATATCGTTCCCAAGATGTATGCGTGACACACTTAGCGTAAGGAGTAGCAAAAGTAACATCGTGCTCATACAAGTCTTTGATATGTTCGAATCCAACAACATTCAATTCAAGTTGAGTAACTAACATGCATTTGCGAGAAAGAGCATCCGCCACAACATTTTCTTTGCCCTTAATGTACTTGATCACATAAGGGAAAGGTTCAATAAATTCACTCCATTTAGCATGACGTTTATTCAACTTGGTTTGACCTTTAAGGTACTTAAGTGTCTCATGATCGGTATGTATGAAAAATTCATGTGGGCGAAGATAATGCTCCCAAACATGTAATACACGCACTAAAGCATACAATTCTTAGTCATAGATGGGATAGTTAAGTTGAGCACCGGAAAGTTTTTCACTAAAATATGCAATGTCTTGCTTTTCTTGCATCAAAACTCCACCAATTCCATTACCACTAGCATCACAATGAACCTCAAAAGTTTTGTCAAAGTTAGGCAAAGCAAGAATTGGAGCTAGAGTAAGCAAAGATTTGAGCTCATCAAATGCGGTAGATTGCAAGGGTCCCCAAACAAAGGGTGCATTTTTCTTACTCAAAGCATGTAACGGTGCGGCAATAGTGCTAAAGTCTTTCACAAAGTGACGATAAAAACCCGCTAGACCAAGAAAGCTACGCACTTGTTGCAAATTAGTGGGTTGTGGCCAAGTTTTAATTGCTTCAATTTTGGACTCGTCAACATGAACACCCTTGGAAGAAACAATGAAACCCAAGAAAACAAGCTTGTCAACACCAAACGTGCATTTTTTCATATTGGCATAAAGACGTTCTTTTCGAAGAGTTTGCAAAACGGCCCTAAGATGATTTACATGATCTTTTAGGGATTTGCTAAATACAAGTATGTCGTCAAAGTAGACCACAACAAACACTCCAATGTAAGGGCGAAGCACAAAATGCATAACACGCATGAAAGTACCGGGAGCTTCCGATAAACCCATAGGCATAACTAACCACTCGTACAAGCCAAATTTTGTTTTAAAAGCGGTTTTCCATTCATCGCCTTCTTGAATGCGTATTTGGTAATAGCCACTTTTAACATCAATTTTCGAGAAAATGGTGGCACCGCTAAGCTCATCTAGCATATCATCTAGGCGTGGAATGGGATGCCTATAGCGAACGATGATAGCATTGATGGGTCTACAATCGGAACACATGCGAAAACTACCGTCTTTCTTAGGCACAAGAATAATCGGAACGGCCCAAGGGCTTAGGCTTTCATGTACATGGTCGTTGTCGATGAGTTGTTGTACTTGTCGTTGGATCCCCTTAGTTTCTTCGGGGTTGACGTGGTAGGGAGCCTTGTTTGGAAGAGGTGCACCGGGGATGAGGTCGATCCGGTGTTCAATGCCACGTAGAGGAGGAATACCCGGAGGTAGCTCATCGGGGAAGACATCCGCAAATTCCTGCAACAAGTTAGAGAACACTAGAGGGAGAGGATTAGAAGGAATAGTTTTTGCCACCTCATCTTTGCATAGTAGGACATAGTGGATGACACTCGATGGGTTCTCACACACTTCTCTCATCTCTCTTTTTGTGGCTAAGAGGACTAAGTTTTTCTCTCTCGGTGAAGAGTCACTCATTTTGGGCTTGTGTCGCTCACTCTTTTTGTGGTGGTTCACTCTCTCACTAGTCTCATCATGATGGGTGGATGCTTGCTTGTCGGCGATCACTTGGCTTGGTGACATAGGTCGTAGCACGTACTCCTTGCCCTTCATCTTGAAGCTATAGTGGTTTGTTCTTCCATTGTGGATGACGCCGCGGTCGAATTGCCAAGGTCTTCCCAAGAGAAGATGGCACACGGACATTGGAACCACGTCGCACTCCAAGGTGTCCTCGTAGGCGCCGATCTTGAAGGAAACTTGCACCGTATGCTCCACTTGAATAGTGCCGGAGTCGCTAAGCCATTGGACCTTGTAGGGACGAGGATGCTTCTTCTTCACCAATTATAGCTTGGAACATAGCTCTTCACTTGCCAAGTTGTGGCAACTTCCTCCGTCGATGGTGACTTTCACGGAACGCCCGTTGATGCCGGCCTTGGTGTGGAAGATGTGGCACCGTTGGTCTTCTTCTTGGTGGTGTTGAAGCGTCAAGACCTTGGAGACCACGAGAGAGGGACTTGAATCGTTGTCACAAAAGACTTGATCATCTTCATCTTCATTCACGCGTCGGTGCATGGCCACGTGTTCAAGGGCTTCCATTTCTTCCTCACTCATGGAGTCGTATGTGCCATCATCGTTGAAGATCATGGTTCGCTTGTTGGTGCATTCGAAAGATTGTGTCCTCGGCCACCACATGTGAAGCACTTGATAAACTTGTCTTGACGGGATCATTTGGTGGCGCCAAAGATGAGGGAGTTTTGGATTTGTAGTTGCTTGCCGGAGGATGAGTCGAGGAAGGTGTGACTTGCTTGGAACTTGACTTGTCGCCGGTACTTGGTGATGCTCTATTTGAGGTAGGTGGTGCCGAAATCGTGGGAGCTTGAGTGTAGGAGCCGTAGGTCTTGGAAGAGTACTTGGCATATTTGAAGTCATCTTGCACTTGTCGCTCAGCCTTGGTCGCTTGATGAACTAGCTCGAGAAGGTTGGAGTAGGGTTGGAAATCGGCAATCCGCTTGATTGGGTGGTTGAGGCCGTTCAAGAAGCGTTCCATAGTTTGCTCGTCATCTTCCTTGACATTGGCTCTTATCATGGCCATCTCCATTTCTTGGTAGTATTCTTCCACCATCTTCGTGCCTTGCTTGAGGAGTTGTAACTTCTTGAAAAGATCACGGGTGTAGTGTGTAGGCACGAAGCGAGCTCTCATGACATCCTTCATTTGCGTCCAAGTTGTGATTGGTGGTTTGCCTCTTGCTTGTCGTTGCTCGATCACTTGTTCCCACCAAATGAGGACGTAGTCTTGAAACTCGAGGGAGGCCATGGCGATCTTCTTTTCCTCATCGTAGTTGTGAAGACGGAATATCTTGTCCACTTTCAATGCCCATGAGAGATATTCTTCGGGATCATTGCTTCCGGAGAACTTGGGCATGGTGAACTTGAGCTTGCCGTAGCGGAGTTCTTCATCATAGTGGCGGTTTTGATGTCGCTCTTGCCATGGCGGAAGGTCCTCAAATGCTCGTTCCTCTTGATGTCGCTCTTGGCGTGGAGGAGGGTCTTCACGCACTTGTTCCACTTGGTGTCGCTCTTGTCGAGGAGGAGGACGAGGCACATGCGCTTGGTTACGCCTTTCTTGTTGCTCCTCAAGTCGGGTGACTTCTTCTTGTTCACGCACTTGGCGGTTGCGCTCGTCAACGGCTCTAGTGGCCTCGCGGAGTGCGCGTTGTGCTTCGAGTGCTTGTGCTTCATGACGCTCTTGTGCTTGTCGGATTGCATCACTGTATTGAGGTGCTTGACGTTGCACTTGTGGGGGTTGCTCTTGGTCCTCGGCGTCTTGAGCTTGGCGTCTCGCCCTTTCACGCACTCAGACTCGGTCTTGCAAACCGTTTCCATGGAATGGATTTTCTTGGGCTTGGCGATCTTGAGGGTCGTCACGATGATGAAAGCGAGCTCTGGGAGGACTTGCATTGTACGAAGAGTAGTCCGAAGAGTGACGACTTGAGCGGCGGCTTGAGTGGCGCCGTCTTGGTGTAGAGGTTGAGGAAGACGCGCGGCTCACGATCATGTTGCGGAATTCTTCCATTTGTGTGGTGAGCTTGGCGTAGAGGTAGTCGCGATTCCGTGCTTCTGATTGATGAAGGTCGGTGGCAAGTTGCTCGAGGTGCTCGCCCAAAGCTTCACTTTCTTGATGTAGAGCTCGTTGGGCGACGAAGAAGTGGTTCTTGGTGACGTAGTCGCGATCGTCACCTTGCTCCTCGAAAAGTGGGTTCGCCGAAGAACTTGGCCTATCCATCATAACCAAGTGGGGTGAGTAGGAAAATGAGAGAACAATACCAAAGTTACCTTTTCCCGAGGATTGTGGATGTATCAAGTATCGCTCAATGTAATGCCACAATAGGAGAATTTGTGCCGGGTTTGTTTCTCACACCTATACAAGTACAACTTATGGAGGAGCTTGGTTAGGACGGTGGCACAAAATTTCAAGCAATTGTTAGTCAAGATATCAATAAAGTTGAGAAGGTTCACAAAATTGCAAGTAAAGCAAATAGATCAAACCCAAGAATATCACTAGGAACACACACACGGAAGATAGATGGGATCCGCACAACCAAGGAGTGAGCTCAAGAAGTGTAACCATGGAAAATGCTCTTGTTGTACGGATGCTAGAGAGATGCTAGCTCGATTGCTCAAATGGGCAAGATACGCTTGTGCACCAACCTATGAGAGAAACGTGCCATCTTTAATCCCAACTATGCTATGTATGTGGTGACCAAGATGATGTAGCGATGCAAATTGGCTCAATGCTATTGCTTACAAGCTCTTTGCTTCTCCTCTTTTGCTTAAAAGCTTTTCTCTCTCTCTCTCTCTCTCTCTCTCTCTCTCTCTCTCTCTTACTATGCTTGATGCTCGAGCCAAGTATGATATGAGACAAGTATGTAAGATATGCACGGGAGAGACTTAGGGCACAATGATGATAGCAAGATCACTATGGTGCACAATATAGTGTGGCCCGACAATTCTCAACTCGCTGGTCTCGATGGGTAAGTGACGCAAATTGGCTCAGGTTATCAATGCAAAGGCAAGGAAATGTAGTAAGTGTCGTCGAGGTTACCGTCCTTGCTTACGGTTAGCGGTGTCAAAGATGAAGATTGTTGGCGATGACGACTCTGGAGCGATGATGAATGGCGGTGATGTCGATGTCACACGTTCCTAAGTAGCCGAAAGACCTTAGGAAACGGAAACCGCAACTCAAAATCGGTCAAATGCTTTTTGTGGTGAAAATTTTGATGGAGGCAAATGGTGGTAGTAATTATATATGTGGATGGGGGATGTCAAGAGCTACAAAATGAGCTAAAGAACACGAAAAACGGACTCCGGAGGTGAAAGTTATGGCCAAAATGGTGTTGTTGGTGGGCTGATTCTGGGGGGTGCGGGCACCCGGGGGTACGGGGTGCGGGTGCCCGGGGTGGTCAGGGGCAAACAACCCGGGGGTGCAGGCACCCGGGGGTTCGGGGTGCGGGTGCCCGGGGTTGTCGGATTTGGGCGATATTTTTTTTGGGAAATGGCCAAATTCGGTGGATTACGTGGTGGGAAGGGTGGGGATGGATGGGTAAGGGGCCCGGGCAAACAACAAATCCATGGACCAAAACAACCAAATCTCACAAGATCCAACAAATTGCAAGAAATTTTTTTGGGGCTATTTTTGTGGGGATTTTCGAATTAGAATGAAAAACAACAAAATCAAGCTAGCAAATGGGGGGTAGGGACTCCAAGATGTGAATCAACCTTGCTCATGATACCAAGATGTTGTAGGGTGAAACCCTAGAGGGGATCTTGTCACACTTGGAGGGGGGAAAAGTGAAGAACACACAAGAACACAAGGGGGAGATCACTCAAACAAACCCAAAAAACACATCTACTAGAGTAGCATACATGAGATCCACAAGTATACAAGAACAATTCAAGGGAAATAGCACTAGGGTAAAGTTCTTCCAACTCTAAGGAGATGGGGTCTTGATGTTGATCTTCTCCAAGAGGAGGCCTTGATAATCCACAAGGATTCTTCCCAAAGTGGGGGCTTGATCTCCAAGAGGAGGGGATACAAGGAGCAAAGCTCTCTAGTGTCTATCAAATACTTTGCTAACCTCACAAATGAGCTAGATGGGGAGTACTTATAGGCTAGGGACGAATTGGGGGTAAAATAAGGGTACATGGGTAATTTATCCCAAAAAACGCGTAGGCATGGTGGCGAGTCCGGGCACCCGGGGTAAAGGGGCCCGGGCAGCCGGGGGTAGACGCTTCCGGAGGGGCCGGGCACCCGGGGCACGAGGGGCCGGGTACCCGGACCGGTCAGGGGAGCCGTGCCCTTGGCACTGTAGAGGTCGGGCACCCGGGGGTAGTGGCTCGGGCACCCGGGGTGGTGGCTGGCGGCTCCAGGCGGGAGGGCCGGGCACCCGGGGCTGCAAGGCCGGGCACCCGGGGCTGGCTGGGGCAGCGCCCAGGGGGCGGCCGGGCACCCGGGGCTGACAGGGGCCGCGCCCAGGTTGAGGCCGGGCACCCGAGGCCAAGGTGGCCGGGCACCCGGAGTGTCCAGGACCTCCTCTTCTTTGTTCTTCTCGCTCCTTTCTTCCTTCTCCTCCATAGGTGCTCGGGTCTCCGTGCTAGCCTCTTCAGGATCATCTCTTTGGTACCTAAGCATGCATAACACTTCCGTTTGAGGTAGGACCCAACTCTCCCGTGAATTCGCATGGAGATCGAAGAGGAAGGAGTTAACCTCGGTTTCGATGGCACGTGCACGAGCTCTTGTCATTGGTCCTCTTCGTGCTTGTGGTGGTGATGATATATCCATGGGGATGCTCGAGGGATGCTCCGCATCACCATTCCCTCGTTCCACCCTGCCCAGATCCCGTCGCCCGTACCCACCACAACTGTGGTGGTGACGGGGACGGAGGGTGGTGGCGATGCGACGGCACCGGGCAGCTTGGGTGGTGTGGCCACCATGCTGCCCCTATCCAAGGAAAGAAACGAGGCGTGCGGCGATGCCGTCCTTATTGCAGTTTCCCGCCAAGCATACTCGGTGTCTAAGAGAATCACTAAGGCAAGCGAAAAACATGGTATATGGCCTCCTCCTCCTCCACTTTCGCTCGACGATGATCGAGCCGTGCATGGGGTGGCATCTTCAATGTCGATAAGCCCACATGGAACTCGGTCCGCCATTTACCCCGCTGAGGGAAAATCCTGAGTGGAGCGCTGGAGCAAATCCGTTGATTGACACCCCGGCAAGCACGCTCCGGTAGGGCTATCCGTACCAGCGTGACCTTATGCCCACAGCCGTGATATCGTCAATGGCCAAAGGGAGAGGAGGGAGGAGCCAGCCCTTCTTTTTTCGCAATGCCTTGTCACCTGCAGGCATTTGATTATCCCCTCCGGCCCTTGCCGGGGGCGGACATGCAACTAATTAACTGCCAAGTTTTCTTCTTGCGCATGTTTTCCATTGTTGATTCTATAGACCCGAGGCAGATACGCGAACGCTGTCCTCTCAAGGTATGCAGACATGATGAACGACCGCGACTAAGGAAGGAGGAAAGTGTGAACGAAATCTAAGTCCACATGTTCACTGATTTCTACTCCAAAGTTCGCATTTGCTTATCCCTCAGATAACCGGGGTGTTTCGTATGGTGAAATCTTTCGTGTGATGGCACCTTGCCGGATTTGTCTGCGCCTCGGCTTTGTTTCGAGCCTGCTCAATGAAGTGGGCGGCTGCGTCAAAGACTCCTAAGGAAAAACCTGCCGGGACATGTCCTCGCCAGCTGAATGCTAAGGACCCGCTCCTCACAGCAATCGCGGCAGCATGCTACTGGCGGGCAACCAAAACGCACAAAAAGAAGCCAACCATACAAACATCCATGGGTGAAACACAAGAGGGATAGCATGCACTTAGGCTTAATTAAATACCAGTTCGACAAGAGCAAAAGCAAATATAGTACATGGCCTAAACACGAGACATGCATTATGTTTTGTTACAGGGCGCCACGGCAACAAGAATGGTTCACGACTATGCTCGACGGTCTTCTGGGATCCTGGGGATGGAGAGAACCTTGTCGGCGAAGGGGCCAGCCTTCTCCTCGGTAGCAGAAACATCGGCACCTCCCGGCAGCCTCCTGAAGCCATCGACAAGGTTGAGGTCCGGATGGCGGAAGGCGAGGTTGCTCAAGACCATGAAGAGGGCATCGCGGGCGAGCTTTCGGGACTCATGGGCGAAACATGCATCCCTCTCGTCCTCATACGTCTTCTACCCTTAAATCTACCCCAAGAGAGACAACTTGACACTGGGAACCTCATGTTGACCCATGGAGAAAGCCCAGGTCTTCATTTTCATTGTTGCGATCTGGGCAGAAAGGTGCTCGGCGATATCCACCAAAATTTTGATCCAAAGGTCGCGCTGCCCAACTTGGTTCGCCAGCTTGTCCTCTGCATCTTTTCGGTGGATTCTTGCATTGTCCAGGTCCTTCATCAGTTGCTTATCATGGACGTCGGCAAACTCGATCCTGCTCTCCAGAGTGCCGAGTCGTGCCTTCATATCAGTAATGATGCCGTTGGCAGTGTTAAGATCCTGGCTCTTGGATGAAAGCTGTGATTGCACCTCTTTCAGAAGAACCTCCACCTTCTGCACTTCCTCCTTAAGAGCCACAGTTTCCTTGGCGCTCCCGGCAAGCTCCTCTATCAGTTTAGCCACCTGTTGGTCGAGGTCGGACTTGGCGGCAGACGCAGCGACAAGGTCATCAGCGATCTTCTTCAGCTGGGCAGCAGAATCAAGGGTGAGCGTGTCAAGGGCCACCTTGTGCTTGTCCTCTAGGTCCTTGGTACGCTGCTGGAAAAGGGCCTCCAGTTCTTCGTCCTTGCTGCGGAGAGCGGCCTCGAGGTTCTCTTCCCGGGAAGAGATGTCCTTCTCTTTGGCATTCAGAAGCGATGCACGCTCCGTGATACGTCTCCAACGTATCTATAATTTTTGATTGTTCCATGCTATTATATTATCTGTTTTGGATGTTTTATATGCATTAATATGATATTTTATATTATTTTTGGGACTAACTTATTAACCTAGAGCCCAGTGCCAGTTTCTGTTTTTTCCTTGTTTTTGAGGTTTACAGAAAAGGAATATCAAACGGAGTCCAAACAGAATAAAACTTTACGATGATTCTTCTTGGACCAGAAGACACACGTAGGACTTGGAGAGGAAGTCATAAGAGTCTCGAGGGCTCCACAAGCCCTCAGGGTGCGCCCTAGGGGGGGCGCCCCTGGCTTGAGTTTATCCCTCTACATCATGTCATCTTACTTAAGGGTAAAAAGATGGGGTTTTCATCATATTGCTTGAGTTTATCCCTCTACATCATGTCATCTTACTTAAGGCGTTACTCCGTTCTTTATGAACTTAATACTCTAGATGCATGCTGGATAGTGGTTGATGTGTGGAGTAATAGTAGTAGATGCAGAATTGTTTCGGTCTACTTGTCACGGACGTGATGCCTATATGCATAATCATTGCCTTGAATATCGTCATAACTTTGCGCTTTTCTATCAATTGCTCGACAGTAATTTGTTCACCCACTGTATTATTTTCCTTCAAGAGAGAAGCCTCTAGTGAAACCTATGGTCCCCGAGTCTATTTTCCATCATATATTTTCAGATCTACAAACCAAAAAAAACCCAAAAATACCTTGCTGCAATTTATTTACTTTTATTTTGTTTTAAGTTTTAGTAATCTTTTATATCTATCTCTATCAGATCTCATACTTGCAAGTGACCGTGAAGGGATTGACAACCCCTTTATCGTGTTGGGTGCAAGTGTTTGATTGTTTGTGCAGGTGCATAGATTGGGGACTTGCTTGTATCTCCTACTGGATTTGATACCTTGGTTATTAACTCAAGGAAATACTTATCTCTACTTTGCTGCATCACCCTTTCCTATTCAAGGGAAAAACCAACGCAAGCTCAAGAAGTAGCACTCCGCCAAACAAGCTTCCCAGGCAGAGATGTCCTCCTTGGCCATAGTGATCACTTCGTGTTGCCGCAGAAGGATTTGGAATTGCTTGCCGTGCCACTCGCGCAGTTCATTGCCCTTGTCCCTCAGTTTCTGATCCATGAGGTTGGCGGAGTTGCGTTGCTCCTTGAGTGCCTGCCACTTGTGGTTGTACCTGTTTTGCATCTCCTTGATGCCTGTTGCCACGGACTCCAGGAAGGACAGGTCCAAGACTGCACTGACTGAATCATTAGCCTCTTCAGCTTGCTGGGACAGCGGTGCCACGATGCGCTGGATCTCTTCATCAAAGTCCGCAATTACTACCGCGGACGAACTGGGGGCTCCAATTCCAGTTTGGGCGAGAACCAATGCCAAATTGCTTGAAGATGACTGCGGAGTAGCAACCAGGGTGCCAAATTGGGGAGGAGAGCTCATAGTTTGAAGAGGGGCCTTCTCTTCAACCACCACCTCCAATCCTGGCACGCTACCGGGGGTCTTCTCTACCTCCTTTGGGACCTCTTGAATATCCCCGGCAGTGTGTCCCTGGCCCTTCGCGGCAGCAATCCTGGCAGCCTCTTCAGCAGCATCTTTTCCGATGCTGGCCACCTCTTCCAACAGCTCTGGCTCCTCGACCAATGGGACTGCAAGCGAGATCAACAAGCAACGGCAAGGAAATAATATGCGTCAGAAAGCCAGAGACTTGAAGCAAAATAAAAAAGCAACAGAAGACAAAGAGCGAGTAAATTACCCGGAGATGTTTGCCGTGGGAGGGCGTCGGCTTCCCCGGCGACACCAGTCGCCGGAGCAGGACCCCCGCCCCCTTCCTCGGTAGCCACAACATCAGCATGGGCTGATCCTTCCGTGGAGGCCCTTGCCGGGGATTGCTTGGCTTGAACATCGGGACAAGTGAGCCCCTCCTGGGGAGCCTCGCTCTGGGCGAGCTCTCCCTCTCCCTTGGCGGAAGATGGGACTCGCTCTCCCATGCCTTCGCTGATGGGGAGGGCCTGTCCCATACCTTCATGCTGGGGGCTGGGCCGGGGGCTTGGCGTTGAATCAATCATGCTGCCTCCCGCCAAGCCCGTGCCCTCCGAAGGCCTCGACGACTCCACTTGCTTGGATCGCTTGGCCCGGTGGATGAGGGTTTCCTCCTCATCTCTGTCAAGGACAATAAACAAGATTGGGTCAGCAAACCAGCAAGTGCATGATGCTTCGACAAGAAGAGATGATATTTTCCTTACTCTGAATCAATGAGCATGGAGCCCAGCACGAACTCCATAGGCGGTGGGGTCGCTCTGCCCCTCTTCAGGGTCGGAGGAACGGTGCTTCCTGGAAGCTTCGAGCCCTTTGAGGAAGCCGGGGGCTCCAGCGAGGACGAGCTGCGCGAGGAGCTCGAGCTTGATTCGGAGCTGGGGTCGACCCCTATGATTGCTCGCCGCTTGGTGGGAGGGGTCTTGGCCCCAGAAAGGCGAGAAGAATGGCGGTGCACCACGTTCGGCCTATCGCCCTTAGAGGTGGTCTTCTTCTCCCTCTTGGCGACAGGCATAGGAACAGGGGCCGCTGTTCCTCGGCTGGCCCGCCTGCGAGGGCGCTGTTCCAAGTCTGGTTCTGGGGCTTGAGGGCCCGCCGCGAGCCACTCCTCTTCAAGCTGCTCCACTTCCTCGGCCTCGTCCCCCTCTTGGGCCTCTGCTGCCGCGGCATAGAGGGCTTCAACCTCTGCAGGCTCGTCCTTGGCAGCCTCCTCCGCGGCATACCCCTTGCTCTTGCCGTGGGAAGAGCCTTCGTCTTCGGCCGCCTCCTCCTCTTCTTCCTCCCCTCTTCCGGGCCTTGCCTTCCCGGCAGCTCGGAGCGCCTTGTCCTCCTCGATCCGCCTCTTGATAAACTCTGCTTCTACCATGGAGGTGCGCTTGAACATGTTGCCCTCCACCCTGGAAGCCCTTTCTTCCAAATTGGAAACCCACTCGATCTCCGCATCGAGCTCAGGTAGTTGCCAGTCAGCTGCAACTCCATAAGCATTGCAGTCAGACATCCACTTCAAAATCTGGTCCAGGGCGGAGTTGATGTTCAACAGGACAACCCATGCCGGCAATTTGAACGGCCCAAGGATGCCAAACAGCTGTTCGCACAGCCAGGCGTGACCGTAAACCGACAGATTGTTGGTGAGGCCAGGATATAGGCGCATTCTATCCCCTGCATCTCCATACCGGCAGGCAAACCTATCCCTTTTCTGTAGCGGCGCGATGCGGTGTCGGAGGAAGTCAGCCCCCACCATTTCGATGGTTAGCCCGGCAACTTTGAGGCGGGCGATCCTGTTCAGCGCCGGGCGTAGCCTGTCGTCAGTGAGGCCTGGCTCCCCCAATCGTTGCCGTGCATGACACACTCCGTTCGCGCCTGGCAGTACTCCTAAGCTGCCGCATCCTGGATCCAGCACCAATTCGCCCTCCATTCTTCCCATCTGCCGCGCTGCTGTCCGGGGAGGTAATCCCAGAAATCCCTCTTTCCCCGGGGGATCCAACTTATGTTCCCCGAGCGGTGGGCCTTGTTTTCAACCCGTGGGACGAAGAAGTGCCTGAACAGATCCACATTGGGGGCAACTCCGACAAAGTTCTCTCACAGATGGGCGAAAATCGCCATGCACGCCATTGCATTTGGCATGAAATCCAAAAGGTGGAATCTGTACACCACCATCATCGCCTCAAAGAAATCCGAGAAAGGAGGACTGAGGCCGCAGAGGAAATACGCGCAGAAAAAGCGGTATGAATTTGGCGGGTCCTCCCCCCCCCCCCCCCCCCCCGCCAAAACCGCGGGTGCGCCGTGCCCCTTTGGGACTTCCCTCCCCCACATATACGCATACCTCACGACCAGGGTGTTGCTATCCAAGCTCGACAGGAAGAACACTACATCTTCCCGCCGCTTCCTGTCCAGCTCCGCCGCCTTCTTCTTCTTCCCCTCCGTCGCGGCTTCCATTGCGATGGTCGGCCGCTTCCCTCTTTCGGCGGCCTTCTTCCCCATCCTTTGGGGCCATGTGCAGGGTGGAAGACTTGATGGGAGATCGGAGGCGAATGTGGGCGTGGGAGTGGTCGCTTGGCTTGAGGAGGAAGATGATGATGGGGGAAACATATGCGAATGAGCCGCGCCCTTTCGCGTGTTTCTCTTTTATGAGGAACAAACGTGGGGGAGGCTCTTCGTCGCTTTCTCTTAGGAAGTTACCATTTTACATTAACTGCTACAGTCCCACAACCCCACGACCTACGGTAATTACGCGGAGTGGACATTGATTCGACTGGTCATCATAACCGATGCACGTGCAACACTTCCTTGACACATGTCCGTGCACTGTTTGGGGCCTAACCCAACGTGCCCGGCGACACGTATGACTCAGGCCCGAGGGCTTCTGTCGGGGTACACAAACAGGGGTGTATATTTCCCCTGACTTGTGCACGGACAGTAGGCCTCCAACCCGGCAGCACCTGGCATTCAAGACAAAACCAAGCCAGAGAGATAGCCCTTTGAGGAATCAAGGGGCGGGTCAAGAAGACCAAGACAAGCCAAGAGAACAAGATATCACTAAGGGAAAGCCTCCCTTACCAGGCAGGCGAGCCTGGTCAGGTCGAGGCCACCCCGAAGACAAGTCCCAAGATTTCCCCGGCAGGTTTGCTGGGGCCGCTGGCGACCTACATCCCCGCCAAGACTCCACCGGTCCACCGCATCGCAACGCAAGTCATCCATCGGTGCAGTGTCGAGCCCCTAGATAGCTAAGTGGCTGTCATTTGGCACATGGCAGCCATTTAGAAGGAAGTTCATCTCTATATAACACCCGTCCAGAGGCGTGTCAAGCAGACAGGTGGAAGGTGACTAAGCGGCACGGCATGCCTGCCGGGCTGCATCCACAGCGTGACACCTAGCAGTGCATTTAATGCACTTTGTCCTAACTGCCAGAGTTAGGTATGATAGCACTGTTAGCTATCTAATCACTGGATAATGACCGTTTTACCATTGTGGTAACCCCTTAGCCTATAAAAGGAGGGCCGTGGCAACCTTAGAAAGGATTCGGACCCTCGTGTACTCATAGGCGTGTAGCTGCTCTCCCCAAGGCGACCTTGCCGGGCTTGAGCGCCGCACGTTCCTCACGGTCCCTCCATCAATCCACCAAAGTAGGAGTAGGGTTTTATGCTTCTCAGCGGTCCGAACCTGGGTAAAAACCACCAGCGTCACCTCTACCGTGCTGTCCCATGGCCTCCGCTCTTTGTGCAACGTGATAACTCCCCCTGCCGAACCACAAGGAGCCGATGGCCCCATAGGTGATCGTGTTCCACCGCGACAAACTTCTATGTAAATATACACAACCATAACTCATTACATTGTCTTCCTTGTCCAACTTCAACTAATTTGGTCAAGTTTGAAAATAATTAATGGGTATTCACAATCATAGAAGATGTCCAAGATAATATATTTATATGTGAAAGTTCTCTTCCTTATACTAATCATTCATGAATTGCTTGTATGACCAATATTGTGATTGTAAAGCTTCAAAATATTTCACTTTCTAAACCTGATGTGAAGCTACTACTAGGCATGATATTAACATATAATTTCAACTTCATGATATTCAATTCATTCAAGAATTTACTCATAGGATATAAGTGAAGCACAAGAGTAAATGACAAACTACTCCAAAAAGATATAAGTGGAGATCAAATGAGTATTTAAGTAAATAGGTAGCTATTTGAGGACTCTTTTTTATTTAAGCTTTCAGATCTAAGTATCTTATTAAAATAGCAAGCAAAAAAATGACATTGTAAGAATAGCACAACTCATGTGAAGAAGCAAAAACTTAGGCTCAACCGATACTAACCGATAATTGTTGAAGAAGAAAGGTGGGATGCCTACCGGGGCATCCCCAAGCTTAGATGCTTGAGACTTTTTGAAATATTATCTTGGGATGCATTGGGCATCCCCAAGCTTGAGCTTTTGTGTCTCCTTAATTCATTTTATATCACGGTTTCCCTAAATCTTAAAAACTTCATCCATGCAAAACTCAACAAGAACTTGTGAGATAAGTTAGTATAAATCAATGCAATAACCTTATCATTCTCTACTGTAACAAATCATTATAATTATTATTTAACATTGCATACTAAATTCCTCTGCATATTTAATACTTCCATCCTTAAATAGAATCATTAAACAAGCAAACATATGCAAACAATGCAGACATAACAGCAATCTGTCTAAACAGTACAGTCTGTAAAGAGTGCAATTTTCCTCATACTTACCTAACTCCAAAAATTATGAACATTTACCACACTGTATAAAATTTATCATATCTTATTGTGCAAAAAATTTCAACATTTTATCACATTCTTATTTTTCTGGAGAATTTTTGCAACGGCTATAAACTTTCTGTTTTGAAACAGCAACTCCTATACATGCAAAATAAGCATGGTGAAGGCTATCCTTGCCAATTTTATTGAAGTAAGAGATGCAAAACATTATTCTAAATAACAGAAAGCAAATCCTAATAAAATAAAATGATGCTCCAAGCAAAACACATATCATGTGATGAATGAAAATGTAGCTCCAAGTGAGGTTACCGATAATGTTGGAGACGAAAGAGAGGATGCCTTCCGGGGCATCCCCATGCTTAGTTGCTTGGATCTTCCTTGAATATTACCTTGGGGTGCCTTGGGAATCCCCAATATTAGGGTCTTGTCACTCCTTATTCTCCTCATATCGATATCTCACCCAAAACTTGAAAACTTCAATCACACAAAACCTAACGGAACTTCGTGAGATGGGTTAGTATGATAAAGACAAATCATTCACTTTGGTACTGTCAAGATAAGATTCATAATTGTTTCCACATAATGCCTACTGTACTCTACAATTTCCATAATTTATATTAAGCAATATAAGCCATAGAAACCACAAAACAAGCAAACTATGCATTGAAAAGAGAATCTGTCAAAAACAGACAGTACGCAAAGATCTGAATTTTAGTCATACTTCTGTAACTCCAAAAAATCTGAAAAATTAGGAAAACGTAGAAAATTTGTATACCCAAAAACTGTAAAAAAACTCAGAGTTTTTAGACGCTCCAATGAATTTAAACAATTCTGTTACTGGGCACAGAAGTTTCTGTTTTTGCACAGAATCAAGTTAACTATCATCCACACTATCCCAAAGGCTTTACTTGGAACTTTATTGAAATAAAAGATATAAAACATGATTACTACAGTAGCCTAATCATGTTAACACACAAAAACAGTAGGGGTAAATGTTGAGTTGTCTCCCAACAAGCGCTTTTCTTTTATGCCTTTTAGCTAGACATGATGATTTCAATGATGCTCGCATAAAAGATAAGAATTGAAACACAAAGAGAGCATCATGAAGCATATGACTAGCACATTTAAGTATAACCCACTTCCTATGCATAGGGATTTTGTGAGCAAAAATATTATGGGAACAAGAATCTACTAGCATAGCAAGGCAAAACAAGCAAAACTTCAAGATTTTCAACATATAGAGAGGAAACTTGATATTATTGCAATATGTAAAAGCATATGTTCCCCTCTCATAATAATTTTCAGTAGAATCATGAATGAATTCAACAATATAACTATCATATAAAGCATTATTTTCATGATCCACAAGCATAGAATTTTTATTACTCTCCACATATGCAAATTTATTCTCATGAATAGTAGTTGGAGCAAACTCGACAAAATAACTATCATGTGATTCTTGATTGGCATAATCATATTGAGCATTAAAATCATGATGACAAGTTTCATGGATATCATTACTCTTTATGGCATACATGTCATCATCATAAATAGGAGGCATGCTTTCATCATAGTAAATATTCTCATCAAAACTCGGGGGACTAAAAATATCATCTTCATCAAACATAGCATCCCCAAACTTATGGCTTTGCATAACATTTAGCATCATGGATATTCAAAGAATTCATACTAACAACATTGCAATCATGCTCACCATTCAAACATTTTATGCAAAACATTTTATTGAATTCTTCTTCTATCAATTGAGCATAATTTTCCTTTCCATCATTTTCATGAAAAACATTATAAAGATGAAAAATATGATGCAACCTCAATTCCATTTTTTTGTAGTTTTATTTTATAAACCAAACTAGTGATAAAATAAGAAACTAAAAGATTCGATTGCAAGATCTAAAGATATACCTTCAAGCACTCACCTCCCCGGCAACGGTGCCAGAAAAGAGCTTGATGTCTACTACGCAACTTTATTCTTGTAGATTCATGTTGGGCCTCCAAGCGCAGAGTTTTGTAGGACAATAGCAATTTTCCCTCAAGTGGATGACCTAAGGTTTATTAATCCGTGGGAGGCGTAGGATGAAGATGGTCTCTCTCAAACAACCCTGCAACCCAATAAGAAAAAGTCTCTTGTGTCCCCAACACACCAAATACAATGGTAATTTGTATAGGTGCACTAGTTCAGCAAAGAGATGGCGATACAAGCGTAGTAATGATAGTAGATATTGATTTGTAATAGGAATAATAAAAAATAGCAAGGTAGCAATTGATAAAACGGAGCACAAACGGTATTGCAATGCTTGAAAATGAGGCCTAGGGTCCGTACTTTCTCTAGTGTAATCTCTCAACAATGCTAATATAATTGGATCATATAACCTTCCCTCAACGTGCGATGAAGAATCACTCCAAAGTTCCTATCTAGCGGAGAACATAAGAAGAAATTGTTTGTAGGGTACGAAAGCACCTCAAAGCTATTCTTTCCGATCAATCTATCCTAGAGTTCGTACTAAAATAACACCAAGCTATTCTTTCCGATCGATCTAACCAAGAGTTCGTACTAAAATAACATCATTTGATACACATCAACCAACTCTAATGTCACCTAGATACTCCAATGTCACCGCGAGTATCCGTGAGTTGATTATGCGATATGCATCAAATAATTTCAGATTCGTAATACTCAATCCAACACAAAGAACCTCAAAGAGTGCCCCAAGATTTCTACTGGAGAAACAAAGACGAGAACGTGCATCAACCCCTATGCATAGATTACCCCAATGTCACCTCGGGAATCCGCGAGTTGAGTGCCAAAACACATATCAAGTGAATCAATATGATACCCCATTGTCACCATGGGTATTCATAGCAAGATATGCATCAAGTGTTCTCAAATCCATAAAAGTATTCAATCCGATAAGAACGAAATCTCAAAGGGAAAACTCAATTCAACACAAGATAGAGAGGGGAAAACACTATATGATCCGACTATATTAACATAGCCCACGATACATCAAGATCGTGACATCTCAAGAACACGAGAGAGAGAGAGAGAGATTAAACACATAGCTACTGGTACAAACCCTCAGCCCCGAGGGTGGTCTACTCCCTCCTCATCATGGTGGCCGTCGAGATGATGAAGATGCCACCGGTGATGATTTCCCCCTCCGGTAGGGTGCTGGAATGAGGTCTAGATTGGTTTTTCATGGCTACAGAAGCTTGCGGCGGCGGAACTTCTGATCTAGGGTTATTTCTGATGGTTTCTCTATTTATAGGATTTTTAGTGTTGGAATCACGCGAAGATGGGCCTCGAGGTGAGCACAACCCATCGGGGCAAGCCAGGCCCCTCTCGCGCGCTCTGGTGGGTTGTGCCCTCCTCGTGGCTCTTCTAGCCCTCCCACAAAGCTTCTAGTGCCTCTTTTGTTCCAAAAAAATCATCAAAAAGTTTTGTTGCATTTGGAGAACTTTTATTTCTGCACAAAAAACACCACCACGGTAGTTCTGCTGAAAACAACGTTAGTCCGGGTTAGTTCCATCCAAATCATACCAAAACCATATAAAATTGTTGTAAACATGGCATGAATACTTCATAAATTATAGATACGTTGGAGACGTATCAAGGCGGCCTTGGTCGCCCTGTTAAGCGGCATCCCGACGGACATACCCGAGACTTACGCCCCGTTGTATCGCCGTGACGACCGGGAGGCTCTGGTTGCCGCCATGCCCGCCTTCAACGACCAGGGGCTTGACCCGCCCGTCCACCCCGATTGCCTCGTGGAGCTGTCCTCCGGCAATGGCAGCGACGAGGAAGACTCAGAGGAGACCGAGGACGACGGCCTAACGGGGGCGTCCCCTCCGTCGCAGCGCGAGCTTCTCCATGCTCTCGAGGACGACGACGCCAAGGATTCTCCAGCCATGGACTCCGCATGCTCTGCCAGGGTCCTCAGGCGGTCTGGGCCCATGTGACACCCTGGATTTTGGCCCTTTCTTTTCCTTTTGTTTTTCTTTGGATTTTTTATTTGAATTGCTTTTCTGTGGCTCTATGGTCCTGAAATCTGGGAAGATCATCTCTTCTCAGGCTCCCAAGTGACTTCTCATCCTCAATACCATCTCAAGATCATGTCATTTCCCATCTTGGGCCAATCCCAATATTCTTTTTATTGGGAATATTCCTTTTTCTATTAAAGGAATAATTCTTTTTACCCTAGGTTGTGAAGCAACCTACCTTTCTGTCATCCACAAAATTCCCAAATAATTCTCATAAATTGTTTGGATCATATATGCTCCAAATATGTCCAAACTTTCCTTTCCTAGCCCAAAAATAATTCATCAATATTCATTCTTAAATTCTGTCCGGTGTGGCTTTTTGTGAAGGAAGTGCCACCTATCTTTGCTTGTTTGCCCCCAAACTTTTTTTGGCACTCTTTCCTATCCATATCATTGTCTTATGTCAAAATTCAACTCAATTTGCCTAGTGAATCTTCCTCAGCAAATTTCCAAAGTTTCTGTCAGATGAAAGCCTTGTTGAAGGAAGTACCAGCTAGGAGTATCCAAATGAGTTGAAATTTGCAATATCCTTCATGTGCTCATATCATGACTCTCCACCAATTTTAAGCTCCATATAATAATCTATGTGAGCACACCATCCAATCTTTGCCTCTGTCAATATTTTTAGGTTGTGAAGCAAGTATATTTTATATTGCTTAATTTTTTCTGAAAATTTACCAGGACATGCTCATGCCCATATCACGCATCTCCACCAAATTTGGGATAATTTCATTGAGCCATTTTCCTTATATAATTTTCTCAAGTTTCTGTACATGAAAGATTACTGTGAAGCAAGTACCATTTTGGCATGTCCAATTGGTATAATTTTTTTACAGTATCTTCTTATGTCTAAATAACCTCCCTCTGACAAGTTTTAGCCCAATCCAACACTCCTAGTGAGTGCTAGTTCATGATCTTGATTCTAGACCAGATTTGGCAGTTGCAAAGCAACTATATTAAATCTTGTTCCAAATCCCTCGAAACTTCACAGGATTCTTGTACTTCTTGCCCTACAACTCCGAGACATGCTTTTTCATCACTTAGCTATCCCTATTCACCACAGTCTTATGACACAGTTTGCAACAGAAAACTTCAGAGGACACTTCCCATCTAACCACAACATATTTCATTGAGCTTTCAACTCATAGAGGACCTAGCTTGTAAAGACAACACGCTGGACATGATTTGGCTGGCCAGAGTGCACTGCCTGCACCAGTTCACGCGGTGACCATCGGGATGGCATGCCATGGACGCGAGTTGAATGTCGTCTTGCTTGGGCCCCTCCCCTCCTCGTCGTTCTCGTGTGCCCCGCCATGTCCAGCAGCTACCCCGTGCCCGTTCGGTCACTTCCCTGCCTCTTCCCCGTCCTATCTCCCCACCGATGAGTCGCCATCCACCGTGCCCGTGACCTGCCTGCCCTACCATCGCCGTGTTAGTTTGCCTGCAGCGCTCTCGAGCCATCTAGAACACGCCCGAGCTTCTCCACGTCACGGGAAATCTCTGCCGCACCTCTTCCCCTCCCTCCGCGTGCCCCTCCGAGCTCCAGCTCACCGGCACACGCGTCGTCGTGGCCGTGCACGCCCTCGACCTTGCACCGTCTATATATAGGCCGTCCCGAGCCCTCTCGTCAGCACAAGCCTCCTCACCACTCTCCTAGAAGCCGCCTCGACCACTCCACCGAGCTCGAGTAGCTCCCCTGCCCTCCCATTGCCACCTCGGCCGCCGCCTCTGTCTGCCTAAATTCGAGCCGCCCGGACTCCGCTTCTCCTTCTAGCTACCACCATGGACCTCCCCTAGACGCGCCAAGCCTCTCCCTGTCCTCGGTTTCTTCCCGGAGTGCCCGTGGGAGCGGTTCACAAAAACGGCCGACAGCCTCCGCCGCGGACGTCCGAGCCGCCGTCGCCACGTTCCCCCTCAGCGCGCGTGCTGCACCCAGTTGGATGCGGCGCTCCTTCCCAGGGCCACCGGTGCCCTCACCTCGGACAGAGATGGCCGGAGCCGGCGTCGGCCGCGCCGGGCCTCGCGCTCTCCTGTGCCGTGTCGGGAGGATAAAGAAGAGGCTAGGAGGAGAGAGAGAGCTGGCGCGGGTCCCGCCTGTAAGTGGATCACGTCCCGGGCCCGCGCAGAGTAAGTGGAGGCGCCCTTCGCAAATACATATTCTTGCTCCGAAAGCGTAATCTAGCGCAGTTCTAACTGAAAGTACGTTTACTCGCAGTGAAGACGTATTACCTGAACACACTTTCATTCACCAAAAGCGTACTCCGCGGTTTCTTCAGTTAAAATTACGCTTTCTCCGTTGCAAAGCGTAATCCCGGAAAGGCGTTTTCTGTTTTCCAGCCAGGGGCTTGTTTGTGTAGATTTCTTTTACAGATTAGTCCCTGGCACTCAACTGACTATATCTCCGCGACCGTAACTCTGATTCAGGTGATTCCAAAGCCCACATTCTCGTATTGTCGAGCCCATTCTGTTGGTACCATTTTTACTATGTTGTCACATACTAAAAATGACCATTTTGCCCTTCCCCAAATCAGCCCCCTTTGAGAGAGAAACGTTTCCGGCGAATCCTTCCGTGAGCTTTCCGCACTTCTTCCCGATGGACCCTTCCTCTCCAGGCAAGCCACGACAGCCACTTGCATGATGGCCTTGTTAAGGTATAGTATCATTCTATGTATATTTGGTAGGATCTGATGTATAGGTAGTAGGCTATCTATTAGAGACAATCACCGGCCATACATATACGTATCATGGCTGTTTAGGATAGTTTGCTTTCTTGTCGTGCAAGTCCTTGTTACCTGTACATGTCCTATATAAAGAAATACGAGACGATTGCCCCTAGCATGGCGTTTCCCCCAGCTCTCTCCATTCGCATGGTATAGAGCCAGATCACATCTACACAACTTTTCTTTTCCACCCAGCCCACCCAGCCGCCATGACCTCCTCTGGCCAGACCTCCGCTGCCTTGGGCGCCATGACATCACCGTCCCTGCCCTTGGCCACATCTGGCGCCCTCACCACCACCATGGTTCCTGCATCTCCAGCCTCCCATGCCGTGAATGTTGCTAGCGTCAAGACCCACGTCACCGTCATCCTCGATCTCAAGGCGTCGAACTTCTCCAAGTGGCGCATGCTCATCACCGTCCTCCTCGGCAAGTATCACCTCACCGGCCACGTCGCGGACGCTACTCCGTTGGCTAATTGTACGCCCGAGTGGAACCGTGAGGACTTCATCGTCCGTTCATGGTTGTATGGCTCCATCAGTGAGGAAATCCTCAATATCATCATGGCAGAGGAGCAGACGGCGCATGAGGCGTACACCCTTATCCGCAACCTCTTCCTCGACAATCAGATGACGCGTGCCGTGTACCTCGAGGTGGAGTTCCGCGCGATCGTCCAGGGCGACCTCTCCATCACCGCGTAGTGCCACCGCCTGAAGTCTCTCTCCGATGCTCTGCGTGACATTGGTCAGCCGGTCACTGATCAGACCCTCGTCTTGACATGTCTTCGTGGCCTCAGTCCGCGCTTCGCCGATGTTATGACTCTCATGACGATGCAGTCCCCGCTTCCGTCGTTTCTCCAGACGCGATCCCTATTGCTGCTCCGCGAGACACAGATCAGCCACACCACACCGGCGGCCCAGCAGACTGCCCTCTATGGCAGCTACGACCAGGGCTCTAGGAGCGGCACCAGCTGTGGTGGCCACTCCAACAACAACCGCCACCAAAGTGGTCGCTTCCAGCAGAAGAAGAAGAACGGCTATGGTGATCGCTCCTCTGCTGGCGGCAGTAGCGACCGCCATGCAAGTGATGGACGTGCCTTCCTGGTCGGACCTTGGGTGTGCTTCAATCCCTTCACCGACCAAACCCAGCAGATGCAGGGGTCCATGCCTACTTGGGCCGCTGGTGGACCAGGCCTCCTCGGGTCTCGTCCTGCTCCTCCTCACCAACACGCTTATGTGCCAAGCCAACAGCAGCAGGCGCACACTACTACACTAGCACCTCTTCACGGTCAGGCTTTTGGCAGTAATCCACCACCACCAACTATGCCATGGCCTCCTGTAACGCCATACAACCAAGGTGCTCTGACGTGGGACTGTTCAGCGCTCATGGCTGCGCTAAATAGCGCTGCCGGGTCATCATCATCTTCCAACGCCAGTGACTGGATCATGGACTCGGGAGCCACCTCTCATATGGTTTCCGACCCTGTTATACTTCCCTTTCCCTCCCTACCTTCCACTTCCACTCACGTCACTGTCGGGAACGGCATTTCTTTACCCATCATCTCTACCGGGCATACCTCCATCCCTATTTCCTCTCACAACTTTGCTCTAAACAATGTTTTGGTCGTTCCTAATATTATTAAATATCTTTTATCCATTCGTCAATTTTCCACAGATAATCTTGTTTCAATTGAATTTGACCCTCTTGGTTTTTCTATTAAGGATCTTCGAACCAGGCGCGAGATCGCACGTTGCAATAGTCCTGGACCTCTTTACAAGACTACTGATGCCACCTCGCCGTCCCCTGCCATTGGCCTCATCGCGTCATCCACCTCCCACGAGCTTTGGCATCGTTGGCTTGGCCACCCGGGTCGTGACACTATGTCACATTTGTCGGGGCACGACACCTATGGGATCCCGAGAGACCCCTTTACGATTCGGCGGGGGGAGAGGTATACGCAAAGAGCAGAACCAGTGATCAACACGTGAGGTTTTTACCCAGGTTCGGGCCGCTGATCAGCGTAAAACCCTACTTCTACTTTGTGTTCTTATTGATGTTCTTGAGCCCAGCCTTCAGGAGCGCTCGCAATGAACAGCACGTTCAAAGAGCAGCTACGCATGCAGAATGGGCCAGAAGATCTCCTCCCCTGTAGCAGTTGCCTTGGGCCTCCTTTTATATGCTCAAAGGGGTCTCCACAGTGGCAAAATGTATATACATTGAGGTGTAAAGTAGCTACAGGGTATCATACCTAACCCCTGACGGATTAGGACAAGCGCATTTAATGCACCGTGAGGTGTCCGTTTAGGTGTCCTCACTTTCTTGGGGATGGAAAAAGAAACCTTCCCATCAGCACCACTTAAGCTCTCCCCCACTGGCGCGTCGCCACGCATCCAAAGAAGGACCCAGAATGTCAGACACGTTACTGTGCCGAAGCAGTGGCACAGTGGCAGAATCTCGCCAGGCGCCGAATCTTGCCGGGCGCCAAGCCTTGCCGGGCCTCAAAGGCCATCCCGGCAAGGATCTTGCCGGGAAGGCTTGCCTTCGGATTCCAGCTCTGCTTATCTACTGATCCTTAGATCTCTGACTTGATGATTTCCTTGATGGCTTGAATCGACCTCGAGCTGATCCCGGCAAGGCTTGCCGCGAGGATGGCTACAACTGCCCGTGCACAAAGTACGGGGTACTAGTGGCCCAATACTTAGTACACTGACAGGAGCCCCCGGGCCTAGTCCATACACGAGTGCGAGGCATTGTTGGGCTAGGCCCAAACAGTGCATGGGCATGCGTGGCAGGGAATTAAGTGCTCGTAAATATCTTGTTTTACTGTGCCCCCCACTACGCGCACGAAGCGCGCGACATGGGAAGCGTGCCAAAAAGGCTGCAAACTGTCTTGCGCCTATAGAGGCGCATTCATATTGGGGGATAAACAAGGCGGCCCCGCTCCTTCCCCATAAAAAGGAGAAGTCGCAGAGGCGCAAACCTATTTACCCCCCTCTTCTTCTCAATCTGGCCATCGCCATCGCCTTCCTTTCCTCGAGCTCAGAGCGAAACCTTTTTCCTCTTCCGCCCGCTGCTCCCGCGCTCGCTCCGCCCCCAGCCTCCGTCCTCACAGTCGCCATGCCGCCCAAGGCCAGCAAAGGCAAGGGCAAGGACAAGGAGGCGAAAGCCAAAGTTCCGGAGAGCGAACTGGTGAAGATGCGGAAGAGGCTCGTCGTCTTCCCTCCGACGCTCGACGCCGAAACTTTGAAGGGGCGATACCAATGCATGTGGGCGAAGGGAACGCAAGCTCACCCCGCCACACGCATAATCCCAGGTGCCTGTTCCAAAGGTGGATCGGACAGATACCCCTTCTTCACTGCATATTTCTATTGCGGGCTCTGTCCCCCCTTTTTCGATTTCTTCAATGACATCATGTACACGTACGGCTTCCGCCTTCTTGATTTCACGCCGAATGCCGTACTTTGCATGTCTATCTTTGCCCATCTCTGTGAGAATTTCGCTGGCGTGATCCCCAATTCTGCTCTTTTCCGCCATTATTTCTACCCTCGTATCCAAAAAGGAGAGGCTCTCTCTGGATCTATTGCCTGGATTCCAAGGGCTTGGAACAAAGAGATATACCCAGAGGGAGTTTACCGCGAAAAGTGAGACGAGTGGCGGGCCGAATGGTGCTGGATCCAGGAAGCAGATCCTCATCCTTTTTGTCATCCCCGGCAACAGAAGGTGGTCCGCGGCAAGGATTGGGGCGATCTCGCCGCAGAAGACGAGAGGCTCACAATCGCCACTACCAGGATCCTTCGCTTGAAGGCTGCCGGGCAGACAATGGAGATGATCGGCTTCGACTTTCTCCGCCGCCGCATCGCCCCTCTGCAGAACAGGGGAAGGCCAGTCTGGGAGTACAAGAACGCGGCAGATGTCATGAGACTGCGCCCCGGGCTGAACAACAATCTGACCGCTATGCAGCTTGGCGCTCTTCGCCAAAAGTTATTCCAGCGCGAAGACAAGCACCGGCTGCCGGCAAGGATCGTCCCCTTGTGCAACAACTCTGCCTTGGGGTCAATTGTTGCCTTCTTGCCGATGTTCAACGCCCACGGCCTTGACCCGACCTGGGTCGAGCCAAGCGAGGAAGAAGCGCAGAAGTTCTTTGACAATTTGACGGAGAAGCCTGTCCGGCAAGAGTCAGATCTTATCCGCGCCACCACTGATCAGGAGGTAGCCTACATCGCTACTAGAGTGGAGGAGGCGAATCTTGCCACGGAGGCCGGCAACGTTGGCTTCACAGAGTGGGAAGCCAGCGACGCAGAGGTGGTAGTGGAGACAAAGCCTGCCGAGGAGAACAAGGTTGCCGGGGAAGAAGGCGGCGCAGCCGCCGAGAGCTCGTCCGGCGAAGACACGGCCGAAGAGGAGACGCGAGAAGAGCCCTCGCCCCCGAAGAAGACAAAGCGTGTCCTTCGGAAAGCTGCATCAGGCATCCCGGCAAGCCAGCCTACTTCGAGCGGCGAATCCCCGAGCAAGAAGGTGGCCGGCAAGACTGGACCGCGGCAGGGGGCTCGTCAACAGCCCGCGCGGCGCGCGAGACCCGCACCAGCGACCACTGCTGGGGCGGCAGGAGGGTCTCGTACTACCGCGCCGGAGGCTGCCCCGGCGCCTGCCACAGCCAAGCGGCCTAGGACTCCTCCTCCGCCTCCCCACTCAGACACCGCAACGGAGGTCGACTTCGACATCTCCGGCTTTAGTCCAGAGCGAGAGGAAGAAGAGTGAGTACTTGCCACAGCTTCTACCTTCCAATTTGCATCAATCTTACTGACTTGCTTGTATTGTTTCTGCAGTGACACAGAAACCTTGTTGGAGAGGATGGCGAAGAGGTCCAGGACTTCTACGGGCGACGAGCCCCCGGCGGGCTCTACGAGCGTGCCGGAAACTGTCGTTGTCAGCCCGGAGTCCAGCCCTCAACACAGCCCCCAACATAAGTTCATCGTCCCTTTTCTGCTGGCTGGTGCCGAGGCTTTCAATCTTGCCGCTGATATCTTTGGGTTCGCAGGAGAAGAACGGCAACAAGTAGAAGATATCCCCATTGTGCCTCCTTCATCGACCGCTCCGCCCACAAGCACATCCCCGGCAAGAGATCCTGCCGACGAGCCCGTCCTGATTGAGGAGGAGCCGACAAGCACGGACTCCGGCAACCCACCCCCGGCAACCGGAGTTGCCGGGAGAGGCGAAGCCACTTCTCGATAGCCCGACGCAGGTACTCGATCGCCTCAGAGTGCTTGTTATTCTTTTCCTCTTATCTCTTTATCTTTAGTCACTTCAAAATCCAAACCTCGATCTTATTCTGTCTTCCTCCTTCGCCCTTCAGAGTTCCCTGTGATGGAACATCTGGACGTCGACGTCGTCATCGAGGAGACCGGCAGGGATGCCGCCGCTGAAGCGGACAGGATCGCTGCCAGCGAGGCCACCAAGGATGACGTTGCCGGGGCTGGTGATGCTCTTGACGGGGAGGCCGCCAAGACAGCACAAGAAGAAATCGCCGAAGAACCTGCTGAAGAGGGCGACAGGGAGGCTGAGGACCGCACTGACAGCATTCCTGCCGCAGGAGCGCCAGGCGCTGCACCGGCCACAGAGCCCCTTGTCACTGGTGAGGCAGCCACTGAAGACCAGCCATCAACATCTAAAGGCCCCTCATCCAGCAAGTATCTCAAGGTTGGCGAGAATCTATTCATCAACTTGCCGTGGACGGCAAGCACTGAGGCACCAGCCGAAGGAGAATTTTTCGAGGAAATTATTGCCGCCGCCGGGCTCGAAGTCGTTGATGATCCCAGCGCTAGCAGCGGCAGGTCTGAAGAGGATCAGCTCCTTCAGGCCATGGGCGAGAACTTCCGCAAACTCCAGGCTCTCCATCGCGCCCGAAAAGAGAAGGCGGACTCCAGAATGGCTGTTGTCGAGGCAGCCGAAGCGGATTTTCAAAGGCGCGTCGCGCAAATGCAAATCTGGCACGCCGAGGCCCTCCAAGAGCTGGTTGCCGGCCGAGAACAAGTGAGCCAGCAATGGAATGAGATCCTCCTGAAGCAATCAGATATGGAGAAGGCACATGATGAAGCTATTCAAAGGATTGCTGCCGAAGATGCTCTCCTGATGGGGCGCCGCGTTGCTCTTGATGCTCACGAAGAAGATCTCACCGCACGTGAGCAGGCGCTCGCCGCCAAGCTTCGTAGCAAGGATGAAGACATCGAAAATCTTGTCGCGCGGCGGACCCTGGAGCTGGAGCAGAAACACAAGGAGGCGCTCGAAGCTTTGACTGCAAGTCATGCGGCAAGCTCAAGGAGGCCGTCGATGCTGCCGAAGCTGCAGAGGCCGCCAAAAACGAGCTGAGTGACAAAGTGAAGAGGCTGGAAACAGATCTCGAAGAGCACGGCAAGCAGCTCTCGACGCTCAAGGGGGACAGGGAAAAAACCCTCCACTCCTTGGCGGAGATGCAAGTTGCCCTGTCTGACAAGACCAAGCAGCTCTCCTCTGCGGCTGATAATATTGCGGTTCTGGAGCTGAAGCTGACCACGCTGCAGAAGTCTCTCGAGGCCGGCAAGGCCCGTGAGAAGGCTCTACTCAAGGATCTCCAAGGAGAGAGGAACCTGCTCAAGAGCGCCGCCGCTGCCCAAAGCGAGTACGAGAAGGGAGTGGAGATCTGGACTGGCCGTCTCATCGCCACCGCGGAGAAGCTTACCGCAGAACTGTCAACCATGGGCTTGCCGAACTTCAAGTATTCTTCCGAGGAAAGAATATCTCCAAGTGCCAGGTTGACGATGTTCTTTGAAAGCATCATCAACGCGTTGAGGGCGCTCCAGTCCAGCCGGGTGACCCAACTGGCGAACGAGACTCGCCGGCTTTGCCGGGCCGTCCTTCGCAAGGTGCTCATCAAGGTGGTGCACAGCAATCCCGGCATCGACCTCTCCAGCGCACTCGGCCATCTGCCAAAGGATGCAAATGTTGAGGCGCTTGAAGAGTGTATCGCGCCAATCCTTGAGAAGGTGGACTCCATCAAAAGGATCGAAGGCCAGCACAGGGATTGAGTGCTTTCCTTTTATTCTTGCCGCCATCATCTCATGTAAAAGATAATTAGGTCTCAAGTTAGAACTGCGGCAACTCATGGATGCAATATAATTTGACTATGTTTAAGTGCATGCTTGCTATTTTCCTTGTCTGATTCCTTTATGTATGGAGTTCATCCTACGCTTACTGAAAAACTTGCCGGCGCGCAACCTGCCGCGAGCGCTGGGTGCGGGACTTCAGCAGCCTGCCGGAGGCGCAGCGGCCGGCAAGACTCCTTGGCGTTCTCAATGCAGCCACTTAAATGGTTGAGCGGACTCGAAACAAAATAAGGGCGCGACTGATTACAACAAGGATTCCTTCGCGTGCAGATTTTCCATACAAGAGTCGGAATCGTCCAAGGAAATAACTTGATAAAAAAGAAGAAAAACTTGCTCTAAGTTTTTAGGACTTAGCTTCCTGTCTTTGTTCTTCCTCCGGCAAGTGTCGATTCCGAACGTCACCAACTGGTATTCATATCTCCCTTCCCCCCGGCAAATGTGCACGCGAGGAATCCTTCTGTCTTTTGAGAAAAAGAAAGAAGAGAAAAACAAAGGCATGAAACCTTGGTGGTTCGTTAGAACTTACCGGGATCAGGTGTCATACAACATCTTAGATAAACATGCATATATATAAATATGAACATGGGAATCAATAAGGGAATGTACAACACTTAAATTTATTCATCTGTGCTCAGGGTCTGCGCCTGGAATTCCTGCTCACTAGATTCATCATCTTCCTCATCATCATCTCCTTCTTTATCTCGGCCCCGAGCGGGCCGATCCTTCTGCTGCTTGGCCTTGCCGCGGCGACCCCCTCGGCCACCGCGTTTCTTGCCGGACCCCTCAGCACCATCTTGGGCCTTCTCCTTGTCTCGCCTCTCGTATTCGGCCCTCTGCTTCTCGGCAAGCTGCTCAACTTGCCGGCAGTTCTGGAGATCGTGGCCCTTAGTGCGATGGATCTTGCAATACTGCTTGCCGGAGTTCTCCGACTTGTCGGCAACCGCCAAGGCCTGACAGGAAGGGCACCCGGCAAGATCCTTGCCGGGGTCACTAACCTTGGCCTTCTTGGCGGCGCCAGGGTTGTTGGATTCCTCGACAGCAAGCACGGCCTTGCCTCCGCGCTTCCTGTTCCGCCGCCGGCCTTTCCTTGACGGGGCCGCGGCGTCTTCATCTTCGGAGTCGCCTGCCGCGCCAACAGCCTCACCAGGGAGTTTTCTCCCCTCTTCAGCTCGAGCGCACTTGTCGGCCAGAGCATAAAGCTCGGCAATACTCCTGACTTTGTTCATCGCCAGCTCTTCCCGCATTCTGCGGTTACGCACGTTCTGGTGGAACGCGCTAATGACAGCGGCAGGATGAACGTCGGGAATGTTGTACTGCACTCGGCTGAACCTCTGCATAAACTTGCGCAGGGACTCGCCCTCCTTCTGAGGGATGATGTGCAAATCGCTCTCTTGGCCAGGAGCTTGATGGCCTCCAACGAAGGCGCCAACAAACTGATGGCACAGATCTGACCAGGAAGAAATGGAATTCTCCGGCAGATGCATCAACCACGACCTGACGTTGGGCTTGAGCACCAACGGGAAGTAGTTGGCAAGTATCTTGTCATCTCGGCCCCCGGCAGCCTGCACCGCAATGGTGTAGATGCTCAGGAACTCCGAGGAATGCGTCTTTCCGTCATACTTCTCCGGAACCTCTGGCCTAAAGGTTCGGGAATTGGGCCACCGGACTTGCCGCAGCTCACGGGTAAACGCTGGAGTCCCTACCTCATAAGGCAAGTCTCCTACGTCCCCTGGCGCAGGCTCGTCGACAGCCGGCCCTGCACGCTTATCAGAGTGATAGCGTGCTTCCCGTCGCCGCTCGATGGTTGTTCGAGCGTCCTCTTTGCCTCGTTCCTGGAGAACCAGACGCTGATCACGGCGCATCCGTGGATCAAACGACGCCGTGGAAACTTATTCATGGTGGTCGACTTGCTGAGTTGTCGGCCGCCGCTGATGCCGCGGAGGGGAGTGCACTGTAGTTGCACCACCTCCGGTTTTCTCTACATCGGCTCGCGCCGGATCGATGGGCCTCCGCTGCGAGGGCCCTGCCTCTTGCGGTCCATCCTTGTTGGCGAAGCCGATAAGGCTCTGGATAGTAGCTCGCCACTCCTCCATCTTCTCCGGGGCGGGAGGAAATCGAGGAGCAGCTGTGCACGTGCCAAGGCTTCCGCTGGCGTAGGTGGCGGCGACAAGTGCGAGGTACGTGAGGTGCTCTGACTCCTAACCAAGTTAGAAGGAGCACCACCACGGTCACGCGACCGCGCACCACCTTCGCCGGCAGCTCGGTGTGCATGCTGGCCCCGCGCATCTTGGGATCTATGCGCAGAAACCTTTTCGTGGGGACGCCCCGAACCACTAGCGCCATGATGTCGCTCATCTTGCACGACCTGAGTAGGTCGCGAGGCTTGCGCCGGCGCGGGAGCTCCAGCAGGCGCCCTTCGATCCCTAGAGTTAGTTGTGCCATCCGTAGGTAGCACAACACCATCTCTAGATCCAGCGGCGTGTAGGTTACCACTGCCACTGCGAACGATACCGCTCGCTTGGCTTGGATCACCAGAACGCCGCGGGGGTTCTAGTCCTCTTCCTTCTACACCCACACCGTCGCCTGTACGCGAAGGCGCAGGCAAAACGGACCCGGACGGTTGCGCTGTCGCAGCGCTCTTCTTCTTGGGCGGCATGATGATGAAGATGATGAAGAAACTAGGGCGCCGACCACCAGATCAGGTTCACGCAACCTTCAATCCCCCTACCTGGCGCGCCAAAGATGTCGGGGCACGGCACCTATGGGATCCCGAGAGACCCCTTTACGATTCGGCGGGGGGAGAGGTATACGCAAAGACCAGAACCAGTGATCGACGCGTGAGGTTTTTACCCAGGTTCGGGCCGTTGATCAGCGTAAAACCCTACTCCTGCTTTGTGTTCTTATTGATGTTCTTGAGCCCAGCCTTCAGGAGCGCTCGCAATGAACAGCACGTTCAAAGAGCAGCTACGCATGCAGAATGGGCCAGAAGTTCTCCTCCCCTGTAGCAGTTGCCTTGGGCCTCCTTTTATATGCTCAAAGGGGTCTCCACAGTGGCAAAATGTATATACATTGAGGTGTAAAGTAGCTACAGGGTATCATACCTAACCCCTGACGGATTAGGACAAGCGCATTTAATGCACCGTGAGGTGTCCGTTTAGGTGTCCTCACTTTCTTGGGGATGGAAAAAGAAACCATCCCATCAGCACCGCTTAAGCTCTCCCCCACTGGTGCGTCGCCACGCATCCAGAGAAGGACCCAGAATGTCAGACACGTTACTGTGCCGAAGCGGTGGCACAGTGGCAGAATCTCGCCAGGTGCCGAATCTTGCCGGGCACCAAGCCTTGCCGGGCGCCAAGCCTTGCCGGGCCTCAAAGGCCATCCCGGCAAGGATCTTGCCGGGGAGGCTGGCCTTTGGATTCCAGCTCTGCTTATCTGCTGATCCTTAGATCTCTGACTTGATGATTTCCTTGATGGCTTGAATCGACCTCGAGCTGATCCCGGCAAGGCTTGCCGCGAGGATGGCTACAACTGCCCGTGCACAAAGTACGGGGTACTAGTAGCCTAATACTTAGTACACCGACAACATTTATCTTCCAGAATTTCGTTCCTTTGTAATAATGCGACCACTCAGGTCTGCCATGTGTGTCAACTTGGCAAACATGTTCGTCTGCCATTCTCGATGTCTAAAACTATTAGTGTCAAACCTTTTCATTTAATTCATTGCGATTTGTGGACATCTCCGATTTTGAGTAATTCTGGGATTAAATACTACCTTGTTATTGTCGATGATTACTCTCATTTTATGTGGACTTTTTTGCTTCGTCGCAAGTCCGACACCACCGACATTATTCTCAACTTTGTCGCTTTTGCACGCACACAGTTTAACCTTCCTCTCGTTGTGATGCAAGCAGACAATGTCACCGAATTCGTCAACTCCACATTGACTGACTTCTTTAATCGCCATGGCATTCATCTCTGCCTCTCATATCCATACACCTCTTCTCAGAACGGCAAAGCCGAGCGTGCCATTCGCATGCTCAATGACATCACCCGTACCCTCTTATTCCAAGCCCACATGCCTCCTCCCTATTGGGCGGAAGCTCTATCTGTCGCCACCTATCTCCTCAACCGGTATCCATGTCAGCCCATTGGTTTCTCTATTCCATATGAGCTCCTCCACTGTACACCAGCGTCATACCACGATCTTCGTGTCTTTGGGTGCCTCTGTTACCCTGATAGAGGCGAAGGTGTCCCGATGTTTCGATGAGATGGTGGCTATCGTTTTCTGTGGGAGTCGACCTTGATGATCCGACTACGAACGTGCAAGACGTCGCGCCTTAGCAATCGCTATACCAACTTCCAAGGGGTTATTGACCACGCCGGAGCACGATCAACCTGACCACGAGGGTCTGTTTCCTGCGAGCAAATGAAGAACAAGCAAGAAACTGAGATTGCAATCTGGATATTGCGAATATAAGAGGAAAGCTTTATTAATGAAGGTGGGGTTCTGTGACGCCTTTGTCTGGTCGTTGAACACAAATGAAGTACGCGAAGTTGCAGCTATGGCGAACTTTTAATCTAAACAAAACCCAAAGTCTAAACGGTGCCCTAAGGGCTGTATATATGGAGGAAGAGGGGGGGGGGGGATTTCGTGGCCCTTGAAGGAGGGGTCCGAAACCAACCCTATCTCTTGTTTCCCCACACATACGGACTCTAAAAACAGCCTATACTCAAGTATTTTGAAATTACATGGGCCTGGCCCAATAATAAGGTGACGTAGCACCTATGATAGCCTCTGGACGAAATTTATGAAGTGGCATCTTGTATATTTCATCCAAGGCTTCATGCACTCATTATGGTGGCTTCAAAGTCCTGAAATCATCACTTGTAACTCCGTTCTAATTCCCCTTGCGCATGCCATCATCTCCATGCTTGAACTTGCTCCAAGGTTCCTCTTTCTTGTCCAAGCTAGGCCCTTCATTTGTAAGCAAAACAAATGTATCCAATTTAGGCAGCATCATATTCTCATGAACATTCGAATCATTACCAAGAAATGAAAGTACCTGATAATTTAATTGGAGTGCGCGAGCTCTAGTAATTGGTCCAGTATGTATAGCAGCAGGGGCTGTGGGTGTAACAATGGTATTGATGTCCTCATCATCCTCCCCTTCTTGAAATGAAGTCGTCCTCGACGGAAGCTCATCTTCCTCACCCAAATAAGGCTTCAAATCTGCAATGTTAAAAGTGGGACTAACCCCAAAATCTGCAGGCAGCTCAAGTTTATATGCATTATCATTTATTTTCTCTAACACCTTAAAAGGACCATCAGCACGTGGCATTAGCTTTGATTTGCGCAAATCAGGAAATCTATCCTTACGCAAATGTAACCAAACAAGATCTCCAGGTGCAAACACAACATGTTTTCTACCTTTATCTCCAGCAAGTTTATATTTAGCATTCATACGCTCAATGTTCTCCTTAGTTAACTCATGCGTTTTTAAGATCAATTCAGCACGTTGTTTAGCATCAAAATTAACCTTCTCCGAAGATGGAAGAAGCAACAAATCAATAGGTGCACGAGGTAGGAAACCATATACAATTTCAAAAGGGCACATCTTAGTAGTAGAATGCAACGAACGATTATAAGCAAATTCAATATGAGGCAAGCATTCTTCCCACATTTTCTTGTTATTCTTCAAAACAGCCCTAACCATAGTAGACAAAGTTCTATTGACTACTTCAGTTTGTCCATCAGTTTGGGGGTGACAAGTAGTACTAAAAAGCAGTTTAGTCCCCAACTTAGCCCATAAACATCTCCAAAAGTGGCTAAGAAATTTGGTATCACGATCTGAAACAATAGTATTTGGCACACCATGAAAGCGAATAATTTCACGAAAGAACAAATCAGCAACATTAGCAGCATCATCGCTTTAATGACATGGTATAAAGTGTGCCATTTTCGAGAACCTATCCACGACAACAAATATGCTATCCCTCCCCTTCTTTGTTCGAGGTAAACCCAAAACAAAGTCCATAGATATATCCTCCCATGGAACACTAGGTACAGGCAAAGGCATATATAAACCATGAGGATTGAGTCGTGACTTAGCTTTTTGACATGTAGTGCAGCGCGCAACAAAGCGCTCAACATCCCGTCTCATCTTTGGCCAAAAGAAATGTGTAGCAAGTACATCCTCCGTCTTCTTTACGCCAAAGTGTCCCATTAATCCTCCTCCATGCGCCTCCTGCAACAACAAAAGATGAACGGAGCTAGCTGGAATGCATAGCTTGTTAGCACGAAACACAAATCCATCGTTAATGACGAATTTGTTCCATGTTCTCCCTTCTTTACAATTTCTGCAATACATCTTTAAATTCAGGATCATGCACATATTGATCTTTGATGGTCTCCAAACCAAATATTTTAAAGTCAAGCTGTGAAAGCATAGTATAACGACGAGACAATGCATCAGCAATAACATTTTGATTACCCTTCTTGTGCTTAATGACATAAGGGAAAGTCTCAATGAATTCAACCCATTTAGCATGTCTACGGTTCAGTTTTGCTTGACTTTTAATGTGTTTCAAAGATTCATGATCAGAATGTATAACAAATTCATTGGGCCATAAATAATGTTGCCATGTTTCTAAGGTCCGAACAAGAGCATATAATTCTTTATCATAAGTAGAATAGTTCAGACTAGGCCCACTCAATTTTTCAGAAAAGTATGCAACAGGTTTGCCATCTTGTAATAACACACCTCCTAATCCAATTCCACTAGCATCACATTCAAGCTCAAAAGTCTTATTAAAATCAGGAAGTTGGAGTAAAGGAGCTTGTGTCAACTTATCTTTCAATACCGTGAAGGCTTCTTCCTGTGCGGTACCCCAAACAAAAGGCACATCCTTCTTTGTAAGCTCATTGAGAGGTGCAGCAATGGTGCTAAAATCTCTCACAAAACGCCTATAGAAACCAGCGAGGCCAAGGAAACTCCTCACTTGTGTGACCGTTTTGGGCTGCGGCCAACTCTCAATAGCTTCAATCTTGGCATTATCAACTTCAATTCCCTGTGGAGTAACAACATAGCCAAGAAAAGATACTCGGTCGATGCAAAAGGTGCACTTCCCAAGGTTACCAAACAAACATGCATCACATAGAGCAATAAAAACAGCACGTAAATGTTCCAAATGTTCCTCCAAAGATCTGCTATAAATCAATATATCATCAAAGTAAACTACCACAAATCGTCCAATGAAAGCACGTAAAACTTCGTTCATTAATCTCATGAAAGTACTAGGTGCATTAGTTAACCCAAAAGGCATGACTAACCATTCATATAAACCAAACTTAGTTTTAAATGCTGTTTTCCATTCATCTCCCAATTTCATAAGAATTTGATGGTATCCACTACGCAAATCAACTTTGGAGAATATTGTAGAGCCACTCAATTCATCAAGCATATCATCTAGCCTAGGAATAGGATGATGATAGCGAATAGTAATATTATTAATGCCTCTACAATCAACACACATACGTGATGTACCATCCTTTTTTGGCACTAGTATAATAGGAACATCACAAGGACTAAGAGATTCGCGTATATAACCTTTGTCGAGCAGCTCCTGTACTTGACGCATAATCTCCTTCGTCTCCTCTGGATTGGTACGGTATGGCGCACGGTTTGGCAGTGAAGCACCGGGAATTAAGTCAATCTGATGCTCAATCCCGCGAATAGGTGGTAATCCCGGTGGCACGTCCTGTGGAAAGACATCAGCGAACTCCTGCAAAATGTTAGTGACAGCAGGTGGCAAAGAGGAAGGCACGTCCTCGAATGAAAATAATGCCTCTTTGCACATAAAAGCATAGCAAACAGATTTGCTGAAATCTAGCTCATCAATATCAGATTTGGTGGCAAGTAAACATGCACTTTTCAATTTAATTTCAGAAGCAACACTAGATGGTTTATTATTAGGCTTCATTTGTTGCTCAAATTATTTTGCCACAATCTGATTTTCACTCTTATTTTTCTCCTGTTTTGCTTTACTAGCTCTATTAATATCATCTTTCAAAATAGAATCAGGAGTCATAGGAAGCAAAGTAATATGTTTATCCTTATGAACAAGAGTATACTGATTGTTTCTACCATGGTGTACAGAATTTTTATCAAATTGCCATGGTCTACCAAGTAATAATGAACATGCTTGCATGGGTACCACATCACAATCAACATAATCAGCATATGTAGAGATACTAAAATGCACACGAACAATACGTGTTACCTTAACCTTGCTGCTGTTGTTGAACCATTGGATATAGTAAGGATGTGGATGTGGTCTTGTGGTGAGAGATAGCTTCTCCACCATCTCCATGCTAGCCAAGTTGTTGCGGCTCCCTCCATCTATGATGACGCGAACAGAACGTTCCTTCACAACTCCCTTTGTACGGAACAAATTATGTCTCTGATTTTGCTCAGCTTGTGTGACCTGCACACTCAAAACACGTTGAGCAACTAAACATTCATACCTGTCAGCGTCTTCAGGAGCCATGTATTGCGTCTCATGATCAGAATCATCTCCACCGTGTTCTTCACTTGTAATAAGAGCCAAAGTCTCCTCATCATAGTCACTAGCGGACTCATACCCACCATCCTCAGTAGCAATCATAACACGCGGAGATTGGCATTCTCTCGCATAATGACCTCTTCCCTTACAACGATGACAAATAATATCATGTGTGTGCCCTGTTGATGCCATAGATGAATAAGGGCTCTGGGCAGGCCCAGAAGGTGTACTCTTGGTAGATGGTGGTGGTGGTGCCTGTTTTCTTGTATCTCGGTTGGAATTGGCGGCTGAAGTCAGTGGTGCTGCAGTAGGACGTGTGGGAGTAGAGGAGGCACGCGGTGTCCATGATGAAGATCGACCTGTAGAAAAATTAGTTCGCGCCAATGCCTGTCGATCCTGCACTTCACGTTCAGCTTTACAAGCAAGATGGAATAAACGAGTGATATTATTATACTCCTTATACTCTAGAATGGTCTGAATCTCTCTATTTAATCCACCCATGAAACGTGCAAGCATAGCTTCATTCTCCTCAACAATACCACATCTAATCATGCCAGTTTGTAATTCCTGATAATATTCTTCTACAGAATTTTTTCCTTGTCTTAAGCACTGCAATTTTTGAAGTAATTCACATTGATAATATGGTGGAACCCAACGAGTACGCATAGCAGTTTTCAAAGCAGCCCAAGTAGCTGGAATAGGATATAATCTACAATGTTCAGACCACCATACACATGCAAAACTAGTAAAAGCACAAACAGCAGCAGCAACACGTCTCTCCTCGGGATATTGTAAACATGTAAAACGTTGTTCAGTTTCTAACTCCCAAGTAAGATATATATCAGGAACATATCTACCCTCAAATGGTGGAATATTCAATTTCAGTTTAGGAAGATGGTCATGATCTCGTACCTGAGCTGGTAATGCAGCCCTACCATTGCGATTATTGGCATGTGGATGACCTGGTGCTGGTACGTAGTTCTGATTTTGATCAACCTCATCCTCGTAATCGCCCGCATAATAATCCTCCTCATCGGCAGCAGGAGCCATAGAAGCATCAACAGTAGGTGCAGCGGCACCAGAAGTTTGACCAGGCTCAAGGGGAACGCGCTGTGCTCGTCCCACTTGATTTGGAAGGAGACGTTGTTGTTGTTGTAGAGGTACGACAGGTGCAGCCGGCGGTGGTTGTGGAAGACGCGCGAGCAATTCATTAAACTTGTTATCGAGCTTTGTTTCGAACGTCTTCTCAATTCCATCTATCTTCTCCATGGCCTCATCAAATCTGTTTAGCACATCTTGCACCTGTCCACTCATCATTTGCTGAAATTTATCATGTAGCTGTTTGTTCGTCATGTTCTCCCAATCAGTCTCATCGGCTTGTGATCCTGCCATGGTTAGCAGCAATAGAAACACACAAGAATATGATCCTACAGACTACTAGGAAGTGGTGGTGTATCACAAATCCGTCAAGCGAATCTCTAATGTTTACCAGTTCTTACCCAGCAGCAGGTGGTGATCGGCCACCGTTGTAGTCAAAACTCTCAAAGATTGGACAGAGCGATTGCCAGGTGGTGTCAAATGCACGACGTAGATGTATGTGGAGCTGGGCAGGCTTATGATATGGTAGCAAAAATGTCAGCAATAATCAATTCAGAGATGCAAAGTTGAATAAACGCTCAACGACGGTACTGTGCTGGTCCTAGGCTAGACCGTACTAGAGACGCGAGCCTAGAACACTAACAAAATCACGGTGCGGCACGTAAACAAGGGAAGAGCACACTCTAAAAAAAATTCGCTTTTTTTTTGCGCTTCTCTTTTTTTTTGCGCTCCTTTTTTTTTTGCAAAAAATCACTATAATGGCGAGTGTCTCAAAACTCTTCGCAAGTCAAACTAACAGGATTGGCACGAAATTTTTTTTGACAATTTTTTTTTCGGAAATCAGGGCAGCGATGACGAAAAAGTGCGGCAAAAAATCACTATGATGGCGAGTGTCTCAAAACGCTCCCTGGGACCTAAAAATAGGATAGGGAAAAAACATTTTTGACTGCCAAAATTTTGGCCTAAAAACTGCCCGGGGGTCTCCAGACTCTTTTTTTTTCAAATCCTACTCAGGCAAGGAAACACGAAATCGGAAAATAGATGGGTCTCGAAAACAAACCTAATATGAAAAGAACTCGGATTGGTGGTGGATATATGGTGGTTGAATATGGCAGCGGTGGTAGGATATGGCAGCGGTGGTGGTATGTGGCAGCGGTGGTGGTATATGGCAGCAGCGATGAAGATGGTGCGGCAGCGGCGTGACAAACTGTGACAGAACTCGAAACTCTAAAGGACTAGACGCTAAGACCAGCAACTAGACACGACGATGCAACCGCAAATTCAACAAAGCAAAAACCCTAAAAAGATTATGCAAAGGCTCAGATTGGTTCGGATATGATGAACTAACCCTAATTTTTTTTGGCTTTTTCATGGACTGTAGGTATGAAGAACAGACTCAATCTAAACTACGAAAAACTGTAAAATCTCACCGAGCAACCTGAAAATCTGATACCACTTGATATATAGAGGCGAAGGTGTCCCAATGTTTCGATGAGATGGTGGCTATCGTTTTCTGTGGGAGTTGATCTTGACGATCCGACTACGAACATGCGAGATGTCGCGCCTTAGCAATCGCTATACCAACTTCCAAGGGGTTATTGACCACACCGGAGCACGATCAACCTGACCACGAGGGTCTGTTTCCTGCGAGCAAATGAAGAACAAGCAAGAAACTGAGATTGCAATCTGGATATTGCGAATATAAGAGGAAAGCTTTATTAATGAAGGTGGGGTTCTGTGACGCCTTTGTCTGGTCGTTGAACACAAATGAAGTACGCGAAGTTGCAGCTATGGCGAACTTTTAATCTAAACAAAACCCAAAGTCTAAACGGTGCCCTAAGGGCTGTATATATGGAGGAAGAGGGGGGGGGGGATTTCGTGGCCCTTGAAGGAGGGGTCCGAAACCAACCCTATCTCTTGTTTCCCCACCCATACGGACTCTAAAAACAGCCTATACTCAAGTATTTCGAAATTACATGGGCCTGGCCCAATAATAAGGTGACGCAGCACCTATGATAGCCTCTGGACGAAATTTATGAAGTGGCATCTTGTATATTTTGTCCAAGGCTTCATGCACTCATTATGGTGGCTTCAAAGTCCTGAAATCATCACTTGTAACTCCGTTCTTGTTCCCCTTGCGCATGCCATCATCTCCATGCTTGAACTTGCTCCAAGGTTCCTCTTTCTTGTCCAAGCTAGGCCCTTCATTTGTAAGCAAAACAAATGTATCCAATTTAGGCAGCATCATATTCTCATGAACATTAGAATCATTACCAAGAAGCGAAAGTACCTGATAATTTAATTGGCGTGCGCGAGCTCTAGTAATTGGTCCAGTATGTATAGCAGCAGGGGCTATGGGTGTAACAATGGTATTGATGTCCTCATCATACCCAAATCAGTTCGTGATGCGGAGCATCCCACGGTCATCCCCATGGACACTACCTCAACTATCCAAGCCCCAAGTGGACCCATGACAAGAGCAAGAGCTCATGCTATTCAATCCGAGGTGACATCACTCCTACATGAGTTTCCCTTTCCTTCGAACGAGACATGGCTGCTGCCTAAGTCAGAAACACTATGTGTGATCAGGTACAACACACAAGCCATGGAGCCGAGAGCTGAGGAAGAAGGAACAGGCGTCAACTCTCTGTTTAGCCCGAAACTTCCGACCGGAGCCCGGAACTTCCGTCCCCCGGAACCTCCGGCCGACCCGGAACTTCCGGCCCCCGACGACCCAGACGAGCCCGGGCGCGCCAACTCTCTGGTTAGCCCGGAGCCAGCCCGGAACCTGGGCCGGACCTGCCGGCATTCGGAACCTCCAGCCTGCCCGGAATTTCCGGCCCCCGGATGCCAGCCCAGCTCCCACCGTGCCAACTCTCTGGTTAGGCCGGACTCCGCCCGGAACCTGGTCCGGAACCTCCGGCACCCGGAACTTCCGGCCCTGCCCGGAACTTCCGGCCCTGCCTGTGCGCAGTGACTTGGGCCGAGGCCCGTGTACCCTTTCGCCCCCGAGACTATATATACTCTTCTTCTACCTCCGTTTTAGGGTCAGCGAAGTGATAGCTCATTTGAGAGATAGAGCTTTGCTCATCCATCCGGATCTACTCCTCCAAGAGAGACCGTGCTTCTACGGAGAAGATCCACTTGGATTCAACACCCCCAATGGGAAGAACTCAAGACCTCCTCACGGAGAAGAACCGGTTACCCTATGTATCGTCCCTTGTTGATCGTGGATCGTGTATCTCTTTGTGTTTCGAGGATCTAGCACATGTGTAATCGATCTTGTTGGTTTGAGTGATTCTCTCGTGTTTCCCCTCGTGTTTTCTCCTCGTGTTCTTCGTGTTCATCGCGGGATCCGCTCCAATCATGAAAGATCGGGCATCTAGGGTTCTACCCTACATCATCTTGGTATCATGAGCCATGTTGATCACGATTTTGGAGCCTCCCTCTTTGTTTTCTAGCCTAATTTTGTTGTGATTCGTCCCAATTTTGAAAATTCCCACAAAAATAGCCCTTGTGATTTGTTGGTGTGATTAAGTTTTGTTGGATTTGATCCGTGGATTTCGTGTGTGGCACGTAGATCTGGCTTCCCCACCCTCCCATCCACCCAAATTTTTCTTTTCCCCATCGGATTTGGGTTTTCCCCGAAGTTTTTCCGCCCAAATCCACGTTCCCCAAATTTCCAGTTCTTGGCAGAATCGCGACCATCGGACCTTTCGGCCCCGCCCGGAACTTCCGGCTCCCGGACCTTCCATCTTGCCCGGAACTTCTGGCCTAGGCAGAAAGTCTGCGCCTCTTCGTCGACTTCCACTACTTCGACAACTCCGACTACGGTGCAGTGGCATCTTCGCCAACGTACTGAAGACCATGCACTACGTCACCGACCACTTCATCATCGCCACGGACTCGTCATCGACAACAACCGCTCAACAATTTTGACACCCTCAACCGTAAGCAAGGACGGTAATCTCGACGGCATCTTGGTCTACTCCTTGCCATTACATTGATAACCACATAGCCCATTTTGCCTACCTTTCCTATCGAGACTAGCCATTTGAGTATTGTCGGCAACGCTACTTGTGCACATTAGAGATAGTCAATCTGCACCTCCCATTGCATATCTCCTTTCATCTTGCTATCATATCTTGTGACACAAGGTTGTCATCGCATACACAATTGCTAGCTTGGTTCGTGAAGTTTTGCATAAGTGGCCAAAGAAAGAGCTCAAAAGAGAAAGAGCCAAACAAGCTTTTAAGCAAAAGGGAAAGATAAGCAAAGAGCTTTTAAGCAAGACCATAGCATCATACTACATTAAGATTGTCATACTCGATCATCTTGGATCATATCATCGGAACACAATACATATATCATACTTGGGATAGAAGTCGTTGCATTTTTGCTTAGTAGGTCGTGCACAAGTTTCGTATCCGCCTATTGTGCAATCGTGCTAGCGTCTCTCTAGTGTTGTGCAACAAGAGCATTTTCCGTGGATTCCACATTTTCCGCTCATTTTTGGTTGCACGACCCCATTTATCTATTTCCGTGTGTGTTTCTGTGTATCACTACTTGCTTGGTCTACTTGTTGCATTTGCGAATTTGCGAATCTTTTTCAACATTATTGAGTCTTACTAACAATTGCATCAAATTTTGTGCCACCATCCTCACCAAGCTCCACCATAAGCTTTTACTTGTGTAGGCGTGAGAACCGACAAGAATCGGTACCAATTGTGCTATTTCCCTGTTCCACATTTGAGTGATCATTGATCCATCTTCAACATCGGTCAAGGTACATTTGGTATAAGTTCTTCTCTTTCTCCCACTCACATATTTGCTTGGAATGATGGATAGGCCCAGTTCTTCTACCAACCCACTCTTCATCGAGCAAGACGACGACCCGAACACCTACGTCACCAAGAGCCACCTCTTCGGTGCACAATGAGCTTTGCATCAAGAACAACAAGCAATGAGCGACCGCATCGACAATCTCGCCACCGACTTACGCCTCTCCGAGCAACGTACAAGAGACTACTTCGACCACAAGCTCGACCAACACAAACAAGAGAACGATGCAAGAATGGACGAGATTCATGCCTTGTTGGTCAATCGCTCTTCTACCACTTCGTCCTCCTCAAGACGGAGCCACTCTAGTCGACATTCCTCCGACCACTCAAGTACACCGACGTCGAACACTCTTCGCCAAGCCGCGCGCCAAGACCGTCAAGCAAACCGCAATCCTCTACACGAAACCGATTCTCAAGAGCAACTTCGAGCGCGAGAGCATCGACATCGCCTCAACCAAGCTACATTTGCGCACGCACAAGAACGGCAACATCAACGATAACAAGAGGAAGAACGCGCACGCCTACACCAAGACGAGCAAGATGCCGAGGCACAACGTCAAGAACAACTATGGCGAGAAGCTCAAGCACTTGAGGCACAACGTGCCCTTCGAGATTCAAGTCGAGCCGTCGCCACACGAAACCGGCAAGCTCGTGAGCAACAAGAAGCGCTTCGCGATGAAGTTCAAGAGAGGATTTATCAATCACGTGTGCATCGTCAAGCTCGACAAGCTCCTCCACAAGCTCGCTAAGAACCTCAAGTTCAACAAGAGCAACAAGACAATGGAAATCCTCCACGACAAGAACAAGTTGAGGGAAACAATCCTCCTCATCAAGGACGTCATCACCCTCGACCTCAACACAATGAAGAGCAACGCTACGGCAAGCTAAAGTTCACCATGCCCAAGTTCACCGGAAGCAATGATCCCGAAGAGTACCTATCATGGGCATTGAAGGTCGACAAGATCTTTCGTTTGCACAACTATGAGGAAGAGGAGAAGATCGCGATGGCATCCCTTGAGTTCCAAGACTACGTCCTCATATGGTGGGAACAAGTCATTGAGCGTCGTGAGGCAAGAGGTGAACCACCAATCACCACTTGGGCACAAATGAAGGATGTCATGAGAGCATGTTTTGTGCCAACCTACTACAACCGTGACCTCTTCAAGAAACTCCAACTCCTCAAGCAAGGAACCAAGAGCGTTGAAGAGTACTACAAGGAAATGGAGATTGCCATGATACGAGCCAATGTCACGGAAGATGATGAGCAAACGATGGCACGTTTCTTGAATGGACTCAATCATCCTATCAAGAAGATCGCTAACTTCCAACCATACTCGAACCTCATCGAGCTAGTTCATCAAGCTACCAAAGCGGAACGTCAAGTGCAAGATGACTTCAAGTATGCCAAGTTCTCATCCAAGTCCTATGGTTTCTCCAACTCTCAACCTTCAACGACTCCAACACCTTCTACCTCAACCAAGCCATCTACAAGCAACAATGACAAGTCAAGTTACAAGAAAACTTCGACAAACTCAAGTCGTCCTCCCACTACAAGCAACTTCAAGCCGCGAGCTTCATCATCATCTACTCCAACCGATGAGACCATCAAGACAAATTCACTCAAGTGTTTCACATGCGGCGGCCGAGGCCACAAGTCTTTCGAGTGTACCAACAAGCGCACCATGATCTTCAACGATGATGGTACATACGACTCAATGAGTGAAGGCGAAATGGAAGCCCTTGAGAATGTGGCCATGCACCGGCAAGTGAACGAGGATGAAGATGATCAAGTCTTTTGCGATGAAGATTCGAGCCCCGCTCTTGTCGTCTCCAAGGTCTTGACACGTCAACATCAACAAGACGAAGACCAAAGATGCCATATCTTCCATACCAAGGCCGGCATCAATGGAAGGTCCGTGAAGGTCATCATCGATGGAGGGAGTTTTCATAACTTGGCAAGTGAAGAACTATGCTCCAAGCTCCAATTAGTCAAGATGAAGCACCCACATCCCTACAAGGTTCAATGGCTAAGCGACTCCGGCACTATCCAAGTCGAGCATATGGTGCAAGTTTCCTTCAAGATCGGAGCTTACGAAGATACTTTGGAGTGTGATGTCGTTCCTATGTCCGTTTGCCATCTCATCCTTGGACGACCATGGCAATTTGACCGAGGTGTCATCCACAACGGGTGAACAAATCACTATAGCTTCAAGATGAAGGGAAAGGAGTACGTGCTACGACCTATGTCTCCTAGCCAAGTGATCGCCGACAAGCAAGCCACCCATCATGGAGAGGTAAGTGAGGGAGCGAACCACCACAAAGAGAGTGAGCGCCACAAGCCCAAATTGAGTGCCTCCACAATGACCAACAAGAAAAACCTAGTCCTATTTGCCACCAAAAGTGAGATGAGAGAAGTGTGTGAGAACCCATCAAGTGTTATGCACTATGTCCTTTTGTGCAAAGACGAGGCACCCAAAACTAACAACTCTCACAATCTACCTTTAGTGTTATCTTCTCTCTTGGAGGAATTCCAAGATGTATTTCCCGACGAGCTACCTCCGGGTCTACTTCCTCTACGAGGCATTGAACATCGCATCGACCTCATCCCCGGAGCACCCCTTCCTAACAAGGCTCCCTACCGCGTCAACCCCGAGGAAACCAAGGAGATCCAATGGCAAGTACAACAACTCATCGACAACGGCCATGTACGTGAAAGCTTGAGCCCATGTGCCGTCCCGGTAATCCTTGTTCCCAAGAAAGATGGTACATTTCGCATGTGTTCCGATTGTCGTCCTATTAATGCTATTACCATGCCTTATCGTTACCCTATCCCATGCCTAGATGATATGCTAGATGAGCTTAGCGGAGTTACCATTTTCTCTAAAATTGATCTTAAAAGTGGCTACTATCAAATACGCATCCAAGAAGGTGATGAATGGAAAACTGCATTTAAGACCAAATTTGGCTTATATGAATGGCTTGTTATGCCAATGGGTTTATCCAAAGCACCCGGTACTTTCATGAGAGTCATGCATTTTGTTCTTCGTCCCTACATTGGTGTATTTGTTGTGGTCTACTTTGACGATATTCTTGTATTTAGCAAATCTCTCAAAGCTCATGTCACCCATCTTAGAACCGTTCTACAAACTCTTAGAAAAGAGCGCCTTTATGCTAATATGGACAAATGCCTTTTTGGTGTCGATAAGCTCGTTTTCTTGGGTTTCGTTGTGTCTTCTAAGGGTGTTCATGTAGATGAATCTAAGATCAATGCTATTAAAACTTGGCCCCAACCAACCAATTTGCAACAAGTGCGTAGTTTTCTTGGTTTAGCCGGTTTCCATCGTAGATTTGTGAAGGATTTTAGCACCATTGCTTCACCTTTACATGCTTTGAGTAAGAAAAATGCACCTTTTGTTTGGGGACCATCACAAGATACCGCATTCAATGAGCTTAAGAATTTACTTACTCATGCTCCCGTGCTTGCATTACCGAACTTTGACAAACCCTTTGAAATTCATTACGATGCTAGTGGTAATGGCATAGGAGGTGTGTTAACACAAGAGAAGCGCCCAATTGCTTACTTTAGTGAGAAACTTTCCGGAGCGCAACTCAATTACCCCATATGTGACAAAGAGTTATATGCTTTAGTGCGACTTTTGCGTGAGTGGGAACATTATCTTCGCCCTCATGAATTTGTCATTCATACTGACCAACGCTTAAGTACCTAAAGGGTCAAACTAAGTTGAACAAGCGTCATGCTAAGTGGAGTGAATTCATTGTGTCATTTCTGTATGTCATCAAGTACATTAAGGGCAAGGAGAATGTTGTGGCGGATGCACTTTCCCGCATATGCATGCTTGTTACTAAACTTGAATTGAATGTCATTGGTTTTGAACACATAAAAGACTTGTATGCGCATGATCCTACTTTTGCTATTCCTTATGCCAAATGTTTGACGCATACGTCTTGGGAACGCTATTACATCAAAGATGGTTATCTCATGAGAGCTAACAAACTTTGCATCCCCGAGTCTTCTCTTCGTTTGTTACTTTTGCAAGAATCTCATGGAGGAGGACTAATGGGACACTTTGGACGTGACAAGACATTTGCTACGCTCTCCAAGAACTATTTTTGGCCCAAGATGTTCCACGATGTCTCACGCTTCACCAACCGGTGCTCTACATGCCGCAAAGCTAAGTCCAAAGCTCAATCTCATGGCCTTTATATGCCTCTTCCTATTCCATATCACCCATGGGAGGATATTAGCATGGATTTTGTGCTTGGTTTGCCTCGAACTAGAAATGGAAAGGATTCCGTGTTTGTTGTTGTGGACCGATTCTCCAAGATGGCTCATTTCATTCCTTGCAACAAGATAGACGATGCTTCACATGTCGCAAATCTTTTTTGTAGGGAAATCTTGCGACTCCATGGAGTCCCAAAGACTATTGTCTCCGACCGCGACGTCAAATTCTTGAGCTACTTTTGGAAGACTCTATGCGCCAAGCTAGGAATCAAGCTTTTGTTCTCCTCGGCATACCATCCACAAACCAACGGCCAAACGGAGGTGACGAACCGAACACTCTCCACTCTACTTCGCGTGTTGATCAAGAAGAACATCAAGGAGTGGGAGGAGTGTCTACCCATCTCCGAGTACGCCTACAACCGCGCAAGACATTTGACTACCGGCAAGTCCCCCTTCGAGGTCGTCTACGGCTTCAACCCGTTGTCCCCATTGGACATTCTTCCTCTACCACTACAAGAGCGCATCAACATGGACGCGAGTGCCCGAGTGAGCTACCTCAAGAAGATGCTTGAAGATACAAGGCACACCATCGAGCGCCAAGTACAACAACTCGCGACAAAGCTCAACATCAACAAGCAACCCATGATATTCAACATTAGAGATCTTGTGTGGCTACACCTTCGCAAAGACCGCTTCCCCAATGAACGCAAGTCCAAGCTTCTACCACGAGCCGATGGACCATTCAAGGTGCTCGCACGATACAACAACAACGCCTACAAGATCGACATCCCACGCGACAAGTACTCCGTGAGCGACATCTTCAACATCAAAGATCTCTCCCCGTACCATGGTGATGAGGATTTCCATCCGAGGTTGGATCTTTCCCAAGGGGGGGGGGGGGGGGGAGATGATGCGGAGCATCCCACGGTCATCCCCATGGACACTACCTCAACTATCCAAGCCCCAAGTGGACCCATGACAACAGCAAAAGCTCGTGCTATTCAATCCGAGGTGACATCACTCCTACTTGAGTTTCCCTTTCCTTCGAACGAGACATGGCTACTGCCTAAGTCAGAAACACTATGTGTGATCAGGTACAACACACAAGCCACGGAGCCGAGAGCTGAGAGGAAGGAACAGGCGTCAACTCTCTGTTCAGCCCAGAACTTCCAACCAGAGCTCGGAACTTCCGTCCCCCAGAACCTCCGGCTGACCCAGAACTTCTGGCCCTCGACGACCTAGACGAGCCCAGGCGCGCCAAATCTTTGGTTAGCCCGGAGCCAGCCCGGAACCTGGGCCGGACCTGCCGGCCTCCGGAACCTCCGGCCTGCCCGGAACTTCCGGCCCCCGGACACCAGCCCAGCTCCCATCGTGCCAACTCTGTGTTTAGGCCGGACCCCGCCCGGAACCTGGCCCAGAACCTCCGGCGCACGGGACTTCCGGCCCTGCCTGTGCGCAATGACTTGGGCCGAGGCCCGTGTACCCTTTCGCCCTCGAGACTATATATACTCTTCTTCTACCTCCGTTTTAGGGTCAGCGAAGTGATAGCTCATTTGAGAGATAGAGCTTTGCTTATCCATCCGGATCTACTCCTCCGAGAGAGACCGTGCCTCTACGGAGAAGATCCACTTGGATTCAAGACCCCCAACGGGAAGAACTCAAGGCCTCCTCACGGAGAAGAACCGGTTACCCTATGTATCGTCCCTTGTTGATCGTGGATCGTGTATCTCTTTGTGTTTCGAGGATCTAGCACATGTGTAATCGATCTTGTTGGTTTGAGTGATTCTCTCATGTTTCCCCTCGTGTTTTCTCCTCGTGTTCTTCGTGTTCATCACGGGATCCGCTCCAATCATGAAAGATCGGGCATCTAGGGTTCTACCCTATATCAGCCCGCCACCGCCCAACACAAACTCTCACCTCGACCCAGCGCATGTGTCTTTCTCGGCTACCCATCCTCTCACCGTGGTTATCGTTGCCTCGATCTTTCCACCCATCGTGTGATCTTCTCGCGACATGTTATCTTCAATTAATCGGTGTTTCCATTCGCTCGCGACACCCCTCGTCCAGCTAACGACTACCTTGACTTTCTGCTCGAGCTTGCGGCCACCCAACCTCCTCCGTCCGCTCCACTACTAGCCACGTCCACCCCGGCTACTCCTGTATCCTAGCATGTGTCTACCCCATCTGCTACTGCTGCTCGCCCAACTACCTAGAAGCAAGCACACATGACACAGCCAACATGCCTAACCTACTCCAGCAGCCCAATGAGCCAGCTCCTACGGCCTCTCCTATGCAGCCAGCTCCTGCACCGCAAGGGGTGCCGGCCTCCTCTCCACCCCTACCTCCCCGTCCGCCCCCACGACCACGTGCAGCCTCGCGTACCTCTCGTGCTGCAGCTCGTACTCCTGCTGTGAACACGCACACCATGCTCACTCGTTCCAAACATGGCATTCACCAACCTACATATCGTCTCAATCTCTCAGCTATCCATGAGACTATCTCTCCTATTCCCAAGACATATCGAGGGGCTCTCCATGATCCACATTGGCGGGACGCCATGACCGATGAGTATAATGCACTAATTCATAATCATACATGGACTCTCATTCCGTGTCCAGCGGGTGCTAATGTTGTTTCAGGAAAATGGATATTCAAGCACAAGTTCGCATGAGATGGTGGTCTTGCACGGTACAAGGCCCGGTGGGTGGTGCGCGGATTTTCTCAGCAGCCGGGCATTGATTTTGATGAGACTTTTAGTCCCGTCGTCAAGCCCACCACCATCCGTGTCGTTCTCAGCATTGCCGCTTCCCGCGCATGGCCCGTACATCAACTGGACGTCAAGAATGCCTTTCTTCATGGCACCATTGATGAGGAAGTCTACTGCGAGCAGCCACCCGACTTCATTGACTCAACTCATCCTCAACATGTTTGTCGTCTTCACAGTCATTATATGGTCTCAAGCAGGCTCCTCGGGCATGGTACCAACACTTCACCCACTACAACCACCGCCTCGGTTTTGTCGCGTCTCTCTCTGACGCGTCCCTCTTCGTCCTTCGACACGGAGATGAGCTTGCATACCTCCTCTTGTACGTTGACGACATCATCCTCACCGCCTCGATGACGCGGCTCTTGCAGCACATCACCGACCTCCTGCACCGCGAGTTCTCCATGACAGATCTCGGGTATTTGTCCCACTTCCTTGGGATTTCTGTCACTCGCTCATCGAGTGGGAAGCTTCTCTCCCAGCGACAGTACGCCATCGACCTTCTACAGCGCGCGGGCATGCTTGATTGCAACCCTTTCCCCACTCCCATCGACACTCACTGCAAGCTCTCCGCCGATGATGGTCCTCTCGTCTCTGATCCTACGGAGTACCACAGTTTCACCGGTGCTCTTCAGTACTTGACGCTGACGCATCCTGACATTGCTCATGCTGTGCAGCAGGTGTGCTTGTACATGCACGCGCCCCGTGAGCCTCATCTCAATCTTGTGAAGTGGATTCTGCGCTACATCAAGGTCTTGCTTGATCTCGGACTTCGTCTTCATGCGACACCGGCCTACTCGCTCACTGCTTTCTCGGATGCAGATTGGGCGGGTTGCCCTGACACCCGTCGCTCCACGTCAGGCTACTGTGTTTATCTTGGTGACAACGTCGTGTCATGGTCCTCTAAGCAGCAAGCTACAGTCTCCCGCTCCTGTGCTGAGGCAGAGTATCGTGTTGTTGCTCATACTGTGGCTGAGTGTTGTTGGCTTCGCCAGCTTCTCTATGAGCTACATCAACCCATCCATACAGCAACCGTCGTTTTTTGCGACAATGTCAGAGCTGTCTACATGGCCTCCAACCCGGTGCAACACCGTCGCACTAAGCATATTGAGATCGACATCCACTTTGTCCGAGAGAAGGTGTCTCTCGGTCAGATACGGGTTCTTCATATGCCATCGTCCCAACAGTTCGCTGACATCATGACCAAGGGTCTTCCGATGCAGTTGTTCTTGGACTTTCGGTACAGTCTGTGTGTCCGTTCACCTAATGCACTGACTGAGGGGGGATGTTAAAGTATCATTCTATGTATATTTGGTAGGATCTGATGTATAGGTGGTAGGCTATCTATTAGAGACAATCTCCGGCCATACATATACGTATCATGGCTGTTTAGGATAGTTTGCTTTCTTGCCGTGCAATTCCTTGTAACCTGTACATGTCCTATATAAAGAAATACGAGACGATCGCCCCTAGCGTGGCGTTTCCCTCAGCTCTCTCCATTCGCAGGCCTTGCAGTAGCCATGGGTTTCAACTTAAATATTTAATTGTTTGGTGCATGTTAATATTTCGTGAATGCTTTATATATGCTTGTGAATACATGCTTATCTCTATGCCATGATCTTTTGCATCTAGTTGGTTAAATGATTACTTGCTAATATCATTATCATGTGCTATTCTGGTATTTATTTCTGATGCTAGTGATCATGCTATGTTCATCTGAGTTGTTATTATTTATTATACTTCTACTATTTATGATCACCGGTATGCCATGGTCATTTGCATCTAGTAGAATAAATGATTTATTGTTGTTAATATGGTTAATGGTTATGTTGCTCATCCATGTTCATGTTGATATCCTGCTCATATGCATTGTCAGTGCATCATGCTATTTTATTATTACGACTCGGCATCATTCAAGTTGAACTGGACTTTAATCAAACTTGAACACCTGTTGGCTGAGTCATAGTGCCATCGAGACGAACTGACCAGTGCAACCACATTTGCCTTTATGGGAAGGCCTTAATGCGGTCTATTATCATGCCTCTCGCCGGGGCCTCCAACTAGGGAAGGTTATGTGCGCGTGGTACCCTGATCAGATAGGCGGCCATAAGCCTTGTGAGCCCGAGTTTGGTAATGTGCACATGTCCCCGTTTGGGACTGTTTTTGTTTTGCCATGACGATGGCCATTGGATGTCCAGAGTGGCATTAGGGCCACCCATGACTTAGCCCAAAGGGGAGTTGGTCGGAGTGGCCGGGAGAGTGTCATGCAATAGATTGGTTTTGTCGGAACACCGCTGGTCCACCCGAATGGGAGCACGAGACCATGGGTTCCGTAGTGTGGGTACAATGTACTAACCTCTGCAGAGTGTATAATCTATCGATAGCCGCGCCCGCAGATATGGGCCCAGTTCATAGTAGGTCACACTATGGGTCAACAGAAATAATAACCTGACTAATAAACAACCCTTGTTCGATGAGGAAAGAAGTTGGTGGATCTTTATGTGATCGTGAGAGGATCACAGTGGTATCGTGGATACCGAAGCTGGTTGATGTTTGTGGTGTTATGCGATAATCACGGGTAAGGATCAAGCTCCTTGTGGTCAGGAAATGATTACTACGGTATTGTTAATACCAAGCTTGATTTGATCCTGAGGTGATCGTGTGATGTCCACGATGGTAAGTGGTACATGTGGTGGTTACGAGACAACCCCCGAGCAGAGTAAGTTGAATCGTGATAGTTTAAACATGCTGCATGCTAGTATCATCATGTTCCTATGTTCATGCCATGCTTATGTTGTGCTAGTGATATCATGTTCATCATTGATCTTTAACCTGTAAATGCCATGCTGTTGTTTGTCTTGATTGCTTTTGGTTGCTGTGAGCTTGCGAGTACATTCAAAGTACTCACCTGGCGTGTCATGCCAGTTTGCAGGTCATGCTGTGATTGTTTGCTTGTCGAGGATCCCGAGTTTGTGAGCTAGGATAAGCATCCCAGCCAGAGTCCCTGCGGAGTGGAGTCCATCGCTGTCGTCGTGTTCCGTTGCTAGAAGTTATTCCACTGCTACGAGTTGTTCGGCTGCTAGCATAGAGCAACCTTGGAAGGCGTAGTGTCGTCGTGCTGATGTAATCCCCTGTTATATCAGAACCTTTGTATCCATACCCTTTGTAATAAGAGTTGATTTGTTCTATGCCAAGCAGTGCCGTATTCCAGAGGACTTGATCTCTAGGCTGGAATACGGGGTGTTTCGGTCTCTCTGAGCCGGGGTGCCACAATGGTTGGTATCAATGCAGGTCTGGCTGTAGGATGCCCTAATCCGTGCGAATGTTAGACAACGGTAGTATAGAATCCAGTCGGTTTGCTGCATTTGGTTGTTGCATTTGTTTGTCGCATATCATGCATATAGACTTATGATATTGTCACTAACGATGGATCTTGTGAGTGTAGGTGGCCTCGGTTAAATCCCCTACTTGCACCCTCCAGTTTTACCCACCTGCTTTTCGGTGTTGGCGTCATTTCTGTCCCAGCGGAGTGATGCCGAGGAACCTACTGATAGAGGCAAAGGTGTCCCGTCTTTCGATGAGATGGTGGCTATCGTTTTTGGTGGAGTAGACTTTGATGATCCGACTACGAACATGCGAGGACGTCGCACCTTAGCAATCGCTAAACCAACTCCGAGAGGTTATTGACCATGCCGGAGCATGATCAACCTGACCACGAAGGTCTATTTCCTGCAAGCAAACGAAGAACAAGCAAGAAACTAAAATTGCAATCTGGATATTGCGAATAAAAGATGAAAGCTTTATTGATCAAGGTGGGGTTCTGTGACGTCTTGGTCTGGTCGTTGAACACAAACGAAGTATGCAAAGTTGCAACTATGGCAAACTTTTAATCTAAACAAAACCCAAAGTCTAAACGACGCCCTAAGGGCTGTATATATGGAGGAGTAGGGGGGGATTTCATGGCCCCTTGTAGGAGGGGTCCGAAACCAACCCTAACTTTGTTTCCCCACACATACGGACTCTAAAAAACAGCCTATACTTAAGTATTTCGAAATTACATGGGCCTGGCTCAAAAATAAGGTGGCGCTGCACCTAAAATAAGCTATGGACGAAATTTATGAAGGGGCATCTTGTATATTTTGTCCATGTCCTTGTAGGTCATCACGGAGGCTTCAAAGTGCTCAAATATGCACTAGAAACACCATTCTGGACCCCTTCGCGCGCGCCTTCATCTCCATGCTTGATCTTGCTCCAGTGTTCATCCCTCTTGTCCATGCTAGGCCCTTCAGTAGTAATCAACACAAATGTATCCAATTTAGGCAGCATCATATTCTCATGAACATTAGAATTGTCACCAAGAAACGAAAGTACCTGGTAATTCAATTGGCGTGCGCGAGCTCTAGTAATTGGTCTAGTATGTATAGCAGCAGAGGCTGTGGGTGTAACAATGGTATTGATGTCCTCATCATCCTCCCCTTCTTGAGATGAAGTCATCCTCGACGGAAGCTCATCTTCCTCACCCAAATAAGGCTTCAAATCTGCAATGTTAAAAGTGGGACTAACCCCAAAATCTACAGGCAGCTCAAGTTTATATGCATTATCATTTATTTTCTCTAACACCTTAAAAGGACCATCAGCACGTGGCATTAGCTTTGATTTGCGCAAATCAGGAAACCTATCCTTACGCAAATGTAACCAAATAAGATCTCCAGGTGCAAAGACAACATGTTTTCTACCTTTATCTCCAGCAAGTTTATATTTAGCATTCATACGCTCAATGTTTTCCTTAGTTAACTCATGCATTTTTAAGATCAATTCAGCACATTGTTTAGCATCAAAATTAACCTTCTCCGAAGATGGAAGAGGCAACAAATCAATAGGTGCACGAGGTAGAAAACCATACACAATCTCAAAAGGGCACATCTTAGTAGTAGTAGAATGGAATGAACGATTATAAGCAAATTCAATATGAGGCAAGCATTCTTCCCAAATTTTCTTATTATTCTTCAAAACAGCCCTCAGCATAGTAGACAAAGTTCTATTGACTACTTCAGTTTGTCCATCAGTTTGGGGGTGACAAGTAGTACTAAAAAGCAATTTAGTCCCCAACTTAGCCCATAAACATCTCCAAAAGTGGCTAAGAAATTTAGTATCATGATCTGAAACAATAGTATTTGGCACACCATGCAAGCGAATAATTTCACAATAGAACAAATCAGCAACATTAGCAGCATCATCGCTTTTATGACATGGTATAAAGTGTGCCATTTTCAAAAATCTATCCACGACAACAAATATGCTATCCCTCCCCTTCTTTGTTCGAGGTAATCCTAAAACAAAATCCATAGATATATGCTCCCAAGGAACACTAGGTACAGGCAAAGGCATATATAAACCATGAGGATTGAGTCGTGACTTAGCTTTTTGACATGTAGTGCAGCGTGCAACAAAACGCTCAACATCCCGTCTCATCTTTGGCCAAATGAAATGTGTAGCGAGTACATCCTCCGTCTTCTTCACGCCAAAGTGTCCCATTAATCCTAATCCTCCTCCATGCGCCTCCTGCAACAACAAAAGACAAACGGAGCTAGCTGGAATGCATAGCTTGTTAGCACGGAACACAAATCCATCATTCAGGATGAATTTGTTCCATGTTCTTCCTTCTTTACAATTCTGCATTACATCTTTGAAATCAGCATCATGCACATATTGATCTTTGATGGTCTCCAAACCAAATATATTAAAGTCAAGTTGTGAAATCATAGTATAACAACGAGACAATGCATCAGCAATAACATTTTCTTTACCCTTCTCGTGTTTTATGACAGAAGGAAAAGTCTCAATGAATTCAACCCATTTAGCATGTCTATGGTTCAGTTTTGCTTGACTTTTAATATGTTTCAAAGATTCATGATCAGAATGTATAACAAATTCTTTGGGCCATAAATAATGTTGCCATGTTTCCAAAGTCCGAACAAGAGCATATAATTCTTTATCATAAGTAGAATAGTTCAGACTAGGCCCACTCAATTTTTCAGAAAAGTATGCAACAGGTTTACCATCTTGTAATAACACACCTCCTAATCCAATTCCACTAGCATCACATTCAAGCTCAAAAGTCTTATTAAAATCAGGAAGTTGGAGTAAAGGAGCATGTGTCAACTTATCTTTCAATACTGTGAAGGCTTCTTCCTGTGCGGTACCCCAAACAAAAGGCACATCCTTCTTTGTAAGCTCATTGAGAGGTGAAGCAATGGTGCTGAAATCTCTCATAAAACGCCTATAGAAACCAGCGAGGCCAAGAAAACTCCTCACTTGGGTGACCGTTTTGGGCTGCGGCCAACTCTCAACTGCTTCAATCTTGGCTTTATCAACTTCAATACTCTATGGAGTAACAACATAGCCAAGAAAAGATACTCGGTCAGTGAAAAAGGTGCACTTCCCAAGGTTACCAAACAAACGTGCATCACATAGAGCAATAAAAATAGCACGTAAATGTTCCAAATGTTCCTCGAAAGATCTGCTATAAATCAATATATCATCAAAGTAAACTACCATAAATCGTCCAATAAAAGCACATAAAACTTCGTTCATTAATCTCGTGAAAGTACTAGGTGCATTAGCTAACCCAAAAGGCATGACTAACCACTCATATAATCCAAACTTAGTTTTAAATGCTGTTTTCCATTCATCTCCCAATTTCATACGAATTTGATGGTATCCACTACGCAAATCAACTTTGGAGAATATTGTAGAGCCACTCAATTCATCAAGCATATCATCTAGCCTAGGAATAGGATGACGATAATGAATAGTAATATTATTAATGCCTCTACAATCAACACACATACGCGACGTACCATCCTTTTTTGGCACTAGTATAATAGGAATAGCACAAGGACTAATAGATTCACGTATATAACCGTTGTCGAGCAGCTCCTGTACTTGACGCATAATCTACTTCGTCTCCTCTGGATTGGTACGGTATGGCGCACGGTTCGGCAGCGAAGCACCGGGAATTAAGTCAATCTGATGCAAAATCCCGCGAATAGGTGATAATCCCGGTGGCACGTCTTGTGAAAAGACGTCAGCGAACTCCTGCAAAATGTTAGTGATAGCAGGAGGCAAAGAGGAAGGCACGTCCTCGAATGAAAATAATGCCTCTTTGCACACAAAAGCATAGCAAACAGATTTGCTTAAATCTAGCTCATCAATATCAGATTTGGTGGCAAGTAAACATGCACTTTTCAATTTAATTTCAGAAGCAACACTAGATGGTTTATTATTAGGCTTCATTTGTTGCTCAAATTCTTTTGCCACAATCTGATTTTCACTCTTATTTTTCTCCTGTTTTTCTTTACTAGCTCTATTAATATCATCTTTCAAAATAGAATCAGGAGTCATAGGAAGCAAAGTAATATGTTTATCCTTATGAACAAGAGTATACTGATTGTTTCTACCATGGTGTACAGAATTTTTATCAAATTGCCATGGTCTACCAAGTAATAAGGAACATGCTTGCATGGGTACCACATCACAGTCAACATAATCAACATATGTAGAGATGCTAAAATGCACACGAACAGTACGTGTTACCTTAACCTTGCCGCTGTTGTTGAGCCATTGGATATAGTAAGGATGTGTATGTGGTCTTGTGGTGAGAGATAGCTTCTCCACCATCTCCATGCTAGCCAAGTTGTTGCAGCTCCCTCCATCTATGATGACGCGAACAGAACGTTCCTTCACAACTCCCTTTGTATGGAACAAATTATGCCTCTGATTTTGCTCAGCTTGTGTGATCTACACACTCAAAACACGTTGAGCAACTAAACATTCATACCTGTCAGTGTCTTCAGGAGCCATGTAATGCGTCTCATGATCAGAATCATCTCCACCGTGTTCTTCACTTGTAATAAGAGCCAAAATCTCCTCATCATAGTCACTAGCGTACTCATACCCACCATCCTCAGTAGCAATCATAACACGCGGAGATTGGCATTCTCTCGCATAATGACCTCTACCCTTACAATGACGACAAATAATATCATGTGTGTGCCCTGTTGATGCCATAGATGAAGAAGAGCTCTGGGCAGGCCCAGAAGGTGTACTCCTGGCAGATGGTGGTGGTGGTGCCTATTTTCTTGTATCTCGGTTGGGATTGGCGGCTGAAGTCAGTGGTGCTGCAGTAGGATGTGTGGGAGTAGAGGAGGCACGCGGTGTCCATGATGAAGATCGACCTGCAGAAAAATTAGTTCGCGCCAATGCCTGTCGATCCTGCACTTCACGTTCAGCTTTGCAAGCAAGATGGAATAAATGAGTGATATTATTATACTCCTTATACTCTAGAATGGTCTGAATCTCTTTATTTAATCCACCCATAAAACATGCAAGCATAGCTTCATTATCCTCAACAATACCACATCTAATCATGCCAGTTTGTAATTCCTGATAATATTCTTCTACAGAATTTTTTCCTTGTCTTAAATGCTGCATTTTTTGAAGTAATTCAAGTTGATAATATGGTGGAACCCAACGAGTACGCATAGCAGTTTTCAAAGCACCCCAAGTAGCTGGAATAGGATATAATCTACAATGTTCAGACCACCAAACACATGCAAAACTAGTGAAAGCACAAACAATAGTAGGAACACGTCTCTCCTCAGGATATTGTAAACATGTAAAACGTTGTTCAGTTTCTAACTCCCAAGTAAGATATATATCAGGAACATATCTACCCTCAAATGGTGGAATATTCAATTTTAGTTTAGGAAGATGGTCATGATCTCGTACCTCAGGTGGTGGTGCAGCCCTACCGTTGCGATGATATGCATGAGGACGACCTGGTGGTGGTGGTGCTGGTGGTTGCACGTAGTTCTGATTTTGATCAACCTCATCCTTGTAATGGTCCTCCACCTCTGCAGTAGCAGCAGGAGCAACAGAAGCATCAACAGTAGGTACAGCGGCACCAGAAGTTTGACCAGGCTCAAGGGGAACATGCAGTGCTCGTCCCACTTGATTTGGAAGACGATGTTGTTGTTGTTGTTGTTGCTGTAGAGGTGCGACAGGTGCAGCGGGCGGTGGTTGTGGAAGACGCGTGAGCAATTCATTAAACTTGTTATCGAGCTTTGTTTCGAACGCCTTCTCAATGCCATCTATCTTCTCCACGGCCTTTCCAAAATTGGCCATCACGTCTTCCACCTGTTGACCCACCATTTGTTGAAATTTATCATGAAGCTCCTTCATTGTATTGTTCTCCTAGTCAATCTCGTCGGCTTGTGATCCTGCCATGGTTAGCAGCAATAGAAATACACAAGAATATGATCCTACAGACTACTAGAAAGTGGTGGGGTGTCACAAATCCGTCAAGCAAATCTCAAAGTCTTACCAGTTCTTACCAAGCAGCAGGCGGCGATCGGCAATCGTTGTAGTCAAAACTCTCAAAGCTTGGATAGAGCGATTACCAGGGAGAGTCAAACGCATGATGTAGATGTATGTGGAGCTGGGATGGCTTATAATATGGTAGCAAAAAAGGGTCAGCAATAATCAATTCAGAGATGCAAAGTTGAATAAACGCTCAACGACGGTACTGTGCAGGTCCTAGGCTAGACCGTACTAGAGACGCGAGCCTAGAACACTAACAAAAATCATGATGCTGCACGTAAACAAAGGAGGAGCACACTCTGAATTTTTTTCACTTTTTTTTCACTTTTTTTTGCTCCGCAACATTTTTTTTCAAAAAAGTCTACAAATGGTCTAAAAACTGCCTAGCCAGAATTTTCCGGACTTAGTTTTTTTTTGAAACTGGAACTATTTTTCTACTACGGTAGCACGAAAGTTGGGGAGTCCGACTTGGTCACGACTCGGATTATGGCGTGATCTGGAAATCAAAAACAAAGGAACAAAAACTGGACTCGGACTAGGACTGATGGCGGAGATGAATCTGGTGGAAACTCGGACTGGTGGCGGATATATGTAGGGCGGTGGAACACGGACTGGTGGCAAATCTATGAGGGAGGTGGACTCGGATTAGCGTGATGGCGGTGGATATGTGGTATATAGCAGCGGTGATGATGATGGTGGTATATGGCAGCGGTGACCACGATGGTGGTATATGGCAGCGGTGATGACGATGGTGTGGCGGCGGCGTGACAACTTGTGAACAGAACTCAAAACTCTAAAGGACTAGATGCTAAGACCAGCAACTCGACACGATGATGCAACCGAAAATTCAACAAAGCAAAAACCCTAAAAAGATTATGCAAAGGCTCAGATTGGTTCGGATATGATGAACTAACCCTAATTTTTTTTGGCTTTTTCGTGGACTGTAGGTATGAAGAACAGACTCGATCTAAACTATGAAAAACTGTAAAATCTCACCGAGCAACCTGGAAATCTGATACCACTTGATAGAGGCAAAGGTGTCCCGTCTTTCGATGAGATGGTGGCTATCGTTTTTGGGGGAGTAGACTTTGACGATCCGACTACGAACGTGCGATGACGTCGCGCCTTAGCAATCGCTAAACCAACTCCGAGAGGTTATTGACCACGCCGGAGCACGATCAACCTGACCACGAAGGTCTATTTCCTGCAAGTGAACGAAGAACAAGCAAGAAACTAAAATTGCAATCTGGATGTTGCAAATAAAAGATGAAAGCTTTATTGATCAAGGTGGGGTTCTGTGACGTCTTGGTCTGGTCGTTGAACACAAACGAAGTACGCGAAGTTGCAGCTATGGCGAACTTTTAATCTAAACAAAACCCAAAGTCTAAATGACGCCCTAAGGGCTGTATATATGGAGGAGTAGGGGGGAATTTCGTGGCCCCTTGTAGGAGGGGTCCGAAACCAACCCTAACTTTGTTTCCCCACACATACGGACTCTAAAAAACAGCCTATACTTAAGTATTTCGAAATTACATGGGCCTGGCTAAAAAATAAGGTGGCGCTGCACCTAAAATAAGCTATGGACGAAATTTATGAAGGGGCATCTTGTATATTTCGTCCATGTCCTTGTAGGTCATCATAGAGGCTTCAAAGTGCTCAAATATGCACTAGAAACGCCATTCTGGACCCCTTCGCGCGCCTTCATCTCCATGCTTGATCCTGCTCCAGTGTTCATCCCTCTTGTCCATGCTAGGCCCTTCATTAGTAATCAACACAAATGTATCCAATTTAGGCAGCATCATATTCTCATGTACATTAGAATTGTCACCAAGAAACGAAAGTACCTGGTAATTCAATTGGCGTGCGCGAGATCTAGTAATTGGTCCAGTATGTATAGCAACAGGGGCTGTGGGTGTAACAATGGTATTGATGTCCTCATCACCTAGTGTTCCAGACACCACTTGCGGGTATCCCATCCATATCTTTCCGTCAGCCACTGATGAGGACATAAATACCGTTGTTACACCCACAGCCCCTGCTACTATACATACAGGACCAATTACTAGAGCTCGCGCACGCCAATTGAATTACTAGGTACTTTCATTTCTTAGTAACGATTCTAATTGTCATGAGAATATGATGCTGCCTAAATTGGATACATTTTTTTTGCTTACAAATGAAGGGCCTAGCTTGGACAAGAAAGATGAACCTTGGAGCAAGTTCAAGCATGGAGATGATGGCATGTGGAAGGGGAACAAGAACGGAGTTACAAGTGATGATTTCAGGACTTTGAAGCCACCATAATGAGTGCATGAAGCCTTGGACGAAATATACAAGATGCCACTTCATAAATTTCGTCCAGAGGCTATTATAGGTGCTACATCACCTTATTATTGGGTCAGGCCCATGTAATTTCGAAATACTTGAGTATAGGCTGTTTTTAGAGTCTGTATGTGTGGGAAAACAAGAGATAGGGTTGGTTTTGGACCCCTCCTTCAAGGGCCACGAAATTCCCCCCTCTTCCTCCATATATACAGCCCTTAGGGCACCGTTTAGACTTTGGGTTTTGTTTAGATTAAAAGTTCGCCATAGCTGCAACTTCGCATACTTCGTTTGTGTTCAACGACCAGACCAAGATGTCACAGAACCCCACCTTGATCAATAAAGCTTTCATCTTATATTCGCAATATCCAGATTGCAAACCTTAGTTTCTTGCTTGTTCTTCGTTTGCTTGCAGGAAATAGACCCTCGTGATCAGGTTGATCGTGCTCCGGCGTGGTCAATAACCTCTCGGAGTTGGTTTATCGATTGCTAAGGCGCAACATCCTCGCACGTTCGTAGTCGGATCGTCAAAGTCTACTCCACCAAAAACGATAGCCACCATCTCATCGAAAGACGGGACACCTTTGCCTCTATCAGCCACCCCCATCATTTTGGTGGTAGACATGTTTCTACCCCGGATCTTGCCCGTCATCACGTCGCTTTGGCAACCATTACTGACCTTTGTTATCAGGAAAGGGCAATGCCCGTAAGCTCTGCTTTCCGTCTCAATCCTACATTTATCCCTCCATTCTTTGGACGTGTACGGTTTCTGTCCGCTTGGTGATAATGTGGTCGTGACATCCGTGTCTCGCTACGTGATCATCAAGTCCGTCCTCACCTCCATGTCCGTCCGGATGCAACTGGTGTTAAGCCAGTACTTAGTGTAGCCTTGTTTACAGCAACTCAGACAAACAAGCAAACATATGCATACAATGCAGACATAACAACAATATGTCTAAACAGTACATTATGAAAAGAGTGCAATTTTCCTCATACTTCCCTAACTCCAAAAATTATGAAAATTTACAACACTGTATAAATTTATTATATCTTATTGTGCAAAAAAACTCAACATTTTATCACATTCTGATTTTCCTGGAGAATTTTTGCAACAGCGATAAACTTTCTGTTTTGAAACAGCAACTCATATACTTGCAAAATAAGCATGGTGAAGGCTATCCTTGCCAATTTTTATTGAAGTAAGAGATGAAAAATATTATTCTAAATAACAGAAAGCAAATCCTAATAAAAGAAAATGATGCTCCAACCAAAACACATATCATGTGACGAATGAAAATGTAGCTCCAAGTGAGGTTACCGATAATGTTGGAGACGAACGAGGGGATGCCTTCCGGGGCATCCCCAAGCTTAGTTGCTTGGATCTTCCTTGAATATTACCTTGGGGTGCCTTGGGCATCCCCAAGCTTAGGGTCTTGTCACTCCTTATTCTCCTCATATCGATATCTCGCCCAAAACTTGAAAACTTCTATCACACAAAACTTAACGGAACTTCGTGAGATGGTTTAGTATGATAAAGACAAATCATTTACTTTGGTCCTGTCAAGATAAGATTCATAATTGTTTCCACATAATTCCTACTGTACTCTACAATTTCCACAATTTATATTAAGCAATATAAGCCATAGAAACCATAAAACAAGCAAACTATGCATTGAAAACAGAATCTGTAAAAAACAAAACAGTACGCAAAGATCTGAATTTTAGTCATACTTATTTAACTCCAAAAAATCTGAAAAATTAGGAAACATAGAAATTTTTTATACACAACAACTGTAAAAAATGCAGAGTTTTTTGACGCTCCAGTGAAATTAAACAATTCTGTTACTGGGCGCAAAAGTTTCTGTTTTTGCACAGAATCAAGTCAACTTTCATCCACACTATCCTAAAGGCTTTACTTGGCACTTTATTGAAATAAAAGCTATAAAACATGATTACTACAGTATCCTAATCATGTGAACACACAAAAACAGTAGGGGTAAATGTTGGGTTGTCTCCCAACAAGCGCTTTTCTTTTATGCCTTTTAGCTAGACCTGATGATTTCAATGATGCTCGCATAAAAGATAAGAATTGAAACACAAAGAGAGCATCATGAAGCATATGACTAGCACATTTAAGTCTAACCCACTTCCTATGCATAGGGATTTTGTGAGCAAAAATATTATGGGAACAAGAATCAACTAGCATAGGAACGCAAAACTTCAAGACTTTCAACATATAGAGAGGAAACTTGATATTATTGCAATATGTAAAAGCATATGTTCCCCTCTCATAATAATTTTCAGTAGCATCACGAATGAATTCGACAATATAATTATCACATAAAGCATTATTTTCATGATCCACAAGCATCGAATTTTTATTACTCTCCACATATGCAAATTTATTCTCATGAATCATAGTGGGAGCAAACTAACAAAATAACTATCATGTGATTCTTGATTGGCATAATCATATTGAGCATTAAAATCATGATGACAAGTTTCATGGATATCATTACTCTTTATGGCATACATGTCATCACCATAATCATCATAAATAGGAGGCATGCTTTCATCATAGTAAATATTCTCATCAAAACTTGGGGGACTAAAAATATCATCTTCATCAAGCATAGCATCCCCAAGCTTATGGCTTTGCATATCATTTAGCATCATGGATATTCAAAGAATTCATACTAACAACATTGCAATCATGCTCACCATTCAAAGATTTTATGCAAAACATTTTATTGAAATTCTTCTTCTATCAATTGAGCACAATTTTCCTTTCCATTATTTTCACGAAAGACATTATAAAGATGAACGATATGATGCAAGCTCAATTCCATTTTCTTGTAGTTTTATTTTATAAACCAAACTAGTGATAAAACAAGAAACTAAATGATTCGATTGCAAGATCTACAGATATACCTTCAAGCACTCACCTCCCCGGCAACGGCGCCAGAAAATAGCTTGATGTCTACTACGCAACTTTGTTCTTGTAGACTCATGTTGGGCCTCCAAGCGCAGAGTTTTGTAGGATAGTAGCAATTTTCCCTCCAGTGGATGACCTAAGGTTTATCAATCCGTGGGAGGCGTAGGATGAAGATGGTCTCTCTCAAACAACCCTGCAACCAAATAACAAAAAGTCTCTTGTGTCCCCAACACACCAAATACAATGGTAATTTGTATAGGGTTCGACAAAGAGATGGCGATACAAGTGTAGTAATGATAGTAGATATTGATTTTTGTAATAGGAACAATAAAAAACAGTAAGGTAGCAATTGATAAAACGGAGCACAAACGGTATTGCAATGCTTAAAAATGAGGCCTAGGGTCCGTACTTTCGCTAGTGCAATCTCCCAACAATGCTAATATAATTGGATCATATCCCTCAACGTGCGATGAAGAATCACTCCAAAGTTCCTATCTAGCGAAGAACATAAGAAGAAATTGTTTGTAGGGTATGAAACCACCTCAAAGCTATTCTTTCCGATCAATCTATCCTAGAGTTTGTACTAAAATAACACCAAGCTATTCTTTCCGATCGATCTAACCAAGAGTTCATACTAAAATAAAACCATATGATACACATCAACCAACTCTAATGTCACCTAGATACTCCAATGTCACCGCGAGTATCCGTGAGTTGATTATGCGATATGCATCAAACAATTTCAGATTCATAGTACTCAATCAACACAAAGAACCTCAAAGAATGCCCCGAGATTTCTACCGGAGAAACAAAGACAAGAACATGCATCAACCCCTATGCATAGATTACCCCAATGTCACCTCGGGAATCTGCGAGTTGAGTGCCAAAACACATATCAAGTGAATCAATATGATACCCCATTGTCACCACGGGTATTCATAGCAAGACATACATCAAGTGTTCTCAAATCCATAAAAGTATTCAATCCGATAAGAACGAACTCTCAAAGGGAAAACTCAATTCAACACAAGATAGAGAGGGGAAAATACCATATGATCCGACTATATTAACAAAGCCCGTGATACATCAAGATCGTGACATCTCAAGAACACGAGAGAGAGAGAGAGAGAGAGATTAAGCACATAGCTACTGGTACAAACCCTCAGCCCCGAGGGTGGACTACTCCCTCCTCATCATGGTGGCCGCCGGGATGATGAAGATGGCCACCGGTGATGATTTCCCCCTCTGGCAGGGTGCCGAAATGGTGTCTAGATTGGTTTTTCATGGCTACAGAGGCTTGCGGCAGCGGAACTTCTGATCTAGGGTTATTTCTGATGGTTTCTCTATTTATAGGATTTTCAGCATTGGAATCACGCGAAGATGGGCCTCGAGGTGAGCACAACCCACCGGGGCAAGCCAGGCCCCTCTGGCGCGCCCTGGTGGGTTGTGCCCTCCTCGTGGCTCTTTTGGCCCTCCCACGAAGCTTCTAGTGCCTCTTTTGTTCCAAAAAAATCATCAAAAAGTTTCGTTGCATTTGGAGAACTTTTATTTCTGCACAAAAAACAACACCACGGTAGTTCTGCTGAAAACAACGTTAGTCCGGGTTAGTTCCATCCAAATCATACCAAAACCATATAAAATTGTTGTAAAAATGGCATGAATACTGATACATCTCCAACGTATCTATAATTTTTGATTGTTCCATGCTGTTATATTATCATTCTTGCATGTTTTACAATCATTTTATAGCAACTTTATATCATTTTTTGGGACTAACCTATTGACATAGTGCCCAGTGCAAGTTGCTGTTTTTTGCTTGTTTTTTACTTCGCCGAAAATGAATACCAAACGGAGTCCAAACACAAGAAAACTTTTTGGTGATTTTTTCTAGACCAGAAGACACACGATGGGCTAAGAAAGTACCTGAGGGGGGCTCCGAGGGGAGCACAACCCACCAGGGCGCGCCTGGGGGCCCAGGCGCGCCCAGGTGGGTTGTGCCCACCTCGGCCGCCTCCCGCACCGTCTCTTTGCTCTATAAATACCCTGGACGTCTAAAAACCCTAGGGGAGTCGACAAAAAACAATTCCAGCAGCCGCAAGTTCCAGAAACCGTAGATCCAATCTAGACACCATCACGGAGGGGTTCATCATCCTCATTGGTGCCTCTCCGATGATGCGTGAGTAGTTCATTGTAGACCTTCGGGTCCGTAGTTAGTAGCTAGATGGTTTCCTCTCTTTCTTTTGATTCTCAATACAATGGTCTCTTGGAGATCTATTTGATGTAACTCTTTTTGCGGTGTGTTTGTTGGGATCCGATGAACTTTGAGTTTATGATCAGATCTATCTTTTTATCCATGAAAGTTATTTGAGTCTTTTGATCTCTTATATGCATGATTACTTATAGCCTCGTATTTCTTCTTCGAATCTTTAGTTTAGTTAGGCCGACTAGATCAATTTTTCTTGCCATGGGAAGAGGTGCTTTGTGATGAGTTCGATCTTACGGTGCTCAATCCCAGTGACAGAAGGGGAAATGACACGTATGTATCATTGCCATTAAGGATAGCAAGATGGGGTCTAATTCCTACATGAATAGATCTTGTCTACATCATGTCATCTTTCTTATTGCATTACTCCGTTTCTCCATGAACTTAATACACTAGATGCATGCTGGATAGCGGTCGATGTGTGGAGTAGTAGTAGTAGATGCATGCAGGAGTCGGTCTACTAATCTTGGACGTGATGCCTATATAATGATCATTGCCTGGATATCGTCATGATTATTTGAAGTTCTATCAATTGCCCAACAGTAATTTGTTTACCCACCGTATGCTATTTTTCTCGACAGAAGCCACTAGTGAAATCTACAGCCCCCGGGTCTATTTTCCCATCATATACTTTCAGATCTATATTGCTATTTGCCTTTTTATTTATCTGCATCTTTTATTTTCAGATCTATATTATCAAAAACCCAAAAATACATCGCTGAATTTTATTTGCTTTTATTCGCATCTATCAATTTATTACAACTTTCTCACGTCCGTTTGCCAATTTCTGGCGCCGCTACCCAAAAGGGATTGACAACCCCTTTTACACGTCGGGTTGCAAGTATTTGTTCTTTGTGTGCAGGTGCCGTTCACGTAGTATTGCATGGTTCTCCTACTGGTTCGATAACCTTGGTCTCATCACTAAGGGAAATACCTACCGTAGCTGTGCTGCATCATCCCTTCCTCTTTGGGGAAATACCGACGTAGTTCTAGCCGCAATCAAATACTTCATAAATTATAGATACATTGTAGACGTAACAAGGCGGCCTTGGTCGCCCTGTTAGGCAGCATCCCGACGGACATACCCGAGGCTTACACCCCGTTGTATCGCCGTGATGACCGGGAGGCTTTGGTTGCCGCCATGCCCGCCTTCAACGACCAGGGGCTTGAACCGCCCGTCGATCCCGATTGCCTCGTGGAGCTGTCCTTCGGCAACGGCGGCGACGAGGAGGACTCAGAGGAGACCGAGAACGACGGCCTGACAGAGGCGTCCCCTCCATTGCAGCACGAGCTTCTCTGCGCTCTCGAGGACGACGACGCCGAGGATCCTCCAGGCGTGGACTCCCCATGCTCCGCCAGGGTCCTCAGGCGGTCTGGGCCCATGTGACACCCTGGATTTTGGCCCTTTCTTTTTTTTGTTTTTCTTTGGATTTTTTTATTTGAATTGCTTTTCTGTGGCTCTATGGTCCTAAAACCTGGGAAGATCATCTCTTCTCAGGCTCCCAAGTGTCTTGTCATCCTCAAAACCATCTCAAGATCATGTCATTTCCCATCTTGGGCCAATCCCAATATTCTTTTTATTGGGAATGTTCCTTTTTCTATTAAAGGTTCTTTTTGCCCTAGGGTGTGAAGCAACCTACCTTTCTGTCATCCACAAAATTCCCAAATAATTCTCATAAATTGTTTGGATCATACATGCTCCAAATATGTCCAAACTTTCCTTTTCTAGCCCAAAAATAATTCATCAATATTCATTCTTCAATTCTGTCCGGTGTGGCTTTTTGTGATGGAAGTGCCACCTATCTTTGCTTGTTTGCCCCAAACTTTTTTTGGCACTCTTTCCTATCCATATCATTGTCTCATGTCAAAATTCAACTCAATTTTCCTAGTGAATCTTCCTCAGCAAATTTCCAAAGTTTTTGTCAGATGAAAGCCTTGTTGAAGGAAGTACCAGCTAGGAGTATCCAAATGAGTTGAAATTTTGCAAGATCCTTCATGTGCTCATATCATGACTCCCCGCCAATTTTCAGCTCCATATAATAATCTATGTGAGCACACCATCCAATCTTTGCCTCTGTCAATATTTTCAGGTTGTGAAGCAAGTATATTTTATATTGCTTCATTTTTTCTAAAAATTTACCAGGACATGCTCATGACCATATCACGCATCTCCACCAAATTTGGGATCATTTCATTAAGCCATTTTCCTTATATAATTTTCTCAAGTTTCTGTACATGAAAGATCACTGTGAAGCAAGTACCATTTTGGCATGTCCAATTGGTATAATTTTTTTTTTACAGTATCTTATTATGTCTAAATAACCTCCCTCTGAAAAGTTTTAGCCCAATCCAACACTCCTAGTGAGTGCTAGTTCATGATCTTGATTCTGGACCAGATTAGGTAGTTGCAAAGCAACTATATTAAATCTTGGTCCAAATCCCTCCACACTTCATAGGATTCTTGTACTTCCTGCCCTACACCTCCGAGACATGCTTTTTCATCACTTAGCTATCCCTATTCACCACAGTGTCATGAAACAGTTTGCAACAACAAACTTCAGAGGACACTTCCCATCTAACCACAAGGTATTTCATCGAGATTTCAACTACGAGGGGACCTAGCTTGTAAAGACAACACGCTGGACATGATTAGGCCAGCCAGAGTGCACTGTGTGCACCATTTCACACGGTGACCATCGGCCTGGCATGCCATGGACGCGAGCTGAATGTCGTCTTGTTCGGGCCCCTCCCCTGCTCGTCATTCTCACGTGCCTGGCCATGTCCAACAGCTACCTCGTGCCCATGCGATCATTTCCCTGCCTCTGCCCCGTCCTATCTCGTCGCCAATGAGTAGCCATCCACCGTGCCCGTGACCTGCCCGCCCTGCCATCGCCGTGTTCGTTTGCCTGCGGCGCTCTCGAGCCATCTAGAACACGCTCGAGCTTCTCCACATCGCGGGAAACCTCTGCCGCACCTCTTCCCCTCCCTCCGCGTGCCCCTCCGAGCTCCAGCTCACCGGCACACGCGTCGTCGTGGCCGTGCATGCCCTCGACCTCGCGCCGCCTATATATAGGCCGTCCCGAGCCCTATCGTTGGCACCAGCCTCCTCACCACTTTCCTAGAAGCCGCCTCGACCACTCCATCGAGCTCGAGGAGCTCCCCTGCCCTCCCATTGCCACCTCGGCCGCCACCTCTGTCCACTTAAATTCGAGCTACCCGGACTCCGCTTCTCCTTCTAGCCACCACCATGGACCTCCCCTAGACGCGCAAAGCCTCCCCTGTCCTCGGTTTCTTCCCGGAGTGCCCGTGGGAGCGGTTCACAAAAATGGCCGACGGCCTCCGCCGCGGATGTTCGAGCCGCCGTCGCCTCGTTCCCCCTCGGCGCGCTTGCTGCACCCAATTGGATGCGGCGCTCCTTCCCGGGGCCACCGGTGCCCTCACCTCGGACAGAGATGGCCAGAGCCGGCGTCAGCCGCGCCGGGCCTCGCGCTCTCCTATGCCGCGTCGGGAGGATGAAGAAGAGGCCAGGAGGAGAGAGAGAGAGAGCTGGCACGGGTCCCGCCTGTAAGTGGCTCATGGCCCGGGCCCATGCAGAGTAAGTGGAGGCGCCCTGCGCAAATACGTATTCTTGCTTCGAAAGCGCAATCCAGCGCAGTTCTAACTGAAATTACGTTTTCCTGCAGCGAAGATGTATTCTGCGGTTTCTTCTGTTTAAATTACGCTTTCTCCGTTGCGAAGCGTAATCCCAGAAAGGCGTTTTCTGTTTTCCAGCCAGGGGCTTGTTTGTGAAGATTTCTTTTACAGATTAGTCCCTGGCACTCAACCGACTATATCTCCACGACCGTAACTCCGATTCAGGTGATTCCAAAGCCCACGTTGTCGTATCGTCGAGCCCGTTTTGTTGGTACCATTTTCATTATGTTGTCACATACAGAAAATGACCATTTTTTCCTTGCCCCAAATCAGCCCCCTTCGAGAGAGAAACATTTCTGGCGAATCCTTCCGCGAGCTTTTCGCACTTCTTCCCGATGGACCCTTCCTCTCCAGGCAAGCCATGACAGCCACTTGCATGATGGCCTTGCAGTAGCCATGGTTTTCAACTTAAATATTTAATTGTTTGGTGCATGTTAATATTTCGTGAATGCTTTATATATGCTTGTGAATACATGCTTATCTCTATGTCATGATCTTTTGCATCTAGTTGGTTAAATGATTACTTGCTAATATCATTATCATGTGCTATTCTGGTATTTATTTCCGATGCTAGTGATCATGCTATGTTCAACTGAGTTCTTATTATTTATTATACTTGTGCTATTTATGATCACCGGTATGCCATGCTCATTTGCATCTAGTAGAATAAATGATTTGTTGTTGTTAATATGGTTAAAGGTTATTTTGCCCATCCATGTTCATGTTGATATCCTGCTCATATGCATTGTCAGTGCATCATGCTATTTTATTATTATGACTCAGCATCATTCAAGTTGAACTGGACTTTTACCGAACTTGAACACCTGTTGGCTGAGTCATAGTGCCATCGAGATGAGCTGACCAGTGCAACCACATTTGCCTTTATGGGAAGGCCTTAAAGCGGTCTATTGTCATGCCTCTCGCTGGTGCCTCCAACTAGGGAAGGTTATGGGCGCGCGGTACCCTAATCGGGTAGGCGGCCATAAGCCTTGTGAGCCCGAGTTTGGTAATGTGCACATGTCCCCGTTTGGGACTATTTTTGTTTTGCCACGACGGTGGCCGTTGGATGTCCAGAGTGGCATCGGGGCCACCCATGACTTAGCCCAAAGGGGAGTTGGTCGGAGTGGCTGAGAGAGTGTCATGCAATAGATTGGTTTTGTTGGAACGCCGTTGGTCCACCCGAATGGGAGCACGAGGCCATGGGTTCCGTAGTGTGGGTACAGTGTACTAACCTCTGCAGAGTGTATAATTTATCGATAGCCGTGCCCGTGGATATGGGCAGTTCATAGTAGGTCACACTATGGGTTAACAGAAATAATAACCTGACTAATAAACAACCCTTGTTCGATGAGGAAAGAAGTTGGTTGATCTTTATGTGATCGTGAGAGGATCACAGTGGTATCGTGGATACCGAAGCTGGTTGACATTTGTGGTGTTATGCGATAATCACGGGTAAGGATCAAGCTCCTTGTGGTCAGGAAATGATTACTACGGTATTGTTAATACCAAGCTTGATTTGATCCTGAGGTGATCATGTGATGTCCATGATGGTAAGTGGTACATGTGGTGGTTATGAGATAACCCCCGAGCAGAGTAAGTTGAATCATGATAGTTTAAACATGCTGCATGCTAGTATCATCATGTTCATATGTTCATGCCATGCTTATGTTGTGCTAGTGATATCATGTTCATCATTGATCTTTAACCTGTAAATGCCATGTTGTTGTTTGTCTTGATTGCTTTTGGTTGCTGTGAGCTTGCGAGTACATTCAAAGTACTCACCTGGCGTGTCATGCCAGTTTGCAGGTCATGCCATGATTGTTTGGTTGTCGAGGATCCCTAGTTTGCGAGCTAGGATAAGCGTCCCATCCAGAGTCCCTGTGGAGTGGAGTCCATCGCTGTCGTCGTGTTCCATTGCTAGAAGTTATTCCGCTGCTACGAGTTGTTCGACTGCTAGCATAGACCAACCTTGGCAGGCGTAGTGTCGCCGTGCCGATGTAATCCCCTGTTATATCGAAACCTTTGTAATAAGAGCTGATTTGTTCTATGCCAAGTAGTGCTGTATTCCAGAAGACTTGATCTCTGGGCTGGAATACGGGGTGTTTTGGTCTCTCTGATCCGGGGTGCCACAACCCACTCCCCGGACCATGCGAGCATCTGGCCAGGCGGCCTCAGGAAAAGGCACGGCTGCGCCCCCTCCGGAGGGCTCCCCACGCTCCAGCGGGGCGGTCGAGACGTCGGTCCCGTCCTTGTCTGAGTCGCAGCCGAAGGGCGGGGCGGCCACTGCTAGGGCAGACGCGGCTCCATTGTCCATGACCCCTCGGGGCGACCTCCTCACCTCTCCAGGTGGCAGTGCCACGACGGGGCCCGTCGAGGGGCACCTCGCCCACCCCCTGGACGTGGCCAAGGCCACACCAAAGGAGAGCGGGGGTGCACCGACCTTCGCCGAGAAGGAGAAGAAGAGGAAATGGGTCGCGCCTGAGGAGTAAGTAACCTACCTTGCCTTTGGTCAAGCATAGATTGCGCTTGTGCTCATAGCACTTCCCCTCTTGATGGACAGGAGTGGCGACGTGACAAAGAAGAAGAAGGCGAGTATTGAGCCGAAGGAGCCCCCCTGTCCTGGGGGTGACGTCAGCCTCCGGTTGCGGCCGCAGCGGGCGCGGAAGTGCATCACGCCAGCCTAGCGCAACCCTTGGGCGCTCTGGTGGCCTCGCGCCTAAGCGCACGGGTGCGACGCCTGCCTCTGACACCTCACCGATGCCGCTTGGGAGGCAAACCGCTAAGGGCGCTAGGGTTCATGAGGCGGCATCCCCTGCCGCGGCCGTGACAACCCTGGTACCGGTGGAGGGGGCGACTCTTCGCCCCCCTCCGACAAAATCCGCCCCTGAGGGTGCAGCGACGCAACTTCAGGAGGAGCCAGCCCCCATGGGCCAGCAGGCTGTGAAGTCGTCACACCTCGTCGTGCCCGAGAAGAGCCTGGAGCCTTCGGTGCCCCAAGCCGACCACACCACCCCTTCCTTGGCCATAGAGCCAGCCGACGTGCCAGTGCCGCCTCCTCGTCAGGCCCTTGTGCTCGCGAACTACGGCCCCCTGATCAGGCCCGGGGCCTTGGATGAAGCCCACACTATGCTCGACCGGATCCGAGCTGACCTCCAAGACGCCGACAGGTGCCTCGCGAGGGAGCACCTGGGGCTTGTCTCGGGGTGGCTCCAGGCCGACACAGCCACCAGCACAGCCTAGGGCCGGGCCGAAGCCGCCACCGCGGAGAGTAGGAAGGAGGCCGCTAAAGCCGAGGCGGCTTGTGATGCGGCGTTGGCCGAGGCAGCGTCTGCTGTGAAGCGTTGCGGTGAGGCGGAGGCCAATCTGAAGGCCCTTCGGGAGGAGCAAGCCGCGCACGCACAACAGCTTCAAAAGTGGGAGGAGGACCTCAAGGCTCGCGAGGCGAAGCTCGCCGATCACGATTTCGTGCTATCCAAGGTGAGTTTCGATCAAGCTACGGAACTCGAGCGTCTGGCCAAGCTGAAGACGGAGGTGGTCGAAGCCCAGACTTCCCACGCCAAGCACATCTTCGAGGTGATGGCCCAGCTTGGCGCCAGGGAGAAGACCCTCATCACTGCCGAAAGAAAGGCGGCTGCAGAGCGTGACGCCTTCCCCTCCCTCGAGCTCAGGGCTCGCCAGGGGCTGCAGTCAATCTGCAGGGGAGGCTTCAGGGATCCGCTCGCGCCCCCCGAGGGCGGCTACACAGGGCTCTCCTCCAGGCTTGTCGAGGAGCTCAAAGGCGCTGCCGCCAAGGTGGACTCCATCCTGGAAGACGAGTGATGCTCCCTCTTCTCCGCGACGGCGACGCGCGTCTTCAGCCACCTCTACCTCTAGGATCTCGGCTTCAACTTCGACATGGTGGTCAGCCCGGTTGCTCCTGAGTCCCGTGCCGCCGCTGCGGCGACCGTGGAGGGCCATGTGGACACGCTGCTGAAGAAGTTCACCTGTATCCCTGATGCCGAGCCCTCGGTAGTGGAGGCAAGCGGCGGCTACAACAGCGGTGGTAGTGATGTTCACTACAAGCTCGCCGCGACTCGGACAAGCGGCGGCGATGACCATGGTGATGATGACCCCTCCTCCTAGATTTTACCCTGCGGCACTTATCATGCCTCGTGGAGGCGTAAGACTTTGTTTGAATTTGTAGAACATTTGGTGCCTGTAATAACTGTTTGGACTCCGTGATTTCCTTTTCGTGCTTGGTTTCCTTCTTGTTTGCCTTTGTGATCTGCGTCGGCAGGGCCCAGCCCCGCGCATACCTCGATCGCCATTGGGATGTCCGGATGCCAGGATAAAACCAAGGGGCGAGGGGCTACGTGATTAGTGAGGCCCCTGAGTTGCGATGTTCAGGGGTCCCCCTTGACGTGCGAGCAGCCCTCATGAAGAAAACATGGGCGGAGGCGAGGTTAATCCGGAGCCCTTCATACATTTCCTCACCAGCCTACGCCTGGGAGGTGCGCGAGAAGACCAGGTACCAGGGACCTGGTGAGGTGGCGTGCGCCAGGCCTGGCCTGAGCGTAGCCCCCGTGTCCAGCCCCCTCGTGCACGCATCCCAGGGGAATGCTGCGTGACAGGGCCGCGTGATGAGCCGGGAGGCCATTCTGAGGTTGGTGCAGCCCCTAGGGTGCCCTCAGTTGTTTATCCACTAGCGCGGAGCATGGGGCTTCCACTTGGGCGTGGGCATAGTCGCTGCTCGACCATGTCGTCCGCCAGCGTGGAGCATGGGGCTTCCACTTGGGCGTGGGCATAGTCGCTGTTCGACCGTGTCGTCCGCCAGCGCAGAGCATGGGGCTTCAACTTGGTGTGGGTAGGGAGGTCTGAGTTAGAGTCTCCGGGCGTGTACAACCCTGTCTCGTTCGTACGCGTGACTGGCATGGCAGAACTGGAGGAGGTGTATCTGGGCACTCGTGAGCCAGCGCGGGACTCACGAGGCCCTACCTCAAGGCGGGTTGCGCCTGAATCTTCTGGCACGGAGCGCGCTTACAAAACCTGTGTGATGGGGGCGACCTGCGCCGAATGAACCTCCGGAGGCCATCGCATGAGAAGGCCAAACACCAAGGACCCCAGGAGGTGACGTGAACGGGGCTGACCCGCTCAGTCGCTTGGGTTTATCGATGCTGGAGGGACGGACCCGAGCACAGACATCGTGCCCAGTCTTCTCATGCAACAATCCCGAGGAAGGACACCCGACGCACGGCTCCCACGATGGTGAAGTGCCGAACTATGGTTGTACGAACTGGGCCGCGCGCCCTGACTCACCCACTCTCGATTAGCTCACGTGAGGACAAGGCACCAAGGACCCCGGGAGGTGACGTGCACGGGAGCTGGCCCGCGAGACAGAGCTCGGTCGCTTGGATTTATCAACGCTGCAGGGACGGACCCGAGCACAGACGCCATGCCAGCCCTTAATCATGAGGCGGTCGAGGGTGGGGTTGTGAGGGCACAGCGACATTCATGGTGACGAAGCACCGGGCACGTAGGTTGGAATACTTAGGAAATTCATCAAAGGCAGAGCCAGTTCTTATACATACGCAAAATGATACACCCGCAGGGATGGGCCCTGACAGCTTGAGGATAATGCAGCCTGAGGGGCGCCCTCAATTGAACAAACTAAAAGGTCACCTGGCAATGATGCTACTGAAGTGTCGAGGCAGTCGATGAAGCTTGATCCTCATGAACCTGAGGGCTCCGGGGGCTCGAGAGGGTCCGGGGCCTCCCGAACCATCACCGCCTGACGCCGGGCCTCGTGAGACATGTGCGCGGCCTGCGTGAGGCGCTGGTACGTAGTGCCCACGTTCACGAGGCCAAAAGGCATGCAGACATAGCTGCATGGGTAGCCCCCACTCCAGCCGACGTGCGATGGCCAGAAGAGGCCCTGAGAGGCGGCCCTATTGAGACCCGAGATGTTGACGCAGACGTGCAGCCCGTCGCCCATGTCGGGGGCGGCAGCTGCACTGGGTGGTGCTGGGCGACGCTCAGCACGCATGGCTTGCGCCTCCTGAAGCTCCTCGATCGCCTTGGTGATGAATTCTCGCATCCCTGGCGCCTCGCGCCTCGCTCCTTGCTTGTGGGGGCGCACATCAAAGCACGCCTCCAAGTGGTGCCCGAGCACCTCCCTCGTCACGCTGGTCAGGTCAGAGGCTCTCCAGATGGAAGCCCCCAAGCCCATCCTGAGGGAAGCGTCGGGCGCGCCTTCCTATGCAGGAGGGAGAGGCGCCCCGACAGCAGGCGCGGGGCCTGAGGCGCCACCAGAGGGCTTCTTGGTCTTCGGACGACCCTTGGGGAGGAGCTGCTTCTTCTTCGCGGGGGTGGCCTCAGGAGGCAGGGCACCACCCTCGTCGTCGGAGTTCTCGGCCACCGCGGCACGGTAGGCGTGCTCAATAGAGCAGACCGCATCTTTATCATCGCAGGCAAACGCGATGACGCCGCTGCACCCTGTCATCTTGAGGACGTTGTAGCCATGAACTTGGCGAGGGCAGGGTACCCGAGGATGGTGTTGTACGGGAGGCCGATGTGGGCGACGTCAAAGTCGATAAGCTCGGTGTGGTAGTTTTCGCGCTTGCCGAAGGTGACGGGGAGGCACACCTGCCCCAGGGGTGTGGTGGATCCATCAGTCACCCCTGAGAAAGGCTTGGTGGGCTGGAGTTGGTCATAAGGCACTTGGAGCGTGTCGAATGTTTCCACAAAGAGGACGTTGAGGCCAGCGCCACCATCGATGAGAGTCTTGGTGACCGCGATGTTGCTGATGGTGGGCGTGCAGAGCATGGGGAGCGCGCCGGCAGTGGTCGCGCACTTGAGGTAGTCCTTGGAGTCAAAGGTGATGGCGTACTACGACCACCAGAGGGGGTGCGTAGCCTTGAGCTTCGGGAGGGCCGCGTTCACCTCGCGAGAGAACTGCTTGAAGACGCGGTTCGAGGCGGGTGCCTGGGCGCCGCCGAGGATGCAGGCAATCGCGCGAGGATCTTGGAAGCCTCCCAGCCCCATCATCCTGATGGTTGTCATCGTTCCTTCTTGGCAGCGGTGGTAGCGGAGGGAGGCCGGCGTTGCCCTGAGGACGGGCCTCACGAGGCTGGTCACGCCAGGGGCCCTCACAAGGCTCATCACACCAGCGATCCTCGCGAGGCTAGTCACGCCAGTCCTGACGGGGGTTATGGCTATCCCAGCGGCCTCCACCGCAGCCTCCTCCATGGCCGTAGCCTCGGTCGCTGCGCTCGGGGCGGCGGCCCAGGAGCTCGTCGTGGATCGCCCTGACCTCCTGGCAGTCGTTGGTGTTGTGGGTGTGGAGGTTGTGGAAGAAGTAGTATGGGCGGTTATCCTTGGCTGGTTCGTCGCGATCACGGCCGCGCTTCTGCTTAGGCTCCGCTGCCAGCACGGCGGGGCCCTTGCGCTTCACCACCTTGGACTTGGCCTTCTTGTCTTCAGGATCGGCCTCAGGGTGCTTGAGGAGGGAGAGGCGGCCTTCTTCAGCCCTGGCGCATTTGTCAGCCAGGTTGAATAGCCCCAGAGCTGAGCAAAGGTCATCATGGATGGCGAGCTCCTCGCTCATCTTGACGTCAGTTATGCCCTCTGTAAACGCGAAGATGATGGCCTCGTCGGATGCCTTCGGGACCTTAAGGCGGACTTGGTTGAAGCACTGCATGTACTTCCGCAGGGTCTCGCCTGGCTGTTGCTTCACGCACCGCAGGTCATTGACGGTGAGGGCGCGGTCGCGAGTCCCTTGGAAGTTGGCGATGAAATGCTCGCGGAGCTCGTCCCACAAGGAGATGGATCCCTCGGAGAGGTGCATGATCCAGGAATGCGTGCCATCCTTGAGGGCCATGGGGAACCAGTTTGCCTTGACCTTATCGTCGCTGTTCGCCGCTTTGATGCTCAGCGGGGTCATGGGTGCCATCATAGCGCGGGGGCAGGTCAGGCTTGAACTTGACCGACCAGGCGACGCGGCGTAGCTCGCGAGAGAAGGCACGGCAGCCCACCGCGCTCACGGGTACGGCCCGTGCAAGAGGGGCACAGTCTTAACACTAGGGCGGGGCAGGCTCCAGCGCGGCCCGGTCCTGACATTGGCGCGGCAGTGCGGGGAGCGCGCGTGTGTCATGCTGCGACTGCTACACAACCTGGCAGCTGGCCTCATCCCGCATTGGAGACGAGGTCGCACGCGGCGGGTCGCACTGATGCGCATCGTGCCCCGGGTCGATGTCGGCGCTGCACTGGGGCGGAGGTGGAGGAGCGCCATGCGCCACTTCGCCCGCATGAGACGACGGAGGGTGAAGCGAATGGGAGGGCGCCGGGGCCTCGCCGGCGGCGTTGACGAGCTCGATGATGCGGCCCAGCCAGGCGTCGTATCCCTTGTTGGCGAGGCGGTAGCGCAGCAGTTCCCGCGCCATGAGGAGCGCGGCCTGCGCGTTTGCCGGCCCGCGGTGAGCATGAGAAGACGATGCCGTGACGGGGGTGAGGGAAGGCGTGGCAGTGCGGCCGTCGCGCGGCACAGTAGGAGGCAGCGAAGAATCCTACTTCTCATGAGCAGCAGGGTCAGTAGCAGTGTTGACCACTGGGGAAGCAGAGCGACGAGGGGCGCCGCGGCCCGCCGGGGCCGTCTGAGCGACGCGAGCGGTCCGACGCTCGGCGCGGACATGGCGAGCTTCAGCCATGGGCGCGATGGAGCGAGAGGAGAGCGCTGTTGATGAAGAGACGGAGCTTCAACACACCCCTACCTGGCGCACCAAATGTCGGAATCAGGGCTCCACAGACCCAAACAAGTTTCGAACTCTGGGGTGTGTACGAAGGATCTCGCTTCACAATGATGCTCTGCTCGCCGCCCCCAAGGCTTGATCTCACCGAGTGCGCGGGGTCGTAGAGAAGGGATGAACACAGAGATTTACCCAGGTTCGGGCCACCTTGCGGTGTAAAACCCTACTCTTGCTTTTGATGGATTGGCCTCACGAGGAGGTTGAGGATGAACTAGTACAATGGATGAGCAGCCTCACGAGGGCTCAGGTGGTGAGGATGGATCGATCTCGGATCCTCTTCTACAGTGGTGGCTAGCCCATATTTATTGTGGCCTTTGTCCTCTTCCCTCATAGCTTTTGAAAGGGGACAGGGAGTACATCTTATCCTGACGAAAGGTGGTCTTTGCCTGCAAAGCTTCTGGCTATGACGCAGCAGTGGGCTCGACGATGACATCCATCCTGCCGAGCTCGTGGTGTTGGTATCATTGCACCGGAATGGAAAGCTTTGGGGCCTTCCTTGGGAACCTGCGCCTGTCCTTGCTTCCTTAGCACCGAAGAGGAAATTGTCCCCTCTACGCCCGCTGGCGCCCGCCTGGCCTTGGTCGTCATGGCTCACGTCATCGCGGCCTCATGAGGCGGGGTACCTGCATAGAAATCTCCGCTTCTCGGGAGGCAGGCTCGGGGAGCTGCTCCACGGGAGGTCTTGGCGTCGCTCGCCTCGCGAGGCCGGGGCCCTCGCGAGGGTCTTCTCCTGGGGATCTCGCAGCTGGGCCGTATCGGGCCGTCGATGAGTCCGCGTGCCGGGCCGCAGGCAGGCAAGTCTGGGTACCCCCGATCCCAGAATGCCGACAAAATTGGCAAAGAGCTGGCTATGCTTGTGAGGAAGTTCCAGAAGTTTTCCAAGAGGATTCTCTTTGGAAAGTCTTCAAAGTATGACTCGAAGAACACTGGAGAAGCTTCTGCTCGAGACTTCAACAAGAGAACTTGCAAAAAATGCAAGAAGCCAGTACACTACATCGCTGACTGCCCTCTCTTGCAAAATAGCTCAAAGAAGAAGAAGTCTAGCTGATATGATGATTCTGATGACAAAAAGAAGAAGTCCTCAAAGTCTTCATCAAAATCTTCATCACGGAAGAAAAGAACCTCCAGCAGAGCTCGTGCTTTCATTAGGAAGGAAATGGATTCTGAGGAAGAATCTGATCAAGAGAAAGCTGAGGAATCTGAGGAGGAGTCTGACTTTGGGGTGGCGAGCTTAGCCCTCGCTATTGAGTTCGTCAGCAGTCCATCTTTGTCCATGAAGACAATGGTGACTCCACGAACCCCGAGGACCGCGCTGATGACCACACTCGCACGTGTTGCTTCATGGCGAGAGGTGCCAAGGTAACCTCACGGGAAGCTTACTTTAATACTTCAAGTGATCATGACTCTGAGTGTGAAGCAAAACCTAGCTATAAGAAACTGGCTAAAATTGCAACTGAACACCAAACTGCTATGGCAAAGATGCAAAAACTGCTAGACAAAAGTGATGATCTGTTAGATGAGGAAATGGATCATAGTCAAGCTCTGTCTAAAGACCTCAGATCTCTTAAGTCAGAACATGATGAACTTGAAAGTTGTCATGTGGCCTCCTCAACCGAACATGAGAAGCTGTCCTATGAATTTCTTCAAAGGAAGCAAGATCTTGAGAAACTGAGAGCGTCTGATGATGATCTTCAAAAAGAGAACGATTCATTACTCGCGCAACAGATCAGCACTGCTCAGAAAGAATTTGTTGCTCCATGCTTAAAATGCCTTGAACATGAAAATGCAAATTCTTCAGCTGAATGTTCAAATGCTTCAGCTACTGCTATATCCTCAAATGTTTCTGTGGTTTCAATCCCCTCATCTGAGGAGACCACAAGTGATACTGACGAACATGCATGGTTGAAGGAATTGTACGTCTTATGCATTTAAAAAAGTGTCAAAGGGCGTCAAACTCTTTGTGATGTGCTCAAGAAGCAGATTTTGAACAAGAACCGTAGGAAAGAGGGTATTGCTTTTGAGAGAAAGTTGAATGTAGATGGATCATATTGGAAACTGAGCAGTATCCCAAAACCACATGGGTTGCTATAAAAGGACCTCCAGTTGATCCATCCACTCTATCTAGTTACAACTGTGATACTTCACATTCTTCTGATGAGACACTTGACTCCAACTACAAACTGTTCAAAAATCAAAATGGTGAAGTATTTGCTAGATTTGTCGGTACTAACTGCAGGAATGGCCCCCCAGTGAAGAAAATCTGGGTGCCCAAAAGTCTTCTTCAAAATCTTCAGGTGAATGTCGTCATGACACCACTAAAGAAGAAGAAAACCCTAGGGCAAATTCTTCACATGGACCAAACTCGTCAGATGCTCGCAAGCCAACTTATGGTCACACTAATGCTTCTTCGCAGGGAAACAAACAAAGTTCTAATGAATATGTGCATTATTCTTCGAACCATTATGTTCACAAATCTTCAAAAAAAATCTCTGCATATTCATTTGAGTACTATAACCCCCCCGTGAAGAGAAATGCATATTCATTAATGCCTAAGTTCTCTATCAATGTTTTGCGCTACATTGCTTCTTAGCCACCAATTCAAATGTGGGTGGTTAAGAAGAAGAACTAATCTCTTTTGAAGGTTCAGGTCTTCAGACAATAATAAGTGTCTGATGAATTTGCTGAAGACCTGACATAATGCTTGTTGGGATGCAAGCTAATCATGATGAAATGAATCCCTCATTTCACACATCCCTTATGCTGCTAGTTATGTTTTGTTGATGAAATTCACTGACGAAATTGATCATCATATTCTTCACGCTGAAGTATATGAATTTGTAAGTCAGACTAATGCTTCTACAGGAAGACACACCAAAAGCTACTGAATGGGTTCTGGACAGTGGCTGCACAAATCACATGGCAGGTGACAGGAATCTCCTCACTAATGCTCCCCTCACTCCGTCTCATCTGAAGCATATCACCTACGCTGACAAAGGAAAAAGCAAGGTATTGGGTCTAGGTAAGGTTGCTATCTCAAAGGATCAACACATGGAAAAGGTGATGCTTGTCGAGTCCCTAGGATACAACCTCATGTCTGTCTCAATGCTTTGTGATCTTGATATGATTGTCATCTTTGGCAAATATAGATGCATTGTGTTAATGGAATCTGACAAGTTCAAAGTCTTCGAAGGCTTTAGGAGAGGTGATTTGTACATTGTAGATTTCTCACTAGGTCCTCAGCCTGCCACGTGTCTACTGGCAAAAGCTTCAGAGTGCTGGCTCTGGCATCAATGAATTGGACATGCTGGCACAAGGAATTTGAGCACAGTCATGAAGAAGCACATCATTGGCATTGAGGGCGTCAAATTCGTCAAAGATCACCTTTGCGGCGCTTGTGAGTCTGGAAAGACGACCAGATCCAAGCACACCACAAAGATAATCATGACCACTACTCGTCCCTTTGAATTACTTCATATGGATCTATTTGGTCCCACTCATTATGCCACACTAACCAATGCAGCATCACTCTATGGATTCATCATAGTTGATGATTATTCTCGTTACACCTGGGTGCATATCATTACCTACAAGACTGAAGTGCAGGGTGTCTTCAGACGGTTCTCCAATCGGGCCATGACGAATTATGGTCTCAAGATCAATCACATCAGAAGCGACAACAGCACTGAGTTCAAGAACACAGGGCTTGATGACTATCTTGATGAACTTGGTATCACTCATGAGCTGTCAGCTCCATATACCCCTCAACAGAATGGGGTTGCAGAATGCAAGAACAGGACACTCATCGAGATAGCCCGCACTATGCTTGATTACAAGACTTCTCGCCGATGGTGGCTTGAAGCAATTGATACTGCATGCCACATCATCAATCAGGTATATCTTCACAAATTCCTCAAGAAGAGCTCATATGAGCTCCTCACGGACAAGAAACCCAATGTGAGTTATTTCAAAGTCTTCGGTGCTAAATGCTGGGTTAGAGATCCACATCAGAATTCTAAATTTGCATTGAAAGCACATAAGAGTTTCATGCTTGATTACGAAAAGGACTCGCACACCTACAGAGTCTTCAACACCTACCACAACAAGGTTGTTGAAACTGTAGATGTGCGGTTCGATGAGACTAATGGCTCGCAAAGAGAGCACCTGCCTCCTGTGCTAGATGAAATGCCTCCTGAGGAATCTATCAAGCTTATGGGTACAGGTGAAATTGTGCCCAGTGAGGAAATAGCTGATGAAGAAGTGATCGTTCCCCGTCGTGAAGAAACTGCTGATCCTGAAGAAAATGACACTGAGGAACATGCTCAACAACAACAAGGCCCTCATCTAGCTCATCCACGAGTGGTGAATGAAGTGCATATTGAGAAGATCCTAAACAACATCAATGCACCCGGTCCCCTCACTCGCTCAAGAGCTTCACATTTAGCTAACTTCTGTGGGTACTTTGCATTTGTCTCTATCACAGAGCCCACCAAGGTTGATGAAGCATTTCTGAAGCCTGAATGGATTCAAGCCATGCAAGATGAATTGCATCAATTCGAGGTCAACAACATGTGGGATCTTGTCAAGCGTCCCGATCCACGCAAGCACAATGTCATCGGCACCAAGTGGATCTACCGCAACAAACATTACAAAAATGGCCAAGTGGTGAGGAATAAGGTCCGTCTTGCAGCACAAGGCTACACACATGTTGAGGGTATCGATTTTGATGAAACATTTGCTCCTGTTGCTAGGCTTGAAGGTATTCTTATACTGCTTGCATATGCTAACCATCACAATATTCTCTTATATCAAATGGATGTGAAAAGTGCATTTCTCAATGGTAAGCTTGAGGAAGAAGTATATGTTGCTCAACCACCAGGTTTTGAGGATCCAAAGCATCCTGACAAAGTCTTCAGACTCAACAAGGCTCTCTATGGCCTCAAGCAAGCCCCACGGGCTTGGTATGATACTCTGAAGGAGTTCCTGAAGAAAAAGAGTTTCAAACATGGTTCACTTAACCCTACTCTTTTCACAAAATCTTATGATGGTGAACTATTCATATGCCAAATATATGTTGATGATATTATCTTTGGTTGCACTAACAAGCGTTTCAGTGATGAATTTGCATATATGATGTGTGAAGAGTATCAGATGTGTATGATGGGAGAATTGAAATTCTTCCTTGGTCTTCAAATTCGTCAACAACCCAATGACATCTTCATTTCTCAAGAGAAATACCTCAAAGATTGCCTGAAGAAATTTGGCATGCAAGACTACAAAGGCCTCAAAGTTCCAATGCCTACAAATGGTCAACTCTACACTAACAATAATGGTAATGCTTTCGATCAGAAGGTATATCGCTCCATCATTGGTTCGCTGCTTTACCTATGCGCATCTAGGCCAGATATTATGCTCAGTATTTGCATGTGTGCCCGATTTCCAGCGGCATCGAAGGAATCACACCATTAGGCTATGAAGCGAATTTTTGATATTTAGCTCACACACCAACGCTTGGATTATGGTATCCAAAGGGCTCATCTTTTGATCTAGCTGGTTTTTCTGATTCTGAATATGCTGGAGATCATGTGGATCGCAAGTCAACATCAGGCACATGTCATTTCCTCGGACGATCTCTTGTTTGTTGGTCCTCAAAGAAGCAGAACAACGTCGCACTTTCCATAGCAGAGACTGAGTACATTGCCACTGGTGCCTGCTGCTCACAGTTAGTATGGATGAAGCAGACCCTCAAGGACTATGGCGTCAACGTGAAGAAAGTTCCTCTCTATTGTGATAATGAGAGTGCTACCAAGATCGCCCACAACCTAGTGCAACACTCAAGGATGAAGCATATTCAGATTTGTCACCACTTTCTTCATGATCATGTGCTGAAGGGAGACATTGTCATCGACCACGTGAAGACTGAAGACCAGCTTGCAGATATCTTCACTAAGCCCTTGGATGAGAGAAGGTTTTGCATGTAGCGGTGTGAGCTAAACATCCTAGAATCTTTGAATGTCTTCTAAAGTGGACACACATCCTAACACTTATGCATTTTTGACGACTATGATGCACAACACACGAATTAACGTATTTCTTCAATCAGTGAAGAATTACCCTCTAAGTGTGAAGTAATTAATGAAGAACTTGACTCTCAGAAGCCTATGACAATTGTACGCGGTGTATGAAGTCATCATAGTTCTTATACGGTGGGTAACGCCACCACCTCTTCATGACATTCTTCAAATTTGAGTTTCTAGACTATTATGTTACTAGTAACAGAGTAATATTCTGTTACTATCCGGCCCTATATAGAGCGATCTGCAAATTTCCCCGATCCGAAAAAGCCAACTAGACCAAAATGAGGCCCACCCGGCCACCCCACCACCTCGTCCCTCCTCTTATCCACATCACTCCCCATGGACGGGCACCGCACAACGCCCCGCCGCCTCCCCACGCCCAGCCGCCGCCACGCCGCCGCCCGGCTACCCCGCGCCCCGCCGCCGTCGGGCCACCCCGCACCCCTGCGCCGCCCGGCCACCCGGCGCCCCACTGCCTCCCCATCACCAGGGCCTCACCGCACTAGAGGCTCGGGTCGCTGACCGACCCCACACGCGGCCGCACACCGGATCCTGCGCCTCCACACCGTCCGCCGCCGCTGTGCCTCCACCTTCCTAGCCAGCAACACGCGTGCCTAAAAATCTCCCGTTCGGCTCCTCTCCTCACTTCAAGCCACTTCGTCAAGTCGGTGACCTCGTCCCTGAGAACAGAGCCCTTCTCCCTAGCTCCTCCCAAGGACATGGTCGCTGCCCCGCACCTCTTGCCGGTGACGCGCCCATTCCTCCTACCGGCAACGGGCCCTGCCACCTCGGCGCGTAGGCCGTTCACCTCTGCCACCAGTGCCTGTTCAACACTACCCTGACAACCCCGCGTGGAGAACTTCAAAAAGAGGTTCAGTTCAGAACTTTTGAATGCCAAGAGGTTCAGTTCAGAACTTGGCATGGCAATTAAAAATAGCAACCATGCCTTGAAGCAAAAATTCATGTCTGGTTTTCCCAGTTCAGTACATGAACTATCATGAGTTCGTGAAAAACATATAACAATACGGTGTGTGTGTGTGTGTGTGTGTGTGTGTGTGTGTGTGTGCAATGCAGTATATGTGTCAATCTTTTTTTTTGTTGATATATGTTGGTAGTTGATCCATACAACATACATGATGATTATATTTTGTACTTATGTCTTGCATACAGCTTGGTTTTGTCTATAGTAAATTTTTTGATTGGAAATTGTGATCTAAGTGATTTTTCATACATCTACATCTAATGAAGTGCATGCCACTTCTGATGCACCAATTGGCGCGTGTGTGCATGCTGTGGGCTTGTCATGTGCGTCCGCTGGTGCATGCATGGGTGCCTCCTGTGGCATGTGAGCATGTGTGCTGATGTTGGTAGCTGAACTAAATGGTTTCCAAGATCTAAACCGCAAGGAAAAATTCATTAGTACTAGTGTGCCCAATATGCGGTAAGTCCTGCAGGCTGCAACTACAGTCCCAATTTTCCATGTATGGTCCTCCTCACTAGATGTTATGAAGAATACATCTTTTTAATACAAACTTTTTAAAAGTTTCCTTTTGAACTTCTCCCGGTTAATATACTTGAACTTGATTATCCTTTTAACATGTACTTATATCAGCTTCGTTGGATTTTGTGCGTGTTCTTGTAACACAATCAGTTCAGATCTCGAGAGACCATAAGTTCAAGTTCACTAGTATTTACAAATGCTGGTAACAGTACTAGTATTAAAAAATTTGTAACCTAAGAATTAAGCTTGTATCTTGTTACTTCTATGGAGGCACTGACCTCTTAATTTATTTAGACCAACCACTGAACTGAGAATTATCCATGGTGGTGACCGAGGGAGAAGGTTCCCATACTAGTAGCGCATGGACGGCCACATCAAGCAGTGGAAAGTTCATCATATCTACTATAGATTACTGCTGTTGTTGATTGCCGATTTTGTTTTTGGAAATTCCATCGTTGATCCCAAGCTCCATGGGTATCTCATGCATTCACTGGTCTGTGTGGCGAGCTTTAGCGTGCGTGCAATTATTCTATCATGGAGATGTCAGTTTAGAAAGATTGCAGTGCCCTTCAGTTCATTGTAAGAAAAAACCAAATGTTCATCTTGTCTAGTAGAGGTTGCTGCGGGTGTCCATTCATTGCTGATATTATTTTGGGAAATTTCCAAAACTTACTGCTGAGAACAGTTGCACACATTTCATATAAATTTTCTCATATAAATTTATTACTCTAGTAAATGTGCAAACAGTTCCTATAAGTTTCTCATGTGCTCTGACGGATTCCTAATGCCTTCTCTGTTGAATGGATAGATGGATGGATGGTTGTAGTTCTTTGAATGAAACCTATGTCCAATTCTTCTCAACATTCTCCAAATCCCCCTATCTCGTCTTGCTCCCAAGCATTTATCAGTTCAGCAAAAAACTGTAGAAAAGTTCAGAATTGAGACTAGTTCGCACTTAAGGGTAACACCTTTGTTTATTTATCACTCTGAGTTATTTTGGTCATGGGCATTCATCGAGTGCTACTTTAATTATCGTTAATGTTAACACCCACACGTGTGGCACGAAGCAACATGGCCCAAATGCCTCTATTACCATCCATGTTGCCACGTCAAAACAGATGACGTCAGCGGGAATCTTTTTGGTTTTCGGCTTAAAAATGTTTTATCTCCTAATTAAAAAAATCCAATTAAAAATCTGTTTTCACCATTAAATCCGTCTCGACGAGATCTTCAAAACTAGATCCCATGTTGATATGTTTCGACAATTTTTTTAACCTAAGTTGCCATGATGTTTACACTAAAGTTGCCATGATGTTTACACTGTAGTTGCCATAGTGTTTACACTAAAGTTGCCATGGCATTATTTATCTATTTTCTTCTTCTAGATTTAAAGCTACCGTCGTATTTTCAATCACTAAATTTAGTTCAGTACAATTCTTGTTATAGTTCCAGTTCAGTTCAATAGTTTTAGTTTTAGTTTAATTTAGTTTAGTTCAATTACAAGCTGATATGCGTGCTACTGTAGTATTTTTGAGACTTTCCTGTAATATTTCCTCTCAATTTAGGTTGCCAGATGTGATGCGTAGAAATATCACCTCAACACCCCTTTTGTTCATCTATATTTCTGTGTTTTGTAGTGATGACATCCATGGTGAACAGATAGACTTCACAATTTGTTTCTCAGGAAAAGTCCACGTAAATGAATGGGAGGAGGGGGTCATGTGTGAATGGACAAAGTTCACAGAAAGCTCCTGGAGCTGGAGCTGCATGATCCAGTAGAGCTTACTGATTGAAGAGTTTATATTCCATGTGCTTTTCAGTTTATCTTACCTGTGCTTTTCACTTCAGTGTGTACAAAGCTTGAGGAAATCCAAAAATATTATGCGTGCACTGTATTGTTCTGATCTTGATGAGAATTGGTCCTAATTTTGTACATTGTCTTTTTCACACACAAAAAAGAAAGTTTAAGAAGAAATCATGTCTAATAGTTCATGTATTACTATCAGGGGAGTTTGAAAAAACCAGAACTGCATACTTCATAATTTTCTGTAACGAGGAAATTGAGTTAAAAAAAGGAACACATGAAATTTTTTTATTTTTGAAAAAATATCATTTAGTTCAATGATATAAACAATGCAAGTTCATGTACTATGATACCGATTGTTGAAAAGTTACGAGGAAAACCATACCAAAAAAACAAGAGTAAAGTCTAGTCTTTACGAGGAAAACCATACCGAAAAAACAGAGCAAAGTCTAGTCTGAAAACACGCTCAATACAAAACCATATGGACATTAGTTTAAATACTCTTTTTTTGAACCATACAAAATTACTCTATGAAAAGTACATCAGTACAAACACACACATAGATCAGTACAAGTACTCTGTTTTTTCTGACGGGAAAACAACACATGGGCCTCACCGTATTCTAAATTACTCTTCAACGGTTGCGAATTTGGGAAAACGTTCAACATGACTAAGTTTTGCATTTTTGATAGCTTTCCAACGGTATATTATTTGCACCATTTCAACAAACTTTTAAAAAAATCATGTTCGAAATCAACTTTGACCATATTCAAATTGGAATTTAAACCGTAAGGAATTAAAAAAAGTTTCTATACGCAAAAGTTGTGCATTTTCCGTAGCTTTCCAACGCCATATCAGTTGCGTCAATCCGACAAACCGTTTGCAAAAAACCACGAAAATACATTTCGCCTAGAATTTCACCGATTTTTAAATTACTTTTAAATCATATAGAATTTGAGAAAATATTATATATACAGAAGAAGCGGATTTTCACCAGCTTTCCAACGCCATCTTATTTGCTCAATTTCAAAAAACAGTTTGAAAATTAAGTCCAAAATATGGTTCACGTTTTCGGTTTTGACAAAAACAGTTTTTCCAAAACTGCTCTTAAACCATGATGATTTTGCAAAAAAAATTCTATATGATTGTAATCTATATGTCAAGAGCTTTCCAACGATATATTACACGCCCCATTCTGACAAAAAAATATTGCAAACTTTTTTGAACTAAATAAGACGATCAGTTCGACAAAAATGAAAGCATCAGTTCAACCGATCGAATTCATCAGTTCAACAATAGCAACAGAATAATATTCTATTAAGCGAAATAGAATAATATTCTGTCACCCGCTCCCCTCTATGCTAAACTCAAACCACTCTGTCCACAAATTCTTCATATGTGTTCTACTTGACACCGTTCAAAGTCTTCACCGTGTCCTTGACGGCTGAAGAAATTGCGAACACATTAAAAAAAATTAAATAAATTTTGGCGGTTGCCACAGTAACTTAATCCACTCACATGGATAAGGATGTCAAAATGCATGCTTGACGCGTGTTAGAGAGATGCGAATTGTCAGGGGCTTATCCGTCCAAAATCATCGGACCACTCAGTTTTCACGCGGCCTTGACCCCGTCAACCTCGTTTCACTTTGCTCCCTCGCTCCTGTCGCTCTCACTTCCAAACCCTAGTGTCTCTGCTGGAATTCATCGCCGCCGGAGAAGAAAAGCTTCACTGCCTTGACTTCTTTGTCGACGTACTCGCGCCGGCCGCGGATTTCTTCACCTCCATCGCCGCCATAGGTGTCTTTCGTCGCCGAGTTAGGGTACGGAAGATCTGAACTAACAATTTCCTTCGTCCCGTCATCCAGTTCATCGAGTTCATCTTTGTGGTAATTAAAAGTTCATTTTTACTACACAGTTTGATCTCCTCTCTACCTAAAAAATCTTCAAGTACTGTTTTTACCTCACTTTCAATCCTTCAACACTTCCTTTTGTCCAGTGTTGAGTATTTCATCTAAGTTATGCTTAACTGTTAGATTCCTAAATTGTGCAATTTCTTGAATATGTACAACTCTGGAACCTAAGTCAAGAACACTTAGTGAATTTCCTCAAGACGATAAGGGTCAATTTCCTCAACTGGTTTATATTGAAAAACATCTAAGAATGCATGTGACTCTTCCCAACATGTCTACCGATTAATCTCTAGGTTCTCATCAAATTACTTCATTTGCATCGTTGCTTGAAGAAAATGTTCAAACATCTTCAGAGTCATCAATAATTCAAAAACCACAGTTGAAGGAAATGGCTGATGGTAAAAAGCCTCAGAAGGGAGGCAAGAGGAAGGAGGAACAAACTACTTTTGAGATCCTTGAGGACATTTACTCAGGGTACTGCACACCAGATGAAGAAATTCATGGCAAAGAAACAGACAAGTAGCGCAAGACACGCATGCAATGCATCAAACGCAGGTGGGCTAATGAATGGAGGGAATACAGATACGTCACTCCAAAATATGTGAAGGACTTTGCTGTGAAGCCCCATGTAAGAGGCCACCACTTGCTTCTGGTCAAATAGCTGACCCCACCAGCATAAGAAGGGGTGAAGAATTCCCCAAAGAATGGGAAAGGCGCCAGACCAAGCTGGTGAAACAGGCCAAGAAGGCAGTTGAGGAATTCAACAGCTATCTGAAGAATTTGAACGCCATTCAAGTTACTGTTGTGGGTTGCGTGATATATTCATCATCGCCACCCATCAGGTTGTTGAAGATCAAAACAAGCGTGAGGCTGCCAAGTTTGGCCCTGTGCCTCCTTCAAGTTCTTCAGCTCCCCAGCAAGCTCCTCGGGCCAGTGAATCTGCACCTTTCACCTCCGTCGCAAGCTCATGCCAGGGCAACTGAAGAAGTTGCGCCTAAAGAAACTGCCAGGGTGACTACATCAGTTGTGCCTGAAGAAAATGAACCTCCAAGTTCCTCAGCTACAACGCCACCCACGACTTCATCTTTGAAGATCATCACTCTTCCTTCTGCATCAAAAGCGAAGAAGACTAATACAGCTGAGAGGGAAGCCAAGAAGAGAAAAGCTTCAGCTCCTCCAAGTACCACTGAAAAAGTGAAGAAACTGGAGACGGCTCCATTGTCTTCAGTTATACCAATCGATGCTATTCCAATTTCATCAGGGCCCCCCTGCTCGCACCATTGAAAATCTTCAGATTGTTCCGTTTGGGGTGGAATATGTTATTCCTCCAGCTGATGGAGAAGAAGAAACCCATTCTGCTGCTACCACAGAGCAGATGGATGAAGAAATTGAAGTGGAAGCAAATGCTTCACTTTATCAAGTGTCATCGCGGAAGCCTCAGCAAATTCCGATGACTGCAGAAATTGTTGCTTCATCTGGAAGCACTGAAGCTACTGAAGAGGATGTGGACATTGATGGTGCTACCACGCCCGTCTTACATGATGAATTTTGGGAAGCAGCACACCCAAATTTGCACATCACCACACCTCTGATGCAAGTGCCACAATCGCCCGCGTGCACTGAAGAAATTCACACTGGTTCTGAAGAACGCCATCCCTCTCTTCAGACCATTGATGAAGAAATTCCAGCTGCATCAGCTGATGAAATGATACAACAAGACCTGGTTGTGGATGTCGTCACTTCATCTCCTCATCAAGAAGAGTCAGTTCCTTCAGCAGACACTGGCATCGTTCCAACTGCAACTGCTGAAGAAATTGCCAAATCTCATGCCATCACTGATCCCAATGACTCCACTGGCTCGCCAAGGCCTGTCTTTGATGTGAGGCTAAAGAACATAAATCTTCAGCCAGTTCCTGCTATGCCCAAGATTGGCAGAAGCCTCAAGCAGCCTCAGTTTGGTAATGCCAAGTTCTTCGAAGAGAAGAATTTCTTCATAGGCGAGTCCTCATATGACTCACCCAATATCAGGCGTCTGCGCTTCTGGACCAAGACGCAGATGAACTAATATGCATATTTGCTGTTTGAGAAGAACATGGTCTTCCCACATCTTCACATTCCTCACGTGGACATGGAGTCCATTCCATGCTTCAGGCCTGTGCTGGTCGTTCTTCATGATGCTGAGCTGCTCAGCTTCTATTCGGATGTCTGTGAATGGAATGAAGAACTCATTGTTAAGTTTTATGACACATTGCACTTCTCTGGCAATGCTGATGACATTTCGACATGGGCTCTGGACTGGATGAGTGAAGACACTCACTACAAAGCATCTGTTGATGAATTACAATGTAACACCCCAAAAATTTGACCATGATTTTATTAAGTAAAAATTGGCCAGAAATAAAATTTTAAATTATATTGGGTGTTTTATTAATTTTAGAGTATTTCCTGCCCTCTGTTTTTCTAAAATTCTCTCCTCCATTTAGAATTTTTTTGGAAATAATATTGTGGGCTTTGGTAGTTTACTTAAACCATTTCATTTATAGTTTAATAATAGTAGGAATTAATTTCATAATAAGATTTGCCTCTAAATAATTCTTTTAATAGCATTTTCAAAACTTTAATTGCTTCTGTTGCACTGCAACCACTTTAAATAATTCTTTAAAATTTCCACAAAAATTATGGGAGGTCATTTGAAGCCTACATATCACTTTTATGCAAAAACCGAACTTGGTGTTTTGAATTTTTTTAGTAAAACATCCTATTTTCCTTTCTGGTCCAGATCTAGCTTTGAACTACAACCCCAATTTTCCTTGCTCCAAAAATTCTGAAATTTTTCCCACTCATAGTCCTTCCAACCAACCCCTTAAGTCCAGAAGGTCAGCTTCATTTGCATCTTGGAAATCCACCAAATACCCCTCTGTAGTTTCTGTCCAGAAAAGTATTTCAGTAAAACTTGCACTAGCAAGTATTTCTTTTTGCCAAACTAACTCCACCATCATCTCTACCATCTAATGAGACATCCCCCTATTAATTTGCATAGCTAACAAAGATGCCTAAATTGCCCTGGCATTTTATCAGACACTTTGTGTGCATGGCAGAAACTTTGCCTCCTCCTAAACTACACTGGCCACTTGCTCTCCTGACCAAACAATCATGTCAAGTAGCTCTAGGAAGACCAGTAGCATCACCCTGCCAAAATTCATCACTAGCAGAGCCCTGTAGGCCTCAGTGGAATTTCGTCGAGCACTAGACAGGCATGCCCAGAGCGTGACCAGAGTGCCCGTTCTGCAGTCAGTGGCACCGAGCCGCCGCGGCCCCCTGCTCTCACTCCGGTCCACGCAACCGCCCAGGAAGCTTCACGGGTAAGCCACCACCCCCGCCGACATCGGGACTTGGCCGCTAGCACCAGCCACCACCGACCACTGCCGTCCCAAATCGCCGCCCGACGAGTCTCGTCCCGCCACGTCTCTGCCGAGCCGCCTCGCCTTGATTACCAACCACACGAGTTCATCCACGGCACACCGACCACCTCACCGACCTCTCTGACCATCGCCACCGCCCACACCTACCTCTTCGGCGCCATCAATGGCCGCCGCCGCCGTGGCTTCTTCGGTAAGCCACGGAACCGCCTCTCCGGCACTATAAAGAGGGCCCCGAGCTCTCTCCTCTCTTCACCTCATTCCCCTCTCCCTCTGTAAGCATCCCATGAGAGCAAGGCTACCGGAGAGAGTCGCCTTCTTCGTCTCCGGCGACCACGGCCTCCGCCACGGTCTCGATGGTTCCGATGCCACCACAGCTTCCCCCGCTCCATTCTCTTCACCAGTAGCTCCCTATCACCCCCACGAATCTGTTCCCCTCCTTAATTTGGCCGGAGACTGCTCGTGGGCGAAAGCCCCAATTCGGCTCCGCCGCCATGCTGCGGGAGACCTCACCACCGGCGAGGCATGGCTTCCCACCGACCATGATCTACCTCGGGAGAACCGCCCGACCCTGCTGAGCACACCCATGTGCTCGGTCTTTCGAGAAGTGCTGCCGTTCGCCAACGAGCATCACCGGAGCCCCGCTCTGTTTCGCTGGAGGAGAAGGCGCCGACTTGATCGGTCAAACCTGACTGGTGGGGGTCAACGGACCCACTGTCAGGGACGTTGGACCACGCCAAGCTGGCAGCAAGTGGAGACGGGTTCTCCCTGGAGCCGTTTCCGCGTGGAGAAAGCGCATTTCCTGGAGTACGTCATCGACATCATCAGCCTCCCGGGCGGCCGGACAGCTGGGCTCGGCCCAGTAGCACCAGGCGGCTAAATAGCGCTCAGGGCGCTGCTCTGGTCCTTTTCCTTTTCTTTTTTTCAGCAATTTTCAACTAATTCCACAGAACTCATTTCAAATCCAAATTTGATGATTCAAATTTCCTTGCACTCATAAAATCATGCTCTGTTATTCCAGCCTAGGTGAACATTTTTCCTTTGCCTTGTTTCTTTTGGAGCAATTAAATAGTCCATTTAATCATCTGTTTCAATCCTAGAAATTCCCTAAGTAATTCATATGAACACCAAATAAATTGATTCTTTTTCTGTTATTCCTCATATTTCATCTAGTATATTTTAACATTTATTTCAAAATTTTCTAGACAACTTTTTAGCACTGTTTTAGATTTATGTGGTAATTTAAATATTTTTTTAAATAGGAAATGGAGGGGAGATAAATATTTCAAACTTTTAGAGTGCACCCAATATTTCTGCATGCTCAAGGCAAGCATCTTGAACACTTGATATGGTGATTGCTTGGTTAAAATCTTGAGAGAATATATGAGTCATGCATAGGTTGAATTCAAATAAAATTTGCATGCATGTAGAGTTGGCATATTTCATCGTAACGTGCATCGTGTGCTTTTCATGACTAACTTGCAGGAGCAGGCATAGTGGAATACGGTTACCGACAGAAGGGTCATCACGTGGGAGCGTGATCAGGCCTTGTTTGTTATGCATGTTGGAGCATGCAAGGGTTGTGGCCCTGTTTGGTATTGCTGTTGAAAGAATACTTTGTTGTGCTAACCACTGCAGGAAAGATTTGAGCCGCCTGAGTCGACCGTAGATCGAGTCTTGTTCCGGTAACCCCCATACTTGATTCATGCTGCCACTTGTCCCTGCCACAGGTGGGGTATGGTTTAGTAAGCTGTTAACCCCTTTCCGTGCACACACCACATAGAGGGCTATGATGAGGGTTTCCACGATCATGGACTAAATCCTGTCATCGAGTCAGGGGGCATGGGTGTATCCGGTTGTGACTGAGAGGGGGGCACCCCTTGGAATCCGCGTGTATTAATAGTGATCCCATGCTACTCGAGATTATTGTCTCCCCGACTTAGAGTTTTTCTGAAATGATGCTTTGGGTGATTCCTGGCATCCGGATGGTTAATCTGGTGTGTGCTGGTCAGGTGTGATTTCAACCCAAAGAATGTAATGGGAATTAGTCAGTGTCACGGTACTGACTAAAGAAATCCTTTACTCGTGGGTAAAGAGTACACCCTCTACAGAGTTTAAACCTATTCGAATAGCCATGTCCACGGTTAAGGACTACAGTCTGGGTTGGTCAAGTGTCGGTCTTAGTGTCGGTCTTTGGAGGAAAATAATTAAATTGAGCCTGAATTATTTTGCAGGATAATTATAGTCACCCTGATGCTACCATGAATATTTTGCTATGCATATTAATATTATTGTGAACTAAACCGTTTCTCTTATTTTATTTTCCTGAGTGTCTCAGGGGCTAGCTAGACTACCCCGGGCATTCGGTTTTATTTTCAAGACCTCTTCGTGGCGTCCCTTGAGTTCTTAGGTGGTCTATCACGCCACTACTCTTGTGGACACCCGATTGGCATTTCTTTTCAAGACCTCTTCGTGGCGTCCCTCAAGTTCTCAGGTGATCTATCACGCCACTACTCTTCTGGATACCCGATTGGCATTTCTTTTCAAGACCGACCGTGGCGTCACTTTTTGACACCCGACTGGCATTTCTTTTCAAGACCTCTTCGTGGCATCCCTCAAGTTCTCAGGCGGTCTATCACGCCACTACTCTTGTGGATACCCGTTAGGCATTTCTCTTCAAGACCTACGGTGGTGTCACTTAAGACATCCGATCAGCATTTCTTGTATTTTATTTTTCTTTAACTTTCCTTGTTTATCACTAACATTTTTATATATTCATTTATTTGTACATGCTAATATGTTATCTTGCCATGATTTAGTTCCTGTCAGCATGCATTTAATATAGTCCAGCATGAGCATACGCTTATAGTTTGGTTCATCATGATCATATATTTTTATCTGCTACATTCGGTATATCTTTTGTTCATGATGTTTGCGAGTACATTCAAAGTACTCACAGGCTTGTCCCTGGCTATTTACTTGGCCAGGTCAGGAGTTCTACGTGGAGTACCACAGCGACGTCTGTGCGGAGCCTAGGATGGCAGCCACGCGGGATAGGAATTATCCAGGTCAGCCGTTCCTATGGGAATGGAGCCCCATCGTCGTTGGAGAACCACGAGTCGCTTCCGTCATCCATCACCAAAATCATTGTTGTATCATTAGACCTTTATGGTCTTGTATCCAATTTTTGCAATTGCTTGGTAATCTATAACAAGGTCGTGTCCACCAGTAACGGTAATCCTGGGCTGGTGGTGACCCGAGTGGTTAATTTGCAGGGATTTTTGTGTCCCTGAAATCCATCCCCGACAGCCTTGGTATCAGTGCCAGGCTGACCACTGGCTAATCCTATCTTAGCCTGGTCACTATCCCTAGGTTTCCACACCGTCCACATCCTTTCCTATCCACCGTCAGGCCATCCTATCCGATAACCGCACAGTGGCCATCCGACATCTTTTTGACAGGCGGTGCCCAACCTATCAACCTAATCCATAGGCTGTGTGCCTGTGGCCGACACCTAAGTTGTCCCATTCACAAGCGTGCGATGGAAGACTCTGCTGGCTTATAAGAGAAGCCTTGCCCCAAACCAGCACATCACAGCCTCACTCTCATCCAACCCCCAAGATGCCTGGTCCCATCGTTTACAACGAGACCACCGCAGCCGAGCTGGGAGACTTTGTAGTCATCCTCGCCAACCTCACCCATCATGTTCTCGGCATAGCAGAGCCGCCGGAGTATGTTGTGTACCAAGAGCACACGAGTGATTCCATCCATCACTTCTGGGCCACGGTGCACATCTACAGGAGGAGCATCACATCGGAGCGCCCCTACCGGTTCATTGGGAGGACGACCTTCGACGAGCCCCAAGCCATTCAACTTGCAGCCCGAGAGGCTGTAGTTCAACTCCGACATCGATCACTGAGGGTTAACTGTCGCTCTTTCTACTACTACCCTAGTCGTGAAAGCTATGGTAGCCCGACCCAAGTCGCCAACGGAGATCATGAGACGGATCCTACCCTAGTACATCTGGTGCACTACCTGAGAGCGCAAGAGGCACTATTCGATCAGGTCACCAATGATCTGATTGCCACCCGCAAGACGCTTGCTCTCCTGACCCTGGTGGGAAGTGAAGCTGCACCCGCCACCAACACCCCGATAGTGCTGTCTGGGAGACCAATCGAGCCTTCAAGGTCTGCCCCTGTTGACCACTCGGAAAATGCATTCGTTTCCCCGAATGAACTCCATCGTCTCTTGGGGATTTTCTCCAACGGGACTGTAGCCACTACACCCCGCATGGGTCATCATCGCTACCCCAACCCTGCAGCTCCTCATTCCACTCCAGCGACCCCCGACGTTGAAGCCCCCGGAGAAGCCTCGACAACCGCGAGACCTGCCCGTCTAGATGTCGACGAGGTGGACTAAGTCCACCAGAATTGTTGTCAAGCCTTAGTGGCCCGGTTTCCCTGTATTTTTGTAGTAGTAGTTGTATGGCGTAGTAGGGTTGTTGCTGTGTCTAGCACGTGCGATGTATTTTAGGGCATATGTCATAAGTGCATTACCATGATTGCATTCTGCATATGACTTTTTGTTGTGACATGCATTTAAAATTCTTCCGTCCTTAACAAATCTCGAGGACGAGATTTTCTTAAGGGGGGTAGAGTTTGTAACACCCCAAAAATTCAACCATGATTTTATTAAGTAAAAATTGGCCAGAAATAAAATTTTAAATTATATTGGGTGTTTTATTAATTTTAGAGTATTTTCTGCCCTCTGTTTTTCTAAAATTCTCTCCTCCATTTAGAATTTGTTTTGGAAATAATATTGTGGGCTTTGGTAGTTTACTTAAAACATTTCATTTCTAGTTTAATAACAGTAGGAATTAATTTCATAATAAGATTTGCCTCTAAATAATTCTTTTAATAGCATTTTCAATACTTTAATTGCTTCTGTTGCACTACAACCACTTTAAATAATTCTTTAAAATTTCCACCAAAATTATGGGAGGTCATTTGAAGACTACATATCACTTTTATGCAAAAACCCAACTTGGTGTTTTGAAATTTTTGAGTAAAACATCCTGTTTTCCTTTCTGGTCGAGATCCAGCTTTGAACTACAACCCCAATTTTCCTTGCTCCAAAAATTCTGAAAATTTTACCACTCATAGTCCTTCCAACCAAACCCTTAAGTCTGGAAGGTCAGCTTCATTTGCATCTTGGAAGTCCACCAAATACCCCTCTGTAGTTTCTGTCCAGAAAAGTATTTCAGTAAAACTTGCACAAGCAAGTATTTCTTTTTGCCAAACTAACTCCACCATCATCTCTACCATCTAATGAGACATCCCCCTATCAATTTGCATAGCTAACAAAGATACCTAAATTGCCCTGGCATTTTATCAGACACTTTGTGTGCATGGCAGAAACTTTGCCTCCTCCTAAACTACACTGGCCACTTGCTCTCCTGACCAAACAATCATGTCCAGTAGCTCTAGGAAGACTAGTAGCATCACCCTACCAAAATACATCACCAGCAGAGCCCTGTAGGCCTCAGTGGCATTTCATCGAGCACCAGAAAGGCATGCCCAGAGCGCGACCAGAGTGGCCGTTCTGCAGTCAGTGGCACCGGGCCACCGCGGCCCCTTGCTCTCGCTCCGGTCCAAGCAACCGCCCAGGAAGCTTCACGGGTAAGCCACCACCCTCACCGACATCGGGACTTGGCCGCTAGCGCCAGCCACCACCGACCACTGCTGTCCCAAATCGCCACCCGACGAGTCTCGTCCCGCCACGTCTCTGCCGAGCCGCCTCGCCTTGATTACCAACCACCCGAGTTCATCCATAGCGCGCCGACCACCTCACCAACCTCTCTGACCATCGCCACCACCCACACCTACCTCTCCGGCACCATCAATGGCCGCCGCCGCCGTGGCTTCTTCGGTAAGCCATGAAACCGCCTCTCCGACACTATAAAGAGGGCCCCGAGCTCTCTCCTCTCTTCACGTCATTCCCCTCTCCCTCTGTAAGCATCCCATGAGAGCAAGGCTACCGGAGAGAGTCACCTTCTTCATCTCCAGCGACCACGGCCTCCGCCACGGTCTCGATGGTTCCGACGCCACCACAGCTTCGTCCGCTCCATTCTCTTCACCAGTAGCTCCCTATCACCCCCACGAATCCATTCCCCTCCTCAATTTGGCTGGAGATTGCTCGTGGGCGAAAGCCCCAATTCGGCTTCGCCGTCATGCTGCGGGAGACCTCACCGCCGGTGAGGCATGGCTTCCCGCCGACCATGACCTACCTCGGGAGAATCGCCCGGCTCTGCTGAGCATGCCCATGTGCTCGGTCTTCCGAGAAGTGCTGCCGTTCACCGGTGAGCATCACCGGAGCCCCGCTCTATTTCACCGGAGGAGAAGGCGCCGACTTGACCGGTCAAACCTGACCGGTGGGGTCAACGGATCCACTGTCAGTGACGTTGGACGGCGCCAAGCTGGCAGCAAGTGGAGACGGGTTCTCCCTCGAGCCATTTCTGCGCGGAGAAAGCACATTTCCTGGAGTACGTCATCGACGTCATCAGCCTCCCGGGCGGCCGAACATCTGGGCTCGGCCCAGTAGCACCAGGCGGCTAAATAGCACTCAGGGTGCTGCTCTGCTCCTTTTCCTTTTCTTTTATTCAGCAGTTTTCAATTAATTCCACAAAACTCATTTCAAATTCAAATTTCCTTGCACTCATAAAATCATGCTCTATTATTCCAGCCTAGGTGAACATTTTTCCTAAGCCTTGTTTCTGTTGGAGCAATTAAATAGTCCATTTAATCTTCTGTTTCAAACCTAGAAATTCCCAAAGTTATTCATATGTACACCAAATAAATTGATTCTTTTTCTGTTATTCCTCATATTTCATCTAGTTTATTTTAACATTTATTTCAAAATTTTCCAAACAACTTTTTAGCACTGTTTTGGATTTATGTGGTAATTTAAATATTTTTGAAAATAGGAAATGGAGGGGAGAAAAATATTTCAAACTTTTGGAGTGCACCCAATATTTCTGCATGCTCAAGGCAAGCATCTTGAACACTTGATATGGTGATTGCTTGGTTAAAATCTTGAGAGAATATATGAGTCATGCATAGGTTGAATTCAAATAAAATTTGCATGCATGTAGAGTTGGCATATTTCATCGTACCGTGCATCGTGTGCTTTTCCTGACTAACTTGCAGGAGCAGCCATAGTAGAATGCGGTTACCGACAGAAGGGTCATCACGTGGGAGCGTGATCATGCCTTGTTTGTTATGCATGTTGGAGCATGCAAGGGTTGTGGCCCTGTTTGGTATTGCTGTTGAAAGAATACTTTGTTGTGCTAACCACTACAGGAAAGATTTGAGCCGCCTGAGTCGACCGTAGATCGAGTCTTGTTCCGGTAACCCCCATACTTGATTCATGCTGCCACTTGTCCCTGCCACAGGTGGGGTATGGTTTAGTAAGCTGTTAACCCCTTTCCGTGCACACACCACATAGAGGGCTATGATGAGGGTTTCCACGATCATGGACTAAATCCTGTCATCGAGTCAGGGGCATGGGTGTATCCGGTTGTGACTGAGAGGGGGGCACCCCTTGGAATCCGCGCGTATTAATTGTGATCCCATGCTACTCGAGATTGTTGTCTCCTCGACTTAGAGTTTTTCTGAAACGATACTTTGGGTGGTTCCTGGCATCCGGACGGTTAATCTGGTGTGTGCTGGTGAGGTGTGTTTTCAACCCAAAGAATGTAATGGGAATTAGTCAGTGTCATGGTACTGACTAAAGAAATCCTTTACTCGTGGGTAAAGAGTACACCCTCTGCAGAGTTTAAACCTATTCGAATAGCCGTGTCCACGGTTAAGGACTACAGTCTGGGTTGGTCAAGTGTCGGTCTTAGTGTCGGTCTTTGGAGGAAAATAATTAAATTGAGCCTGAATTATTTTGCAGGATAATTATAGTCACCCTGATGCTACCATGAATATTTTGCTATGCATATTAATATTATTGTGGTTATGCATATTATTTTGAACTAAACTGTTTCTCTTATTTTATTTTCCTGAGTGTCTCAGGGGCTAGCTAGACTACCCCGGGCAGTCGGTTTTATTTTCAAGACCTCTCCGTGGCGTCCCTCGAGTTCTCAGGTGGTCTATCACGCCACTACTCTTGTGGACACCCGGTTGGCATTTCTTTTCAAGACCTCTTCGTGGCGTCCCTCGAGTTCTCAGGCGATCTATCACGCCACTACTCTTGTGGATACCCGATTGGCATTTCTTTTCAAGACCGACCGTGGCATCACTTTTTGACACCCGACTGGCATTTCTTTTCAAGACCTCTTCGTGGCATCCCTCGAGTTCTCAGGCGGTCTATCACGCCACTACTCTTGTGGATACCCGTTAGGCATTTCTCTTCAAGACCTACCGTGGTGTCACTTAAGACATCCGATCGGCATTTCTTGTATTTTATTTTTCTTTAACTTTCCTTGTTTATCACTAACATTTTTATATATTCATTTATTTGTACATGCTAATATGTTATCTTGCCATGATTTAGTTCCTGTCAGCATGCATTTAATATAGTCCAGCATGAGCATACGCATATAGTTTGGTTCATCATGATCATATATTTTTATCTGCTGCATTCGGTATATCTTTTGTTCATGCTGTTTGCGAGTACATTCAAACATACTCACAGGCTTGTCCCTGGCTATTTACTTGGACAGGTCAAGAGTTCTACGTGGAGTACCACAGCGACGTCCGTGCGGAGCCTAGGATGGCAGCCACGCGGGATAGGAATTATCCAGGTCAGCCGTTCCTGTGGGAATGGAGCCCCATCGTCATTGGAGAACCACGAGTCGCTTCCGTCATCCATCACCAGAATCATTGTTGTATCATTAGACCTTTATGGTCTCATATCCAATTCTTGTAATTGCTTGGTAATCTGTAACAAGGTCGTGTCCACCAGTAACGGTAATCCTGGGCTGGTGGTGACACGGGGGGTTAATTTTCTGGGATTTTTGTGTCCCGAAATCCGGCCCCGACATACTACTTGCTCTTCCAGTAGATCCACCCCTTGAAGAAGCAAAGAGGATCTATGAAGAACCTGATCTGCACAATCATATGATGCAAGTGCCGATGAAGCCTTTGGCTGACGGAGAAGCTCCAAGGACCACTTTCTTGGTGAAGGAATTGATTTATGTGCCTCGCACAGTCTACCGCATTCTTGCCAGGACCCTTAGTCCCATCAAAGGCCACAATTCTGACACTGAAGAAGTTGTTGGCATCATGAAGAATCTTCTCTTCTACATCATTCACGGGGTTCCCATAAATATCCATGGTTTATTCGGGAGTACTTTGGTCACAGTGGCTCAATCACCCTTCGAGTTGAAGCCTTATGCTCCATGGATCATGAGATTCATCAGATCGATATCTTCAATCAACTATAGGGCAAATTGTCAGAATCATCTCAGTTTTATGCCAGAGGTAGAAATTCTTCCAAGTACAATTTCCTTAGTTCCTGGCAAAGGCAAGGCAGTTATTGATGAAGGAATTCGTCCCCTTTATGGACAATTTCGTCAGCCTGCCTCACAATCTACTGGTGATGAAACTACAAGCCCAGATACAGTAGCAAAGGCATCAGGGCCAATTCCTCAGCCAAAAGCACCATGGGTCATGACTGACCGTGAACTCCTCATCAGCCTGCATCAAAAGGTTGATAGAAATCTTGACTGGACAAAGCATCAACTAGCTGCTATTCATGCAAATATGACAGTGACGCATAACTTAGTCCGCAAGAACCACTACTACGCCCATGAAATATTTGACAGGACAAGGGCCATTCTTTCACATCTCAAGACTAATGAAGAACTTGTCGAGATGGAATTCCAACGTGACTTCGATTGGTCGATGCCGCCCAAGAAGAAGTTCAAGAAAGTACAAGTTCCTCCTCTCGTTCCAAGTTCAATGTCCCCGTCTCGCTCCACTGATGAAAATGAAGAGGTTGAAGACACTGCAACGGGCCCTTCATGCGCCCCCGACACTGGCGCTCCTCTGAATTCTTCAAGATGATATTCTTCAGGGGCGTTGGTCCTCAGTTTCGTCTCCTTTTGGTCATTTGATGACAAAGGGGGAGAAATTTGAGAGTTAGCCTTCAAGGGGTTCCTTATATGGGATGTTTTTTGCTAAGTTACAACTCTTGGTTTTCATTTGATTCGCTCTTTGATGAGTTGTAACTTAAGTAACTGTTGGTGGTCTGACTCTTGTGCTACATTTTATCTGCATGCTCTGATCTCAATGATATATGCTCATGCATGCTGCATTTCATCAGACACCAATTTTAATCATGCATTCAAATTCTTCAATATCTTATGATCATGCATGATTGGATTCCAAGATATAGGGGGAGATCTCCAAAATTCCAACCTGCCAGGTGCATTTGCAATCCAAAGCAAATTCTTCATATGCACATCTTTAGGGGGAGTTCCTCAATATCTTGTAACCAATATCTTCATACTCAGTACTTACACTTACAATATTTACTCCCATTGAAAACTTAACCAATTTGTCATAAATCACCAAAAGGGGGGAGAATGTAAGTGCATCAAGTGCCCTCTTAGTGGTTTTGGAGTATTGAAGACAAATGGGTTAAGGGACTAATGTGTTTGTGAGTATACATCGGAGTTATAGTCCCTGAATGCTTTAACCCATGGAAGACGACCCCCAAAAATGTATTTCTTCAAGTGAAGAAATTGGTACGGGCTTTGAAGAAATTGATGTGAAGACTTCGAAGCTTGAAGACTTTGTTTTCGTAGTTTCTTTCATCTTATTTTTGAGTCATAGGAAAATTGGACTGTTAAAGGGGGTCTAGGTGAATCATAGTTCACATTTCCAAAGTGATGCTCAAACCTATACATACACAAGCCACTTCGATAGAAGCCTTTGGAAATCTCTGGTACAGCTGACGGATTTGCTAGCGACAATGACAAAGTTCATCTGGTCACTGACGAATTTGGTCACGTTGAGGAGTTAGGATTTTGCCAGCGCGATCTGGCTATCGTGAGGAAATTGAGTGCCTTGACAAAATTGAGAGTTAAATTTCCAACTATTGCTGCGCCGCATGCCAGCTGTCGAGTGGATCCTTATCCTGATAACGACCATGTCTAAGAAGGACATTTATGACATTTCATGTCGAGTTGGCCCTGGCTATAAACAGCCTCCCCCACAACCACTTGTTGGTTAGCTGCTCTAGAGAGAACTTTACACTTGTAATTAAAGAGCAACCCATCCTCTCACGACTTTCAGAGAATCCTAGGTGAGGAAAAACTCAACCAGAGCCAAAGTGATTGAGCATCACTTAAGAGATTGATCTGTGTGATCTGACGCCTGTTACCGTTGAAGACTGTCATTCTTCTAGACGGTTGGGCGTCATGTTCTGAGCACCCAAGAGTCATTGTGGTGTGCTGGTGAACAAGTCTATGAAGGTTTTGGAGGTCTAGCTTGAAGACTTACCACGAGTGATTGGGCGAGGTCTAAGTGACCTTGGCTCAAGAGGAATACGGTGAGGACTAAGTGTCCTCTGAGTTCATCTCAGCCGCCTCAATCGGACGTATAGTTGATACAACAACTCCAATTGGTTTACCAAATCGATGTGTCTTCACCGAGCCTACCTGGTTTCAAATTCCTCACCCTTACCTTTACGTTATTCCGCTGTTGAAGAATTTGTGATCTATCCACTGAAGAATTTGAACTAAATACTTTCATCATGTTGTTTTTCATTTCTTCAGTTCATCTTCCTCATGCTTGTATGCTTGTATGATTGCATGTTCTTGACCGCTGCTGTGATTAGTTGCCTTGCATTTCTGTTTCTTTACTCTAATCTTCGTCAAATTCATTAGAGTTTGACGAATTTCTAAAAATCTCCCATTCACCCCCCTCTGGGAGTAAACCTGCGCTTTCAAGGTCTGGTACACATCATGGCATACATTATAGAGCCTATGACTGAGGCATAGGGGACGACCTTCCTCCTTTCTCTTTCTTCTACCATAGTCGGGCTTTGAGTCTTACTCAACTTCATACCTTGCAACACAGACAAGAACCCCTTCTTTGACTGGTCCATTTTGAACTTTTTCAAAATCTTCTGAAGGTATGTGCTTTGTGAAAGTCCTATCAGGCGTCTTGATCTATCTCTATATATCTTGATGCCCGATATGTAAGCAGCTTCACACAAGTCTTTCATTGAGAAACTCTTGTTAAAATAACTCTTTATGCTTTCTAGAAATTCTATATCATTTACAATCAATAATATGTCATCCACATATAGTATTAGAAATGCTATAGATCTCCCACTCACTTTCTTGTAAATACAAGCTTCTCCATATGTTTGTATAAAACCAAAAGCTTTGATGACTCATGAAAGCGTATATTCCAACTTTGAGATGCTTGCACCAGTCCATAGATGGATCGCTAGAGCTTGCATACCTTGTTAGCACCCTTAGGATTGACAAAACCTTCCGGTTGCATCATATACAACTCTTCCTTAAGGCAACCGTTTAGGAACGCTATTTTGGCGTCCATCTACCAGATTTCATAATCAAAACATGTGGTAATTGCTAACATAATTCTAATAGACTTGAGCATCGCTACGGGTGAGAAAGTCTCATCGTAGTCAACCCCTTGAACTTGTTGAAAACCCTTTGCGACAAGTCGAGCTTTATAGACACTGACATTACCATCAACTTCTTTCTTCTTCTTGAAGATCCATTTGTTCTCAATGGCCTGTCGGTCACCGGGTAAGTCTACCAAAGCAATACTTGGTTCTCATACATGGATCCTATATCGTATTTCATGGCCTCAAGCCATTTTTTCGGAATCTGGGCTCATCATTGCTTCTTCATAGTTTATAGGTTTGCCGTTGTCCAACAACATGACTTCCAAGACAGGATTACCATACCACTCTAGTGCAGAACGTGTCTTGGCCGACCTACGAAGTTCATTAGTGGCTTGAGTCGAATATTCATGATCATTATCATTAGCTTCCTCTCCATCTGGTGTAGACATCACAGGAACTTCTTTCTGTGATGTGCTACTTTCCAATTCGACAGCAGGCATGATTACCTCATCAAGTTCTATCTTCCTCCCACTCACTTCTTTTGAGAGAAACTCCTTCTCTAGAAAGGACCCATTCTTGGCAACAAAGATCTTTCCCTCAGATCTGTGATAGAAGGTATACCCAATGGTCTCTTTACGGTATCATATGAAGACGCATTTCTCCGATTTGGGTTTGAGCTTATCAGGCTGAAGCCTGTTGACATAAGCGTTGCATCACCAAACCTTAAGAAATGACAGCTTAGATTTCTTGCCAAACCATAATTCATACAGTGTCATCTCAATGGATTTAGATGGTACCCTGTTTAAAGTGAATGCGGTTGTCTCTAATGCATAACCCCAAAACGAGAGTGGCAAATCGGTAAGAGAGATCATAGAATGCACCATACCCAATAAAGTACGATTACGATGTTCGGACACACCATTACGCTGTGCTGTTCCAGGTGGCGTGAGTTGTGAAACAATTCTACATTGTCTTAAATGCATGCCAAACTCGTAACTCAAATATTCACCTCTACGATCAGATCGTAGAAACTTTTTTTCTTATTACGATGAATCTCCACTTCACTTTGAAATTCCTTGAACTTTTTTAAATGTTTCAGAATTGTGTTTCATTAAGTAAATATACTCATATCTACTCAAATCATCCATGAAGGTAAGGCAATAACGATATCCACCACGTGCTTCAACAATCACCGGACCGCATACATCGGTATGTATTATTTCCAATAAGTCACTTGCCCGCTCCATTGTGCCGGAAAACGGGGTTGTAGTCATCTTGCCCATGAGACATGGTTCACATGTTTCAAATGATTCATAATCAAGTGATTTCAAAAGTCCATCAACATGGAGTTTCTTCACGCGCTTTACACCAATATGACCTAAGCGGAAGTGCCATAAGTATGTGGTATGATCATCATTAACTTTGCATCTTTTGGCATCAATATTATGAACATGTGTATCACTACGATTGAGATTCAACAAGACTAAATCATTCACAAGAGGTGCATGACCATAAAAGATATTATTCATATAAATAGAACAACCATTATTCTCTAACTTAAATGAATAACCGTCTCGCAATAAACACGATCCAGATATAATGTTCATGCTCAATGCAAGCACCAAATAACAATTATTTAGGTTTAAAACTAATCCCGAAGATAGATGTAGAGGGAGCGTGCTTACAGCGATCACATCAACCTTGGAGCCATTTCCAATGTGCATCATCACCTCGTCCTTAGTTAGTCTCCATCTATTCCGCAGCTCCTATTTCGAGTTACAAATATTAGCAACCAAACCAATATCAAATACCCAGGCGCTACTATGAGCACTAGTAAGGCACACATCAATAACATGTATATCAAATATACCTTTGTTGATGTTGCCAGTCTTCTTATCTACTAAGTACTTAGGGTAGTTCCGCACCAATGACCTTTCCCCTTGCAATAGAAGCACTCAGTCTCAGGTTTGAGTCCAGCCTTGGGTTTCTTCACGGGAGCGGCAACTGGTTTGCCATTCTTCTTGAAGTTCCCTTTCTTTCCCTTGCCTTTCTTGAAACTGGTGGTATTGTTGACCATCAACACTTGATGCTCTTTCTTGATTTTTACCTCCATAGATTCAAGCACCGCGAAGAGCTCATAGATCGTTTTCTCCATCCCTTGCATATTATAGTTCATCACAAAGCCCTTGTATCTTGGTGGCAGTGACTGGAGAACTCTGTCAATCGCTACTTCATCCGAAAGATTTTTTGAGTATGTGCTCACTAACAGAGCTGTTTTCTCCATGTTGCAGCTAAAGAACATGTCGGAGGAGTCATACCTCTCAACCCGTGCATGAGCCTGAAATACCAATTTCAGCTCCTGAAACATCTCATATGCTCCATGGTGCTCAAAACTTCTTTGGAGCCCCGGTTCTAAGCCGTAAAGCATGGCGCACTGAACTATCGTGTAGTCATCATTTCTTGTCTGCCAGACATTCATAGCATCCAGATTTGCGGGAGCGGGTGGTTCACCTAGTGGTGCATCAAGGACATAGGCTTTATATGCAGCAGTGAGGATAATCCTCAGATTACAGACCTAGTCTGCATAGTTGCTTCCATTATCTTTCAACTTAGCTTTCTCTAGGAATGCATTAAAATTCAGGGGAGCTACAGCGCAAGCTATTGATCTACATCATAAATTTGCAAAGACATTTAGACTATGTTCATGATAATGGGTTCAGTTAATAAAATTACTAGTGAGCTCCCACTTAAATCAACATCCCTCAAGTTGTCGAAGTGTTACATGATCCAAATCAACTAACCCATGTCCGATAATCACGTGAGATGGGGTGGTCATCAATGGTGAACATTTCCATGTTGATTATATCCACTATATGACTCATGTTCGATGATTCGGTCCTCTGTGTTCCGAGGCCATGTCTGTACGTGCTAGGCTCGTCAAGTTTAACCCAACTATTCCGTACGTGTAAAACTGGCTTACACCCATTGTATACGAACGTAATCTATCACACCCGATCATCACGAGGTGCTTCGAAATGAAGAACTTCCACAATGGTGCATACTTAAGGGGAACACATTTATCTTGAAATTAAGTGAAGGGATCATCTTATAATGCTACCATCGTCCTAAGCAAAATAAGATGGATAAAAGATAAACATCACATGCAATCAATATGTGACATGATATGGCCATTATCATCTTGTGCTTTTGATCTCCATCTCCAAAGCACTGACATGATCTCCATCGTCACCGGCATGACACCATGATATCCATCATCATGCCGTCATGTGGTTGTCGCCGTGAACTATTGCTTCTATGACTATTGCTAACATATAGCGATAAAGTAAAGCAATTACATGTCGTTTATTAATTGACATGCAGGTCATACAATAAATTAAAGACAACCCCATGATTCCTGCCGGTTGCCGTACTCATCGACATGCAAGTTGTGAGCCTATTACAAAACATGATCATCTCATACATCAACATATATCACATCACGTTTTGGCCATACAACATCACAACATGCCCTGCAAAAACAAGTTAGACGTCATCTACTTTGTTGTTGCAATTTTTACGTGGATGCTAGGGCAAACTATAAGAACCATTCTTATCTATGCAAAACCACAACAGTGATATACAAGTTGCCTTTTAACCTTCTACAAGGACTGCCGTTGTCAAATCAGATTCAACTAAGGTGGGAGATACAGACACCCGCCAGCCACTTTTATGCAATACAAGTTGCATGTTAGTCAGTGGAACCGGTATCTTATGCGAGGAGAAGTAAGGTTGGTCCGAACTGCTTCATCCAACAATACCACCGAATCCAAATAAGACAAGGCAGGTAAGCAATCTGAACATCAACACCCACAACATCTTTGTATTCTACTCGTGCATATACATCTACGCATAGACCTAGCTCTGATACCACTGATGGGGAACGAAGAATGAAAATAAAAATCCTATGGAACTGTCTGGGACGAATCCGCGACCACCTATGGGACCCAGGGAAGGACCCCTTTACGTTCGGCAGGGAGAGACGGTCGCACGAAGAGCAAATCTAGAGAAGAACACGACAGTGCACGAGAGAGATTTACCCAGGTTCGGGCCGCACGGATGCGTAAAATCCTACTCCTGCTTTTTGGTTTATTATCTGTATGATTGTTCTAGCTCCAGGAGCGCTACAGTACCGAGTAGCTGCGTACAATACTGGAGTTCTCCATCTCCCAGTTCCTCCCCCCTCCATGTTGCCTATGGGCCTCCTTTTATATGCACAAAGGGGTCACCAACAGGTGGCAAACAGTAAAGGTAGAGGTGGAAAGTTGCTACAGTAAGGCCATTATTACCAGGATGACATGTCCTACCTACCACTGACGGCAGGGGACAAGGGAATTAAATGCCCATGCCTTTGCTGTCCACATACATGTACCCGGACGTCTTGGACGTGGGAAAAGCCTATCCCACCTGCTCCTGCACCGCTAGCTACAGTGTACCACCGTCTACACAGTGCCCTGCCACACACGCTTGAAGGACCCAGAGCGCCACGCTGGCAGAGGCACCGGAGCAGCACAGTAGCACAGTGGTACAGTAACGCTTGCCGCGGCAAGACCTTGCCGCACCTGACAGCTTGCCGCAACCCATAGCTTGCCGCGCAAGGTAACTTGCCGGGGCAAGTACCGTATCGCAGCTGCTATCTTGCCGCAGCCAATACCTTGCCGCAGCTAATGACTTGCCGGGGCAAGTACCTTGCCGCGGCAAGTACTCTTCTACAGCAAACCCCAGGCTGGGCCTCAGCTGTCCCTCCCGGCAAGCCTGGCCACGGGATGCTACTACTGCCCGTGCACAAGTACGGGGTACTAGGGTACCCCTATTCTAGTACACCGACAGGAGCCCCCGGGCCTGGGCCACACACGGTGCCGGGCGTTGTTGGGCCAGGCCCAAATAGTGCATGGGCACGCGTGGCTGGGATAAGCCGAAACGTCTCTATGCTGTTTAATTGCATGCTCTCCCACGCATCGCGCGTTGAATGCGGAGCATGGGAAGCGTGCGCAGTTATCTCGAATGACGAAGGGGCGGATGGTTCCGCATCTTTCCCCATAAAAGGAGGGACCTGCAGAAGCATTCACACACCCCTCTCACCATTCTCGATCTCCAAATCTCCACCTTCTTCTTCCTCCGCTCCAAAACAAAACGGTTTCCCAATCCTCCGCCACCGCGCGCGTCCGCATCCCCCTCGGTCCTCAGCTCCGCCTTCGCCATGCCTCCCAAAGGAGAAAAGGGGAAGACGGGGAAGTCCTCAAGGATGGAGACCCAGGCGCAGTTGATGAGGCAGAAGTACGCGCTCTTCGCTCCGACGCTCACGGGGGCGGATCTGAAGGCCAAGTTCCAAGGCATGTGGGCCGTGAGGACCAAGGCGCATCCGGCCACCCGCGTTCGCCCAGCCACCGACGAGAGCGAAGTGAGCAAGTACCCCTTCTTCGCTTGCTACTTTTGGTGCGGGCTCTGCCCACCGTACTCGGATTTCTTCAGCGACGTCATGTACACCTTCAATCTCCGTCTGCTGGATCTCACACCGAATGCCGTGTCCACCATGGCAATATTTGCGCATCTGTGCGAGAACTTCGTCGGCGTCGTACCCAACACCGCGCTGTTCAGGCATTACTTCACTCCCCGTGCTGAAAAGGGAGAGCCTCTCACTGTTGGCGTCTCGTTCGTTTCAAGATTGGGCGCCAAGGAGTATTATCTGAAGGGGGATCTCCGCCCAAGATGGGGAGAAATCCGGTCTGAATGGTGTTGGATCATTGACGACGAGCCGCCACCATACTGTGAGCTTCGCAAGACCCCAGCAGCGCGTGGCACAGACTGGAGCGATCTGGATCCCCAGGACAAAAAGCTGGAGATTGCCGCTACCAGGATCATACGGCTCAGGGAGGCCGGGCTCACCATAGGGATGGTTGGCGCAGACTTCCTCCGCCGCCGCATTGCTCCTCTGCAGCAGAGAGGAAGGCCGGCCTCTGATTGGAAGAACCCAGCCGATATCATGCGGCTGCGCCCTGGACTGATCAACAACTTCACAGTTCTGCAGCACGACTTTTTCATGCGAGAACTGTTCAAGCAAGAGACAGATCCAGAGAAGCGCGACAAGGCGTTCACGCTGCCGAAGCACATCGTGCCCCTTTGCAACAACTCCGCATTGAGTGCAATCATCGCTATGATGCCGCTCTGCAATGCGCACAGCGTTTTAGGAGTGGCTCGTCCGCAACACCACTGAGCAAGAAATAGAATTCATTGCTAGAAGAGTGGAGGAGGACAGGCTCGCCAGGGAAGCTGGCGATTTTGGTTATACTTTGGCGGAGCTTGACGAGGCACAAAAGGAGAGCCTTGCCGAGCAGGGGATGCTTGCCGGGAAGGGCGAGCTCGCCGCACCCGGCAAGGATGTCGGGCCAAGCCAGCCTGCCGACGAGTCAGGCAGCTCGGAGGATGAGGGCTCCTCTTCCGAGGAGGGCACCGAAAGCCCACCGCAGTCAGAGTCCCCAGCCCCTCTGAGGAGGAAACGCCTTCGCAGGCTTGGCAAAGTGGCTGAGCGGCAAGAAGTTCAACAACCGCCGGAGCGCTGTTCGACACGCTCGACCGCGGCAAGGGCTGGTGCTGCGGGAGCGTCTCACGCGGCCCCGGCAACTGGAGCAGGGTCATCAAAGACCGCTGCTACTACCCCCGCCAAGCGGCCAAGGAGCCCAGCTCCCTCTCGTCCCCCTCCTCACACGGAGGCGGACTTTGATTTTTCCGCTCTCAGCGAAGAGGGCGACGAGGAAGAGTAAGTTCCCTTGCCGCGACCCTCAATCTTTGTAAGGTTTTGTTTCTGTCCTCACTTGTCGCGCTCCGGCCTTGCTTCCGCAGGGAGGAAACCTTGGCGGAGAGGACAAGGAAGAGAGCTAAGGTCTCGACGAGGAAGACCGTGGTGGTCGTCGAAGATGAGCCCACGGCAACCACCGGGATAGCGTCTGAGACCATCCCGACCAGCTCGGAGCCCAGCCCTCGTCGCAGCCCCCAGCGCAGCCCCCAGCGTAAGTATTTCAACTACCTTTCGCTGGCGGTTGCTGAGGAACAAGCATTTTGTCACTGACATCTTTGGGCGTGTAGGAGAGGAGCAGCAAGTGGAGCCATCTGAAGGTGCTCCAGAAGTACCACCCCCCTCGACCACACCGCCAAGGAGAAGATCTCCGGTAAGGGCTCCCACTAGCGAGCCTAGCCACGAAGAGGAGCCGGCAAGCGCCGAAGTGCCAAGCACCAGCGCTGGCGACCCCACCCCAATGACAAACATTGAAGGGGGAGAGGAGCCCACCGCTCCTGAGCTCAACACGGGTAAACCCACTTGCCGCAAAACTCTTTCTGCTTTCTTTCTTTTGTCTTCTTAAATTTCTTCCTGAAGCTCTTTTTGCTTTACTTCTCGGGTTGGCAGAGCCCTCCTCGGTGGAGCCAATGAACATTGACTCTTCTGCCGAGGAGAACACCATAGGGGCCGTCGACGACGAGGCCGCCAAGGCCGCCGCTGCCAAGGCCGATAAGCTGGCAGCCGACAAGCTTGCCGACGAAGAAACTGCCAGGGCTGCCGAAGAGGCCGGCAAGGCCGCCGAGGATAATACCGCCAAGGCGCCCACCGATGAAGCCGCCAAGGCTGCTGAAGCTGAGGCCGCCCAGAAGGCTGCTGAGGAGGCCGGCGGGGGAGCCGGTGGTCGTACTGACGGCCCTGAGGCCACAGGAGCGCCAGGCGCTACTCCGACCACGGGTCCCTCAACCACTGACGAGGCGGCAGCACCCAACTCGCCTCCGCCAAGCAAATACATCCGGGTCGGCGAGAACGTCTACGTCAGCCTCCCCTGGACGGTGGGCTCCAGAGCGCCAACCGAGGAGGATGTTGTGGACGAGGAGATCCTTGCCGCTGCCGGGCTCCAGCTTGTGGATGCGCCAGGCGCCAGCAGCAGCAGCACGTCTGAAGAGGAGCAACTGCTTCAAAAGCTGCTGAATCTTCATCGCGCCCGACGGGAGAAGCTAGCTTCCAGGGAGGCGCTCATCGAGAAGGCCGAAGCTGACATGTTGAGGCGCGCGGAGATCTTGGCGGACGTCCGCGCGCGATCTCTTAATGCGTTAGAGGTCAAGCGGGCACAGCTGGCCGAAGAACGGCAGGCCCTCCTCCTGATGAAGCAAGACATTGAACAAAAATAGGAGGAGACCGCCAAGGAGTTGTCTGCTCAGGCCGGTGATCTGAACCAGCGGAAAGTGGACCTTGATGCCCACGAAGAAGAACTTGCCGAGCGCAAGAGGAAACTTGCCGAAACCCTCCAGCAGAAAGACGAGGAGGTGGCAAGACTTGTCGCAGAGCGGACCCAGGGGCAGGCAAAAAAACACCAGAAGGAAATCGAAGCCTTGGCCCAGGAGTACGCCAGCAAGTTGGTGGAGGCCACCAACGCTGTCGCTGCTGCAGAAGTGAACAGGAAGGAAACGGAGGAGAAAGTGGCAAGACTAGAGGCCGCCCTCAAGGCAAACGGTGACAAGCTCTCAACGCTTGAAAGTGAGAGGGCAAAGGTGACCCACACTTTGGCGGAGATGCAAGTTACCATAGCCAAGAAGAACAATCTGCTTGCCGCCGCCAACGACTCCAGAGCAGACCTGAAGCTGAAGCTGACCACGCTGAAGGAGACGCTCGACACCACCAGAAAGCGCGAAGGGCTTCTAATGACAGAGCTCCAGAAGGAAAAGGGTTTGCTTCAAGACACTATTGCGACCCACAAGAAGTTCAGGGATAACATGGGGATCTTCACAGACAGGCTTGCCAGCGCCGCCGAGGACATCGACAAGGAGCTGACTGCCCTGAAGGTGCCGGACTTCGGGTACTCCATCGACAAGAACACGCAAACTAGCGTCAAGCTAGCCGAGTTCTTCGACGGAGTAGTAGAAGCACTCCAACAGCTCCAAGTCAATCACAAGGCTCAACTGGCCGACGAGTCACGCAGGCTTTGCCGGGGAGTTCTCCAGAGGTTGTTGGTGAAGATAGCATACAGAAACCCGGGCGTCGACTTCAGCAACATCTTCAAAAGCTTGCTGAAGGGATACGACCCCGTGCCACTAGAGGCCCTTGTCGCGCCCATCGTGGAGAGGGTGGACCATATCCAGAGGGTCGAAGGCGAGCACCGCAATTAGAGAGCCCATTCTCCTCCCTCCTTGCCGCCGCTAGACATGTTAAAGAACAATCTGTTTAAGCCGCGGCAACTTATCTTGTAATATAACTTGCAATATTTTGGAGTTAATGCATGTCATCTCCCTTGAGCAATTTCTTTCTTTGTGTGTACTTGCCCTACGCTTATAGGGAACTTGCCGGTGCGCGCACCATTGCCGCAAGCGCTGGGTGCGGGACTTCAGCAGCCTGCTGGCGGTGCCGCTGCCGGCAAGCAACCTTGTCGCGCTCAGTGCAGCCACTTAGGTTGTTGAGCGGACTCGAAACAAGGTAAGGGCGCGACCGATTACGCTTAGGTTCCGTCGCACACAGGTTTTCCATACAAAGAGTAGTATCGTTCAAGGAAAATAACCTTGAAAATAAAAAAGAATTTGATTGTTCAAACTTTGGCACTTAGCTTTGTCGCTGATCTCTCCGCGGCAAGGTCTTGTCACTGCTTGCCGCTGCCTTCTTCCCGGCAAGGCAAAGTTTCTTTGAACGACGCCTGGTCCATATCATTATCCCATCCCCCCCGACAAACTTGTGCGCGAGGGAAGCTTCTGTCTCTTTGAGAAAAAGAAAGAAGAGAAAATAAAGATATAGGAGCTTGGCGGCTCGTTAATGCTTACCGGGGAGGCTGTACTGCACAGTATGTCAGATAATCATGCAAAATAAAAGTAAACATGAAATCATCAAAAACTGCGAAATACAAAAGCTTTATTTATGCACAAGGTCTGCGCCTGGCTTTGTACAAAGGATTACATGCAACAGCGGCAAGACTTGTACAAAAGGTGGTTGTCGGGGAAGGGCCCGGCAACTGCGCCTTATGGAAAAAACTTACGAAGATGCTCAATGTTCCAGGAATTGATCACTGGAATGCCATCCTCGGTCTCCAGGCGGACAGTGCCGGGCCTGGTGACTCGTTTCACCCGATAAGGGCCTTCCCACTTCGGCGTCAACTTGTTTGAATTCTTGGCCGACTGAACGCGCCGAAGAACAAGGTCGCCTTGCTCGAGACTTTTGGCATTAACTTTGCGGCTATGGTAGCGACGCAAAGCTTGCTGGTAGCGAGCAGCTCTCACAGCAGCCTGAAGACGATCCTCCTCGAGGAGCACAGCGTCATCTTGCCGCAGTTGCTCTTGCTCAAGCTCATCGTAAGCGAGCACTCGAGGTGACCCGTATACGAGTTCCGTGGGGAGAACTGCCTCTGCTCCATAAACTAGAGCAAAAGGCGTCTGGCCAGTAGCTCGATTTGGAGTCGTCCTGATCGACCAAAGAACCACTGGCAGCTCCTTGATCCAGTTCTTGCCGCACTTGCGCAGCCTGTCGAAAGTTCTCGTCTTGAGCCCACGCAGCACTTCAGCATTTGCCCTTTCAGCTTGACCGTTGCTTTGCGGGTGAGCAACAGAAGCGAAACAGACCTTGGCGCCAAGGTCTTTGACATACTGCATGAAGGCGTGGCTCGTGAACTGGGTACCGTTGTCGGTGATGATCCTGTTAGGAACACCAAAGCGACAAACAATTCCCTTGAAGAACTTGATGGCTGATTGTGCTGTCACCTTCCTCACTGCTTCCACTTCCGGCCACTTCGTAAACTTGTCGATGGCCACATACAAGTACTCGAAGCCCCCGGTGGCACGGGGAAAGGGGCCGAGGATGTCGAGCCCCCAGACCGAAAATGGCCAGGAGAGAGGGATTGTCTGGAGAGCTTGAGCTGGCTGATGAATCTGCTTGGAATGAAACTGGCACGCTTCACACTTGGTTACTAGTGCAGTTGCATCCTGGAGGGCGGTGGGCCAAAAGAAACCTTGCCAGAAAGCCTTTCCAGCAAGGGCTCTTGACCCTATGTGGTGACCACATATGCCTCCATGAATCTCCGCCAACAGCTCCTGTCCTTCTAATGACAGAGCTCCAGAAGGAAAAGGGTCTGCTTCAAGACGCTATTGCAACCCACAAGAAGTTCAGGGATAACGTGGGGATCTTCACAGACAGGCTTGCCAGCGCCGCCGAGGACATTGACAAGGAGCTGACTGCCCTGAAGGTGCCGGACTTCGGGTACTCCACCAACAAGAACATGCAAACTAGCGTCAAGCTAGCCGAGTTCTTCGACGGAGTAGTAGAAGCACTCCAACAGCTCCAAGTCAATCACAAGGCTCAACTGGCCGACGAGTCACGCAGGCTTTGCCGGGGAGTTCTCCGGAGGTTGTTGGTGAAGATAGCATACAGAAACCCGGGCGTCGACTTCAGCAACATCTTCAAAAGCTTGCCAAAGGGATACGACCCCGCGCCACTAGAGGCCCTTGTCGCGCCCATCGTGGAGAGGGTGGACAAAATCCAGAGAGTCGAAGGCGAGCATCGCAATTAGAGAGCCCATTCTTCTCGCTCCTTGCCGCCGCTAGACATGTTAAAGAACAATCTGTTTAAGCCGCGGCAACTTATCTTGTAATATAACTTGCAATATTTTGGAGTTAATGCATGTCATCTCCCTTGAGCAATTTCTTTCTTTGTGTGTACTTGCCCTACGCTTATAGGGAACTTGCCGGTGCGCGCACTATTGCCGCGAGCGCTGGGTGCGAGACCTCAGCAGCCTACTGGCGGTGCCGCTGCCGGCAAGCAACCTTGTCGCGCTCAGTGCAGCCACTTAGGTTGTTGAGCGGACTCGAAACAAGGTAAGGGCGCGACCGATTACGCTTAGGTTCCGTCGCACACAGGTTTTCCATACAAATAGTAGTATCGTTCAAGGAAAATAACCTTGAAAATAAAAAAGAATTTGATTGTTCAAACTTTGGCACTTAGCTTTGTCGCTGATCTCTCCGCGGCAAGGTCTTGTCACTGCTTGCCGCTGTCTTCTTCCCGGCAAGGCAAAGTTTCTTTGAACGACGCCTGGTCCACGCCTGGTCCATATCATTATCCCATCCCCCCCGGCAAACTTGTGCGCGAGGGAAGCTTCTGTCTCTTCGAGAAAAAGAAAGAAGAGAAAATAAAGATATAGGAGCTTGGCGGCTCGTTAATGCTTACCGGGAGGCTGTACTGCACAGTATGTCAGATAATCATGCAAAATAAAAGTAAACATGAAATCGTCAAAAACTGCGAAATACAAAAGCTTTATTTATGCACAGGGTCTGCGCCTGGCTTTGTACAAAGGATTACATGCAACAGCGGCAATACTTGTACAAAAGGTGGTTGCCGGGGAAGGGCCCGGCAACCGCGCCTTATGGAAAAAACTTACGAAGATGCTCAATGTTCCAGGAATTGATCACTGGAATGCCATCCTCGGTCTCCAGGCGGACAGCGCCGGGCCTGGTGACTCGTTTCACCCGATAAGGGCCTTCCCACTTCGGCGTCAACTTGTTTGAATTCTTGGCCGACTGAACGCGCCGAAGAACAAGGTCGCCTTCCTCGAGACTTCTGGCATTAACTTTGCGGCTATGGTAGCGACGCAAAGCTTGCTGGTAGCGAGCAGATCTCACAGCAGCCTGAAGACGATCCTCCTCGAGGAGCACAGCGTCATCTTGCCGCAGTTGCTCTTGCTTAAGCTCATCGTAAGCGAGCACTCGAGGTGACCCGTATACGAGTTCCGTGGGGAGAACTGCCTCTGCTCCATAAACTAGAGCAAAAGGCGTCTGGCCAGTAGCTCGATTTGGCGTCGTCCTGATCGACCAAAGAACCACTGGCAGCTCCTCGATCCAGTTCTTGCCGCACTTGCGCAGCCTGTCGAAAGTTCTCGTCTTGAGCCCACACAGCACTTCAGCATTTGCCCTTTCAGCTTGACCGTTGCTTCGGGGGTGAGCAACAGAAGCGGAACAGACCTTGGCGCCAAGGTCTTCGACATACTGCATGAAGGCGTGGCACGTGAACTGGGTACCGTTGTCGGTGATGATCCTGTTAGGAACACCAAAGCGACAAACAATTCCCTTGAAGAACTTGATGGCTGATTGTGCTGTCACCTTCCTCACTGCTTCCACTTCCGGCCACTTCCTAAACTTGTCGATGGCCACATACAAGTACTCGAAGCCCCCGGTGGCACGGGGAAAGGGGCCGAGGATGTCGAGCCCCCAGACCGAAAATGGCCAGGAGAGAGGGATTGTCTGGAGAGCTTGAGCTGGCTGATGAATCTGCTTGGAATGAAACTGGCACGCTTCACACTTGGTTACTAGTGCAGTTGCATCCTGGAGGGCGGTGGGCCAAAAGAAACCTTGCTGGAAAGCCTTTCCAGCAAGGGCTCTTGACCCTATGTGGTGACCACATATGCCTCCATGAATCTCCGCCAAGAGCTCCTGTCCTTCTTCCCGGGGAATACACTTCAATTTCACACCGTTTGGTCTTTTTCTGCACAGCATGTCATCGACAAATTGATACATATTGGACCGTCGGGCTACTTTCTCCGCTTCTTCCTGCTCTTCGGGAAGTTCTCCTGTCTGAAGGAAACGGACGATCTGCTGCGCCCACGCTGGAGCCTGTGGCTCGACAACGAGGACTAAAGTCATTTCTTCTGCTGCGGGAACATCAGGCCTTACGACAAGAGCTTGTCGCTCTACCAGAGCCGGCCTTTCCCCGACGAGCTTGGCGGGAACAGCCGCTTCAACGATAAGAGCCTGGGGCCCTGCTGGAGCGTGCTGTCCTTCAACAAGCTCGTCGGGAGCAGTTGCTTCAATGACGGAAGCCCAAGGCCTCGTCGGAGCATCTTGCTCCTCAGCGCTTCGATCAGGAGCGCCTGCTTCAACGACAAGGACCCGAAGTCTTGTCGGAGCAAGTTGCCCCTTTGCCTCTTGCCTAGGAGCACCCGCTTCAATGACAAGAGCGTGAGGCCTTGTCGGAGCAAGTTGCCCCTCTGCATCTTTGGCGCTGGCTTTGGCAGCCTTCTTGCCGGCGGCTTCGGGGAGCTCTGCCGGGAAGTAGTCGCCAGAAGCCAACTTCCTCTTCCTGCCTTGCCCTACTGATGGCGTCACGGATGGCTGAGTTAGTTGGAGCACAAAAGTGCCTGGTTCCACAGGCAATTTGAGTGCGGCGCGCTTTGACAAACCATCGGCAATGTCATTCTCAGCACGTGGGACGTGCTCCATTTGTAGGTCGTCAAAGCGTTCCTCCAACTTCCTCACCTCATCTACATAAGCTTCCATCAATGGGCATTGGTAGTTCTTGTTCACTTGCCTGACGACAAGCTGCGAATCTCCCCTGACAATAAGCTTCTTGATCCCAAGGTCTGCCGCGATCTTGAGACCGGCAAGCAACCCCTCATATTCTGCAGTATTGTTCGTCGCCTGTTCCTTGGGAAAGTGCATTTGGACCACGTACTTGAGGTGCTCTCCGGTGGGTGCGACAAGCAGTACGCCAGCACCGGCGCCTTGCAGCGAAAAGGCACCATCAAAGTACATAAGCCACTCTTTGCTTGTCTCCTTGCCGGGGAGAGTCGTCTCTGGGATTTCTTCGTTTGGCATTGGTGTCCATTCTGCGACAAACTCTGCCAAAACTCGGCTCTGTATGGTTGATGTACTCTCAAACTTGAGACCAAAGCTCGACAACTCCAACGCCCACTCGACAATCCTGCCTGTCGCTTCTGGATTTTGCAAAATCCTTTTCAGCGGGAAGCGAGTGACGACGGTAACTTCATGTGCTTGAAAGTAATGGCGCAGCTTTCTCGAGGCCATGAGAAGGCCGAAAAGCAGCTTTTGCACACCAGAATACCTTGACCTAGCTCCCTGCAGAAGAGAGCTCACAAAGTAGACCGGGCGCTGCACCATTCTCTTCTTTTGTATCACTTCGCCTGACTGCGCAGACGAATCCTTGTCGGCAGCAAAACTTGTCAGGGGAGCCCCCAGCTTGTCGCTGGACGTGCTTGCCGCAGTTACTGCCTCCTCATCCACCTCTCTCTCCGCTACCAGCGCAGCACTAACCACTTGATTGGTTGCCGCTAGATACAACAACAACTTCTCTTGTGGTTTAGGTGCGACAAGTATTGGAGGAGAGGAGAGGTATTTCTTCAAGTCTTGCAGCGCTGCCTCCGCCTCCGGAGTCCATTTCAATGGACCTGCCTTTTTTAAGATTTTGAAAAATGGCAGGGCGCACTCAGCTGACTTGGAGATAAACCTACTGAGAGCAGCAACACAGCCGGCAAGTTGTCGTACATCCTTGACGCGCTTCGGTGCTTCAATTTGCTCAATGGCTTTGATCTTGTCAGGATTGGCTTCAATTCCACGTTGAGACACAAAGAACCCGAGAAGCTTGCCGGAGGGAACTCCAAACACGCACTTCTCGGGGTTGAGCTTCAGGTTGATCTTGCGCAGATTTACAAAAGTTTCTTCTAGATCTTGAACCAAAGTAGCCCTGTCCTTGCTTTTGACCACTATATCGTCCATATAGGCTTCCACATTTCTGTGCAGCTGAGGCTCAAAAGCAATCTGGACGGCTCTTGCAAATGTCGAACCAGCATTTTTCAAACCAAATGGCATACGTACGAAACAGTATGTGCCACAGGGTGTGATAAATGCGGTCTTTTCCTCATCTTCCTCAGCCATGAAGATTTGATGATACCCTGAATATGCGTCAAGAAATGAAAGCAAATCACATCCTGCCGTGGAGTCAACAATCTGGTCTATGCGGGGCAAAGGAAATGGGTCTTTGGGACAAGCTTTATTGACATCAGTGAAATCAATACAAAGCCTCCATTTTCCATTCGCTTTGCGCACGACAACAGGATTGGCCAACCACGTAGGATGGAGCACTCCTCTGACGAGGCCTGCTGCTTCCAACTTCTTGATTTCTTCCGCAATAAACTCTTGCCGCTCCACAGCTTGCTTTCTGGCTTTCTGTTTGACGGGCCTCGCGTGGGGACAAACGGCAAGGTGGTGCTCAATTACTTTCCTGGGAACACCGGGGATGCCGGACGGTTGCCATGCAAATACGTCGACATTCGCCCGCAGGAAAGCAACGAGCGCGCTTTCCTATTTGTTGTCAAGTGTGGCACTGATGGTGAAGGAACCACCAGTGCCGTCCTCCTTAGCGGGCACCTTCTTTGTCGCCGGCGGAGCGGCTTTGTTCTTTTTGCACTTGCCGGTGGAGCTCTCTGGTGCGTCCTCGACGGCAGCGCAGCACTCTGAAGAGGTGCGCTTGCCGGAGTGGCCACGGGAGCTCTTGCCGGACTTCCTCTTGTTCTCCCCCCCGAGAGCTTCAGCGGCAAGTGCCTTGGCGGCAGTTGCCGCAGCTACTTCCCGGTAGATCTTGTCGGCGCAAATAAGCGCATCCTTCTTGTCGCAGAGAACTGCGATAACACCTACTGGGCCTGGCATCTTCAACACGTTGTAGGCATAATGAGAGGCTGCCATGAACTTGGCGAGCGCTGGACGGCCAAGTATCCCATTATAAGGCAATGGAATATCGGCAACATCAAAGGTGACCTTCTCGGTCCAGTAGTTCAGCTTGCCGCCAAATGTCACTGGCAGCGTGATCTTCCCTTTCGGCTTGCTCCTTCCTGGATTGACTCCTTGGAAAGTACCAGTTTCCTCAAGCTCACCGTCAGAGATTTGAAGTTTCCGGAGCACAGCGGGCGAAATCAGATTCAAGAAGGCCCCACCGTCAACTAACATCTTCGTGACCTTGAGGTTGCGGATCGTTGGTGAAACCAACATCGGCAAGCACCCGACCGCCGTTGTGCGGTCAGGGTGGTCCTCAATGTCAAAGACGATAGGCGTGTTGGACCACTTCAGAAGCTTTCTGGCGTCAACAGATGGTTCCGCCGCATTGATCTCTCGCGCCCACTGTTTAAGTTGGCGGTGAGAAGAATGCAACGAAGCACCACCGTCAACACACAAGAGTTCTGCGGCTTTCTGAAATTCGTGCTCACTGGATTCTTCATCATCTAGATCATCATCATCATCATCTTTGTCGCGGCCACAAGGAGGCCTGTCTCTCTGCTGCTGCTTGGTCTTGCCGCGACGCCCTCCTCGGGCAGTGCGCTTCTTGCCGGACCCACCAGCACCTTCTGGGGCCTTCTCCTTGTCGCGCCTCTCATACTCAGCTTTCTGCTGTTCGACAAGCTGCTCGACTCATCGACAGTTCTGGAGATCGTGTCCCTTGGTGCGGTGGATCTTGCAATATTGCTTGTCGGAGCCGTCCTGCTTGTCGGCAGCCGCCAAGGCCTGACAGTTGGCGCACGCGGCAATCTCCTTGCCGGAGCCCTCGACTTTGGCCTTGTCGGCGCTGCCGTTGCCGCTGGACTGCTCGACGGCAAGCACAGCTTTGCCCTTTTTCTTCCTGTTGTTCCGCCGCCGGCCCTTCTTTGCCGGGGCGGTACCTTCGCTGTCAGAGCTCCCCCCTGTGCCAACACCTTCACCGGGAAGTTTCCTTCCCTCTTCAGCGCGCGCAAACTTGTCGGCGAGAGCATATAGCTGGCCAATGTCTCTGACCTTGGTCATCGCCATTTCCTCCCGCATCTTGCGGTTACGCACGTTCTGATGGAACGCGCTAATAACCGCAGCGGGGTGAACATCTGGGATGTTGTACTGTATGCGGCTGAACCTTTGAATGTATTTGCGCAGGGGCTCTCCTTCCTTCTGGGGGATGAGATGAAGATCACTCTCCTGGCCATGAGGTTGATGACCGCCAGTAAAGGCACCAACAAACTGATGGCACAGGTCCGCCCATGAAGAAATGGAGTTCTCCGGCAAGTGCATGAGCCATGAGACGACGTTGCGCTTTAACACGAGCGGGAAGTAGTTAGCAAGAATCTTGTCGTCTCGTCCCCCGGCAGCTTGCACCGCAATGGTGTAAATGCTGAGGAACTCCGACGGGTGTGTCTTGCCATCATACTTCTCCGGCACGTCAGGCTTGAAAGCCTTGCGATTGGGCCACTGGACCTGCCGCAGCTCACGGGTGAACGCTGGACAACTTACCGCGTACGGCAAGTCACCAGGATCCCCTGGCGCATGCATGTCAACAGCGGGCCCTGCGTGTCTGTCGGACTGACGATGCGCTTCTCTCCTTCGCTCGATAGTGGTACGAGCGTCTTCTCCTGTGCGTTCCTGAAGAACGAGGCGCTGGTCACGACGAGCTCGCGGGTCAGACGACGCCGTGGAATCATCGCCACGGGCGTCGTTTCGACGTGTCGGCGACCGAGGCCGTCTGGGTGGGGAGTGTACGGTTGTTGCCCCCTCGCCGTTCTTGTTGGTGACAGCATTGTCACCAGTTCCCTTGTCGGCCACGCGCACCGGGTCGGCATCAGCGAAGCTGAGAAGGCTCTGAATGGTTGCCCTCCACTCGTCAAGCTTATCTGCTGGTGGAGGGAAGTTCAGGAGCAGCTGCGCACGCGCCAACGCTTCTGCTGGTGAGGGAGGTATCGAGTGGCGTGAGGACTGTGGGATGCTCTTACTCCTAACAGTGTTAGAAGGAGCATCTCCACGCCCAGGCGACCGCACCTCGACCCCGCCAACGTGTTGTTGCGTATGGTGACCCCGCGCATCTCGAGATCGATGCGCAAGTTCATTATCCAGGGAGCGCCTGGCACCTGGGGCGTCAGGACGCAGCCTGTCACGGGCTTCTTGCGAAGGCCGCGTCGTCTGAACCGGCGCAGGCGTTCCAGAACGCGCAGCACCGTTTCTGGAGCTTGCAGGGCCAGCAGCAGCGAGCAGCGCTGCGTTCCCAGACCCAGCAGCGCCAAGATTGGCGTTGCTGGCCCGGTTTTGGACAGGTGGAGGTAATAGGAGCTCTCGCTCTCCAGTCCCCCCAACAGCCGCAATCACGTCGGCACCCTCCTGCATGCGGGCAGGCGGGTTGGACGTAGACGCACCGATGGCTGAAGTCTTCTTTTTTGGAGCCATAAGACGGAGGATGGCCAAAAAACTAACGCGCAAATCGCTAGATTAGGTTCACACAACCTCTGCCCCCCCTACCTGGCGCGCCAAAGATGTCGGGGACGAATCCGCGACCACCTATGGGACCTAGGGAAGGACCCCTTTACGTTCGGCAGGGAGAGACGGTCGCACGAAGAGCAAATCTTGCGAAGAACACGACAGTGCACGAGAGAGATTTACCCAGGTTCGGGCCGCACGGATGCGTAAAACCCTACTCCTGCTTTTTGGTTTATTATCTGTATGATTGTTCTAGCTCCAGGAGCGCTACAGTACCGAGTAGCTGCGTACAATACTGGAGTTCTCCATCTCCCAGTTCCTCCCCCCCTCCACGTTGCCTATGGGCCTCCTTTTATATGCACAAAGGGGTCACCAACAGGTGGCAAACAGTAAAGGTAGAGGTGGAAAGTTGCTACAGTAAGGCCATTATTACCAGGATGACATGTCCTACCTACCACTGACGGCAGGGGACAAGGGCATTAAATGCCCATGCCTTTGCTGTCCACATACATGTATTCGGACGTCTTGGACGTGGGAAAAGCCTATCCCACCTGCTCCTGCACCGCTAGCTACAGTGTACCGCCGTCTACACAGTGCCCTGCCACACACGCTTGGAAGGACCCAGAGCGCCACGCTGGCAGAGGCACCGGAGCAGCACAGTAGCACAGTGGTACAGTAACGCTTGCCGCGGCAAGACCTTGCCGCACCTGACAGCTTGCCGCAACCCATAGCTTGCCGCGCAAGGTAACTTGCCGGGGCAAGTACCTTGCCGCAGCTGCTATCTTGCCGCAGCCATTACCTTGCCACAGCTAATGACTTGCCGGGGCAAGTACCTTGCCGCGGCAAGTACTCTGCTACAGCAAATCCCAGGCTGGGCCTCAGCTGTCCCTCCCGGCAAGCCTGGCCACGGGATGCTACTACTGCCCGTGCACAAGTACGAGGTACTAGGGTACCCCTATTCTAGTACACCGACAGGAGCCCCCGGGCCTGGGCCACACACGGTGCCGGGCGTTGTTGGGCCAGGCCCAAACAGTGCACGGGCACGCGTGGCTGGGATAAGCCGAAACGTCTCTATGCTGTTTAATTGCACGCTCTCCCACGCGTCGCGCGTTGAATGCGGAGCGTGGGAAGCGTGCGCAGCTATCTCGAATGACGAAGGGGCGGATGGTTCCGCATCTTTCCCCATAAAAGGAGGGACCTGCAGAAGCATTCACACACCCCTCTCACCATTCTCGATCTCCAAATCTCTGCCTTCTTCTTCCTCCGCTCCAAAACAAAATGGTTTCCCAATCCTCCGCCACCGCGCGCGTCCGCATCTCCCTCGGTCCTCAGCTCCGCCTTCGCCATGCCTCCCAAAGGAGAAAAGGGGAAGACGGGGAAGTCCTCAAGGACGGAGACCCAGGCGCAGTTGAAGAGGCAGAAGTACGCGCTCTTCGCTCAGACGCTCACGGGGGCGGATCTGAAGGCCAAGTTCCAAGGCATGTGGGCCGTGAGGACCAAGGCGCATCCGGCCACCCGCGTTCGCCCAGCCACCGACGAGAGCGAAGTGAGCAAGTACCCCTTCTTCGCTTGCTACTTTTGGTGCGGGCTCTGCCCACCGTACTCGGATTTCTTTAGCGACGTCATGTACACCTTCAATCTCCGTCTGCTGGATCTCACACCGAATGCCGTGTCCACCATGGCAATATTTGCGCATCTGTGCGAGAACTTCGTCGGCGTCGTACCCAACACCGCGCTGTTCAGGCATTACTTCACTCCCCGTGCTGAAAAGGGAGAGCCTCTCACTGTTGGCGTCTCGTTCGTTTCAAGATTGGGCGCCAAGGAGAATTATCTGAAGGGGGATCTCCGCCCAAGATGGGGAGAAATCCGGTCTGAATGGTGTTGGATCATTGACGACGAGCCGCCACCATACTGTGAGCTTCGCAAGACCCCAGCAGCGCGTGGCACAGACTGGAGCGATCTGGATCCCCAGGACAAAAAGCTGGAGATTGCCGCTACCAGGATCATACGGCTCAGGGAGGCCGGGCTCACCATAGGGATGGTTGGCGCAGACTTCCTCCGCCGCCGCATTGCTCCTCTGCAGCAGAGAGGAAGGCCGGCCTCTGATTGGAAGAACCCAGCCGATATCATGCGGCTGCGCCCTGGACTGATCAACAACTTCACAGTTCTGCAGCACGACTTTTTCATGCGAGAACTGTTCAAGCAAGAGACAGATCCAGAGAAGCGCGACAAGGCGTTCACGCTGCCGAAACACATCGTGCCCCTTTGCAACAACTCCGCATTGAGTGCAATCATCGCTATGATGCCGCTCTGCAATGCGCACAGCGTTGAAGCAACTTGGGACGTGCCGCTCGAAGTAGACGTGCGGCGATTCTTTGACTCCACGGTCGAAAAGCAGGTCTGGGTGGAGGAGTGGCTCGTCCGCAACACCACTGAGCAAGAAATAGAATTCATTGCTCGAAGAGTGGAGGAGGACAGGCTTGCTAGGGAAGCTGGTGATTTTGGTTATACTTTGGCGGAGCTCGACGAGGCACAAAAGGAGAGCCTTGCCGAGCAGGGGATGCTTGCCGGGAAGGGCGAGCTCGCCGCACCCGGCAAGGATGTCGGGCCAAGCCAGCCTGCCGACGAGTCAGGCAGCTCGGAGGATGAGGGCTCCTCTTCCGAGGAGGGCACCGAAAGCCCACCGCAGTCAGAGTCCCCAGCCCCTCTGAGGAGGAAACGCCTTCGCAGGCTTGGCAAAGTGGCTGAGCGGCAAGAAGTTCAACAACCGCCGGAGCGCCGTTCGACGCGCTCGACCGCGGCAAGGGCTGGTGCTGCGGGAGCGTCTCACGCGGCCCCGGCAACTGGAGCAGGGTCATCAAAGACCGCTGCTATTACCCCCGCCAAGCGGCCAAGGAGCCCAGCTCCCCCTCCTCCCCCTCCTCACACGGAGGCGGACTTTGATTTTTCCGCTCTCAGTGAAGAGGGCGACGAGGAAGAGTAAGTTCCCTTGCCGCGACCCTCAATCTTTGTCAGGTTTTGTTTCTGTCCTCACTTGTCGCGCTCCGGCCTTGCTTCCGCAGGGAGGAAACGAAGTAGGCGATCTCCTTGCCCTTACAAACTCCTTGGTTCAACTCCACAATCTCTTGGAGGCTCCCAAGTGACACCTAACCAATCTAGGAGACACCACTCTCCAAAAGGTAATAGATGGTGTTGTTGATGATGAACTCCTTGCTCTTGTGCTTCAAATGATTGTCTCCCCAACACTCAATCACTCTATCACATATTTGACTTTGGTAGGAGAGGGGATTGAATAGAAGGCAACTTGGTGTCGCTGTATAAAACATGGCTATTTTATACCCTGACCTATGCACAGACAAGTATCAGCTTCCCTGCCAACTAAAGTTTTAATAAAATTCCCAAGCCAAGGGAGTCGCTCTTTGAGAGATCAAGGAGTGCATCAAGAAGACTAAGATTCAAGACCCCATTGATAGATTCCAACTGGGGAGAAGAACAAGGCAGATCATCAAGACTAATACCGAAGGCAACCTTTGTCGGCAAAGCCGAGACGACAAGGGCGAAGGCCCGGCAAGCTCCGTAGCCGGCAAGCACCCACCAGCCGCCAGCGCTCCACCTCATCGAGCAGCTAGTCACTAATCAATTAGGTGTCGAGCCCGCAGGTGGCTTGGTGGATTTTGTCGGGCACGTGGCAGCATGCTGGAAGGAAGATTACCTTTAATGACACCCGTCCTGTGGGCGTGTCAAGATAGTTGGAGGCGCCTGGGCGAGCGGTGCAGCAACCTTGCCGGGGCTCCTCCTCCACATGACACCTAATAGGGCATTTAATGTTTTTGTCCTAGTCCGACAGAGTTAGGTATGATAGCACTGTTTGCTATCTAATTGACATGTAATTACCATTTTGCCACTGTGGCAACCCCTTAAGCTATAAAAGGAGGGCCATGGCAACGTTGACAAGGGTCAACCCTTTACACACCTACATGCATAGCTGCTCCCTCTCGCACCTTGCCGAAGTTGCGCTCCTTGTACTTGTGTTCCAACACATACACCCAATATAGCAAGAAGGAGTAGGGTTTTACACCGCTCGGTGGCTCTTTGTGTCTTGTGCATCTCCCTAGCCAAACCACAAGGGTCTTGATGGCCCCATAGATGCTTGTCCACACCGACATCTTTGGCACGCCAGGTAGGGGGATCACTGGCATGAACCTAAATCTGCGGACAGCGCATTGATTTCATCAAGCTTCATCACCATTTTCATCATTAATGGCGCCCAAGAAGAAGGGCACCACGACGACGAAGCCTTCTGCCTCCAGAGTTCCTTCGCGCGCATCCGCGGGCGGCGCAGGCGGTGCCACTGCTGCGCACGATGCAGATGCCCCGGCTGGCACGACCAACATAGGCGGCGTGGTCGCCGTGCCCACCACGGCGGGGACAGGAGGTGGAGGCGCCGGAGGCAATCATCTTCCTCGACCCTCTAGCGAGAACAAGCACGGCAGCACAGGCGGACAGAACCCGCCTCCCTAATGTGCCGGCGAGCGTAGCCACTGGAGCAACACTGCGCGGACAAGCACAGGCCAAGACCTTCCCACTGCAATGACGCAGAGCGGCACTGTTGGACACGGAATGCTGCGCCCGCATTGCAAAACACTTGTTGATCAAGCCCAAGATCTTCAGGCACCGCTCCCATCATGCCAACCCGCTGCTGCGCACGAGCCGCGGCGGCAAGATCGCAATTGCGCTCATGCTGGCTCTGCCATGAGTCGAGCAACATCGCGTTCTTCATCCCAGGCCCTGCCGGCAATAGCAGCGGAGGCAATGGCGCGAGCCCAGATGCTATTAAACTTCCCTCCATAGCAGACAAGATGGATGAGTGGAGAGCCACTATCCAGAGCTTGGTCGGATTTGTTGAGTCAAACAAGTCACAGCAAGCGGAGCCCTCATGGCGCCCGCACACAACACTAGTAGCTCAAACTGATGGCCATGTTGTAGGTGGTGCACCAACCATACAGTCACCTCCGTGGCAACAACTTCAACAACAACATCAATACCAGCAGCCACGGCGAACCCGGTGAACTACAAAGCCTGACAAGATGTCGATGGCCTCCTCAGGCCCGGATATGCAGCGGGATCAATGACAAGTGCTGCGATACAGACGGGTAGAAGATGCCCGTACCACCATTGAACGACACCGGGAAACACACCATCAATCCGGCGAGCGCAACGGCCCAGTGATTGATGAGCCTGCGCCCGTTGTTGGCGGGTATCTACCTTACGAGGTTGGATGCCCTGCTTTCACACGTGCGCTGCGGCAAGTCCGCTGGCCATCTGTTCGGGCGTTCAAGCCAGAAGTATTAGAGAAGTACGGCGACAAACTTAACCTGACAGAATTCCTGGGCATCTACACGATTGCCGTGCAAGCTGCCGGGGGTAGGGATGAAAAGATTCTCGCCAATTACTTTCCATTAGTGCTCAAGCCTAATGTGAGGTATTTGTTGATGAATTTGACAAAGAACTCTATCTCCTCGTGGTCAGATCTGTGCAACGAGTTCATTGGCGCCTTTACCGGAGGCCAGAAAGGCCCGAGACGACCCAGTGACTTGCAAGCGATCCCACAAAGAGAAGGTGAAAAACCTGCGCAGGTATATACAAAGGTTCAACCGTGTGCACTGCAGCATACCTGATATTCACCTGGTAGCTGTGATTGTCGCGTTTCACACGAATGTGCGCAATCCTAAGATGAGGGAAAAGATGAACATACGGTTACCGAAGACCGTCAACGAGCTCTACACGTTGGTGAACAAATGCACACGGGCTGAAGAGGGGAGAAGACTTCTCGGGGAGGATGATGGTGCTTAAGTTGATTCTGAGGACGATGACACTGCCACCCCAAAGAAGAAAGGTCGGAAGGCGATAGAAAGCACAAGGGCAAGGCAGTTATGGCCGTGGAAGGATCTGGTAATTCTAGTACCTCCAAGAAAACCAAAACAGAGGTCTCTAGCATGGAAGCTGCTGCATGCGCTGATTGCCAGGTAGCCACGTCGGGCGAGAAGGCCGGCAAGTCTAACGGGCCATACTGCAAGATTCACCGTACCAAGGGTCACGACCTCCAGGAGTGTCGGCAAGTCGAACAGCTAGTCGAAAAGTAGAAGGCTGAGTATGAGAAGTGTGACAAGGAGAAGGGCCAGGATGGTACTAGTGGGTCCGGCAAAAAGGGTTGCGGTGGCCGAGGAGGGTGCTGCAGCAAGGCCAGTCAGTAAAAGGAGAAACCAGCCAGAGCCGCGAGAAGAAAGAAGAAGATGACGAGAGTGAAGAGGAAGACGATGACGAGTCTAGTGAGCATGAATTCCAGAAGGCAACAGAAGCCATGTGCATTGCGGGGGTGCATCTTTGCATTCCTCTCACCGTCAACTCAAACAGTGGGTGCGTAAGGTAAACGTAGCAGAACCAGCAGCAGATGCCAAGAAACCTCTCAAGTGGTCACACACGCCTATCATTTTTTATTCCGAGGACCATCCTGATCGCACAACCGCAGTCGGATGTTTGTCGTTGTTGGTTTCACCAACAATTCACAACCTCAAGGTCACGAAATTGCTAGTTGATGGTGGGGCCGGCTTGAACTTGATCTCTCCAGAAGTGATCGAGAGATTACAGATTTCTGACAAAGAGCTCGAGAAAACCAGGACGTTTCAAGGCATCAACCTAGGGAGAAGCCAGCCCAAAGGGAAGATCACACTGCCGGTGACGTTTGGAGGGGAACTAAACTACAGGACAGAGAAAATAGTTTTTGACGTTGTTAAGACCCCCTTGCCATTTAATGGAATTCTTTGTCGCCCAGCTCTGGCCAAGTTTATGGCGGCATCTCATTACTCCTATAATACGTTGAAGATGTGTCAGGACCCCGATTCCATGTCACATCGATCTAGCCGGTAACACCTCATATCACTTTGCGGCCTCACGCACGGTATTCCCATGGGTGTCGCCTTACCATGGCCCGGGACCGTTTGCGCCTTTTGGCTCACATATATGATAGTGTCGCTAGCATCCATATGACAGAGAACCCTGGCCGACATGACTAGTCGTGAACCCAAAGTGGCGCTAACTTACGGGGACAGGCATACATGACCCAGCAACGAACGTGTCGGTCATCAGCGAGTGAATTCGGGCTGTAGCAACTGGGCTAGCAGGACTCCGGGAATCCGGGCTATAGCAGGCTAACAGGACTCCGAAAGACACCGCGTGACGTTTCCCCGAAGGGACAGACACATGATCAAGGAAGGACACATGCCGACCAGTCTAAGTGTTCCGGAGCAGTAGCAAGCTAACAGGACTCCGGTGAACCGGGCTGTAGCGGACTACTATGGCTCATGGAAGCACAAGACTACATTTCCCCATAAGAGAGGCTACCAAGGATAAACAACTAGGTTGTCGGATCCCACACATACCAAGCATTTCAATCATACACACAATATGCTCGATATGTGTAAATACAACATGGCATCACAACATAACTCTACGACTCAAGTATTTATTCAATAGGCTCCGAGGAGCCAAGTATTACAAACATGGGTCTCATGACCCAACATTCAGAGCATATAAGTCAAAACACATGCGGAAGCTTAACATGTCTGAGTACAGACATCTACAAGTGAAAAAGGCTGAGAAGCCTGACTATCTACCAGATCCTGCCGAGGGCACAAGATCGTAGCTGAGGTAACAAGCTAAACGTCGAAGTCCACACGGAACTACTAGCGAGACTGAAATCTCTCTGCAAAAATATAAATTAAGCAAACGTGAGTACAAATGTACCCAGCAAGACTTACATCAGAACTAACTACATATGCATCATTATCAACAAAGGGATGGTGGGGTTTAACTGCAGCAAGCCAGCTTTGACTCAGTGGCTAACCTGAACTACGACTGCAAGTAACTCTTTTGAGGTGGCGCACACGAGTCCACATATTCACCATATCAATACACCACTATGGATCCGCTCCCGTCTCCCTACGAGAAGGCCATCCATAGCACTCACGCTTATCTTGCGAGTTTTAGAGTATCCACTTCCACTTGTCTATGAACTGTACAGGCAACCAAGTAGTCCTTTACCGCGGACGCGGCTATTCGAATAGTTTTATACCCTGCAGGGGTGTACTTCTTCACACACGCTTTCACCACTTATCGCCGCTACACGACATGTACCCGGCAACCTTCTAGCGGAAGCCCAGCGAGGGTGTCGGCTACGACCTGACTAAACACACGAGTTTCTAGTCCAGGTTTATCGCCTATTCGGGTTCCATCCCAAGGAAATCCGGACGGGGTGTCCTCAACGGCCCCAAACGATGTGTGCAGGGTTGCCGAGACACCAAACGGGCGACCCGGTACACCGTGCCACGTGCCTACCGCATCACAGCCCACCCCTAAGGTCAGCGCTGCGCACGGCCTCCAGCAACTACAAACACCAGAAACTACTTGCAACTCCTGGACAGAGGACGGGGGTGGTTAATAAGTCGAGAGAGTCAATTAAGGATCCCAATGTGTGGTAGTAGCTGAATCTTAAATCACGCATACAGATCTCAGTTCTTAAGGACGGCCTCAATGAAACAACCCACCATGTACTCCTACATGGCCTCTCATCGATACCTTTACCAAATCATGTTCACACACTTAGCTCTCAGCAGTAGGACATGTTCACAACTTTCCAATTCATCCCCGATGAAGCAGACCTGACACAACTCTAAGCAATAGCAGGCATGACAAACAAGCATGAATTAGTAGGCACATCAGGGCTCAAACAACTCCTACTCATGCTAGTGGGTTTCATCTATTTACTGTGGCAATGACAGGTCATGCAGAGGAAAGGGGTTCAACTACCGCAACATGTAACAGTTGAATCATTGTTGTCCTAATGCAGTAAAAGAGAGCAGAAGCGAGAGAGTGGGTTTGTATCGAAATGAACAAGGGGGTTTTGCTTGCCTGGCACTTCTGAAGATAGTATAGTTCTTCATCGGTGTCATCGATCACATCATCGGTAGGTCGTCTACTGAGAGGGGACAATTACCGGCAAACAAGGAAGAACACAATCAATGCAATGCAACAATATGATGCATGGTCATGACATGGCAATATGTTGTGGTTTAAGCTAATGTAACTAGGAACCAGATTGAATGAAGTTGGTTTGAACCAAGGGTTCAAATTCAAACTCCATATGTGCTTAGTTAAATGCCAATTATGCAAATTGCCATATACAGCAACCTTAGGTTGTTCAAACATGCATGCAAATGGTACAAATGGAAAGATTGGATTTTTCTGATCCAAAAACATATATAAATCATTTGATTTGGAGCTACGGTTGAATTACTATGAATTTTAGAAGTTTTGAGCATTTTCTGGAATTTCCTGAATTATTTAAACCAGAAAATGATTAACTGCGTCAGCACTACGTCACTGTGACGTCAGCAGGGTCAACGGGGCCGCCCAGGTCAAACCTGACGCTGGGGCCCACATGTCAGTGTCTAACTAACTAACCTAAGTTAATTAGTACTAATCTAATTCTAAACCAGATTAGTTAAGGCCCTGGGCCCACACGTCAGTGACCCAGGGGGGTCAAATCCCTGGTCAAACTGGGCTGACTCGCCGGTGTTTAGCCGCCGGCGAGGCCAGACGTGGCGGGGCGGTGCGGGTTTTGTGCTCTGGCGACCAAATGGACGGCGGAGGGCATCTAAGTGTAGCTGGAAGCGAGCCGTGTCGCGTGGTGGTGGTGGTTGAGCTCAAGGTCGCCGGAAACGATGCCGGCGACGAGCTTTGCGGCTGCCGGAGTTCGGGCGTGCACCGAAACAGGTCTACGGAGCACTGCGTGAAGATCTGGTGGGTGTGCTCGGCTCATGGGAGTTCTCTGAGTGCAGCGGTGGGCTCGGACGCGTGCTTGCACGGCCGTAGTCGCGGTGGCGACATGACCGGCGGCGAGGAGCTGTCGGCTCCGATGGCCACGGTGGCTAGAAGGTGCGGACGAGCACGGGGAGAGAGGGGGAAAGAGGCAGGGGCTCACGGTGAATCCAGTAGAGGCAACGGCGAGTCCGGGGAGAGACTGGAGCTCGCGAATCCCCGAAGAGTTCACCGGCGGCCAGAGGTTGAAGACGATGTCGGGGACGACGCTGCAGGGCTTCCGGCGGGGCGCGGCTCGGTGGAGAGGAAGAGGGGGTTGTGGCGGAGCCTCTGAGCGCATCGACGAGGCGAGGCAGTGGCTGTGGCCACGGCGGTGCTCGTCGGTGGCGACGGCTGCGCTCGGCGCGGGTGAGAGAGAGGGGCAGAGGGGAGAGGGGCCACGGGGAAGAGTGAGAGGGGTCAGGGGGTTGCGCGGCGTCTTCGTGGCCTCGTCTAGGTGCACCGGGGAGGAGCCAGGCAGGCAGGGAGGGAGGAGGTGGCCGGCGCGGGGCGGGCACGCGCCTCCGTCCTCCTGGCAGGAGGAAGACGACAGGGGAGGGGCCAGGTGGCTGGGCTGGCCAGGTGGGCCGGCCAGGTGGGCTTTGGTGGGTGCCAGGTAGGTATCTTCTCTCTCTCTGCTTTTCCTATTTTAGTTTCTGTTTTCTATTATTCCTGCAAGTTTGTGGCTTTTCTAAAAATACCTAGGCACTTTCAAAAATCACCAAACTGCTCATGCCCACTGTATAGAGTATATCCAACATGGAACATTTCAGTTTGGGATTATTTGGACATTTAAAATATTTACTAGCATTTAAATGCCCAAATGCCAGTTACATATGATTTAATTCAATGACCTTATGATGACCTAGAAAAATGTGAACCAGTTTTGGCAGAGGTTCTAACCCAAGACAAAAATGATGGACATTTTAGAAGGGCATTTCAGGTTCATTGAAAAAGATTTTAGTAAACCCTAGTTGTTTCCAGGGGGGGTGCTGGGGGTGCTATCATCCCCATTTCAAGTTTCTGGAAAAGTTTAAACATGATGCAACACTCTAATGCATGAACTAGCTAGGGTGTGACAACTCACCCCCACTAAACAGGAATCTCGTCCCGAGATTCAAGCGTAGGGTAAGATGAGGGGGGGAAGCAGACTAACACAATCTTCACGATCCAGATTGCACTCCATAAGTACGTTGATTCGATCACCATCTTTGTCTCGATGTCTTGCTCCGAGAACTCCAACCAACATGACAACGAGAGGAAAGGAAAAAACTCTAGAAGGATCGATCTCCTCGAAGATCGAACAACTCAGGATCAAATCACGGAATGAGACATAGCAACATCTCTCGAGCTGAGACACGAAGCATACTTCTAGAGGGATGGAGTGAAACAGATGACGGAGGTTCACTAGGTAGACAACAATTCCACACTTAAGAAGGTGGTGAACGGTTGTCAACGTAGCAAGGAGTTGAGTTGCCATGATACCATAACGGGGCACCTCAGGAAAAATGACTCGTAGACTTATTACCTTAAGTGGCAAAAAGAATTACTTTTGATATAGAGATCATTGAAACTCTCTATACCAGCCTAAGGCAAATCTCGAGCGATCGTTTGGAGGAGTTCGGTAGAATGGCATACTTGGACTAGTATGGATGATGTGGATTACCTTGTTAAAGACAACACAAGGGATGATTTTGCTTATCATCGGAAATGGATGGAATCTGTGGTAGGACCACTTTGAAGATGATCCTAATCAGTAATTACTGGGAAAGGTAGTCCATAGGGGATGGCACAATGGCGGTGCAAGCTGGGAGCAAACTACAAACGCTGGGAATGATTCTAGTAACTGGGGAGAAACTCAACAGACGAGAGTGACTCCACTGTTGAATGGTTCTAGCATAATCGAGGAAACCGAGAGCACAAGGACCCCTAAGGATCAACTTCTAGAATAAGTTGCACTAAATCCTCATGGAGAAGTTGGTTAAATAGCTCAATCAAGATACTACAATGATAGATCTTCCGGCTAGGTGTGTCGGCCAAGACATCCACTTTACCGAGTTATAGAGAGACCGATATTACAGTTCTTGAGAAACGTTCCAACCATCATATCTGCCTGAGATTCAGATCTAGTTGGTGTCAGGATATTCCAGACTCATCATGTCTGAAAGGAAGGATTGCAACACAAATCGGCGAGATGACGTTGCAAGATTCTCAGGAAATGGACTACGGTAGTAAGCTCCAAGACATGAGCTGGTTCTGCTACACACATGTGAACATGTTGTCCCAGACAAGCATGACCACATAGTAGCCTTATAATAAAACACTACTGAGTTCAGGTGGGGAACCATCATCGAGGATATCGAAGTCTTGTGCACTACCATGGATTAGCACTTAACTCCTTTTCCTAGAACAAATCAGTCAGTGGCTTTGTGTGCTAGGAACACATATGGAGTGGAGGCGGCCAACCTATCAAACCATAGAGCACTTTGCACGTGCATGACTAACTTGGGATGGTTCCAGAGGAGGCAAAACAAACTTTCTCAAATTCACTGCGGCAACTTGCATCGAATGCACATGAATTAGAGGAAGTCACTTCTTTCATCCAAACATATGCTCCATGAGCTAGCATGAAGAAATGCTTACAAAAGTTTCCAATACTAACTTAAATGTTCAACATGAATCGTGGACAAGATAAGGATGTTGTCGATGGGCTCAACAACAATTTATCAAGATTCCCATAAGATGGGGTTACATGATTATGTGAACAAGATGATAGCATGGGTCAGACCAAAAGATATAATGGTGTATGCCCGAGGAAACAACCACGGATAAGACAACATTACGAACATCGTTGGTTCTGATTTGATTTGATGATAGCCCATACTCAAATCAAAGTTTGGATAAGATAATAGGTCCAACAATTGATCACAAGGATCAATCAATGAAAGTATCATCTTTCTTCAACACACACACACACGAGGATATCCCTTAGGAATGAACTGAGTCAGACAAGCTCTCATCTTCCAACTCTCCAAGTTGTTGTTTAGCTTAACCAACTAGCTCAGGGTATCTGACACAGATTCTTGGAGAAAGGGTGGTTTACAAGAAACCAACTTGATCATGAACTCAACATAGCGGTCAGGTGACAACCTGGTAGCACTTCCGAGAAGATATTCGGAAAGTCACGAACCACCGATATGTAACTAAGCTCGAGAACAATCTTGCTTTTCAGGGCAAGATGATGTGATCAAGAGAGTGATGGATTGACACAATCCTAACTCATCGATCGAAGAGTGCACCAACAAAAATGGACTAGGTAGCACGATCAGTCCTAGGATGGTGATTCAATAACCAACACACCAAGGATGAGAATATTGTCCTTTAACTACCAAGCAACGCAGTTGCTAGGAGTATTGCTTTCACACATCACGATTCACTTGTCGGTATTCCGGTTACAATAACACGGAGACCGAGAAATGAATAATGATGGCGAGAAGTATCACTGTACCAAGAGTTCATAGGATGGTGTGCAATTCCCATGATATTCTTGATATAAAGATGGTAATACTCCGGGGTAGAACAAAATCAAAAGCTGGATTGGCATTTTAATCTGCGGAATACAACCGCTTTGACCCAATCCTAGATATGGATGAGGTACTGGAGTTTGTTTCTCCTAGTCATTCCGTAATAGAATGGCTTGACGGACCACAAGAATAATAAGCATCGATAACACGAATGCACAACTAGTCCTGACTATCAATTGATAGACAGAGGTCAGAATACAACTAAAGAGAGACAACTCAAAAGAACATATGGTTTTCTGAGTTGCGGATGCATAGATTTAGTATGTCAAACAAGTTCAACATATTTCTTCCAGATAATCCATGCAGAAAGGTAGGACTGGCAGATTCACAATGTAGAATGGAGAACTCATCAAGAGCACTCTGGTTGTGATTTTTTTGGTTCAAAGAACTTCTGCCTTAATGGTTCATGGTATTTGGAAGAAGGAAATACCACGGACCTCGAGGACTGTCGCAAGGTTACTAATATCCTAAAGGAACTAGCGAACACTATCAACAGGAGGTAAGTAGAGTGAATCTTGGGCTCAAGAACCCAGAAATAGAATGCCTACTAACTAAATGGCATTACGGGATGCTTTCGAGAATAATGGCCAGAATCATCACACGGAGGATACAAAGCATTGCTAGATTACTGAGTGGTTCTCTAAGACACCTAGGGTCATAACAATAGCTCCAACATATATGTCGAGGCAACAGAGTACCTCAACTCACTGATTGGTGTGGTTAAACTGGCCCAAAGAGACATCGGGAACGGAAAGAAGCGATTTGCAAATGCATCAGACTATTTAGAAACCTGGGATGACTCGGACAGCATAACGACTGTAAGTGCTCAAAAGATTTGAGACATCCGGCAATTGGTGGCATAACCACTTAGCAACACAATATCAAGGTTCTGAGATCAACTAGCAACACACAAAAGTAGTAGGAACAGAACAGAGGCTTGAAACCAACAATCCTATAAGTTACTATGGATTAGTAACACGTGATCCTGATAGAAGGATGAGAAGCCTAGTTCTTAAACCCCGTAGCAAAGAAGAGGTTGACTCAGATCAGAAAGGCATAAGGTAAAGGAGTAAAAAGAGCCTTACGTTCCCTTCCACAATCAATTCCCTTATATAACTAAAGCATTTCTAGACTCAACTTCAACCAGTTTGGCTTGGTAATCCTACAGGCGGTCAGGCTCTGATACCAAAGCTGTCAGGACCCCGATTCCATGTCACATCGATCTAGCCGGTAACACCTCATATCACTTTGCGGCCTCACACACGGTATTCCCACGGGTGTCGCCTTACCATGGCCCGGGAACGGCGCCTTTTGGCTCACGTATATGATAGTGTCGCTAGCATCCATATGACAGAGAACCCGGGCCGACATGACTAGTCGTGAACCCAAAGTGGCGCTAACTTACGGGGACAGGCATACATGACCCAGCAACAAACGTGTCGGTCATCAGCGAGTGAATTCGGGCTGTAGCAATTGGGCTAGCAGGACTTCTGGAATCCGGGCTGTAGCAGGCTAACAGGACTCCGAAAGACACCGCGTGACGTTTCCCCAAAGGGACAGACACATGATCGAGGAAGGACACATGCCGGCCAGTCTAAGTGTTCCGGAGCAGTAGCAAGCTAACAGGACTCCGGTGAACCGGGCTGTAGCGGACTACTATGGCTCATGGAAGCACAAGACTACATTTCCCCATAAGAGAGGCTACCAAGGATAAACAACTAGGTTGTCGGATCCCACACATACAAAGCATTTCAATCATACACACAATATGCTCGATATGTGTAAATACAACATGGCATCACAACATAACTCTACGACTCAAGTATTTATTCAATAGGCTCCGAGGAGCCAAGTATTACAAACATGGGTCTCATGACCCAACATTCAGAGCATATAAGTCAAAACACATGCGGAAGCTTAACATGTCTGAGTACAGACATCTACAAGTGAAAAAGGCTGAGAAGCCTGACTATCTACCAGATCCTGCCGAGGGCACAAGATCGTAGCTGAGGTAACAAGCTAAACGTCGAAGTCCACACGGAACTACTAGCGAGACTGAAATCTCTCTGCAAAAATATAAATTAAGCAAACGTGAGTACAAATGTACCCAGCAAGACTTACATCAGAACTAACTACATATGCATCATTATCAACAAAGGGATGGTGGGGTTTAACTGCAGCAAGCCAGCTTTGACTCAGTGGCTAACCTGAACTACGACTGCAAGTAACTCTTTTGAGGTGGCGCACACGAGTCCACATATTCACCATATCAATACACCACTATGGATCCGCTCCCGTCTCCCTACGAGAAGGCCATCCATAGCACTCACGCTTATCTTGCGAGTTTTAGAGTATCCACTTCCACTTGTCTATGAACTGTACAGGCAACCAAGTAGTCCTTTACCGCGGACGCGGCTATTCGAATAGTTTTATACCCTGCAGGGGTGTACTTCTTCACACACGCTTTCACCACTTATCGCCGCTACACGACATGTACCCGGCAACCTTCTAGCGGAAGCCCAGCGAGGGTGTCGGCTACGACCTGACTAAACACACGAGTTTCTAGTCCAGGTTTATCGCCTATTCGGGTTCCATCCCAAGGAAATCCGGACGGGGTGTCCTCAACGGCCCCAAACGATGTGTGCAGGGTTGCCGAGACACCAAACGGGCGACCCGGTACACCGTGCCACGTGCCTACCGCATCACAGCCCACCCCTAAGGTCAGCGCTGCGCACGGCCTCCAGCAACTACAAACACCAGAAACTACTTGCAACTCCTGGACAGAGGACGGGGGTGGTTAATAAGTCGAGAGAGTCAATTAAGGATCCCAATGTGTGGTAGTAGCTGAATCTTAAATCACGCATACAGATCTCAGTTCTTAAGGACGGCCTCAATGAAACAACCCACCATGTACTCCTACATGGCCTCTCATCGATACCTTTACCAAATCATGTTCACACACTTAGCTCTCAGCAGTAGGACATGTTCACAACTTTCCAATTCATCCCCGATGAAGCAGACCTGACACAACTCTAAGCAATAGCAGGCATGACAAACAAGCATGAATTAGTAGGCACATCAGGGCTCAAACAACTCCTACTCATGCTAGTGGGTTTCATCTATTTACTGTGGCAATGACAGGTCATGCAGAGGAAAGGGGTTCAACTACCGCAACATGTAACAGTTGAATCATTGTTGTCCTAATGCAGTAAAAGAGAGCAGAAGCGAGAGAGTGGGTTTGTATCGAAATGAACAAGGGGGTTTTGCTTGCCTGGCACTTCTGAAGATAGTATAGTTCTTCATCGGTGTCATCGATCACATCATCGGTAGGTCGTCTACTGAGAGGGGACAATTACCGGCAAACAAGGAAGAACACAATCAATGCAATGCAACAATATGATGCATGGTCATGACATGGCAATATGTTGTGGTTTAAGCTAATGTAACTAGGAACCAGATTGAATGAAGTTGGTTTGAACCAAGGGTTCAAATTCAAACTCCATATGTGCTTAGTTAAATGCCAATTATGCAAATTGCCATATACAGCAACCTTAGGTTGTTCAAACATGCATGCAAATGGTACAAATGGAAAGATTGGATTTTTCTGATCCAAAAACATATATAAATCATTTGATTTGGAGCTACGGTTGAATTACTATGAATTTTAGAAGTTTTGAGCATTTTCTGGAATTTCCTGAATTATTTAAACCAGAAAATGATTAACTGCGTCAGCACTACGTCACTGTGACGTCAGCAGGGCAAACGGGGCCGCCCAGGTCAAACCTGACGCTGGGGCCCACATGTCAGTGTCTAACTAACTAACCTAAGTTAATTAGTACTAATCTAATTCTAAACCAGATTAGTTAAGGCCCTGGGCCCACACGTCAGTGACCCAGGGGGGTCAAATCCCTGGTCAAACTGGGCTGACTCGCCGGCGTTTAGCCGCCGGCGAGGCCAGACAGGGCGGGGCGGTGCGGGTTTTGTGCTCCGGCGACCAAATGGACGGCGGAGGGCATCTACGTGTAGCTGGAAGCGAGCCGCGTCGCGTGGTGGTGGTGGTTGAGCTCAAGGTCGCCGGAAACGATGCCGGCGATGAGATTTGCGACTGCCGGAGTTCGGGCGTGCACCGAAACAGGGCTACGGAGCACGGCGTGAAGATCTGGTGGGTGTGCTCGGCTCCTGGGAGTTCTCTGACTGCAGCGGTGGGCTCGGACGCGTGCTTGCACAGCCGTAGTCGCGGTGGCGACATGACCGGCGGCGAGGAGCTGTCGGCTCTGATGGCCACGGTCGCTAGAAGGCACGGACGAGCACGGGGAGAGAGGGGAAAGAGGCAGGGGCTCACGGCGAATCCAGCAGAGGCAACGGCGAGTCCGGGGAGAGACTGGAGCTCGTGAATCCCCGAAGAGTTCACCGGCGGCCAGAGGTTGAAGACGATGTCGGGGACGACGCTGCAGGGCTTCCGGCGGGGTGCGGCTCTGTGGAGAGGAAGAGGGGGTCGAGGCGGAGCCTCTGAGCGCATCGACGAGGCGAGGCAGTGGCTGTGGCCACGGCGGTGCTCGTCGGCGGCGACGGCTGCGCTCGGCGCGGGTGAGAGAGAGGGGCAGAGGGGAGAGGGGCCACGGGGAAGAGTGAGAGGGGTCAGGGGGTTTCGTGGCGTCTTCGTGGCGTCGTCTAGGCGCACCGGGGAGGAGTCAGGCAGGCAGGGAGGGAGGAGGTGGCCGGCGCGGGGCGGGCACGCGCCTCCGTCCTCCTGGCAGGAGGAAGACGACAGGGGAGGGGCCAGGTGGCTGGGCTGGCCAGGTGGGCCGGCCAGGTGGGTTTGGTGGGTGCCAGGTAGGTATCTTCTCTCTCTCTGCTTTTCCTATTTTAGTTTCTGTTTTCTATTATTCCTGCAAGTTTGTGGCTTTTCTAAAAATACCTAGGCACTTTCAAAAATCACCAAACTGCTCATGCCCACTGTATAGAGTATATCCAACATGGAACATTTCAGTTTGGGATTATTTGGACATTTAAAATATTTACTAGCATTTAAATGCCCAAATGCCAGTTACATATGATTTAATTCAATGACCTTATGATGACCTAGAAAAATGTGAACCAGTTTTGGCAGAGGTTCTAACCTAAGACAAAAATGATGGACATTTTAGAAGGGCATTTCAGGTTCATTGAAAAAGATTTTAGTAAACCCTAGTTGTTTCCAGGGGGGGTGCTGGGGGTGCTATCATCCCCATTTCAAGTTTCTGGAAAAGTTTAAACATGATGCAACACTCTAATGCATGAACTAGCTAGGGTGTGACAAGATGCCATGGCCGATGGGTGTCATCTCCATCAACTCTGACAAGAAGGATGCAATCATACGTGTTGACAAGCTTTATAGGGATGTTGTTGCAGCAGAATCCACCAAGGCAGCAACTCCTGCCAAGAAAAAGAAGAGCAAGAAGCCCGACAATACATCTAGAGAGAATTGCAGGAAGCGCACCTCATCGGAGTGTTGCGCATCTGTCGAAGACTTGCTAGAGAGCTATGCCGGCAGGAGATCCAAAGCCACTCCACCTGCAATGAAGAAGGTGCCAGCAAAGGAGGATGACACTGGCGGTAATTTCACCATCAGCGCCACCCTCGACAGTAAATAGGAAAGCGCGCTCATTGCCTTCCTGCGGGCGAATGTCGATGTGTTTGCATGGCAACCAGCTGACAGCCCTGGCGTTCCCAGGAAGGTAATTGAGCACCACCTTGCTGTCTGTCCCCATGCTCGACCCGCCAAGAAGAAGGTCAGATAGCAAGCTTTGGAATGGCAGTAGTTTATAGCAGAGGAAATCAAGAAACTTGAAGCAGTTGGTTTGGTCAGAGGAGTGTTACATCCAACTTGGTTGGCAAACCTAGTGGTATTGCGCAAGGCAAATGGGAAGTGGAGACTTTGTATTGACTACACTGATCTCAATAAAGCATGTCCAAAGGATCCTTTCCCCTTGCCACACATTGATCATATTGTGGACTCCACCGCTGGCTGTGATTTACTCTCATTTCTTGATGCATATTCTGGATACCATCAGATATTCATGGTCAAGGAAGATGAGGAGAAAACCGCATTCATTACTCCATGTGGCACATACAACTTCGTGCGTATGCCTTTCAGAATAAAGAGTGCTGGTTCAATGTTTGCAAGAGCAGTCCAAATTGGTTTTGAACTGCAACTGTACAGGAATGTGGAAGCATATATGGATGATATAGTGGTCAAGACCAAGGACAAATCAACCCTCATTCAAGATTTGGAAGAAATATTTGCAAACTTGCGCAAAATTAACATGAAGCTCAACCCTAAGAAGTGTGTGTTTGGTGTTCCATCCGACAAACTCCTTGGGTTCTTTGTGTCTCAGCGTGGGATAGAAGCAAATCCCGACAAGATCAAAGCTATTGAGAAGATTCAAGCGCCAAAAACCGTCAAGGATGTGCGGTGCCTTGCCGGCTGTGTTGCTGCTTTAAGTAGGTTCATTCCGAGATCCGTTGAGCGTGCCCTGTCATTTTTCAAGATACTGAAAAAGGCAGGTCCAGTAAAATGGACTCCAAAAGCGAAGGCTGCGCTACAGGATCTGAAAAGATACCTACCCTATGCGCCAACACTAGTTGTGCCTAAGCCACAGGAGCTATTGTTGCTATACCTGGCAGCAACGAACCAGGTGGTCAATGTTGCACTAGTGGCACAGAGGGAAGCTGATGACGAAGGAGCAACAACAGCAAGCCCATCCCAGGACAAGCCCGAATCCTCTCCGGCAAGATCTGATGTAAACAGGTCAGAAATATAGCAAGCAAATGAAGCCAATCAACAGATACTGCCAAAGAAGATGGTGGTGCAGCGACCAGTATACTTCATTAGCTCCCTTCTACAAGGGGTTAGATCAAGGTACTCTGGGGTGCAGAAACTGCTTTTCGGCCTCCTCATGGCCTCGAGAAGCCGCGCCACTACTTCCAAGCACATGAGATAACCATTGTCACTCGCTTTCCATTGCAACATATTTTGAGAAATCCAGAAGCAACTGGCAGGATAGTGGAGTGGGCATTAGAGTTGTCAAGTTTTGCACTCAAGTTTGAGAGCACTTCAACTATTCAGAGCAGAGCCTTTGCAGAGTTCATCGCGGAATGGATGCCAACGCAAGATGAAGAAATTCAAGAATCAGCTCTCCCCGACAAAGAAACTGAGAAAGATTGGATCATGTACTTTGACGGTGCCTTCTTGCTGCAAGGCGCCGGTGCTGGAGTGCTGCTTCTCGCACCCACCGGAGAGCACCTCAAGTATTTGGTTCAAATGCACTTTTCCAGGGAGAATATGCATTAGGGTTGCAGTAGAATTGGGAATCAGAAAGTTGATCATTCGCGGAGATTCGGAACTTGTTGTTAAGCAAGTAAATAAAGACTATCAAAGCCCTTTGATGGAAGCATACATGGAAGAAGTGAGGAAAGTGGAGGAACACTTTGATGGATTGCAAACAGAGCATATCCCCCGTGCAGAGAACAGTATTGTTGATCATTTGTCAAAGTGTGCTGCTCAAAAGCTACCTGTGGAACCAGGGACTTTTGTACTGCATTTGAATCAACCATCAGTCGCTCCATCAACACAAGTCAATAAGAGAAGAAAGTTGAATACCGGCGAGTATTTTCTGGTAGAGCTCCCAGAAGCCACCGACAAGAAGGTTGCTGGGAACAATGACGCAACTGCTGGTGAGCAGCGCCTTCGTGCAGAACCCTAGGTTCTCGGCATTGAGACCAGCGCTCCTGCAGCCGAAGAGATGCCTTTAGTCCATGCCGTTGAGCCACAAGCTCCAGCATGGGCACAACACATAGTCCAGTTCCTTCAAACAGGAGAACTTCCCGATGAGCAGGAAGAAGCTGAGAAAGTATCTTGTTAATCGAGTATGTATTAGTTTGTGGATAACATTCTGCACAGAAAGAGACCAAATAGTGTGAAATTAAGGTGCATCTGCAAGGAAGACGAAGTGAGGTTGTTGGCGGAGATACATGGAGGCATATGTGGCTTTGACATAGGATCAAGAGCCCTTGTCGGCAAAGTTTTCCGGCAAGGTTTTTATTGGCCCACTGCTCTCCAGGATGCAACTGAGCTAGTAACCAAGTGTGAAGCATACCAGTTCCATTAAAAGAATATACATCAACCAACACAAGCTCTCCAAACAATCCCTCTCTCCTAGCCTTTTTCGATCTGGCACTACTGCAGGATGCTGCTAACGCGACACTACAATTAGAGACCCTTCGACGAAACTATGTGAAATGCATTAATCGCAAATGGTGATGTAAAAAAACCGTCAAAACAGATGCAAAACGTTTGCGATGGCGGATGCATCAAACACAGTTTAGATTTTAGTTGCGTGTGCGATGCGGGGCATACAGTTCAGTTCAATGAACTGTTTGCGATGAGGCAGAACAACAAAAACAGGTCGCCAGATGAAGGTGTGTGCGATATACGGCATACAGTTCACTCGGATAAACTATTTGTGATTAGGCGGAACAACCGAAACGGGCAGCCAGATGAAGGTGTGTGCGATATATGGCATACAGTTCACTCGGATGAACTGCTTGTGGTTAGGCAACACAAAAGAAACGGTCAGCCAGATCAAGGTGTGTGCGATATATGGCATACGGTTCACTCGGATGAACTATTTTCGATTAGGTAACACAACAGAAATGGTTCAGCCAGATCAAGGTGTGTGCAATGGTGGGCATACAGTTCATTCCGATAAACTGTTTGTGTTGAGCCAAGAGAACATAAATGTTTCATGTAAACAAGATGTGTGTGATACGCGATGGACATCCAATTACATAGGTGGCTAGTACACACATGACATTTCCACACACCAAAGTAAACTAATACATTCATAATTAACTAGGATAAACGATCATCTGATTGTCATCTACTTCTTGTGACGCTTGCTGCCACTGCTCTACTAGGATAAACGGAACAATATTCTTTACTGTGAATAGTGTGCTCTGTTGGGCACACAAGTAGCCTTTGGCGAGCAACGTGCCCGCACGCGTCGTGCTAGCTCGATGTTCCTTCTATGCTAAGTTTCCATTAATTGATGGCATTTTATGAACACGCCACTGTTTCCCGCCATTTCCTCACCGGTTTCCCACCGCCACCCAACGATATTGCGCATAAACCTAGGCGGCGCACGATGCACCGAGGCAACAAGCGCAGCTTGTAGCACATCCACCTTTTCCAAGCATGCCAACCCACCAAAGCGTCGCCTCTGCAATCAACCTCCTCAACGAGGAAAATGAGAAGGCGCCACGGCCCGTCGAGGCTGAGGCGCTCCCCGGCAACGCGATGGATGACACCGTGATGCACATCATCGCCAGGGTTGAGCAGGCCCTTGGCGCATGGCGCTTCAGTGCCACGGATCAAGATAGGCATGTCAGCGCCGAGAGGCTGCAGCTTGCCGCACAACATGATCGATGGTGCGCCGCAGAGCAAGCTAGGCGCGTTCGCGCAGATAGGCTACGGTTCACCGCACAGCGAGACCGTTGGAGCGCCGCAGAGTGAGAGGCACGACGCGCCGCACAGCAAGAGCGGATCCATCGGCGCTTGCCTACTATCGACAGGGCATCGCAGCTGGGTACACGTCCTGTCAGTACCCCCATTCCTTGCCAGGAGTGGGCAAAGGCGTCTGCGCCGTACTTGCACTAGACGCCGGCCACGCCGTACTTGCACTGGACGCCCGCCGCGCCGTTCGCATGGGTCACGCCATTCGCCTTGTCTACGGCCCGCTCGATGCCAACGCACTAGTCGCTATGCTCGACCGCCTCCTTGGCCCAGGTGTCCACCTGGGCGCAGTAGAGGAACATGGCCGTCGCATCCTCGAGCTGGCGATCTCCGATGAAATAGCCAACTTGGAGCTCGAGATCGCATTCCAGATGTACCACGAGCGTGTCGACTGATTGGACAAACGCCTGCACGAGTTCAGGCAGAGCCAAGAGCTATCGTAGGCAAGGGCTGCTGGTCATGGACGCGTTTATTTTGTTGACTCATTTCGACATGGAGCGCTATGTATTCACAATAATCATAATATTGCTCTGTGTATTGCTCTGTTTCAATGTGTGTACTCTGTTTTCTGTTCTTATATGTTCTGTTTCAATGTGTGTACATATGCTTTCCATTCTGTATATGTGGATGATAACAACTAGATACAAATTAGTATACGAAAATAGATAGAAAAATGGAATTCATAATATATATTTATTATTCATCAGTTCATTACAGAATATATATAATATCATCACTTATATGTGATGATACTTAACTACCATGTACAATGCATAAAATTGAAAACGAACAATACTAAAACTAATAATCCCTTTTGGGGGTAGTATTCCGGCAGCCCCTCGCCAGCAGCTCCCTGGTGTGCGGCGTCTTCACAGCGCGGAGGCAATACTCCGCCTCCTTCGCCTCGTAGCGCTTGCCGAACTGATCTACCTCTTGCTGGCGGACGAGCGCGAACGATCTTGCCATTTCGTTGGGCGCCCACCGGAGCTCCTCGTCGGTGGCACACTGGAGCTTATCGGCCCACCTCCACGTAGCGATGAGGTGACTAGCGCCTTTGACCTTCCTCGCGATGTACCCGTCTTCGTACACCTCCTCCGTATGACGACGCACCCACCCCAAAGCTCCACTGCCTCCTTTTTCCAGGCGGCCTCACGGGCTTCACAGGCTGCCTGGTACCTCGCTTCCTCCTCCGCCATCTCCTTCTTGAATGCCACTTGCCTGGCTTTCTCAGCCGGCGGCAACAATTTCCACAGACAAAGATTGTACTGGCCCCAAAACCACTCCAAAGTTGGGGGGTCCGACGCAACCTTGTCCGCCGGCCTGTAGGGGTCCTCCTCATCACTGCTCTTCGACTAAACGTCCTCGGGGGGTGGCGCCTCCTGGTGGGTGTGTGGGCAGATCGGCGGTGCCATGGCAGAGATTTGTGTGAGAGAGAGAGGGCGAGCGAGGGGAGGATGTAGACGAGAATGCAGGCGGGACGACGTGAGCAAGGTAGTATTTATTGGCAGCTGGAATCTAGATCGACGGGAACAATACACACGCCGGTCGCTGGAATTTACGAGTACTGTAGTTTGAATTACACACGATCCCCGTAGCAAAAGCCATGTGTGAACTTAATAGCTAACCGTTTTCAATACAGAACCGCATTTGATTAATAACCCGCGCCACTCACCTTCCAAACCTCGAGGCGCAAAATAGAGTGCCAATCATGTGGGGCCCAGTTGTCTTGCCAGATATTTACATTTTCTTTCCTCATATAAGGGACAAATGCTTATTTTGTGTTACCAAGGCACTCCATGCATGTGTCCAAGCCGTGACACCAATATGTTTGAAAATTCATTCCAATTTACTGCACATGGAATTAACTTGCACACAACAAGTACACAAATATGATTTTTCAAACCTTTATGGTTAGCTGTTGCATGTATATGTAGTTCAAATTTGAATTACGATCATTAAATGGCTAGAAAATCACTTAAATGTCTTAAAAAGGTCAAATGACCACTCAAATTTTCCAAATTTTGAAATGACAGTTGTATTAGTGCAGGTTAACTGTAGAATTTTTTTGAAGGCCATAAGAGGAAGCTATCACCGGTTCATCATCAAACATGCATTGTGCCCTCTCGGAACCACGCCTCTTCTAGTGAGTTGTTCCGGTTTGTGAGGGGTGTGTGTCCAAACTTTCTTCAAACAGGCCAATTTTTTTACGACACCATCGTGGTGCCATGCCATTACGTCAAGCAATGTTTCATGTGTTTCTGATCATTTTTAAATTTTTTGGAATTTAAATGCCATGGCATGCACTCGATGCTTTGTGTCCAAGCCGTGACACCAATATGTTTGAGAATCTTCCAATTTACTGCACATGGAATTAACTCACACACAAGTACACAAATATGATTTTTCAAAACCGTTATGGTTAGCTGTTGCATGTACATGTAGTTCAAATTTGAATTATGATCATTAAATGGCTAGAAAATCACTTAAATGTCTCAAAAAGGTCAAATGACCCCTGAAATTTTCCAAATTTTGACATGGCCGTTGTATTAGTGCATGTTAATTGTATAAAAAATTTGAAGGTCATAAGAGGAAGCTATCGCCGGTTCGTCATCAAAGATGCATTGTGTCCTCTCGGAACCATGAGCCTTCTAGTGAGTAGCTTCGATTTGTGAGGGGTGTGTGTCCAAAGTTTCGTCAAACATGCCAATTTTTTTTACCACAGCATCCTGGTGGCATGCCATTACGTCAAGCAAGGTTTCATGTATTTTTGATCATTTTTCAATTTTTTGGAATTTAAATGCCATGGCACTCCATGCTTGTGTCCAAGCCGTGACACCAATATGTTTGAAAATTCCATCCAATTTACTGCACATGGAATTAACTTGCACACAAGTACACAAATATGATTTTTCAAACCGTTATGGTTAGCTGTTACATGTACATGTAGTTCAAATTTGAATTACGGTAATTAAATGGCTAGAAAATCACTTAAATGCCTTAAAAAGGTCAAATGACCCCTGAAAGTTTCCAAATTTTGACATGACAGTTGTATTATTACTCCAAATTTTCTCGTACATTGAAAACACCATCCGTTGCCGCTGTACCCCAAATTCGTCGTTCACAGCTAATACAAAATATCAACAACATCACACACAGTTTGTTGTAGGGACCGTTTGCGATGAAAATTCATGGGTCTACTTAAGTCTTCCTCCATAAGCTTCACCGGCTTCGTGTGCTCTAGTATCGGTCACTCCCGAATCCACGAATCCCAGATCCGCATTACCGCAACCCCTTCTTGCAAAGAATGATGCCGTGGAAACGCTTCGTGAGGGCCCGTACGATGGCCGTGTCCTCCCCGAGCGCCGCCGCCTGTGCATAGAGCACGGCCGCCTACACCGAGAGCGCGGCCGCATCCGCCGAGAGGGCGTCTGCGGCAGCCGACAGGGCAGCTGCTGCAACGGCGACTGCAAAGGCCGAGAGCACTCGAGCTACCGTCCACGCCGCCGATGTCGCCGTAGCCCGGGTCGAGGCCATCCACGCCAAGATCGAGGACGCACACGCCAAGATATTCCAGGCCACCTCAGAATCCAGCATGCAACCCACGTCCGAAAAGGCGACGAAGGCCATGGAGCACCTGCTTCCTCATGAGATCGCCGAGCAGGAGCTGGAGATGCGGGAGGCAGCGGAGATCGAGGAGCGCCGGGAGGAGTAGTTGCGCATGGCTCAGGATGAGGTTGAGAAGAGACTGTCCGTCGAGGAATCGGCGGTGGAGTACCAGCGCGAGCTTTGGTGCAGCCACTACTATGAGTACTACAACCTTGAGGGTGGTGTCGAGGACGAGGACAAGGACGGCGACGCGGTTGACTTCAGCCAGGGGGACGCGGAGTCCACCAACGGCAGCATGTCGCCAGTACAAGTCATCGACGTCTCATCTTACACCAGCGAGGCGTAGGGCGGCGCGGCGATGGCTTTGTTAAAATTATGCATACTTAGCCTTTGTTTATAATGCTGGTCTTTTGTTAGAGCAATGTTTAGGTCAACTGGCTCTGTTTAATTACTAAAATTGCTCGATACAGTAACTTTGGTCTGTGTGCTGTAGGCACTTTTCTGGGCCCAAATTAGCAAGCGATGTTAAATTATGAAATGACGTGGATGAGGACAGTACCCAGGGAAATTTCCACCAATATTTGAATGATCAAACTCATCGCATGCGCGTAAAGCAGAAGAGTCGTTTGCGATGCACACATTCATTCAAAGTGAATGGTGTCCGGCGGCACCGCGCGCAAAGTTTCCCTCCACCTTTCGAAAATTTTGGCCTACCGCCGAAATATCTACCCCCCTCCCCACCCCCTTTTCTCCCCAACCACAAGTCACATTTCCCCTATTTCTTCCTTCCTTCCTTCCCAAGCTATAGCCGCTTCCTCGCTTGCTTCCTCGCTCTCGCCGTCTCGCATCCGACCACCGCGGTCGCCATGGTCTTCTTCAATGACCTCTCCAGCGGTTCCTCCTCCTCCGACGATTCTTTCACCACCCGGGTATGCCTCTCTTCTCTCTCTCAGGTTATGATTTGGAATGAAGGATTTTAACCCGGCGGTCGATTTGAGTCATTTCTTCCTCTTGTAGCTCCCTAGGACCATCAGTTGCAATGAATGGAGCGGGGTGGCTGAAGATCTGCCTGCTCATTGTCACCATCAATCTCCATGCATGAAGTTAGTTGCGTTTGAATCTATGGACAGTGGGAGGAAGTTTTTGGCATGTGCAGAGAAGGTTAGCCCCACTATCGTTGTTACAAATCATTTGTTAGATGTGATTCAGACACTGTCAATGTGCTATGTTATTCTGGATGTGATTAAGACTGTGTCACAATTTCTACCTAGTATCTAAAAAATGTTGCCATCTCATCAGCAGTGCCATTAGAAAATTATTTGGCACCGCTTCAGCAGTTTGTGCAGCCAACTTTCCACACATCCGAACAGCCAAGCAGTAAAATACTAAAAACTTTATGGCACGAGGGAACTGGGCATCAGAGCAACTAGGTGCTCTGGAGTCCGGTTCCCTGATTTTTTTCCTCTGCATCGGCTTGCCAGTGCAGGGCACTGGTGCGAAATGTAGCAACAGTTGTCTTGACACTGGTTTTGGCATACATAGTGGACGGCCTTAGTTCTATTAGTTCTATGTTACTAAATTTGTGCATGTACACACCTGTTAGTATCAATTTGATGTCATACAAACATTGTCGCTATGCTGTTGCAGTTATATTTAGCTTCCTCATAAAATGTTCAATTTGTTATTTATAGTACATGACTAAGAACTTGTAGCATTGTTGTACTTAATTATAGTTTCTGATGATTTAGAATTTGGTTGTTGTCTCAGTAGCAATTAATTCATTTGCACATTGATCTTTTTGAGAAGATATGTCATAATTAACCTGTTTCTTTAGTTTTTCAAAATATGTATTTGGTGATTTTCTATGTTGCTAGAAACCAATTTCCCCTACAATTGTTACTGATCTAGTTTTAAATATTATAGGATGAACGGAAGTGTTCTTACCTAGAGTGGGTTGATCAAGAGTGGCCACAGTCTTTGAAGATGTGCCTAGCAAAGCTCTGGAGCATGTATGAGGAAGAGAACAAAGATATGCTTAGAGAAAGTGTTGTCAACGCTGAAGCATATTTCAAGATGTGGGTAAAAGAGGAAGACGGAGAATGAGCTCAGATTTTTTAAATTAGACTTTGCTAAGATGGTGTTGGCGAAGGAGGAGGCACTTTCCCAGTTGGCCAGTGCAAAACAGGTTCTTACTGAACTGAAAGCAGAGGTGGATAAGACGATCCTGGCTGATCTCAATTAGGGAAATGAATATATTGTTCTAATATTGTTCTTATGAAGGTGAACTAGCTATATGATGTACTATGCTGTTTTCAGGTAGCTATCGTACTGTGATGTTAAAATATATTCATGTGCCTGATATGAAATTGGCAAACAACTATTCGATATGAAATGTGAATTTGCGTAATACTGGAATTATTAATTGTAAACTAATAAACCTGCTAAATGGGTCATGGAACTTTGCAAACGGTTCTAGCAGTAGAAGCGGTTGTGATGGATAGCCCAATGCCATACAGTCCCATTCTTTAATCATTTTTGTTTTCTTGAACTTGAGCTGAATTTGATTCCCTCCCTTCTCCTTCTTCTCAGATCCACCCTCAACCGATGACATGGAAATAGACAACACCATTGAGGGGATCGCAAAGGACGTTGTTAACAAAGCCCAGAAGATCGCCGCCGATGAAGCCGCCAAAGCTGCCGACGAGGAGGCCGCCAAGGATACTACTGGGGAGGGGAACAGCAAGAGTGCCGAGGCTACTGGCGGCATTTCTGCCCCAGGAGCGCCAAGCACTGACCCAACCATGAGGGTGCTCACTGCTGGCAAAGCAGCCATACAATCACCCTTAGACATCTGAAGTGCCTCCATCAAGCAGGTATATGAAGATTGGCGATAACCTATTCATCAACATCCCTGGGACGTCAAGCTTTGACATGCCCACTAAAGGAGAAGTTTTTGATGATGGGGTCATCACTGCTGACGGGCTCGAAGTTGTCAATGAGCCGCACACCAGCAGAAGTGGATCCAAGGAGCAGCAACTACTTAGGGCCATGAGCAGAACCTCCAGAAGCTTCAAGCATACTACCGCAGCCGAACGAAGAGCTTGGACTCCAGGGCAGTATCATTGGCAAGGCAGAATAAGAGTTCTAGAAGCGCGTGGAGGAGATGCAAATCTGGTACACTGAAAGCCTCCAAGACCTGAAGGACCACCAAAGGCAGCTCGCCATCTAGCGGGACAAGTTTATCTTGGAGAAGGCTAAGGCCGACAAGGCACAGGAGGAAGATGTGCAAAGGATAGCAGGAGAAGATGCCAAGCTAAAAGAGCACAAGATTGGTCTCGACGCTCATGAAGAAGAGCTTACCATTCTTGAGGAGGCGCTCGCCGCCAAACTCCACGGCAAGGATGAAGAGGTTCAAGCCCTCCTGGCACAGCTGTCCCAGGAGCTCGAGTGGAAGCACAAAGAGGCAATCAAAGCCCAAGCTACAGACCATGCTGGCAAGATCCAAGAAGCCGTCAATGCTGCCCAAGCCTCGGAGGTCGCTAAGAATGAACTGGAGGGCAAGGTAAAGAAATTGGAGGAAGATCTTGCCACAATAAACAAGGAGATCCTGACACTCAAAGCGGATAGAGAAAAGACAGCTCACGCCTTGGCGGAGCTGCAAACCTCAATATCTATCAAGAATTAAGAGCTCACTAAGGCCAATGACATCACTGATGACTATAAGCTGAGGCTGACCAACTTAGAAAAATGTCTTGAAGGTGCCAAGGAGCATGAGAAGGTCTTGTCGAAGGATCTCCAAAACGAGAATGCCTTGCTTAAAAGCGTCGTCGACTCCTCCAATGTGCTCAAAGGCGGCTACAAACTTTGGACTGACCGTCTTGTGGTGACTGCAAAAAACCTCACTACACAGTTATCCACCATGGGCTTGCCAGAATTTCACTTCTCCACTAATAAACAGGACGCTGCCAGTGCCAACTCAGACTATTCTTCATAAGTCTAGTTGAAGCATTGGAAAAGCAATAGGAGGCTCGAGATGCACATCTTGCCACCGAGTCCCGCATGCTTTGCTCGGTCAAACTTGCATACCAAAATCCCGGCATCGTCAAAGCACAAGTGCTCCCTTGGTGATTTTGGTAATTAATGTCAACATATCTCTTGTTAGACTAATACTCCAAGGGGATGAGGTGTTGCTTAATGGCTTGCTTGCTCAAATGCTTAGTGATATGGCTCCATATACCCACAACCACTTTCTCCATCCAAATAAGTCAAAATCCCAAAGTCCAACTCGGCCCCACCGATTCTTTCTACCCGGCGCCACCGAGTTCACACGACATAGCTACTGCCAGAAACCCTAACAGTTCGGTCACACCGATATGGATCTCGGTCTCACCGAGATGGCCTTGCCAACTCCTTGTTATCAGTTGCAATTATTTCCGTCTAGCCGAAATTGCAATCGGTCTCACCGAGATGTGTCGGTGTAGTAAACAGGGGGGTGGTCACTACCCCTGGACACGCACCGGCAAGTCGCAGCCTCCAGGCGGGAAGGACATGGCAGAGGAGGAATCCACCCAAGAGTACATTCGAAGCCCGGTTCCCGGCAAGGTCTACTTGCCGGGAATGGGTCCACGCAACGCCGGCAAGGCAGAGCTGGCAAGACAAGACTCCAGGCGGGTCGACCAGAAGATCAAGTCTACTACTGCCGGCGAGATCAGGGCCGGCAAGCTCAGGACTAGACAAGACTAAAGATAAGGCCCCGGCAAGGTTCTTGCCGGGATGACCAGCTGAACCTGGCAAGGCTTGCCGGGGGACAGCTAGACTGGAGACAAGGCCCCAGCAAGGTTCTTGCCGGGATGACCAGCTGAGCCCGGCAAGGTTCCTGCCCAGCAAGGTTATGCCACTATGCTGATGCTCCAGTGCGGCCGCCAGCATGGCACTCTGGACCCTTCTCCAGGCATGCGTGGCAGAGCACTGTGCCAAGCGGTGCTGATGGGATGGCCCCTTTTCCCATCCCCAAGAAGCTAAGGGACACCTAGACAGAGCATTTAATGCGCTTGTCCTGACCCGTCAGTGATAAGCATGTAAATGCTGTAGCAGAGTACTTGCCGCGGCAAGGTACTTGCCCCGGCAAGTCATTGGCTGCGGCAAGGTATTGGCTGCGGCAAGATAGCAGCTGCGGCAAGGTACTTGCCCCGGCAAGTTACCTTGCGCGGCAAGCTATTGGTTGCGGCAAGCTATCAAGTGCGGCAAGGTCTTGCCGCGGCAAGCGTTACTGTACCACTGTGCTACTGTGCTGCTGCTCCAGTGCCTCTGCCAGCGTGGCGCTCTGGGTCCTTCCAAGCGTGCGTGGCAGGGCACTGTGTAGACGGCGGTGCTCTGTAGCTAGCGGTGCAGGAGCAGGTGGGATAGGCTTTTCCCACGTACAAGACGTCCAGATACATGTATCTGGACAGCTAAGGCATGGGCATTTAATGCCCTTGTCCCCTGCCGTCAGTGGTAGGTAGGACATGTCATCCTAGTAATAATGGCCTTACTGTAGCAACTTTCCACCTCTACCTTTACTGTTTGCCACCTGTTGGTGACCCCTTTGTGCGTATAAAAGGAGGCCCATAGGCAACGTGGAGGGGGGGGTTAGGAACTCGGAGATTGAGAACTCCAGTATTGTACGCAGCTACTCTGTACTGTAGCGCTCCTGGAGCTAGAACAATCATCCAGATAATACACCAAAAAGCAGGAGTAGGGTTTACGCATCCGTGTGGCCCGAACCTGGGTAAATCTCTCGCGTGCGCTGTTGTGTTCTTCGCTAGATCTGCTCTTCGTGCGACCGTCACTCCCTGCCGAACGTAAAGGGGTCCTTCCCTGGGTCCCATAGGTGTTCGTGGATTCGTCCCCGACATCTTTGGCGCGCCAGATAGGGGTGAGGGGCTGCGCGAACCTGATCTGGCGATCAGCGCGGCAGTTTCTTCATCATCTTCACCGCCATAGCGTCCAAGAAGAAGGGCCTGAACCTTCGCAAAAAGCTAAGTTTTAAAGCTTTAATTACTTTCTGCTGTTAAGTCTTATCCTGGACGATATTTTTGTGCATAACCTGTGCGCGAAGGAGCGCTCCTGAAACATTCTGCGCTCCTGGTTGTTTTGGGTCCGCCCAACAATACAGACGCAACTGCGATTGTTTCTAAGGCGTTAAGCTCCCGAAGAGGCGGCGTTCTCGATAGGCTGCTGAACAGGACCCGATCCTAAGCGCCATCGACCAGAACGTGCGCATTCGGGGAGTATTCCGGCAAGTGTGGGGGGCTCACTGTGCAAAAATGCAGTCGTTTAAGGAGAAGGACTTAGCGAGTTTTATTCTAAGGTTCTTGCGTAAACCCGTATGCTGAGGAGCCTTCCCGGGGCTAGTCGCGCTCCTAGTTGCCTCGAGTCCGCTCGGCAACCTGAGCAGCTGCGCCAGAGCTGGGAAGGTAAACCTTTTCGGGAGGCGGCGTTCCCGGTAAGCTGCTAAGGATCCGTTCCTCAAAGCGCTGCTGACTGGATCGTGCACACCGGAAAGTGTTCCGGCAAGCAAGGGAATATTCAGCAGGAGTCAAGATTGCAGCGAATCCGACATTAACCAGAAGCTAATCAACTTGTTGTGCTCAAACGCTGTTGTGGCATTTCATGCCCAGTCAGTGTTGCAGGAACACGCATGGAAGGCGAGCTTGGGGGCTGGCAGTGCCCCAGAGAGTAACCCCCTGAAGAGCCTCCCCGGCAACAAGCTTGCCGGAAGCTGGCGTTGAGAACGTCAAGGTTCTCCGCCAGAGTCAAGAGCCTTCCCGGCAACAAGCTTGCCGGAAGCTGGTGTTGAGAATGTCAAGGTTCACCGCCAGAGTCAAGAGCCTTCCCGGCAACAAGCTTGCCGGAAGCTGGCGTTGAGAACGTCAAGGTTCTCCGCCAGAGTCAAGAGCCTTCCTGGCAACAAGCTTGCCGGAAGCTGGCGTTGAGAACGTCAAGGTTCTCCGCCAGAGTCAAGAGCCTTCCCGGCAACAAGCTTGCCGGAAGCTGGCGTTGAGAACGTCAAGGTTCTCCGCCAGAGTCAAGAGCCTTCCCGGCAACAAGCTTGCCGGAAGCTGGCGTTGAGAACATCAAGGTTCTCCGCCAGAGTCAAGAGCCTTCCCGGCAACAAGCTTGCCGGAAGCTGGCGTTGAGAACGTCAAGGTTCTCCGCCAGAGTCAAGAGCCTTCCCGGCAACCCCTTGCCGGAAGCTGGCGTCGAGAACGTCAAAGTTCTCCGCCAGAGTTAAGAGCCTCCCTTGCCGGGGGCTCCGACAACCACTCTTTGAGCAAGAAACAAGCTCGGGGGCTAGCGGCGCCCTAGCAGAAAAAGCTAAGTTGCACAGATTTTTCGGCAATTGCATTCATTTTACTGTCCTCACTCGCTTCATACACCTACACGCAAAGGAGCCTTCCCGGGGCTAGTTGCGCTCCTAGTCGCCTCGAGTCCGCTCGGCGATGTGAGCAGCTGCACCAGAACCGGGAAGGTAAACCTTTCCGGGAGGCGGCGTTCCCGGCAAGCTGCTAAGGACCCGATCCCCAAGCGCCGCTGCCTGGAGCGTGCGCACCAGAAAGCTTTCCAGCAAGCGTGGGTCGTCTTGATTGATTCCTCGTTCTCGTATATCGACCTGCACGCGAAAGGACCTTGCCGTGGTTAGTCCGCGCTCTGGTTTCGCCTCGAGTCCGCTCGGCAAACTTAGCAGCTGCGTTCTGGCCCGGCAAGTCGCCTTGCCGGCGGCGGCGTTTCCAGCAGGCTGCTAAAGACCCGCACCTAGCGCTCGCGGCAAGCGTGCGCACCGGCAGGGTTTCCAGACAGCATAGGGTACAAGATATGTGCAAGGACGGAATCAATCAAGGGGGAAGCATGCATTCATTTAGCATGAAGGAATATCTCTTGTGCCATAAAGCTTGGCCTAATTAAGGTAAATTGTTTCTTTATGCGTGCCATTGCAGCAACAGGGTTGCGACCTCCAGGCGGGAGGAACGGCAGGGAAAAGATCTACATGTTGCTGGTGCGCGTCGTTGGGCCTAGCCCGGACAACCACTGTGCACGACTGTCCGGCCCAGGCCCGGGGGCTCCTGTCGGTGTAGTAAACAGGGGGGTGTTCACTACCCCTGGACACACACCGGCAAGTCGCAGCCTCCAGGCGGGAAGGACATGGCAGAGGAGGAATCCACCCAAGAGTACATTCGAAGCCCGGTTCCCGGCAAGGTCTACTTGCCGGGAATGGGTCCACGCAACGCCGGCAAGGCAGAGCTGGCAAGACAAGACTCCAGGCGGGTCGACCAGAAGATCAAGTCTACTACTGCCGGCGAGATCAGGGCCGGCAAGCTCAGGACTCGACAAGACTAAAGATAAGGCCCCGGCAAGGTTCTTGCCGGGATGACCAGCTGAACCCGGCAAGGCTTGCCGGGGGACAGCTAGACTGGAGACAAGGCCCCGGCAAGGTTCTTGCCGGGATGACCAGCTGAGCCCGGCAAGGTTCCTGCCCGGCAAGGTTATGCCACTATGCTGCTGCTCCAGTGCGGCCGCCAGCATGGCACTCTGGACCCTTCTCCAGGCATGCGTGGCAGAGCACTGTGCCAAGCGGTGCTGATGGGATGGCCCCTTTTCCCATCCCCAAGAGGCTAAGGGACACCTAGACAGAGCATTTAATGCGCTTGTCCTGACCCGTCAGTGATAAGCATGTAAATGTTGTAGCAGAGTACTTGCCGCGGCAAGGTACTTGCCCCGGCAAGTCATTGGCTGCGGCAAGGTATTGGCTGTGGCAAGATAGCAGCTGCGGCAAGGTACTTGCCCCGGCAAGTTACCTTGCGCGGCAAGCTATTGGTTGCGGCAAGCTATCAAGTGCGGCAAGGTCTTGCCGCGGCAAGCATTACTGTACCACTGTGCTACTGTGCTGCTGCTCCAGTGCCTCTGCCAGCGTGGCGCTCTGGGTCCTTCCAAGCGTGCGTGGCAGGGCACTGTGTAGACGGCGGTGCTCTGTAGCTAGCGGTGCAGGAGCAGGTGGGATAGGCTTTTCCCACGTACAAGACGTCCAGATACATGTACCTGGACAGCTAAGGCATGGGCATTTAATGCCCTTGTCCCCTGCCGTCAGTGGTAGGTAGGACATGTCATCCTAGTAATAATGGCCTAACTGTAGCAATTTTCCACCTCTACCTTTACTGTTTGCCACCTGTTGGTGACCCCTTTGTGCGTATAAAAGGAGGCCCATAGGCAACATGGAGGGGGGGGGGTTAGGAACTCGGAGATTGAGAACTCCAGTATTGTACGCAGCTACTATGTACTGTAGCGCTCCTGGAGCTAGAACAATCATCCAGATAATACACCAAAAAGCAGGAGTAGGGTTTTACGCATCCGTGCGGCCCGAACCTGGGTAAATCTCTCGCGTGCGCTGTCGTGTTCTTCGCTAGATCTGCTCTTCGTGTGACCGTCTCTCCCTGCCGAACGTAAAGGGGTCCTTCCCTGGGTCCCATAGGTGATCGTGGATTCGTCCCCGACGAGATGGCTTGACCAATTCTCTGTTGCCTTATTGCCTCACTTCGGTCTCACTGAGTTGATGCAATCGACGCCAATGAGATGAGGTTTTCCATAAGCCCTAGCACATCGGTCCCACCGAGTTGTTCCAGTCGGTCCCACCGAGATTCCTAACGTTCACATTTTGAACTAAATCGGTCTCACCAAGTTCATCTGTTCGGTCTGACCGAGTTGGGTCAAATGTGTGTAACGGTTGGATTTTGTGTGGAGGCTATATACACCCCTCCAACCCCTTGTCCATTAGTGAGAGAGCCATCAGAATGTGCCTACACTTCCTGCATACATTTTCTGAGAGAACCACCTACTCATGTGTTGAGATCAAGATATTCCAATCCTACCACAAGATTCTTGATTTCTAGCCTTCCCCAAGTTGCTTTCCAGTCAAATCATCTTTCCACCATATCCAAATCTGTGAGAGAGAGTTGAGTGTTGGGGAGATTATCATTTGAAGCACAAGAGCAAGGAGTTTATCATCAACACACCATCTATTACCTTTTGGAGAGTGGTGTCTTCTAGATTAGTTAGGTGTCCCTTGGGAGCCTCCATCAAGTTGTGGAGTTGAACCAGGAAGTTTGTAAGGGCAAGGAGATCGCCTACTTCGTGAAGATTTACCCGAGTGAGGCAAGTCCTTCATGGGCGATGGCAATGGTGGGATAGACATGGTTGCTTCTTTGTGGACCCTTCGTGGGTGGAGCCCTTCGTGGGTTGAAGTCTCCATCAACGTGGATGTACGATAGCATCACCTATCGAAACCACGCCAAAAATCTCCGTGTCTTCATTGCGTTTGCACACTCCAATCCCATCCCTTTACTTTCTTGCAATTAGCATGCTTTACTCTTTCCGCTGCATATACTCTTGTCATGCTTGCTTGAAATGTATTGTGAATGCTTAAACTTGTGCTAAAACTCCACCTTAAGTTGAAGAACTTAAAAATGGCCATTTACTTGTTGAGGGTCTAATCACCCCCGTCTAGACCCTTGTTCTCAATCCTTTCAATCGGTATCAGAGCATTGGTGTCCATTGCTTTGGTTTAATCACCATTGGAGGAAGATGGATGAGTCTACGATTGGGAGTATTAGACGTAGAGTGCCTATGCTTGATGGAGAGTTCTATAATTCTTGGAAGAATGAGATGCTTGATATTTTCAACGAATATGATTTGAACAATTATATTGCTAGCCCTTATGTGCCCCCCATCGATCCTTTGCATCCTACCCCCGATGAGTATCTTGACATGACTCGCAATCTTAGAACTATAGATCTTATCATTAGAGGATTACCTAGAAATTTGCTTATATGCTTGCCTACCTTTGAATGTGCTCACACTATATGGAAATATCTCGAGGAGCACTTTCCAAGTATTCCTTGGAAAATCTAGATGAGATTCTTCAAAAGTCTATTGCTTTTCATAACATGAATCCTAGTGATCCTAAGTTTGATGAATGTCTATTTGAGCTCCGTGATCTTATGCGTGCCAAAGGAGATGTGGGAGTCATTAGTAGCATCACCTCACAAACTATTAGAATTCATAAACATGCACATTGTCATGGTCATAAATCTAATGAATCACTCTCTCTAGGTGATGATCATTTACATGATGATGTTGAGCATGGATATTATGATGAGGATGAAGATAGTGACTTTGATCTTGATGAGTCAATGAGACACTTTGGTCTTATGGCTAACCTTCATGGTTACATGGCCGGAGGGAAAGAATGGATTCTTGATGGTGGATGTACTGATCATATGACCGGAGACAAGGACATGTTCCATGAGCTTGCTAAGAACGACGGTCCATGCAAGTATGTCACTTTTGGAGATATCTCCAAGGGTAAGGTACTTGGCCTTGGTAAGGTGGTCATTTCCAATGATAGCTCAGTCCAAAACGTTATGCTCGTTGAATCTCTTGGTTATAATCTCCTTTCCGTATCTAGACTAGCTGACTTCGGTTTCATTATTCTATTTACTGAAGTAGATTGCCAAGTGTTTCGTAGAGATAATCATAATATGGTCTTTACCGGTATTCGTAGAGGTGGCCTATACATTGTTGATTTCACTAAGAGAGCTCAACCTCATACTTGCTTAATTGCTAAATCTTCTAAAGGTTGGTTATGGCATAGAAGGTCAGGTCATGTGGGCATGCGAAATCTTGATAAGCTTATTAAAGGTGATCATATCCTTGGTGTTAAAGATGTCATATTTGACAAGGATAGACTTTGTAGTGCTTGTCAAGCAGGAAAACAGGTTGGAGGAAGTCATCCTATGAAGAACATCATGACCACGAGAAGACTACTTGAGCTACTTCACATGGATCTTTTTGGTCCCAACGCCTACAAGAATCTCGGTGGTAACTCGTTCGGATTGGTCATTGTTGATGATTTTTCAAGATTTACATGGGTGTTCTTTCTTGATGATAAATTGCAGGTCCAAAAGATCTTCAAAAACTTCGCTAGGAAGGCCCAAAACCAATTTGAAGTGAAGATCAAGAAGGTTTGAAGCGACAATGGAACAGAGTTCAAGAACGCCAATGTGGATACCTTTCTTGATGAAGAAGGGATTTCACATGAGTTCTCGGCTACGTACATGCCTCAACAAAATGGAGTTGTTGAGAGGAAGAATCGGACACTTATCGAGATGGCAAGAACGATGCTCGATGAATACAAGACGCCAAGACATTTTTGGACGGAAGCGGTTGAGACAGCTTGTCATGCTACAAATCGACTATATCTTCACAAGCTTCTCGGCAAGACGGCACACGAGCTTCTCACCGGTAACAAACCCCAAGTTGGATACTGTCGAGTATTTGGCTCAAAGTGGTACATTCTTGATAAGCATCGTCGCTCAAAATTTGCTCCAAAGTCTCATGAAGGTTTCCTACTCGATTATGGCTCAAACTCTCACACTTACCGTGTCTACAACAATTTCACCCGAAAGGTTGAAGAGACAGTAGATGTGAAGTTTGATGAATCTAACAGCTCGCAAGTAGAGCAATTGCTACTTGATGTAGGAGACAAAGATCCTTCAAAAGCAATCCAAGATTTGCCCATTGGCAAGATTCGTCCAAAGGAGGTGAAGGAGAGTACCTCCTCCATTCAAGTGGAAGCCTCAAGTTCACATCAAGGTGAACCAAAAGTTGACTTGGAGGCATCCACAAGTGGAACACATCAAGACGGAGAAAATGAGGAAGTACAACAAGACGAACCACCTCGACCTCCCTCTGCACCTCCACAAGAGAACGACAACGCCAACAACAATGAAGAAGGAGAAGAAGAAGACAATGAAGAGGATGTTCCACCCCAACCCAAACAAAAGCTCTCACGAGTTAGGGCAAGAGTCACAAGAGACCACCCCATCGAACAAATCTTCGATGATATTCAAACCGGGAGAATTACTTGCTCTAAAACTCGCTTAGCTAACTTTTGTGAACACTACCCATTCATTTCTAGTGTTGAACCTATGAGGGTTGAAGAAGCTCTTGAGGATCCGGATTGGGTGAATGCTATGCATGAAGAGCTACACAACTTCAAGAGGAATCAAATGTGGACATTGGTTTAAAAGCCTGACGACAAGCACAATGTCATCGGAACCAAATGGGTGTTTCGGAATAAGCGAGATGAAGATGGACAAGTTGTACGCAACAAGGCCCGTCCCGTCGCTCAAGGCTACACTCAAGTCGAAGGTATGGACTATGGTGAGACATATGCCCCCGTTGCTAGACTTGAGTCCATACGCATCTTACTTGCTTATGCCAATCATCATGATATCACCTTATACCAAATGGACATTAAAAGTGCTTTTCTAAATGGAGAAATTGAGGAGGAAGTCTATGTTAAACAACCTCCTGGCTTTGTCAAACCCAAGAAACCTAATCATGTCTACAAACTTCACAAAGCTCTTTATGGTCTTAAACAAGCTCCTAGAGCATGGTATAAATGCTTGACCAAGTTTCTTATTGAAAAAGGCTTTGAGATTGAGAATATTGATTCTACACTTTTTACTAAAAGGGTTAATGGTGAACTATTTGTGTGCCAAATTTATGTGGATGATATCATATTTGGTTCTACTAACCCTCATTTTAGTGAAAAGTTTGGAAGGCTAATGTCGGAGAAGTTTGAGATGTCTATGATGAGTGAACTCAAATTTTTCCTTGGTTTGCAAATCAAGCAAACTAAGGAATGTACCTTTGTCTCTCAAACAAAGTATACCAAGGATCTTTTCAAGAAGTTAAACATGCAAGAATGCAAAGGTATGAAAACACCCATGCCTACTAGTGGACATCTTGACTTGACTAAGGATGGCAAACCGGTTGACCAAAAGGTTTACCGCTCTATGATTGGTTCATTGTTATATCTATGTGCCTCCTGTCCCGATATTATGCTAAGTGTGTGCATGTGTGCATGATATCAAGCGGCCCCTAAAGAGTGTCATTTTAAGGTCATAAAAAGGATAGTGAGATACTTAATTCATACACCAAACTTTGGCATTTGGTATCCTAAGAGGTCATCTTTTGATCTTGTTGGCTACTCCGATTCAGACTATGCCGGTGACAACGTTGATAGAAAGTCCACTTCGGGTACTTGCCAATTTATTGGTAGATCCCTTGTATCTTGGTCCTCCAAGAAACAGAACTCGGTATCCTTATCTACAGCCAAAGCGGAATACATTGCCGCTGGATCATGTTGTGCTCAATTACTTTGGATGGCCCAAACCCTTAAGGATTATGGGATACATGTGAAACATGTTCCATTGCTTTGTGATAGTGAAAGTGCTATTAAGATTGCTCACAATCCCGTGCAACATTCTCAAACTAAGCATATTGAAGTTTGTCATCATTTTGTTCGGGATCATGTTGCTAAAGGAGACATCAATCTTAAGCATGTTCGAACCGATAAGTAATTGGTAGATATATTCACCAAACCGCTTGATGAGAAAGTATTTTGCCGTTTGAGAGGTGAATTGAATATCATTGATGCCTCAAACCTGGAGTACAAACTCCATTCGGATACATGCAAGGCGTGAGCCTTTTATGACTATCCTTGATATTTCTCTTATGATGATGATCACATGCTATGGATCTATACTTGTACCCTTGCATGTTATCTAACCCTTGTAGGTACTGGGATGAACCCAAATCTATGAGATTGCAAGTCACTCACATTTTGAGCAATTTCTACATCACCAAGTTCCTATGATTTGGTTGTTGATTACAAGGAAGCATGAACTCACTATACATATCCTTTGAGTACTTTCATATGTCAAATTTCATGATTGTCAATTTGGATACACAAGTGCTCTTCCTTGCAAGACTAACCCATGTAGGAAGATGAACTCAAACTACTAGTATTGCTCCCAACTCTTGATGGACAACATCAACCTTGAGCATCCAAAACAAGTTCGCCTACATCATCAAGATCAACACCACAACCCAAGGTATGTCATTCCATCTTAGAGAAGCTTTGCTCCAAGACATGAGCTAAAGGAACTCAACAAGGTGTGAATACATCAAAATGCTTAAACGAAAAATGGTAACCCCATTTTGAGCTTAACCGATGAGTATGACCTATGATCAAGTGCTTTCACTTGACTCCTCAGTCAATATACACTAACATAGGTGACTTTGTCGCCGACCCTTTCTAGATGAAGTTCTCTAGTATTCTTTTGCTCAGTTGATTTCTTTTTCATTCGTATGTTTTTCTTGCCTTTGCGTCTCCCTCTAAATTAAAAAAGAACTTCATCTAGATCTTCTTATCTCTCTGCTCTTAATCCGTGTTTAATTCATTGCAAATCTTTCTGGTTATTCCTTGCAAATCCTTGTGAGAATTCATTTGCCAAGTGAGCTGAGTTGACAAAATCTTTACTCTTTGTTGAACTCGGTCCCTCCAATCCAAACCTATCGGCTCGACCGAAATACAAGATTCACTTGTATATAGTTCATCGGTACAACCGACACGGACTAGATTGGTCTCACCGATAAGCACCATCCGTGATTCTGCCATCTCGGAATTACCGATGCAACCGAATCGGCGTCACCGATTTCAACACTGAGAAAATCTTTTGCCATTATTTACAGCCTATTCTCTTCAGCTCCACTCAATGATTCTTTCCTCTATCAGCATCATGAACTACCTACTGCTTTGTAGTGACTCTCAAGGACCACACACATTTGGCTCATGCTCCAGAAATACCCTTCTTGGAAATTGATGTCAAAGGGGGAGAGAGAGCACATCAAAGCTTATCAAATGAGCACATCTAAGCTCTTCTACAGATGCCCTTTAACAAAGAGGAGAGAAGTCACATGTCTTCAAGAGGGGAAAGACATGTCAATATGTTTGATCCAAGCTATTGCTATTGAATATTATTGTTGCTCTGATTTTAATTGCTCTTATCCTATTTTTGCTCTAATTTTATCTCACCCTATCTTCTCCCATTATCCAATATCAGATTCAGGGGGAGAAAGACTCTATACCTAAGGGGAGAAACATCTTTGGAATTTATTGCACATCTTTAAATCTTTGGGGACATGTCAATATCTAAATGAAGTACTTAGTACTCACCCATTACATGTCATCCCAGTCTTCCTACTCTTGTGGTTCCTTAAAACCGCTTTACTTAGAGTGATCTTGTGTTATCTAACCCTGTTTTCTCAAGTCCACTCTTCCGAAAGTCAGCTCAAGACCACAAGGTAAGTATATGCATCACACTCATGTGCATGATGATCTCTTGCAGTTGTACATTGTTTGCAAGAGGAAATCATAAACATGAATGCACATTTCTTGACCATATCATTTACTCTGATGCATATAGCCAAGATGCATGTAACTCTCTGCTTACTCTGTCATGTTATGCATTCAAATGTTAGTATATTCTATCTTCACATGATTGCATACATGTAGGGGGAGCTTATGCATGTTACATGTTCCTCCAAAGCTTTACTTGTTACTCTTCATATTATTTACCTATAGTTTTGATGTATGTTGTCATCAATTACGAAAAAGGGGGAGATTGAAAGCACAAGTGCTCCCTGGGTGATTTTGGTAATTAATGTCAACATATCTCTTGTTGGACTAATGCCTTCATGATGTAGGGTAGAACCCTAGATGCCCGATCTTTCATGATTGGAGCGGATCCCGCGATGAACACGAAGAACACGAGGGGAAACACGAGGGAAGGCATGAGAGAAATCACTCAAACCAACGAGATTCGATTACACATGTGCTAGATCCTCAAAACACAAAGAGATACACGATCCATGACCAACAAGGGACGATACAAGTAGCAAGTTCTTCTCCGTGAGGAGGTCTTGAGGGGGGTCTTCTAGTGAGGGGTCTTGAATCCAAGTGGATCTTCTCCGTAGAGGCACGGTCTCTCTCGGAGGAGTAGATCCGAATGGATGAGCAAGGCTCTATCTCACAAATGAGCTATCACTTTGCTAACCCTAATACCGAGCTAGGAGACAAGTATTTATAGTCCAAGGGGTAAGTAGGGGATACATGGGTCGAAACCCCTTTCACTACACACAGGCAGGGCGGTAGTACCGGTCCTGGGGGCGGTAGTACCGGTCATGGAGCGGTTGCACCGCTGGGAGCTCAGGTGCCAGGTCCTGGAGGTGTTTCCGGAGGTGCTTGGCGGTTGTACCGGTGATTGGAGCGGTTGTACCGGTCTGATGGCTGTTACGGGGATAAACTGGTGCTGTACCGGCCTTGCACCGCTCGATCATAGAAGCTGGACCGGTAGTTGGGCGGTAGTCGAGCGGTTCTACCTCCCGGGCGGTAGTTGGGCAGTACATGGGCGGTTGTACCGGGATTTCTGGACTGGGCAGATTCTCTTCATGCTCTTGATGTCCATCTCGCACCATAACTTCTCCTTGGTTGCTTTCTTGGTACCTAAGCACACAAAGCATCTCCGTTTGAGGTAGTAGCCATGTCTCAAGTGAGTCAAAGGGGAGTTCAACAAGGAGAGAGTTAACCTCGTCATCGATAGCCCTTGCACGAGCTCGTGTCATCGGTCCATGTGGTGTCTTGGGAGACGAAGGTAGGTCCATGGGGATGACCGTGGGATGCTCCGCATCATCTCCCCCCCCCTGGGAAAGATCCGACCTCGGATCAAAAACTTCATCACCATGGTAGGGAGAGAGATCTTTGACATTGAATACGTCACTCATGGAGTACTTGTCGCATGGGATGTCGATCTTGTAGGCGTTGTTGTTGTAGCGCTCTAGCACCTTGAAGGGTCCGTCGTCTTGGGGTAGAAGCTTGGACTTGCGTTCATGCGGGAAGCGGTCCTTGCGAAGGTGTAGCCACACAAGATCTCCAATGTTGAATATCATGGGTTTCTTGTTGATGTTGAGCTTGGTCGCGAGTCGTTGTACTTGGCGCTCGATGGTGTGCCTTGTATCTGTATGCATCTTCTTGAGGTAGCTCACTCATGCACTCGCGTCCATGTTGATGCGCTCTTGTAGTGGAAGAGGTAGAATGTCCAATGGGGACAAAGGGTTGAAATCGTAGACGACCTCGAAGGGGGACTTGCCGGTAGTCGAATGTCTTGCATGGTTGTAAGCGTACTCGGTGATGGGTAGACACTCCTCCCACTCCTTTATGTTCCTCTTGATCAACACGCGTAGTAGAGTGGAGAGCGTCCGGTTCGTCACCTCCGTTTGGCCGTCGGTTTGCGGATGGTATGCCGAAGAGAACAAGAGCTTGATTCCGAGCTTGGCGCATAGAGTCTTCCAAAAGTAACTCAAGAACTTGATGTCGCGGTCCGAGACAATAGTCTTGGGTACTCCATGTAGTCATAAGATTTCCCTACAAAAAGATTTGCAACATGTGAAGCATCGTCTATCTTGTTGCAAGGAATGAAATGAGCCATCTTGGAGAATCGATCCACAACAACAAACACGGAATCTTTGCCATTTCGAGTCCTAGGCAAACCAAGCACAAAATCCATACCAATATCTTCCCATGGGTGGTACGGAATTGGAAGTGGCATATATAGACCATGGGATTGAGCTTTAGACTTAGCTTTGTGACATGTAGAGCATCGGTTGGTGAAGCGTGAGACGTCGCAGAACATCTTGGGCCAAAAGTAATTCTTGGAGAGCGTAGCAAATGTCTTGTCACGTCCAAAGTGTCCCATTAGTCCTCCTCCATGAGATTCTTGCAAAAGTAACAAACTAAGAGAAGACTCGGGAATACATAGTTTGTTAGCTCTCATAAGATAATCATCTTTGATGTAATAGCGTTCCCAAGATGTATGCGTCAAACATTTAGCATAAGGAATACCAAAAGTAGGATCATGCGCATACAAGTCTTTTATGTGCTCAAAACCAATGACATTCAATTCAAGTTTAGTAACAAGCATGCATTTGCGGGAAAGAGCATCCGCCACAACATTTTCTTTGCCTTTGATGTACTTGATGACATAAGGAAATGACTCAATGAACTCACTCCACTTAGCATGACGCTTCTTCAACTTGGTTTGACCCTTAAGGTACTTTAGCGTTTCATGGTCGGTATGAATGACAAATTCATGAGGGCGAAGATAATGTTCCCACTCACGCAAAACTCGCACTAAAGCATATAGCTCTTTGTCATATATGGGGTAATTGAGTTGCGCTCCGGAAAGTTTCTCACTAAAGTAAGCAATTGGGCGCTTCTCTTGCGTTAACACACCTCCTATGCCGTTACCGCTAGCATCGCAATGAACTTCAAAAGTTTTGTCAAAGTTGGGTAATGCAAGCACAGGAGCATGAGTAAGCAAATTCTTAAGTTCATTAAATGTGGCATCTTGAGATGATCCCCAAACAAAGGGTGCATTCTTCTTACTCAAAGCATGTAAAGGGGATGCAATGGTGCTAAAATCCTTAACAAATCTACGATAGAAACCGGCTAAACCAAGAAAACTACGCACTTGTTGCAAGTTGGTTGGTTGAGGCCAAATTTTGATAGCATTGATCTTAGATTCATCTACATGCACACCCTTAGAAGACACAACCAAACCCAAGAAAACAAGCTTATCAACGCCAAAAAGGCATTTGTTCGTATTAGCATAAAGGCGCTCTTTCCTAAGGGTTTGCAACACGGTTCTAAGATGGGTGACATGATCTTTGAGAGATTTGCTAAATACAAGAATATCGTCAAAGTAAACCACAACAAATACGCCAATATAGGGTCGAAGAACAAAATGCATGACTCTCATGAAAGTACCGGGTGCTTCAGATAAACCCATTGGCATAACAAGCCATTCATATAAGCCGAATTTGGTCTTAAAAGCGGTTTTCCATTCATCACCTTCTTGGATGCGTATTTGATAGTAGCCACTTTTAAGATCAATTTTAGAGAAAATGGTGGCTCCGCTAAGCTCATCTAGTAGAACGGCAATGGCTTCATTTGCTGAGGAGAGCTGCTTGGTCTTGTTAGACATGGCAACTTGCATCTCCGCCAAGGTGTGGAGGGTTTTTTCCCTGTCGCCTTTGAGCGTTGAGAGCTCCTTGCCATGTTCTTCAAGATCCGCTTCCAGTTTCTTGACTTTGTCGCTCAGCTCGTTCTTGGCGGCCTCTGCAGCCTCGGCAGCATCAACGGCCAACTTGAGCTTGCCGGCGTGATCTACAGTTAGAGCTTCGAGCGCCTCTTTGTGCATCTGCTCCAGCTCCTGGGTCCGCCGCGTGACAAGCTTCTCGATATCTTCATCTTTGCTGTGAAGCTTGGCGGCGAGCACCTGCTCACGTGCGGTGAGATCTTCCTCGTGAGCATCAAGCGCAACGCGACGCCCCGTCAGGAGAGCATCTTCAGCAGCAATTCTTTGCGTAGCTTCATCCTGCACCTTCTCCATATCAGATTGTTTCAGGAGGATTTCTGTCCACTGTTGGCTCACATGTTCCCGGCCAACAGTCAACTCCTGGAGGGCCTCGGCGTACCAGACTTGCATTTGTTCGACGCGCCTCTGAAAATCTACTTCGGCCGCCTCGACAACTGCCATTCTGGAATCCGCTTTCTCTTTCCGGGCGCGATGGAGAGCCTGGAGCTTGCGGAAATTTTCATCCATGGCCTGAAGGAGCTGATCCTCTTCAGACTTGCCGCTGCTAGCGCTTAGATCATCAACAACCTCAAGCCCGGCAGCAGCGATGATTTCCTCGTTGAAGACTTCCCCTTCGGTCGGTGCCCCAATGCTTGCCGTCCCCGGCAAGTTGACAAACAGGTTCTCGCCAACTTTGAGATATTTGCTGGATGAGGGGCCTTCAGATGTTGGCGGTTGATCCTCAACAACCGCCTCGCCAGTAGCAGGGGGCTCCATGGCCGGCGCAGCGCCTGGCGCTCCTGCGGCAGGAATGCCGTCAGTACGGTCACCAGCCTCCTTTGCCGCCCTCTTCAGCAGGCTCTTTGGCGGGTTCCTCCTGCACAGTCTCGGCGGCCTCGGCAGTGGCATCTTTGGCGGCCTCGCTGGCGGCGATCCTGTCTGCTTCGGCAGCGGCGTCCCTGGCGGTCTCCTCGATGACAACATCGATGTCCATGTGTTCCATCATAGGGAACTCTGGAGGACGAAGGAGGGAAACAGAATAAGATCAAGATTGAAGTTCGAAGGGACCAAAGAAAAAGAGATAAAGGAAATAATAGCAAGCGCACTGAGGCAATCAGTTACCTGCGTCGAGCTGTTAAGAGGTGGCCTCGCCCCTCCCGGCAACCTCGGTTGCCGGGGGAGGGTTGCCGGTGTCCATGCTTGCCGGCTCCTCCTCAATCAAGATGGGCTCGTCGGTAGGATCCCTTGCCGGGGATGCGCTTGTGGGCGGCGTGGTCGATGGAGGTGGCACGACGGGGGCGTCTTCCAATAACTCTCCTTGTTGCCGTTCTTCTCCTGCAAGCCCAGAGATATCAGCGGCTGAAAGAACATGCGGTGCCCCCATGTTTGGTTTTGGTAATTGATGACAATCTCTATGGACTAATGGTTGCCTTGAGTTATATTTGAAGGATTTGTCCATAGGCTTTTCTTGGAGTCCATTTGTTGGTTTCAAGGAGAGTTTGTGATGACCAAGATGCTATTCAAGAAATTACCTAAAGATTGGTCATGTGAGAGGTTGATCAAGACTAAGTCAAAGAGTGAATCAAGTTGATCAACACACAAAGCGTAGAAGATGTACCGAGGGGGACCAAGTGATCCCATGGTATGGTAAGCATTGTCAATTACGCTTTGTGTACTAACCCATGGTCTTCGTGAGAGTTCTTTGTGGGGTTAGGTTGCGGTGTGCAAGTTCAAGTGGATCATCACGAAGAGATCACATGCTTGAAGCTTGCCGTCCATTGTGGTGGCAATGGAATTGTGAAGATGAGCCAAACAGTGGCTCACCCATAGTCGAGTATGGGGGAGCAATCAACTAGTCTTCACCGAGCCAACGCAATCAAGAAAGGTGGTCCAACTTGAGGAAGTCAACATCGTCATCATCTAGCTCAAGTGGACTTTGTGCAAGGCAAAGGTTTGCCCTTGATAGGTTTTCTCTTTTGCCGGTCTCATGGTGGTAGTTGGGAGACCGGGTTATAGGATCGTTTGCCGTACTATCAAGGGGGGCTCTCGATGAGTAGCTTGATCGTATCGTCGTAGAGAGCTCAAACCATTGCATCCTTGCATCATCTTTATTGGTTCTTGTTTGGTTCTCCTTGTGAGTCTTAGAGCTTTTGGTCATCTTGATGACAAGCTCGAGTTCATCGAAAACGGAGTTCACTTGCGTCTTCTATGATGTTTTCGATGTTGGAGGTTATGCCGGTTCTTCTCTGTTGGAGGTTTCACTCCTCTATAAGCTAGGCATACCTCCCCTGCCTCTTCTTACTATATCCAGTCGCTGTTTGGATATCTCTCGTCGTCCTCTATCCAACAAGCTTGAGTTTGCTCAATTCGGAGCTCATTTGCAGAAGTTATGGCAGTTCTGGTTTTATTGTATCCTTCCGTTTATCCGTGTCTTTACAAAATGAAGGCCTCCAAGTGCTATAGCCTCTGTGGCCTGCGGTAGTACTGCTCAAGGGAGCGGTAGTACCGCAGGGGCCAGCGGTAGTACCGCTCCTGGTGAGCGGTAGTACCGCTGCCTCTGGCCCAGAATGCTGGCATGCGCGGAAGTAATTTTTTACATCCGCTCCCTACGCGGTAGTACCGCTCCCAGCATGCGGTAGTACCGTGTCGGACATTTGCACTGACCCAACCTCAGCGGATGTAGGCGCGGATGTAATTTTTTACATCCGTGGTTGCGCGGTAGTACCGCTATCTCCAGCGGTAGTACCGCTGCTGCACCTGTGTGGCCGTTGAATACTACCCTTGCGGTAGTACCGCAAGTGCAGGCGGTAGTACCGCTCCGGCAGTACTACCGCCATGTTGCCCCGTTGCAGTAGTGTTTCATGTGGCTACTACTGCCCTAGCGGTAGTACCGCTCTGTGCGGGCTGTGAGGATAACGGTTGGATTTTTCCCCTCCTATAAAAGGGGGTCTTCTTCCCCAATGGACTTTATCTCTTTAGCTCGTGTTCTTCCCCCATTGTTGACCTTCTTCGAGCTTGCTAACTCTCAATCCCTCCAATGATTCTTGCTAGTTCTTGAGGGAAAAGAGAGAGGAGATCTAGATCCACGTTTCCACCAATCACTTTCTCCTCTAAGTGAGGGGAACCCCTTGGATCTAGATCTTGGAGTTTCTTCGTGTTCTTCTTTCGTTCTTCCTCTCATTTTCCTCCCTAGCATTAGTTGCTTCGGTGGGATTTGGGAGAGAAGGAATTGGGCACTCCGTGTGCCCTTGCCATTGCATTTGGTGCATCGGTTTGAGTTCTCCACGGTGATACGTGGAAGTGAAGTTGAGTAGCTTATTACTCTTGGGTGCTTGGTACCCTTGAGCTTGTTCCTCTTGGGTGCTTGGGCGCCCTAGACGGTTGGTGTTGTTCGGAGCTCAATCATTGTGGTGTAAAGCTCCGGGCAAGCGTCGGGGTCTCCAATTAGGTTGTGGAGATCGCCCCGAGCAATTTGACGGGTACCGGTGACCGCCCCCAAGGGTTGCCAAAGTGTACGGGTTCGGTGACCGCCCCCAAGGGTTGCCATTTGTACGGGTTTGCTGACCGCCCTCAAGGGTCCCTTAGTGGAATCACGGCATCTTGCATTATGCGAGGGCGTGAGGAGATTACGGTGGCCCTAGTGGCTTCTTGGGGAGCATTGTGCCTCCACACCGCTCCAAATGGAGATTAGCATCCGCAAGGGTGTGAACTTCGGGACACATCGTCGTCTCCGCGTGCCTCGGTTATCTCTTACCCGAGCCCTTTACTTATGCACTTTACTTTGTGATAGCCATATTGTTTCTTGTCTTATATCTTGCTATCACTTAGTTGTTTATCTTGCTTAGCATAAGTTGTTGGTGCACATAGGTGAGCCTAGTTGTTGTAGGTTTTGTGCTTGACAAATTAACCGCTAGGTTTATTCCGCATTTGTTCAAGCCTAAACCGTAATTATTTTAAAGCACCTATTCACCCCCCCCTCTAGGCGACATCCACGATCTTTCAGCGGCAAGAATAGAAACCTCAGCGCCCGCCAATGGAAAAAGAGCAGTGAACTTACGCTGGGGGCTGTGCTGGGGGATGCGTTGAGGGCTGAGCTTCGGGCTGACGATGACAGTTTCTGGCACGCTCGTGGAGCTTGCCGGGGGCTCGTCGCCCGTGGAAGTCTTTGTCCTCTTCGTCATCCTCTCCATCAAGGTTTTTGCATCACTGCAGAGACAATATAAGCAAGTCAGTAAGATTGATCCAAGATTGGAAGATAAAGGTTGTGGCAAGGTACTCACTCTTCCTCTTCTCGCTCCGGACTAAAGCCGGAGATGTCGAAATCGACCTCCGTTGTGATGTCTGAGTAGGGAGGTGTAGGAGGGGTCCTAGGTCGCTTGGCTGTGGCAGGCGCCGGGGGTTGGCGTGTTTCCGTCACCTCAGCTTCCGGTGCGGTAGTGCGAGACACCCCTGCCGCCTCAGCAGTTGCCGCTGGTGTGGGTCTTGCGCACCGCACAGGTTGCTGTCGAACCCCTTGCCACGGCGCAGTCTTGCCGGCCGCTTTCTTGTCGGGAGCCTCGCTGCTCGAGGAAGGTTGACTTGCCAGGATGCTAGATGCAGCCTTTCGAAGAACGCGCTTTGTCTTCTTCGGGGCTGGGAGCTCTTCTTGCGGTTCTTCTTCAGCCGCATCTTCGTCGAACGAGCTCTCAGCGGCTGTGCTACTCTATTCCCCGGCAGCTTTGTCTATCCCGGCAGGATTTTTCTCCACTACTACCTCTGCGTCACTGGTTTCCCATTCTGTGAAGCCGACGCTGCCGGCCTCCGCGGCAAGATTTGCCTCCTCCGCCCTGGTGGCGATGTATGCCACCTCTTCGTCGGTGGTGGCTCGGAGTAAGTCTGCTTCTTCCCGGACGGCCCTCTCCGTCAAGTTGTCAAAGAACTTCTGTGCATCTTCCTCGGATGGCTCAACCCATGTCGCGTCGAGACTGTGGGCGTTGAACAGTGGCATGGTAGCGATAATTGGCGCCAAGGCAGAGTTGTTGCACAGAGGGACAATCCTTGCCGGCAACCGATGCTTGTTGTCGCGCTGGAACAGCTTCTGACGGAGAGTGCCAAGTTGCATAGCAGTCAGATTGTTATTCAACCCGGGGCGCAATCTCATGATGTCTGCTGTGTTTCGGTATTCCCAAGCTGGCCTTCCTTTGTTCTGCAAGGGGGCAATGCGGCGGCGGAGAAAGTCGAAGCCAATCATCTCCATGGTTAGCCCGGCAGCTTTTAGGCGAAGAATCCTGGTGGTGGCGATTGTGAGCTTTTCATCTTCAGCGGCAAGACTGCTCCAGCCACTGCCGCGGACCGCTTTCTGTTGCCGGGGCAGACAGAACGGATGGGGATCTGCTTCCTTGATCCAGCACCATTCAGCCCGCCATTCATCCCACTTCTCGCGGTAAACTCCTGGGAATATTTCCTTATTCCAAGCCCTTGGAATCAAGGCGATAGAACCAGAGAGGGCCTCTCCTTTTTGGATTCGAGGGAAAAAGTAGTGGCGGAAAAGGGCTGTATTGGGAACCACTCCGGCAAAGTTTTCACAAAGGTGAGCGAAGATGGACATGCACAGTACCGCATTCGGCGTGAAATCGAGAAGGTGGAAGCCGTATGTGTACATGATGTCGTTGAAGAAGTCAGAAAATGGAGGACAAAGCCCGCAATAGAAATATGCGACAAAAAAGGGGTATCTGTCTGACCCACTCTTGGAGCAAGAACCTGGAATCACGCGAGTGGCGGGGTGAGCCTGCGTCTCCCTCGCCCACATACACTGGTACCGCCTCTTCAAAGCTTCCGCATCGAGCGACAGGGCGAAGACGACGTACTTCTTCCGCATCTTCACCAGTTCGCTCTCCGGGACATCGGCTTTCGCCTCCTTGCCCTTGCCTTTGCTGGTCTTGGGCGGCATGGCGACTGCAAGGGCGGAAGCCGGGGATGGAGCGGGCGTGGAGGCGGCGAGCGGAAGAGGGAAAGTTTTGCTCTGAGCTCGAGAGAAGGAAAGCAATGGCGACGGCTAGATTGAGAAGAAAAGGGGGGTAAATAGGCTTGTGCCTCTGCGGTTTCTCCTTTTTATGGGGAAGGAGCGGGGCCGCCTCTTTTACTCCCCAATGTGAATGCGCCTCTGCAGGCGCATTGCAGTTGCAGCTTTTGAGCCACGCTTCCCACGTCGCGCGTTCGGCGCGCGTAGTGGGGGGCACAGTAAACGGGATATTTACGAGCAGTTAATCCCCTGCCACGTGTGCCCGTGCACTGTTTGGGCCTAGCCCAACAACGCCTCGCACTCGTGTGTGGCCTAGGCCCGGGGGCTCCTATCGGTGTACTAAGTATTGGGCCATTAGTACCCCGTACTTGTGCATGGGGCAGTTGTAGCCATACTCGCGGCAAGGCTTGTCGGGGAACAATTCGAGATTGACTCAGGCCACCAAGGAAATTCTCAAGTCAAAGACCTGAGGATCGGCAGAGAAGAAGAGCTGGAATCTGAAGGCCAGCTTCCCCGACAAGATCTTGCCGGGGTGGCCCGCGGAGCCCGGCAAGGCTCGGCGCCCGGAAAGATTCGGCGCCCGGCAAGGCTCGGCGCCCGGCAAGGTTCAGCACTCGGCAAGGATTTGTTGCTGTGCCACCGCTCTAGCACAGCAACAAACCCGACATTCTGGGTCCTTCTTTGGATGCGTGGCGATGCGCCAGTGGAGGAGAGCTTAAGCGGTGCTGATGGGATGGCCCCTTTTTCCATCCCCAAGAAAGTGAGGACACCTCAACGGACACCTCACGGTGCATTAAATGCGTTCGTCCTGATACGTCAGGGGTTAGGTATGATGACCCTGTAGCTACTTTACACCTCAATGTATGTACATTTTGCCACTGTGGTGACCCCTTTGTGGTATAAAAGGAGGCCCAAGGCAACTGCTACAGGGGAGGACGATCTGCTAGCCCATTCTGCATGCGTAGCCGCTCTTTGAACATACTATTCACTGCGAGCGCTCCTGGAGCCTGGGCTCAAGAACACCGATAATAAAACAAGCCAGGAGTAGGGTTTTACGCTGATTAGCGGCCCGAACCTGGGTAAGATCGCCTCGCGTCGATCGTTGGTTCTGCTCTTTGCGCATACCTCTCCCCCCACCGAATCGTAAAGGGGTCCCTTAGGATCCCATAGGTGTCGCACGCCGACAGGTCGCGGTTGTAGTAGGTTGGCACAAAACATGCTCTCATGACATCTTTCATTTGCACCCAAGTTGTGATGGGTGGTTCACCTCTTGCCTCACGGCGCTCAATGACTTGTTCCCACCAAATGAGGACGTAATCTTGGAACTCAAGGGATACCATAGCGATCTTCTTCTCTTCCTCATAGTTGTGCAAGCAAAAGATCTTGTCGACCTTCAATGCCCATGATAGGTACTCTTCGGGATCATTGCTTCCGGTGAACTTGGGCATGGTGAACTTTAGCTTGCCGTAGCGTTGCTCTTCATTGTGTTGGGGTCGAGGGTGATGACGTCCTTGATGAGGAAGATTGTCTCCCTTAACTTGCTCTTGTCGTGGAGGATTTCCATTATCTTGTTGCCCTTGTGGAACTTGAGGTTCTTGTCAAGCTTGTGGTCGAAGTAGTCTCTTGTACGTTGCTCAGAGAGGCGTAAGTCGGTGGCGAGATTGTCGATGCGGTCGCTTATGGCTTGTTGTTCTTGATGCAAAGCTCGTTGTGCACCGAAGAGGTGGCTCTTGGTGACGTAGGTGTTCGGGTCGTCATCTTGCTCGATGAAGAGTGGGTTGGTAGAAGAACTTGGCCTATCCATCCTTCCAAGCAAATATGTGAGTGGGAGAAAGAGAAGAACTTATACCAAATGTACCTTGACCGATGTTGAAGATGGATCAATGATCACTCAAATGTGGAACAAGGAAATAGCACAATTGGTACCGATTCTTGTCGGTTTTTCACACCTACACAAATAAAAGCTTATGGTGGAGCTCGGTTAGGATGGTGGCACAAAATTCAATGCAATTTTTAGTGAGCCTCAATAATGTTGGAAAAGATTCACAAATTTGCAAATGCAACAAGTAGACCAAGCAAGTAGTGTTACACGGAAACACACACGCAAATAGATAAATGGGGTCGTGCAACCAAAAATGAGCGGAAAATGTGGAATCCACGAAAAATGCTCTTGTTGCACAACACTAGAGAGACGCTAGCACGATTGCACAATAGGCGGATACGAAACTTGTGCACAACCTACTAAGAAAAAATGCAATGACTTCTATCCCAAGTATGCTATATGTATGTTATTTCGATGATATAATCCAAGATGATCGAGTATGCCAATCTTGATGTAGTATGATGCTATGGTTCTTGTTTAGAAGCTCTTTGCTTATCTCTTCCTTTTGCTTAAAAGCTTGTTTGGCTCTTTCTCTTTTGAGCTCTTTTCGATGTAAAACTTCATGAACCAAGATAGCAAGTGTGTATATGCTATGACAACCTTGTGACACAAGAGATGATACCAAGATATGGACACCAAGATGATGCTATATATGCAATGATCACTAATGTGCACAAGTAACGTTGCCAGCAATACTCAAAGGCTAGTCTCGATGGGTAAGTGACGCAAAAGTTAAGCTATTGGGTTATCAATGCAATGGCAAGAATGTACTATGATGTGATAGCACAATACCAAGATGATATAGAGGTTTCCGTTGATGGTTTGTCAAGTGTAAGCAAGAACGGTTGCTGTCGATGACGAAGATGAGCGGCGGTGATGTCGTTGTTGAACCGTCCCTAAGTAGCCGAAACACGTTAGGAAACGGGAACCGCAACTCAAATTCTCAAAGCAAAACATGTCGAAACTTGTCAGAGTTGGTAGCGGCTAAGCGATGGTGGTTGCGGAAAGCGGTGTTGGTATGCGGAAGTATTGGTGTCGGCCCGATCAAAATTTGGGGAAAGTTAGGCGGAAGATCGAGTGGTGGTTTCAAAGTTGGCAATGCGGAAATGGTGGTGGTGCTAGCAAAGATGCCAAAGTTCCAAAAATTTGATGGAGTCAAAAGATGTTGTAACCTATCTATATGGATGGGGTGTGTCAATAGGTATCCAACGAGCTAAAGAACGTCAAAATCCGAGTCCGGATGAATTAGTTATGGTCAAAACTGTCAATCAGCCAAGGCTAAAACTGGGAGGGGCGGTTGTACCACTCCTGGAGCGTCCTGGGGTTCCAGTTTTGTGCTGGCGAAAGTATCAGGTGTTAGGGGAGCGGTTGTACCGCCTTGGGGGCCGGTTGTACCGCTTTTGTCGGGAAAATTTCTCAGCTTTGGATGCGGGGTGGATTTGGGGCGGAAATGGATGCTTCCAAAGGTCAAAATTGAGAAGATTGTGTGGATGGAATGTGGGAAAACTCGTGGGGAAGCTAGATCCACTTGAAACCAAGCAAATCCATGGATCAAATTCAACAAAACATCATCACACCAACAAATCACAAAAATTTTTGGGAGGGCTATTTTTGTTGGGATTTTCGAATTTGGTACAAAATCAACAAAGAGGGGAGGCTTCGAAATCGTGATCAACGTGGCTTATGATACCAAGATGATGTAGGGTAGAACCCTAGATGCCCGATCTTTCACGATTGGAGCGGATCCCGTGATGAACATGAAGAACACGAGGGAAGGCACGAGAGAAATCACTCAAACCAACGAGATTCGATTACACATGTGCTAGATCCTCGAAACACAAAGAGATACACGATCCATGACCAACAAGGGACGATACAAGTAGCAAGTTCTTCTCCGTGAGGAGGTCTTGAGGGGGGTCTTCCCGTCAGGGGTCTTGAATCCAAGTGGATCTTCTTCGTAGAGGCACGTTCTCTTTCGGAGGAGTAGATCCGGATGGATGAGCAAGGCTCTATCTCACAAATGAGCTATCACTTTGCTAACCCTAATACCGAGCTAGGAGACGAGTATTTATAGTCCAAGGGGTAAGTAGGGGATACATGGGTCGAAACCCCTTTCACTGCGCACAGGCAGGGCGGTAGTACCGATCCTCGGGGCGGTAGTACCGGTCATGGAGCGGTTGCACCGCTGGGAGCTCAGGTGCCGGTTCCTGGAGGTGTTTCCGGAGGTGCTTGGCAGTTGTACCGTTGATTGGAGCGGCTGTACCGGTCTGATGGCTGTTACGGGGATAAACCGGTGCTGTACCAGCCTTGCACCGCTCGATCATAGAAGCTGGACCGGTAGTTGGGCGGTAGTCGAGCGGTTGTACCTCCCGGGCGGTAGTTGGGTGGTACATGGGCGGTTGTACCGGGATTTCTGGACTGGGCAGATTCTCTTCATGCTCTTGATGTCCATCTTGCACCATAACTTCTCCTTGGTTGCTTTCTTGGTACCTAAGCACACAAAGCATCTCCGTTTGAGGTAGTAGCCATGTCTCAAGTGAGTCAAAGGGGAGTTCAACAAGGAGAGAGTTAACCTCGTCATCGATAGCCCTTGCACGAGCTCGTGTCATTGTTCCATGTGGTGTCTTGGGAGACGAAGGTAGGTCCATGGGGATGACCGTGGGATGCTCCGCATCACTTCATCTAGTGTATTTCAGACAAGTTCAACAATGGCGTGGAAAGGACAAGAAGATGTGGAACCCCTTCAAGGTGTCAAGGACATGCATTGGCTAAAGTTCAAGACTCTTCAATTCTATTTTAGTGATCCAAGATCACATTGAGTCCATAGGAAAGCCAATACTATTAAAAGGGGATGAGGTGTTGCTTAATGGCTTGCTTGCTCAAATGCTTAGTGATATTGCTCCAAATACCCTCAACCACTTTCTCCATTCAAATATGTCAAAATCCCATAGTCCAACTCGGCCCCACCGATTCTTTCTACTTGGCGCCACCAAGTTCACATGGCATAGCCACTGCCAGAAACCCTAACAGTTCGGTCACACAGATACGGATCTCCGTATCACCGAGATGGCCTTGCCAACTCCCTATTATCAGTTGCAATTATTTTGGTCTCACCGAAATTGCAATCGGTCTCACCGAGATGGCTTGACCAATTCTTTGTTGCCTTAGTGCTTCACTTCGGTCTCACCGAGTTGATACAATCGGCGCCACCGAGATGAGGTTTGCCCTAAGCCCTAGCGCATCAGTCCCACCTAGTTGTTCCAGTCGGTCCCATCGAGATTCCAAACGTTCACATTTTGAACTAAATCGGTCTCACCGAGTTCATCTATTCGGTCTCACCGAGTTGGGTCAAATGTGTGTGACGGTTGTATTTTGTGTGGAGGCTATATATACCCCTCCACCCCCTTCTCCATTAGTGAGAGAGCCATCAGAATGTGCCTACACTTCCAGCATACATTTTCTGAGAGAACCACCTACTCATGTGTTGAGATCAAGATATTCCAATCCTACCACAAGATTCTTGATTTCTAGCCTTCCCCAAGTTGCTTTCCACTCAAATCATCTTTCCACCATATCCAAATATGTGTGAGAGAGTTGAGTGTTGGGGAGACTATCATTTGAAGCACAAGAGCAAGGAATTTATCATCAACACACCATCTATTACCTTTTGGAGAGTGGTGTCTCCTAGATTGGTTAGGTGTCACTTGGGAGTCTCCGTCAAGTTGTGGAGTTGAACCAAGAAGTTTGTAAGGTCAAGGAGATCGCCTACTTCATGAAGATCTACCCAAGAGAGACAAGTCCTTCATGGGCAATGGCCATGGTGGGATAGACAAGGTTGCTTCTTCGTGGACCATTCGTGGGTGGAGCCCTCCATGGACTCACGCAACCGTTACCCTTCGTGGGTTAAAGTCTCCATCAACGTGGATGTACAATAGCACTACCTATCGGAACCACGCCAAAAATCTCCATGTCTTCATTGCGTTTGCACACTCCAATCCCATCCCTTTACTTTCTTGCAATTAGCATGCTTTACTCATTCCGCTGCATATACTCTTGTCATGCTTGCTTGAAATGTATTGTGAATGCTTAAACGTGTGCTAAAACTCCACCTTAACTTGAAGAACTTAAAAATTGCTACTTTTACTTGTTGAGGGTCTAATCACCCCCCTCTAGACCCCTCTTCTCGATCCTTTCACATCGACATCTCCAAGGCCTTCAAGAGCCTCCCGCAGGGAGCGGACACCAAAGCTGCCGAAGAGCTCGTCGCATCATTCGCCAACAATGTCAGCGAGATCCCCAGAATGGAAGGCCATCGCAAGAACTAGCTCCTTGTATCATTTGGCTACAAGTGCAGTTCATGTAAAAGACAGATCTATCTTAAGTTAGAGCAATATTTGGCTTCTGCTATAATATAAACTATTGTGTGATGGATAGACCTGTGCAATCTCCCTTGTCTTATTCTGTCTTTGCATGATTTTTGTACCCTACGCTTGCTGAAAACTTGCCGGTGCGCACACTCTTGCCACAAGCGCTTGAGGAAAGGGTCCTTAGGAGCCTGCAGGAAGTGCCGCTGCCGGCAAGCTCACACTTGATGGTCACAGTGCAACTACTTAAGTTGCCGAGTGGACTGGAAATAAAGTAAGAGCATGATTGATCAAGACAAGGTTCCTTAGCATGCAGGTTTCTCATACAAAGGCCAAAATCGTTCAAGGAAGAACTGCAACTATAACAAAGAATTTGTTTCAAAGTTTTTCAACTTAGCTTTTTCTTTGTTGCGCTTCTAGTTTTAAAACTATAACTTTAATGTCACTTGTGGTATCCATACCATTACTCCCCGTCGGGAAACTTGCAGGTGAGGAACCCTTCTATCTTTTGAGAAATGAAATAAGAGAAAAGAGGAGGCCGGAAACCTTGACGGTTCGTTAAGCACCTCATATAAGGAAAAATGTAACACAACCCTGCATACAACATGTGCAATATTCCATGAGTTGCGCACTGCAGTACCATCTTCGGTTTCCAGATGGACTACGTCGGGTCTGGTGAATCGTGCTACCCGGTAAGGGCCTTCCCACTTTGGTGTCAACTTGTTTCATCACGCGGACTGAATCCGAAGAAGAACGAGGCCACCTTCCTCAAAGCTTCGGGTATCCACTTTGCGGCTATGGTACCAGTGCAAAGCTTGCTGATAGCATGGAGCACGCACGGCAGCCTGTCGTGGTATAACATGACCACCTATGGGGCCATCGGCACCTTGTGGTTCGGAAAGGGGGAAGAGCATAATGCAGAAAGAGCGGAGAGCGTAGAGCAGCACGGCAGCGATGACACAAGTGGTTTTTACCCAGGTTCGGGCCGCTGTGAGGCGTAAAACCCTACTACTGCATTGGTGGATTGATGGAAGGACCATGGTGCAGACGCAGTGCTCTAGCCCCGCAAGGTTGCCTTGGGACAAGAACGGCTACACGCGTATGAGTGTACAGGGGTCCAAATCCTTTCTAAGGTTGCCACGGCCCTCCTTTTATAGGTCAAGGGGTCACCACAATGGAAAATCAGTCATTACGTACTGATTGGATAGCAAACAGTGCTATCATACCTAACTCTGTAGACAGGACCAGGCACATTAAATGCACCGCTTAGTGTCACATCGTGGGTGTAGCCCGGCAGCCTTGCCGCGCCATTCAGCCACCTTCTCGCCTGTCTGCGTGACACGTCTCCTGGATGGGTGTCATTTAGGGGTGATCTTCCTCGGAAATGGCCACCATGTGCCAAATAACAGCCACTTAATCGCTTGGGGGCTTGACACCGCACCTATAGGTGACTTGCGTTGCTGTGAGGTGGAGCGGTGGCGCCTTGGCAGGATAGTTCGCCCTCGGCGTCCCCGACAGGCTTGCTTGGGGATTCTTGAGACTTGCCCTTTGGATGACCTTGACCCCGCCAGTCTCGCCTGCCCGGCAAGGGAGGTTTTTCCTCAGTGATATCATGCTCACTTGGTTGGTCTTGGTCTTCTTGATCCGTCCTTTGATTCCTCAAAGAGCTATCTCTTCGGCTTGGTCACGTCTTGGAATGTTGCAACCTTGCTCTTGAGCCTGTGTACAGTCCGGGCAACACACACCTGGGGTTTGTTGCATCGACAGGAGCCCCCGGGCCTGGCCCGAACGCGCTGCCGAGCGTCGTCGGGGTAGGCCCTGTCTAGTACACAAGCGAGGGGGTTGTGGTAGCTCATCCTTTGAGATCTTCTTTGCTTCTTCATTAACCTGTGCTTGAGTCAGTTTCCTGTTTTTCTGTGCGTTGTGTAAGACGTTATGAGGGAGCTGCGAGCCACGATCCATGGGCTACCCATGTCCCATATTCATGGGGTGGTAACTGCCATCTGACTAGCTTCTCCGCTTCTAGCGTTTCCGCCACGTATGATGCATACATTCCACAGGGTTGGTGGCAGACGCGGGGAGCGCGGAAATGAGTGCCATGGCAGAAGGCTAGGCACCATGGATTGGTGCAGGGGGTCGGGCTTGACTCCACGGGCTGCTGATGGTGTGGGGGAGCCGGATTGGCAGAGAGGGGCGGTTGCTTTCCCTGAGTGAGGAGCCGGCCCCCGGCCATGTTTTCTATAAAAGGGGACGCGGGCGAGGTGCTGGCTCACACCTATCTCATCCTTCTTTCTTTCTGACATTGCTCCTTCATCATGGTGAGGGGAAGATGGCGCAGCGGTACTCCAGTAGTGGCGATGAGGGCTTCTGCTCGACAGTGCCTCCCTCCTCCCCTCAGGGACGCGGGGGCGGAGCCCACCGCGAAGGGAGGCGGGAGAAGATGAGGTCGTGGTCGCCGTGGCGCTCGGGGCCGAGGAGGACGAGGTGGTGTTTTGATCACACCTCCTCCTGCTGCTCAAGATCCTAATGAAGGCCACGTCGGGAACCAGCCGCTGGAGTTCATCGTCAAGCCGCGAGGACCCCCGCGCAGCCGCCTTCGGCTTCCTACTCCATTCGCAAGGGTGATGGAGATCGAGCAGCCGCCGGGGTTGAGGCTGCACATGAGGGGCTGTTGCAATGGCAGCATGCGGGCAGACGTAGATTTCCTCGCTCCTCATGTCATGCTTCTCCGGCGTGGTTGGAAGACTTTTGCTCGTGCTCAAAGCTTGGCAGCCGGGCACGTCCTCCATTTCAAGTTAATGGACGCCACCCTGCTCTCCGTCAAGGTCTTCGGACGCTCGGGTGCTCGCTTAGGGTGCTGCATGGAGAGCTCGACTAACGACAAAAGCTCCTCCTCGAGTGACAGCGACGAGGAGGATAGTGACGGCGATGATGACGGCGCCGACGGAGAGGATGACGGCTCCTACTCCGGCTGAACACCAGCCGCACCGTCACCGTCAGGCGGCAGCACCATCATCTGCACCTGCATCTCCTCTCCGGCAAGGCGATTTGCCGGGGTGTTGGACGTGGAGGTGTGGATGGTGTCTCCGGCTCCTCCAGCAGCCTTCCAGCTGGGCCCCGGCAGGCTTCCTCATGGGCCACTGCTTTGTTCGCCCTGCCGCGTCCTACTGGCCCTGGTGGTGGTGGCCAGGGGGTCGTCTCCGCCGCTTTCTTTACCCTCACCTTCGCCCGCGCCCTCTCGATCTTGTCAGGCTCCTTGTCATGGGGCTTGATGGGGTCCGGCTAGGCTTCTGCCTAGGCACCCCTTTTGCCCTCTTCGCCTCCCACGGTAGTTCCTAGGAGGAGAGGGACACGAAATGGATCACGGGGCACTTATCTTTTTTCAGTCTAAAATATGTAGGCATTTGCCAAACTTTAGTCTAAAATATGTAATCTGCTTTATCCATGTTTGTGTCCTGTAAGATCTGTACTTGCTTATCGCATATTAATGAAAAAGACAAGCCTTGCCGGGTACTTGTGCATGTGTCATGTCCATGCAGAGGTGAGATGCCTCTATATGTTTAAGTAAACAAGTTTTCTCCGGCAAGCTATCTTGCCGGTGCCTTTCGTTTGTTGCCGCGGGGCTTGGCCTGCCGGGCACAAAACCATGGAAAGGGACCAGCTCCTCGTCGAACCCCCTCCATCAAAGGCCACTACAACCACCCTGACCGAAGAAACGTTCGGGACGCGGGACGGGATCACCCATGCTTCGAAGGTGACGAGGTTTTCATACGCACAAGTTTTCACCTTACAGAACATGTATGGCTAAGAAATAACTTATCTGCTTGGCTTGTCGGGGACTCATGTGTAGGCTTGTCTTCATTTCTTCTCTTCGGGACCAGGTCCACGGCAAGAACCCTGTAGCTTAGTGTAGAGGAAAACCATGCTACATGTGCCCTGATCTACATGATCATGCTATGCTCATGTTATGCTTATGCATGCATGCAAGTTTTAGGGCCCCCCCAGTGCTTCGTTTATTCATCTGTTGCTCAGGGTCTGCGCCTGGCTTTGTACAAAGGGTTACATGCAACATTGGCAAGGCTTGTACAAAAGGGTGGCTGCCGAGCAGGGCCCGACAACCACGCCTCATGGGTAGAACTTACGGAGATGCTCAATGTTCCATGAGTTTTTCAACTGAATGCCATCTCTGGTCTCTAGACAGACTGTGATGTAGGGTAGAACCCTAGATGCATGATCTTTCACGAAAGGAGCGGATCCCACGATGAACACGAAGAACACGAGGAGAAAACACGAGGGGAAACACAAGAGAATCACTCAAACCAATAAGATTCGATTACACATGCACTAGATCCTCGAAACACAAAGAGAGTCACGATCCACGATCAACAAGGGACGATACAAAGGTAACTAGTTCATCTCCGTGAGGAGGCCTTGAGTTCTTCTCGTTAGGGGTCTTGAATCCAGGTGGATCTTCTCCGAAGAGGCACGGTCTCTCTCGGAGGAGCAGATCCGGATGGATGAGCAAAGCTCTATCTCTTAAATGAGCTATCACTTCGCTCCATGTCAAAAGAGGGAGGAGGAGGAGTATATATAGTCTAGGTGGGCGAAGGGGTATAAGGTCCTCGGCCCGAAACTGCGCGCAGGCAGGGACCAGACGTCCGGTCTGGAGCGGACGTCCGATGGCTCGTGGGCGTCCGGACGTCCGGAGGTCACCGGTCTTCTGTCATTTCGGCTCGGGTGCAGAGACACCGGATGTCCGGAGTCGGACGGTCGTCCGGTCGCCGGACGTCCGGTCTTTTCCGGATTTCCGCTGATTTGGCTTGGGTGTGGGGTGGCCGGTCGTCCGGTGGGAGACGGACGTCCGCTCGCTGGGAGATGCCGGTCGTCCGGTGGGGGCCGGACGTCCGCTCGCTGTAGTATGCGTTGGCTGGGCTTGGGCAGGCTGAGGCTTCAGGAGCCGGACGTCCGGTCCCGACCGGTCGTCCGGTGGCTGGTGTTTCTTTGGCGGCTCTTCTTCTTGTCCCTCCTCCTTGGTGTCCTCGCCGTCTTGTCCGTTGGCTGCAGCTGCCCCATGGCCTTCATCCACGTACCTGATCACACATAGTGTTTCCGTTTGAGGTAGTAGCCATGTCTCATGTGTAGAAAGTAGCAGTTCAGAGAGGAGCGAGTTCACCTTATCTTCGATAGCCTTTGCTCGAGCTCTTGTCATGGGTCCAAGTGGTGTCGTGGGAGATGTAGATACGTCCATGGGGATGACCGTGGGATGCTCCGCATCATCTCCCCCCCCCCTTGGGAAGGATCCAACCTCGGATCGAAATCTTTATCACCATGGTAGGCCGAGAGATCCGTGATGTTGAAGACATCGCTCACGTTGTACTTGTCGCGTGGGAGGTCGATCTTGTAAGCGTTGTTGTTGTAGCGTGCGAGCACCTTGAAGGGGCCGTCTGCTCGAGGAAGAAGCTTTGACTTGCGCTCATTGGGGAAGCGGTCCTTGCGAAGGTGTAGCCGCACTAAATCTCCAACGTTGAATATCATGGGTTGCTTGTTGGCATTGAGCTTGGTCGCGAGTCATTGTACTTGGCGCTCCATGGTGTACCTTGTATCTTCGTGCATCTTCCGGAGGTAGTTGACTCGTGCACTCGCGTCCATGTTGATGCGCTCTTTTAGTGGTAGAGGAAGAATGTCCAATGGGGACAACGGGTTGAAACCGTAGACAACCTCGAAGGGGGACTTGCCAGTAGTCGAATGTCTTGCGCAGTTGTAGGCGTACTCGGCGATGGGTAGGCATTCCTCCCACTCCTTGATGTTCTTCTTGATCAACACGCGGAGGAGAGTAGATAGCATTCGGTTCGTGACCTCCGTTTGGCCGTCGGTTTGTGGGTGGTATGCCGAAGAGAATAGGAGCTTGATTCCGAGCTTTGCACATAATGTCTTCCAAAAGTAGCTAAGGAACTTGACGTCGCGGTCCGAGACAATAGTCTTTGGCACTCCATGTAGGCGCAATATGTCCCTACAGAAAAGATTTGCAACATGTGAAGCATCGTCTGTCTTGTTGCATGGTATGAAATGTGCCATCTTAGAGAATCGGTCCACAACAACAAACACGGAATCCTTTCCATTTCTAGTTCTAGGCAACCCAAGTACAAAATCCATTCTAATATCCTCCCATGGGTGATATGGAATTGGAAGGGGCATATAAAGACCATGAGATTGAGCTTTGGACTTAGCTTTGCGACATGTCGAACATCGGTTGGTGAAGCGTGAGACGTCGCAGAACATCGTGGGCCAAAAATATTTCTTAGAGAGCACAGCAAATGTCTTGTCTCGTCCAAAGTGTCCCATTAGTCCTCCTTCATGAGATTCCTGCAAAAGTAACAAAATAAGAGAAGACTTGGGGATGCAAAGTTTGTTAGCTCTCGTAAGATAATCATCCTTGATGTAATAGCGTTCCCAAGACGTATGTGTCAAACACTTGGCATAAGGAGTAGCAAAAGTAGGATCATGCGCATACAAGTCTTTTATGTGCTCAAAGCCAATGACATTCAATTCAAGTTTAGTAATAAGCATGCATATGCGGGAAAGCGCATCCGCCACAACATTCTCCTTGCCCTTAATGTATTTGACGACATACGGAAATGACTCAATGAATTCACTCCACTTAGTATGACGCTTGTTCAACTTAGTTTGACCCTTAAGGTACTTAAGCGTTTCATGGTCGGTATGAATGACAAATTCATGAGGGCGAAGATAATGTTCCCACTCACGCAAAACTTGAACTAAAGCATATAGCTCTTTGTCATATATGGGGTAATGGAGTTGCGCTCCGGAAAGTTTCTCACTAAAGTAAGCAATTGGGCGCTTCTCTTGCGTTAACACACCTCCTATGCCATTACCACTAGCATCGCAATGAATTTCAATGGGTTTGCCAAAGTTGGGTAATGCAAGCACGGGAGCATGAGTAAGTAAATTCTTAAGCTCATTGAATGCGGTATCTTGTGATGGTCCCCAAACAAAAGGTGCATTTTTCTTACTCAAAGCATGTAAAGGTGAAGCAATGGTGCTAAAATCCTTCACAAATCTACGATAGAAACTGGCTAAACCAAGAAAACTACGCACTTGTTGCAAATTGATTAGTTGGGGCCAAGTTTTAATAGCATTGATCTTAGATTCGTCTACATGGACACCCTTAGAAGACACAACGAAACCCAAGAAAAGAAGCTTATCAACACCAAAAAGGCATTTGTCCATATTAGCATAAAGTCGCTCTTTTCTAAGAGTTTGCAACACGGTTTTAAGATGGGTGACATGGTCTTTGAGGGATTTGCTAAAAACAAGAATATCGTCAAAATAGACCACAACAAATACGCCAATATAGGGCCGAAGAACAAAATGCATGACTCTCATGAAATACCGGGTGCTTCAGATAAACCCATTGGCATAACAAGACATTCATATAAGCCAAATTTGGTCTTAAATGCAGTTTTCCATTCATCACCTTCTTGGATGCGTATTTGATAGTAGCCACTTTTAAGATCAATTTTAGAGAAAATGGTAGCTCCGCTAAGCTCATCTAGCATATCATCTAGGCGTGGGATAGGGTAACGATAACGCACGGTAATAGCATTGATAGGACGACAATCGGAACACATGCAAAATGTACCATCTTTCTTGGGAACAAGGATTACCGGTATGGCACAAGGGCTCAAGCTTTCACGTACATGGCCGTTGTCGATGAGTTGTTGTACTTGCCGTTGGATCTCCTTTGTTTCCTCGGGGTTAACGCGGTAGGGAGCCTTGTTAGGAAGAGGTGCTCCGGGAATGAGGTTGATGCGATGTTCGATGCCTCGTAGAGGAGGTAGACCCGGAGGTAGCTCGTCGGGAAAAACATCTTGAAATTCCTGCAATAGAGAAGATAACACTAAAGGGAGATTGTGAGAGTTGTTAGTTTTGGGTGCCTCATCTTTGCACAAAAGGACATAGTGCATAACATTTGATGGGTTCTCACACACTTCTCTCATCTCACGTTTGGTGGCAAAAAGGAGTAGGTTTTTCTTGTCGCTCATCGTGGAGGCACTCGTTTTGGGCTTGTGGCGCTCACTCACTTTATGGTGGTTCACTCTCTCACTAGTCTCTCCACTATGGGTGGCTTGCTTGTCGGCGATCACTTGACTTGGAGACATAGGTCGTAGCACGTACTCCTTCCCTTTCATCTTGAAGCTATAGTGGTTTGTTCGCCCATTGTGGATGACACCTCGATCAAATTGCCATGGTCGTCCAAGTATGAGATGGCAAACGGACATAGGACTGACATCACACTCCAAAGTATCCTCGTAAGCTCCGATCTTGAAGGAAACTTGCACCATATGCTCGACTTGGATAGTGCCGGAGTCGCTTAGCCATTGAACCTTGTAGGGATGTGGGTGCTTCATCTTGACTAGTTGGAGTTTGGAGCATAGTTCTTCACTTGCCAAATTATGACAACTCCCTCCATCGATGATGACCTTCACAGACCTTCCATTGATGCCGGCCTTGGTATGGAAGATATGGCATCTTTGGTCTTCGTCTTGGTGATGTTGAAGTGTCAAGACCTTGGAGACGACAAGAGCGGGGCTCGAATCTTCGTCGCAAAAGACTTGATCATCTTCATCGTTGTTCACTTGCCAGTGCATGGCCACTTGCTCAAGGGCTTCCATTTTGCCTTCACTCATTGAGTCGTATGTACCATCATCGTTGAGGATCATGGTGCGTTTGTTGGTACATTCGAAGGACTTGTGGCCTCGGCCGCCGCATGTGAAACACTTGATTGAACTTGTCTTGATGGTCTCATCGGTTGGAGTTGTAGATGATGAAGCTCTCGACTTGAAGTTGCTTGTAGTAGGAGGACGACTTGAGGTTGTCAAAGTTTTCTTGTAACTTGACTTGTCGACGTTGCTTGTAGAAGGCTTCGTTGAGGTAGAAGTTGTTGGAGTCGTTGAAGCTTGGGTGTTGGAGAAGCCGTAGGACTTGGATGAGGACTTGGCATACTTGAAGTCATCTTGCACTTGACGTTCCGCCTTGGTAGCTTGGTGCACTAGCTCGATGAGGTTCGAGTATGGTTGGAAGTCGGCGATCTTCTTGATAGGATGATTGAGTCCATTCAAGAAACGTGCCATCGTTTGCTCATCATCTTCCGTGACATTGGCTCATATCATGGCAATCTTCATTTCCTTGTAGTACTCTTCAACGCTCTTGGTTCCTTGCTTGAGGAGTTGGAGTTTCTTGAAGAGGTCGCGGTTGTAGTAGGTTGGCACAAAACGTGCTCGCATGACATCCTTCATTTGCGCCCAAGTGGTGATTGGTGGTTCACCTCTTGCCTCACGACGCTCAATGACTTGTTCCCACCATATGAGGACGTATTCTTGGAACTCAAGGGATGCCATCGCGATCTTCTTCTCTTCCTCATAGTTGTGCAAACGAAAGATCTTGTCGACCTTCAATGCCCATGATAGGTACTCTTCGGGATCATTACTTCCGGAGAACTTGGGCATGGTGAATTTTAGCTTGCCGTAGCGTTGCTCTTCATTGTGTTGGGGGCGAGGGTGATGACGTCCTTGATGAGGAGGATTGTTTCCCTCAACTTGTTCTTGTCGTGGAGGATTCTCAACTTGTTCTTGTTGCTCTTGTTGAACTTGAGGTTCTTGGCGAGCTTGTTGAGTGACGAGCGTGACGATGAACTTGAGGAACTTGGCGGTGCAACCATGCTTGATAAATCCTCTCTTGAACTTCATCGCGAAGCGCCTCTTGTTGCTCACGAGCTTGCCGGTTTCATGTGGCGATGGCTCGACTTGAATCTCGGAGGGCACGTTGCGCCTCAAGTGCTTGAGCTTCTCGCCGTAGTTGTTCTTGCCGTTGCGCCTCGGCATCTTGCGCGTCTTGGTGTAGGCGTGCGTGATCTTCCTCTTGTTGCCGTTGACGTTGCCATTCTTGTGCTTGCGCAAAGGTAGCTTGGTTTAGGCGATGTCGATGTGTCGGGGCACGACACCTATGGGATCACGAGGGACCCCTTTACGATTCGGCGGGGGGAGAGGTACACGCAAAGAGCAGAACCGGTGATCGACGCGGGAAGTTTTTACCCAGGTTCGGGCCGCTGATCAGCGTAAAACCCTACTCCTTCTTTATGTTCTTATTGATGTTCTTGAGCCCAGCCTTCAGGAGCGCTCGCAATGAACAGTGCGTTCAAAGAGCAGCTACGCATGCAGAATGGGCCAGAAGTTCTCCTCCTCTGTAGCAGTTGCCTTGGGCCTCCTTTTATATGCTCAAAGGGGTCTCCACAGTGGCAAATTGTACATACATTGAGGTGTAAAGTAGCTACAGGATATCATACCTAACCCCTGACGGATTAGGACAAGCGCATTTAATGCACCGTGAGGTGTCCGTTTAGGTGTCCTCACTTTCTTGGGGATGGAAAAAGGGGCCATCCCATCAGCACCGCTTAAGCTCTCCTCCACTGGCGCGTTGCCACGCATCCAGAGAAGGACCCAGAATGTCAGGCTCGTTACTGTGCCGAAGCGGTGGCACAGTGGCAGAATCTCGCCGGGCGCCCAGCCTTTCCGGGCGCCAGGGCTTGCCGGGCGCCAAGCTTTGCTAGGAACCAAGCCTTGCCGGGCGCCGAGGCTTGCCGGTCTCCACGAGCCATCCCGGCAAGGATCTTGCCGGGGAAGCTGGCCTTCGATTACCAGCTTTGCTTATTTGCTGATTCTCAGATCTCTGACTTGATGATTTCCTTGATGACTTAAATCGACCTCGAGCTGATCCCGGCAAGCCTTGCCGCGAGGAAGGCTACAACTGCCCGTGCACAAGTAAGGGGTACTAGTGGCCCAATACTTAGTACACCGACAGGAGCCCCCGGGTCTGGGCCACACACGAGTGCGAGGCGTTGTTGGGCTAGGCCCAAACAGTGCACGGGCACGCGTGGCAGGGAATTAACTTCTCGTAAAGATCTTGTTTTACTGTGCCCCCCACTACGCGCACGGAGCGCGCGATGTGGGAAGTGTGCCAAAAAGGCTGCAAACTGTTTCGCGCCCACAGAGGCGCATTCATATTGGGGGATAAACAAGGTGGCTCCGCTCTTTCCCCATAAAAAGGAGAAGTCGTGGAGGCGCATGCCTATTCACCCCCCTCTTCTTCCCAATCTGGCCATTGCCATCGCCTTCCTCTGCTCAAGCTTAGAGCGAAACCTTCTTTCCCTCCTGCTCGCCGCTCCCGCGCTCGTTCCGTCCTCCGGCTCCCACCTCCACGGTCGCCATGCCGCCCAAGGCCAGCAAAGGCAAGGGCACGGACAAGGAACCGAAGGCTGAAGTTCCGGAAAGCGAGCTGGTGAAGATGCGGAAGAGGCTCGTCGTCTTCCCTCCGACGCTCGACGCCGAAACCTTGAAGGGACGATACCAATGCATGTGGGCGAAGGGAACACAAGCTCACCCCGCCACACGCGTAATCCCAGGTGCTAATTCCAAAGGCGGATCGGACAGATACCCCTTCTTCACTGCGTACTTTTATTGCAGGCTCTGTCCACCTTTTTCCGATTTCTTCAACGACATCATGTATACATATGGCTTCCGCCTTCTTGATTTCACGCCGAATGCCGTATTTTGCATGTCGATCTTTGCCCATCTTTGTGAAAATTTTGCCGGCGTGATCCCCAATTCTGCTCTTTTCCGCCACTATTTCTATCCTCGAATCCAAAAGGGAGAGGCTCTCTCTGGATCTATTGCTTGGATTCCAAGGGCCTGGAACAAAGAGATATACCCAGATGGAGTTTACCGCGAAAAGTGGGACGAGTGGCGGGCCGAATGGTGCTGGATCCAGGAAGCAGATCCTCATCCTTTTTGCCATCCCCGGCGACAGAAGGTGGTCCGCGGCAAGGATTGGGGCGATCTCGCCGCAGAAGACGAGAAGCTCACAATCGCCACTACCAGGATCCTCCGCTTGAAGGCTGCCGGGCTGACAATGGAGATGATCGGCTTCGACTTCCTCCGCCGCCGCATCGCCCCTCTGCAGAATAGGGGGAGGCCAACCTGGGAGTATAAGAACGCAGCGGATGTCATGAGGCTGCGCCCCGGGCTGAACAACAACTTGACTGTTATGCAGCTTGGCGCTCTCCGCCAGAAGTTATTCCAGCGCGAAGACAAGCACCGGCTGCCGGCAAGGATCGTCCCCTTGTGCAACAACTCTGCACTGGGGTCGATCATTGCCTTCTTGCCGATGTTCAATGCCCACGGCCTTGACCCGACCTGGGTCAAGCCAAGCGAGGAAGAAGCGCAGAAATTCTTCGACAATCTGACGGAGAAGCCTGTCCGGCAAGAGTCAGATCTTATTCGCACCACCACAGATCGGGAGGTAGCATACATTGCTACCAGAGTGGAGGAAGCGAATCTTGCCGCCGAGGCCGGCAGCGTTGGCGTCACAGAGTGGGAAGCCAGCGATGCAGAGGTGGTGGTGGAGGCAAAACCTGCCGAGGAGAGCAAGGTTGCCGGGGAAGAAGGCGGCGCAGTCGCTGAAAGCTCATCCGGCGACGACACGGCCGAAGAGGAGACGTGAGAAGAGCCCTCACCCCCGAAGAAGACAAAGCGTGTCCTTCGGAAAGCCGCATCGGGCGTCCCGGCAAGCCAGCCTACATCGAGCGGCGAATCCCCCGGCAAGAAAGTGGCTGGCAAGACCGGACCGCGGCAGGGGGCCCGTCAACAGCCCGCGCGACGCGCGAGACCCACACCAGCGGCCACCGCCGGAGCGGCAGGAGGGTCTCGCGCAACCGTGCCAGAAGCTGCTCCGGCGCCTGCCACAGCCAAGCGGCCCAGGACCCCTCCTCCACCTCCCCACTCAGACACCGCAACGGAGGTCAACTTCGATATCTCCGGCTTCAGTCCGGAGCGAGAGGAAGAAGAGTGAGTACCTGTCACAACTTCCACCTTCCAATCTGCATCAGTCTTACTGACTTACTTGTATTGTTTCTGCAGTGACACAGAAACCTTGCTGGAGAGGATGGCGAAGAGGTCAAGGACTTCTACGGGCGAAGAGCCCCTGGCAGGCTCCACTAGCGTGCCAGAGACCGTCATCGTGAGCCCGGAGTCTAGTCCTCAACGCAGCCCCCAGCGCAGCCCCCAGCGTAGGTTAATTGTCCCTTTTTCTGTTGGCTGGTGCCGAGGCTTCCGTTCTTGTCGCTGATATCTTTGGGTTCGCAGGAGAAGAACGGCAACAAGGAGAAGATTGCCCCATTGTGCCTCCTTCATCGACCGCTCCGCCCACAAGCACATCTCCGGCAAGAGATCCTGCCGACGAGCCCATCCGGATTGAGGAGGAGCCGACAAGCATGGACTCCGGCAACCCACCCCCGGCAACCGGAGTTGCCGGGAGAGGCGAAGCCACCTCTCGACAGCCCGACGCAGGTACTCGATCGCCTCAGAGTGCTAGTTATTCTTTTCCCCTTACTTCTTTATCTTTGATCACTTCAAAATTTAAAAACTCGATCTTATTCTGACCTTCTCCTTCACCCTTCAGAGTTCTCTGAGATGGAACATATGGACGTCGACGCCGTCATCGAGGAGACCGCCAGGGATGCTGCTGCCGAAGCGGACAGGATCACTGTCAGCGAGGCCACCAAGGATGATGTTGCCGGTGCCGGTGATGCTCTTGACGGGGAGGCCGCCAAGACAGCACAAAAGGAAATCGCGGAAGAACCTGCTGAAGAGGGCGACAGGGAAGCTGGAGACCATACTGACGGCATTCCTGCCGCAGGAGCGCCAGGCGCTGCATCGGCCGCGGAGCCCCCTGCCACTGGTGAGGCGACCACTGAAGACCAGCCATCAACATCTGACGAGCCCTCATCCAGCAAGTATCTCAAAGTTGGCGAAAACCTATTCATCAACTTGCCAGGGACGGCAAGCGCCGAGGCACCAGCTGAAGGAGAAATTTTTGAGGAAATTATTGCCACTGCCGGGCTCGAAGTTGTTGACGATCCCAGCACTAGCAGTGGCAAGTCTGAAGAGGATCGGCTCCTTCAGGCCATGGGCGAAAACTTCCGCAAACTCCAGGCTCTCCATCGTGCCCGAAAAGAGAAGGCGGACTCCAGAAAGGCGCGTCGCACAAATGCAAATCTGGCATGCCGAGGCCCTTCAAGAGCTGATTGCCGGTCGAGAACAAGTGAGCCAGCAATGGAATGAGGTCCTCCTGAAGCAATCAGACATGGAGAAGGCCCATGATGAAGCTGTTAAAAGGATCGCTGCCGAAGATGCTCTCCTGACGGGGCGCCGCGTTGCTCTTGACGCTTTCGAAGATCTCACCGCACGTGAGCAGGCGCTCGCCGCCAAGCTTCGTAGCAAGGATGAAGACATTGAAAATCTTGTCGCGCGGCGGACCCAGGAGCTGGAGCAGAAGCACAAGGAGGCACTCGAAGCTCTAACTGCAAGTCACGCCGGCAAGCTCAAGGAGGCCGTCGATGCTGCCGAGGTTGCAGAGGCCGCCAGGAACGAGCTGAGCGACAAAGTGAAGAGGCTGGAGACAGATCTCGACGAGTATGGCAAGGAGCTCTCGACGCTCAAGGGGGACAGGGGAAAAACCCTCCACTCCTTGGCGGAGATGCAAGTCGCCCTGTCCGACAAGACCAAGCAGCTCTCCTCTGCGGCTGATGATATTGCGGTTCTGGAGCTGAAGCTGACCACGCTGCAGAAATCTCTCGAGGCCGGCAGGGCCCGTGAGAAGGCTCTACTCAAGGATCTCCAAGGAGAGAGGAACCTGCTCAAGAGCGCCGCCGCTGCCAAGAACGAGTACGAGAAGGGAGTGGAGATCTGGACTGGTCATCTCATCGCTGCCGCGGAGAAGATTACCGCAGAACTGTCAACCATGGGCTTGTCGAACTTCAGATATTCTTCCGAGGAAAGAATATCCCCAAGCGCGAGATTGACGATGTTCTTTGAAAGCATCATCAACGCGTTGAGGGCGCTCCAGTCCAGCCGGGCGACCGAACTGGCGAACGAGACTCGTCGGCTTTGCCAGGCCGTCCTTCGCAAGGTGCTCCTCAAGGTGGTGCACAGCAATCCCGGCATCGACCTCTCCAGCGCACTCGGCCACCTGCCAAAGGATGCAAATGTTGAGGCGCTTGAGAAGTGCATCGCGCCGGTCCTTGAGAAGGTGGACTACATCAAAAAGATCGAAGGCCAGCGCAGGGATTGAGTGCTTCCCTTTTATTCTTGATGCCATCATCTCATGGAAAAGACAGTTAAGTCTCGAGTTAGGACTGCGGCAACTCATGGATGTAATATAATTCAACTATGTTTAGGCTCATGCTAGCTACTTTCCTTGTCTGATTCCTTTATGTATGGAGTTCATCCTACGCTTACTGAAAAACTTGCCGGCGCGCAACCTGCCGCGAGCGCTGGGTGCGGGACTTCAGCAGCCTGCCAGAGGCGCAGCGGCCGGCAAGACTCCTTGGCGTTCTCAGTGCAGCCACATAAATCGTTGAGCAGACTCGAAACAAAATAAGGGCGCAACTGATTACAACAAGGGTTCCTTCGCGTGCAGATTTTCCATACAAGGGTCGGAATCGTCCAAGGAACTAACTTGGTAATAAAAGAAAAACTTGCTCTGAGTTTTTAGGACTTAGCTTTCTGTCTTTGTCCTTCCTCCGGCAAGCATACGATTCCGAACGTCACCAACTGGTATTCATGTCTCCCTTCCCCCCCGGCAAATGTGCACGCGAGGAATCCTTCTGTCTTTAAGAAAAAGAAAGAAGAGAAAATGAAGAGATGAAACCTTGGCGGTTCGTTAGAACTTACCAGGATCAGGTGTTATACATCATCTTAGACAAACACGCATATATGAATGTGAACATGAGAATCAATAAGGAAATGTACAACACTTAAATTTATTCATCTGTGCTCAGGGTCTGCGCCTGGCTTTGTACAAAGGATCACATGCCTTGCTGGTAAGACTTGTACAAAAAGGTGGTTGCCGGGAGCCCCCGGCAATCGCGCCTTATGGATAGATCTTGTGAAGATGTTCGATATTCCAGGAATTACTCACTGGAACGCCATCCTCGGTCTCCAGGCGGACAGCGCCAGGCCTGGTGACTCGTACTACCCGATAAGGGCCTTCCCACTTTGGCGTCAACTTGTTTGAATTCTTGGCGGACTGAATCCGTCGAAGAACAAGGTCGCCTTCCTCAAGGCTTCGGGCATGAACTTTGCGGCTATGATAGCGGCGCAAAGCTTGCTGGTAGCGTGCAGCTCGCACAGCAGCCTGAAGACGATTCTCCTCAAGGAGCACATCGTCATCTTGCCGCAGTTGCTCTTGCTCGAGCTCATCATAAGCGAGCACTTGAGGAGATCCGTATATGAGTTCCGTGGGGAGAACTGCTTCCGCTCCATACAGTAGAGCGAAGGGCGTCTGGCCGGTGGCTCGATTTGGTGTCATTCTGACTGACCAAAGAACCGCCGGCAACTCATCAATCCAGCGTCTTCCGCACTTTTTCAGCCTGTCAAAAGTTCTGGTCCTGAGACCGCGTAGCACTTCAGCATTGGCCCTCTCCGCTTGGCCGTTGCTTCTCGGGTGAGCAACAGAGGCAAAACAAATCTTGCCGCCAAGGTCTTGGACGTACTGCATGAAGGTGCGACTTGTGAACTGCGTGCCATTGTCGGTGATGATCCTGTTAGGCACACCGAAACGGCAAACAATTCCTTTGAAGAACTTGACAGCCGACTGCGCTGTCACCTTCCTCACTGCTTCCACCTCCGGCCACTATGTGAACTTGTCGATAGCAACGTACAAGTACACAAAGCCCCCGGCAGCACGGGGGAAGGGGCCCAGTATGTCGAGCCCCCAGACCGAAAATGGCCAGGAGAGAGGGATTGTTTGAAGAGCTTGAGCTGGCTGATGTAATTTCTTCGAATGAAACTGGCACGCTTCACACCTGGTTACTAGTGCAGTTGCATCCTGGAGGGCGGTTGGCCAAAAGAAACCTTGCCGGAATGCTTTCCCGGCAAGGGCTCTTGACCCTATGTGAGAGCCACACAAGCCCCCATGTATCTCTGCCAACAGCTCTAGTCCATCCTCCCGAGGAATGCACTTCAATTTCACACCGTTTGGTCTCTTTCTGTACAGGACGTCATCGAAGAACTTGTACATAACAGACCGACAGGCTACTCTCTCCGCTTCTCCCTGTTCCTCAGGGAGTTCACCTGTCTGAAGGAAATGGACGATGGGCTGCGCCCATGCTGGAGCCTAAGGCTCGACAGCTAGGACTAAAGGCATCTCCTCTGCCGGGGGGACATTTGTCTCGACAGCAAGGGCCTGAGGCCCTGCCGGAGCCTGTTGTTCCCCGGCAGGCGTGTCGATCCCGGCAACTTCCTTGCCGGCGGCTCCGGGGAGCTCTGCCGGGAAGTACTGGCCAGACTTCAACTTTCTTCTCTTTTCTTGCCGCATCGATGGCGCCACGGATGGTTGAGTCAATTGGAGCACAAAAGTTCCTGGTTCCACAGGCAACTTGAGGGCAGCACGCTTTGACAGGTCGTCAGCAACACTGTTCTCGGCACGAGGAACGTGCTCCATCTGCAGACCGTCAAAGCGCTCTTCCAATTTCCTCACTTCATCTACGTAGGCCTGCATCAATGGGCTTTGATAGTTCTTGTTGACCTGCCTGACGACAAGCTGTGAATCACCTTTGATAATGAGCTTTTTAATACCAAGGTCTGCCGCGATCCTAAGACCGGCAAGCAAACCTTTGTACTCTGCAATGTTGTTGGTTGAACTCTCCCGGGGAAAACGCATTTGGACTACATACTTGAGGTGCTCTCCGGTGGGTGCGACAAACAACACACCAGCACCGGCGCCTTGCAGCGAAAAAGCCCCGTCAAAGTACATAACCCATTGCTGATCGATTTCCTTGTCGGGGAGACTTGTTTCTCGAACTTCTTCGTCTGGCGTCGGGGTCCATTCTGCAATGAACTCCGCCAAGGCCCTGCTCTGAATTGTGGAAGTACTTTCAAACTTAAGACCAAAGCTGGACAGCTCCAACGCCCACTCCACGATCCTGCCGGTTGCCTCTGGATTTTGCAAAATCCGTTGCAACGGAAAGCGAGTGACGACGGTGATCTCATGTGCTTGAAAATAATGGCGCAGCTTTCTCGAGGCCATAAGGAGGCCGAAAAGCAACTTCTGCACACCAGAATATCTTGACCTAGCCCCCTGTAAGAGGGAGCTAACAAAATAAACTGGGCGCTGCACCACCCTTTTCTTCTGCACGGGCTCTTCTGTTTGCGCAGATCCTGTCTTGCCGCGATCAACCCTTGCCGGGGAAGATCCTGCCACGTCACTTGGCGGTCCTGCCGCTGATGTTGCCTCCTCATCAGCTTCCCTCTGCGCCACCAGCGCAACACTAACCACTTGATTTGTCGCCGCTAGATACAGCAGCAACGGCTCTTGTGGTTTAGGTGCGACTAGCGTCGGCGGAGAAGAAAGGTATTTCTTCAAATCTTGCAGCGCCGCCTCCGCTTCCGGAGTCCATTTCATTGGACCTGCCTTCTTCAAAATTTTGAAGAAGGGCGGGGCGCTCTCAGCAGATTTGGAAATAAACCTGCTTAGAGCAGCAACACAGCCGGCAAGACGACGCACATCCTTGACGCGTCTCGGCGCTTCAATTTGCTCAATGGCTCTGATCTTGTCGGGGTTAGCTTCGATTCCCCGGCAAGATACAAAGAATCCGAGGAGCTTGCCGAAAGGAACACCAAACACGCACTTCTCAGGATTGAGCTTCAAGTTGATCTTGCGCAAGTTCGCAAATGTTTCTTCTAAGTCTTGAATGAGCGTTGCTTTATCCTTAGTTTTGACCACTATATCATCCATATACACCTCCATATTTCTATGGAGTTGTGGCTCAAAACCAATCTGGATTGCTCTGGCAAATGTTGAACCAGCACTTTTCAACCCGAAAGGCATTCGCATAAAATAATACGTACCACATGGGGTGATAAAGGCGGTCTTCTCTTCATCTTCCTTTGCCATAAAAATCTGATGATACCCTGAATAGGCATCAAGGAAGGACAGGAGATCACAACCAGCGGTGGCATCCACAATCTGGTCGATGCGCGGCAAGGGAAAAGGATCTTTTGGACAAGCTTTATTGATATCTGTATAATCGATACAAAGCCTCCATTTCCCGTTCGCTTTCCGCACTACAACCGGATTGGCCAACCAGGTTGGATGAAGCACCCCTTTGACCAGTCCTGCCGCCTCCAGCTTCTTAATTTCTTCGACAATAAATTCTTGCCGCTCCAAAGCCTGTTTCCTCACCCTTTGCTTGACGGGCCGCGCATGAGGGCAGACAGCAAGGTGGTGCTCAATCACTTTCCTGGGAACACCGGGGATGTCAGACGGTTGCCATGCAAACACGTCGACATTCGCCCGCAGGAAAGCAACGAGCGCGCTTTCCTATTTGTCATCTAGGGTGGAACTTATGGTGAAAGTTCCCCCCGTTCCGTCCTCGCTGGCAGGCACCTTCTTGGTTTCCGGTGGGGCAGCCTTTGACTTCTTGTTCTTGCCGGTGGAACTCTCTGTTACGTCCTCGACGGAAGCGCAGCACTCCGAGGAGGTGCGCTTGCCGGAGTTCACGCCAAGGTTCCCGCCGGCCTTCTTCTTCCCCCCGGGAGTTCCAGCGGTAGGAGCAGATGCCTTGATGGCAGGTGCTGCAACTGCTTCCCGGTAAAGTTGGTCGGCACAGATGAGCGCATCCTTCTTATCGGAATGGATAGTGATGATGCTCAACGGCCCAGGCATCTTCAAGACGTTGTATGCGTAGTGTGATGCCGCCATAAACTTAGCCAGCGCTGGCCGACCAAGGATCCCATTGTATGACATGGGGATCTTGGCGACATCAAACACCACCTTTTCGGTCCTGAAGTTAAGCTCGCTGCCAAATGTTACCGGCAGCGTGATCTTGCCCTTAGGCTGGGTTCTTCCCGGGTTGACCCCTTGAAACATACCCGTTTCCTCGAGGTCTTCGTCGGGAATCTGAAGCTTTGTGAGCACATCTGGTGAGATTAAGTTTAGGCCGGCCCCGCCGTCAACTAACATCTTCGTCACCTTGAGGTTGCGAATTGTTGGGGAAACCAACAATGGCAAGCACCCGACCGCAGTTGTGCGATCAGGGTGATCGTCGGCGTCAAAGATGATAGGCGTGCTGGACCACTTCAGAGGCCTACATGCATCGGGGGATGGCTCTGCCGCATTAACCTCCCGCACCCACTGTTTAAGTTGGCGGTGGGAAGAATGCAGCGAGGCACCCCCATCAATGCACATAGCCTCCGTAGCCTTCTGGAATTCCTGCTCACTGGACTCGTCATCTTCTTCGTCATCATCCCCTTCTTTATCTCGGCCCCGAGCGGGCCGATCCTTCTGTTGCTTGGCCTTGCCGCGGCGACCCCCTCGGCCACCGCGTTTCTTGCCGGACCCCTCAGCACCATCTTGGGCCTTCTCCTTGTCTCGCCTCTCGTATTCGGCCTTCTGCTTCTCGGCAAGCTGCTCAACTTGCCGGCAGTTCTGGAGATCGTGGCCCTTAGTGCGATGGATCTTGCAGTACTGCTTGCCGGAGTTCTTCGATTTGTGGGCAGCCGCCAAGGCCTGACAGGAAGGGCACCCGGCAAGATCCTTGCCGGGGTCACCAACCTTGGCCTTCTTGGCGGCGCCAGGGTTGCCGGATTCCTCGACGGCAAGCACGGCCTTGCCTCCGCGCTTCCTATTCCGCCGCCAGCCTTTCCTTGACGGAGCCATGGCATCTTCTTCTTCTGAGTCGCCTGTCGCACCAACAGCTTCATCGGGGAGTTTCCTCCCCTCTTCAGCTCGAGCACACTTGTCGGCCAAAGTGTAAAGCTCGGCAATACTCCTGACTTTGTTCATTGCCAGCTCTTCCCGCATCCTGCGGTTACGCACGTTCTGATGGAACGCGCTAATGACAGCGGCAGGATGAACATCAGGAATATTGTACTGCACCCAGCTGAATCTCTGCATAAACTTGCGCAGGGACTCGCCCTCCTTCTGAGGGATGATGTGCAAATCACTTTCTTGGCCAGGAGCTTGGTGGCCTCCAACAAAGGCGCCAACAAACTGATGGCACAGATCCGACCAGGAAGAAATAGAATCCTCCGGCAGATGCATCAACCACGACCTGACGTTGGGTTTGAGCACCAACGGGAAGTAGTTGGCAAGTATCTTGTCATCTCGGCCCCCGGCAGCCTGCACCGCAATGGTGTAGATGCTCAGGAACTCCGAGGGATGGGTCTTGCCGTCATATTTCTTCGGGACCTCTGGCTTGAAGGTTCGGAGATTGTGCCACTGGACTTGCCGCAGCTCACGGGTAAACGCTAGAGGCCCTACCTCGTAAGGCAAGTCTCCTACGTTCCCTGGCGCGGGCTCGTCGACAACTGGCCCCGCGTGCTTATCGGACTGATAGTGCGCTTCCCGTCGCCGCTCGATGGTTATTCGAGCGTCCTCCTTGCCTCGTTCCTGGAGAACCAGACGCTGATCACGGTGCATCCGTGGATCGGACGACGCCGTGGAAACTTCTTCATGGCGGTCGACTTGCTGAGTCATCGGCCGCTGCTGACGCCGCGGAGGAGAGTGCACGGTAGTTGCACCACCTCTGGTTTTCTCTGCACCGGCTCGCGTCGGATCGATGGGCCTCCGCTGAGAGGGCCCTGCCTCTTGCGGTCCATCCTTGTTAGCGAAGCCGATAAGGCTTTGGATAGTAGCTCGCCACTCCTCCATCTTCTCCGGAGCGGGAGGAAAATCAAGGAGCAGCTGTGCACGTGCCAAGGCTTCCGCTGGCGTAGGTGGCGGTGACAAGTGCGAGGTGCGTGAGGTGCTCTGACTCCTAACCAAGTTAGAAGGAGCACCGCCACGGTCACGCGACCGTGCACCACCTTCGCCGGCAGCTTGGTGTGCATGCTGGTCCCGCGCATCTTGGGATTTATGCGCAGAAACCTTTTCGTGGGGACGCCCCGAACCACCAGCGCCATGATGTCGCTCATCTCGCACGACCTGAGCAGGTTGCGAGGCTCGCGCCGGCGCGGGAGCTCCAGCAGGCGCTCTTCGATCCCTAGAGTTTGTTGTGCCACCCGTAGGCAACACAACGCCATCTCTAGATCCAGCGGCGCGCAAGTTACCACTGCCACTGCGAACGATACCGCTCGCTTGGCTTGGGTCACCAGAACGCCGCGGGGGTTCTAGTCCTCTTCCTTCTGCACCCACACCATCGCCTGTCTGCGAAGGCGCGGGCAAAACGGACCCGGACGGTTGTGCTGTCGCGATGTTCTTCTTCTTGGGCGGCATGATGATGATGAAGATCATGAAGGAACTAGGGCGTCGACCACCAGATCAGGTTCACGCAAACCTCAATCCCCCTACCTGGCGCGCCAGAGATGTCGGGGCACGACACCTAAGGGATCACGAGGGACCCCTTTACGAGTCGACGGGGGGAGAGGTACACGCAAAGAGCAGAACCGGTGATCGACACGGGAAGTTTTTACCCAGGTTCGGGCCGCTGATCAGCGTAAAACCCTACTCCTGCTTTATGTTCTTATTGATGTTCTTGAGCCCAGCCTTCAGGAGCGCTCGCAATGAACAGTGCGTTCAAAGAGCAGCTACGCATGCAGAATGGGCCAGAAGTTCTCCTCCTCTGTAGCAGTTGCCTTGGGCCTCCTTCTATATGCTCAAAGGGGTCTCCACAGTGGCAAAATGTACATACATTGAGGTGTAAAGTAGCTACAGGATATCATACCTAACCCCTGACGGATTAGGACAAGCGCATTTAATACACCGTGAGGTGTCCGTTTAGGTGTCCTCACTTTCTTGGGGATGGAAAAAGGGGCCATCCCATCAGCACCGCTTAAGCTCTCCTCCACTGGCGCGTTGCCACGCATCCAGAGAAGGACCCAGAATGTCAGGCTCGTTACTGTGCCGAAGCGGTGGCACAGTGGCAAAATCTCGCCGGGCGCCCAGCCTTGCCAGGCGCCAGGGCTTGCCGGGCGCCAAGCTTTGCTGGGAACCAAGCCTTGCCGGGCGCCGAGGTTTGCCGGACTCCACGAGCCATCCCGGCAAGGATCTTGCCGGGGAAGCTGGCCTTCGATTACCAGCTTTGCTTATTTGCTGATTCTCAGATCTCTGACTTGATGATTTCCTTGATGACTTAAATCGACCTCGAGCTGATACCGGCAAGCCTTGCCGCGAGGAAGGCTACAACTGCCCGTGCACAAGTAAGGGGTACTAGTGGCCCAATACTTAGTACACCGACACGATGCTCTTGCACTTGAAGTTGCTTTTGAGAATCGGTTCCGTGTAGAGGATTGCAATTTGCTTGACGGTCTTGGCGCACGGCTTGGCGAAGAGTGTTTGATGTCAGTGTGCTTGAGTGGTCGGAGGAATGTCGACTTGAGTGACTCCGTCTTGAGGAGGACGAAGTGGTAGAAGAGCGGTGTACCAACAATGCACGAATCTCGTCCATTCTTGCATCGTTCTCTTGTTTGTGTTGGTCGAGCTTGCCGTCGAAGTAGTCTCTTGTACATTGCTCGGAGAGGCGTAAGTCGGTGGTGAGATTGTCCACGCGGTCGCACATTGCTTGTTGTTCTTGATGCAAAGCTCGTTGTGCACCGAAGAGGTGGCTCTTGGTGACGTAGGTGTTCGGGTCGTCGTCTTGCTCGATGAAGAGTGGGTTAGTAGAAGAACTTGGCCTATCCATCATTCCAAGCAAATATGTGAGTGGGAGAAAGAGAAGAACTTATACCAAATGTACCTTGACCGATGTTGAAGATGGATCAATGATCACTCAAATGTGGAACAAGGAAATATCACAATTGGTACCGATTCTTGTCTGTTTCTCACACCTACACAAATAAAAGCTTATGGTGGAGCTCGGTTAGGATGGTGGCACAAAATTCGATGCAATTGTTAGTTAGCTTCAATAATGTTGGAAAAGATTCACAAATTTGCAAATGCAACAAGTAGACCAAGCAAGTAGTGTTACACGGAAACACACACGCAAAAAGATGAATGGGGTCGTGCAACCAAAAATGAGCGGAAAATGTGGAATCCACAGAAAATGCTCTTGTTGCACAACACTAGAGAGACGCTAGCACGATTGCACAATAGGCGGATACGAAACTTGTGCACGACCTACTAAGCAAACATGCAACGACTTCTATCCCAAGTATGCTATATGTATTGTGTTCCGATGATATGATCCAAGCTGATCGAGTATGACAATCTTAATGTAGTATGATGCTATGGTTCTTGCTTATAAGCTCTTTGCTTATCTTTTCCTTTTGCTTAAAAGCTTGGATGGCTCTTTCTCTTTTGAGCTCTTTCTCATGCAAGACTTCACGAACCAAGATAGCAATTGTGTATGCTATGACAACCTTGTGACACAAGAGATGATACCGAGATATGCACCACGATGATATGGTATGTGTGCTATGGGAAGTATGATCACTAATGTGCACAAGTGACGTTGCCAGCAATAATCAAGGGCTAGTCTTGATAGGCAAGATACGCAAAATTGGGCTGTGGTAGTTATCAATGTAATGGCAAGGAATAGACCAAGATATCGTCGAAATTACCGCCCTTGCTTATGATGTAGGGTGTCAAAATGGTGAAGTGGTCGATGTCGAGTCCTTGTCGAAGATGAGCGGTGGTGATGTTGATGTCGAACCATTCCTAGTTAGCCAAAACACCCTAGGAAACGATGAACCACAACTCAAAATCTCAAAACCAAATGTGTCAAAATTGTGTTGGAGTGCGGAGCGTGTAAGCGATGGTGGTTGCGGAAAGTGATATGGTGGTATCGGGGTGCGTACACGGAAGTGGAATGGGTAGTGGAGAGGTGGTGGTGGCCGAACTGAAATTTTTCAGTTTCGTCAGGAAACGCCGGACGTCCGGTGTATAGCGGACGACCGGTCGCCGGACGTCCGGTAGCTGGCGGACGTCCGATGCCTGGGCGGATTCGGGCACGGGATGAACAGCTAGGGTTCGAGGTGAAGAAGTCAAATCCGAGCGATTTTGTGGATGGAAAAGGTGGAGATGATGGGGGAAAGCTAGATCCACTCGTGGCAAAGTAAATCCATGGATCAAATCCAACAAAACTTCATCACACTAACAAATCACAAAAAAATTTGGGGCTATTTTTGTGGGGATTTTTGAATTTGGGGAAGAACACAACAAAATCAAGCTAGAAAAAGAGAGGGGAGGCTCCAAAATCGTGATCAACGTGGCTCATGATACCAAGATGATGTAGGGTAGAACTCTAGATGCCCGATCTTTCACGAAAGGAGCGGATACCGCGATGAACACGAAGAACACGAGGAGAAAACACGAGGGGAAACATGAGAGAATCACTCAAACCAACAAGATTCGATTACACATGCACTAGATCCTCGAAACACAAAGAGAGTCACGATCCACGATCAACAAGGGATGATACAAAGGTAACTAGTTCATCTCCGTGAGGAGGCCTTGAGTTCTTCCCGTTAGGGGTCTTGAATCCAGGTGGATCTTCTCCGAAGAGGCACGGTCTCTCTCGGAGGAGCAGATCCGGATGGATGAGCAAAGCTCTATCTCTCAAATGAGCTATCACTTCACTCCAAGTCAAAAGAGGGAGGAGGAGGAGTATATATAGTCTAGGTGGGCGAAGGGGTACAAGGGCCTCGGCCCGAAACTGCGCGCAGGCAGGGACCGGACGTCCGGTCTAGAGCGGACGTCCGGTGGCTCATGGGCGTCCGGAGGTCACCGGTCTTCCGTCATTTCGGCTCGGGTGCAGAGACACCGGATGTCCGAAGTCGGCCGGTCGTCCGGTCGCCAGACGTCCGGTCTTTTCCGGATTTCCGCTGATTTGGCTCGGGTGTGGGGTTGCCGGTCGTCCGGTGGGAGATGGACGTTCGCTCGCTGGGAGATGCCGGTCGTCCAGTGGGGGCCGGACGTCCGCTCGCTGTAGTATGCGTTGGCTGGGCTTGGGTAGGCTGAGGCTTCAGGAGCCGGACGTCCGGTCCCGACCGGTCGTCCGGTGGCTGGTGTTTCTTTGGCGGCTCTTCTTCTTGTCCCTCCTCCTTTGTGTCCTCGCCGTCTTGTCCGTTGGCTGCAGCTGCCCCGTGGCCTTCATCCACGTACCTGATCACACATAGTGTTTCCGTTTGAGGTAGTAGCCATGTCTCATGTGTAGAAAGTAGCAGTTCGGAGAGGAGCGAGTTCACCTTATATTCGATAGCCTTTGCTCGAGCTCTTGTCATGGGTCCAAGTGGTGTCGTGGGAGATGTAGATACGTCCATGGGGATGACTGTGGGATGCTCCGCATCAGACTGGGCCGGGTCTGGTGACTTGTACTACCCGGTAAGGGCCTTCCCACTTCGGCGTCAACTTGTTTTCACCCTTGGCGGACTGAACACGCCTAAGGACAAGGTCGCCTTCCTCAAAGCTCTGGGCATGAACCCTGCGATTGTGATAGCGACGCAGGGCTTGCTGGTAGCGTGCAGCACGCGTAGCAGCCCAAAGACGGTTCTCCTCAAGTAGCACAACATTGTCACGCCGGTGCTATTCTTGCGCTACTTCGTCGTAGGCAAGTACTCGAGGTGATCTGTATATGAGTTCCATGGGGATCATTGCTTCTGCCCCATAGACTAGGGAGAAGGGAGTCTGGCAGGTAGCTCAATTTGGTGTCATACGGAGGGACCAAAGAACCACCGGCAGCTCGTCGATCCATCGCCTGCCACACTTCTACAGCCTATCAAATGTTCTTGTCTTGAGTCCTCGTAGCACTTCAGTGTTTGTCCTCTCAGCTTGTCCATTGCTTCTGGGATGAGCAACAGAGGCAAATGAGACCTTGCTTCTGAGGGCATGAACGTATTGCATGAAGGCGTGGCTTGTGAATTGGGTGCCATTGTCAGTGATGACTCTGGCGGGTACTCCGAAACCGCACACCAATCCTTTCAAGAACTTGGTAGCTGACTGTGCGGTCACCTTCCTCACGGGCTCGACTTCCGGCAACTTTGTGAACTTGTCGATGGCGATGTAAGAACTCAAAGCCCCGGTAGCATGGGGGAAGTGGCCCAAGATGTCGAGGCCCTAGACCGAAAAGGGCCAAGACAAAGGGATCATCTGAAGAGCTTGAGCAGGTTGATGGATATTCTTGGAGTGGAACTGGCAGGCTTCACATCTGGTGACTAGTTCGATTGCATCTTGGAGGGCCGTGGGTTAGTAGAAACCTTGCCAGAAAGCCATTCCGACCAGGGCCCTTGATCCAATATGGGAGCCGCACATGCCTTTGTGTATCTCCGCCAGCAGTTCCTTCCCTTCTTCCCGGCAAATGCACTTTAATTTCACACTATTGGGCCTCCTTCTGTATAGTACGTCATCGACGAACTGATACATACTGGCCCTCCGGGCTACTTTTTCAGCTTCTTCCTGCTCTTCGGGAAGTTCTCCTATTTGGAGGTAACGGACTATGTGCCATGCCCAAGTTGGAGCCTGAGGCTTGACAACAAGGATCAGCGGCACCTCCTCGTTCATGGGAGAGCATGCCTCAACCGCGAGAATTGGAAGTTTGGCGGGAGGGTGCTGCTTGCCAAGCGAAGTGGAGTTGTTCCCGCCAACCTCTCTTCCGGGGGCTTCAGGAAGCTCTGCCGGGAGAGGCTTGCTAGAGTCCGGTTTTCTCCTCTTTCTGGCCATTGTTGCCGGGGATACGGAGGGCTGAGTCAGGTGGAGAACAAAAGTCCCTGGTTCCACAGGAAGCTTTTGCGCAGCGCACTTTGACAGATGATCAGCAATGCTGTTTTCTGCACGGGGTATGTGCTCTGTTTGCAATCCGTCAAAGTGCTCCTCCAACTTTCTCACTTCCTCCACGTATGCCTCCACCAATGGACTTTGATAATCCTTGTTTACTTGCCTCACCACAAGTTGTGAGTCTCCATGAATGATCAACTTCTTGATTCCCAGTTCTGTTGCGATCCTGAGCCCGGCGAGGAGTCCTTCATATTCTGCGGTGTTGTTGGTAGCCTTCTCTCGGGGGAAATGCATTGGAACCACGTACTTGAGGTGCTCCCCAGTGGGTGCGATGAGAAGCACGCCAGCTCCCGCACCTTGTAGGGAGAAGGCACCATCAAAGTACATGATCCAATCTTGGGGTGCTTCCCTACCGGGGACAATTGTCTCCGACGTCTCTTCATGTGGAGTTGGTGTCCATTCTGCAATAAACTCCGCCAACGCTCTGCTCTGAATAGTTGATGTGCTCTCAAACTTCAAACCAAAGCTTGATAACTCCAAAGCCCATTCCACTATTCTGCCAGTGGCCTCAGGGTTCCTTAGTATGCGTTGCAAAGGGAAGCGGGTAACAACCGTGATTTCGTGGGCTTGGAAGTAGTGGTGCAATTTCCTTGAGGCCATGATGAGGCCAAAGATCAACCTTTGCATGCCAGAGTACCTTGATCTAGCCCCCTGCCGTAGGGAACTGACAAAGTACACTGGCCACTGCACCACCTTCTTCCTTGCCGCGATTCTGGAATTGTCCCCGCTGCCCTGCTCTTCTTTGTTCTGATATGTTCCTGAACTTGCCGGGACGAGTTCACTTTTCTCTCTGGAGGGGATGGTTGCCGTGGTGGCTCCTTCATCTACTTCCCGCTGGGCCACCAGTGCTGCACTAACCACTTGATGATAGAGGCAAAGGTGTCCCGTCTTTCGATGAGATGGTGGCTATCGTTTTTTGTGGAGTAGACTTTGACGATCCGACTACGAACGTGCGAGGACGTCGCGCCTTAGCAATCGCTAAACCAACTCCGAGAGGTTATTGACCATGCCAGAGCATGATCAACCTGACCATCAGGGTCTATTTCGTGCAAGCAAACGAAGAACAAGCAAGAAACTAAGATTTGCAATCTGGATATTGCGAATATAAGATGAAAGCTTTATTGATCAAGGTGGGGTTCTGTGACGTCTTGGTCTGGTCATTGAACACAAACGAAGTACGCGAAGTTGCAGCTATGGCAAACTTTTAATCTAAACAAAACCCAAAGTCTAAATGATGCCCTAAGGGCTGTATATATGGAGGAGTAGGGGGGGAATTTCGTGGCCCCTTGTAGGAGGGGTCCGAAACCAACCCTAACTTTGTTTCCCCACACATACGGACTCTAAAAACAGCCTATACATATGTATTTCAAAATTACATGGGCCCGGCCCAAAAATAAGGTGGCGCAGCACCTAAAATAAGCTATGGACAAAAGTTATGAAGGGGCATCTTGTATATTTTGTCCATGTCCTTGTAGGTCATCACGGATGCTTCAAAGTGCTCAATATGCACTAGAAACGCCATTTTGGATCCCTTCGCGCGCGCCTTCATCTCCATGCTTGATCCTGCTCCAGTGTTCATCCCTCTTATCCATGGTAGGCCCTTCATTAGTAATCAACACAAATGTATCCAATTTAGGCAGCATCATATTCTCATGAACATTAGAATCATTACCAAGAAACGAAAGTACCTGGTAATTTAATTGGCGTGCGCGAGCTCTAGTAATTGGTCCAGTATATGTAGCAGTAGGGGCTGTGGGTGTAACAATGGTATTTATGTCCTCATCATCCTCCCCTTCATGAAATGAAGTCGTCCTCGACGGAAGCTCATTTTCCTCACCCAAATAAGGCTTCAAATCTGCAATGTTAAAAGTGGGACTAACCCCAAAATCTACAGGCAGATCAAGTTTGTATGCATTATCATTTATTTTCTCTAACACGTTAAATGGACCATCAGCACGTGGCATTAGCTTTGACTAGCGCAAATCCGGAAACCTATCCTTACGCAAATGTAACCAAACCAGATCTCCAGGTGCAAAGACAACATGTTTTCTACCCTTATCTCCAGCAAGTTTATATTTAGAATTCATGCGCTCAATATTTTCCTTAGTTAACTCATGCATTTTTAAGATCAATTCAGCACGTTGTTTAGCATTCAAAATTAACCTTCTCCGAAGATGGAAGAGGCAACAAATCAATGGGTGCACGAGGTAGGAAACCATACACAATTTCAAAAGCGCACATCTTAGTAGTAGAATGCAATGAACGATTATAAGCAAATTCAATATGAGGCTAGCATTCTTCCCACATTTTCTTATTATTCTTCAAAACAGCCCTAAGCATAGTAGACAATGTTCTATTGACTACTTCAGTTTGTCCATCAGTTTGGGGGTGACAAGTAGTACTAAAAAGCAGTTTAGTCCCCAACTTAGCCCATAAACATCTCCAAAAGTGGCTAAGAAATTTAGTATCACGATCTGAAACAATAGTATTTGGCACACCATGCAAGCGAATAATTTCACGAAAGAACAAATCAGCAACATTAGCAGCATCATTGCTTTTATGACATGGTATGAAGTGTGCCATTTTCGAAAATCTATCCACGACAACAAATATGCTATCCAAACCAAATATTTTAAAGTCAAGTTGTGAAAGCATAGTATAACGACGAGACAATGCATCAGCAATAACATTTTCTTTACCCTTGTTGTGTTTAATGACATAAGGGAAAGTCTCAATGAATTCAACCCATTTAGCATGTCTACGGTTCAGTTTTGCTTGACTTTTAATGTGTTTCAAAGATTCATGATCAGAATGTATAACAAATTCTTTGGGCCATAAATAATGTTGCCATGTTTCTAAGGTCCGAACAAGAGCATATAATTCTTTATCATAAGTAGAATAGTTCAGACTAGGCCCACTCAATTTTTCAGAAAAGTATGCAACACGTGTCCCATCTTGTAATAACACACCTCCTAATCCAATTCCACTAGCATCACATTCAAGCTCAAAAGTCTTATTAAAATCAGGAAGTTGGAGTAAAGGAGCATGTGTCAACTTATCTTTCAATACCGTGAAGGCTTCTTCCTGTGCGGTACCCCAAACAAAAGGCACATCCTTCTTTGTAAGCTCATTGAGAGGTGCAGCAATGGTGATGAAATCTCTCACAAAACGCCTATAGAAACCAGCGAGGCCAAGAAAACTCCTCACTTGGGTGACTGTCGGGGATGAATCCGCGATCACCTATGGGACCCAGGGAAGGACCCCTTTACGTTCGGCAGGGAGAGACGGTCGCACAAAGAGCAAATCTAGCGAAGAACACGACAGCACACGAGAGAGATTTTACCCAGGTTCGGGCCGCACAGATGCGTAAAACCCTACTCCTGCTTTTTGGTGTATTATCTGGATGATTGTTCTAGCTCCAGAAGCGCTACAGTACAGAGTAGCTGCGTACAATACTGGAGTTCTCCATCCCCCAGTTCCTCACCCCCCTCCACGTTGCCTATGGGCCTCCTTTTATATGCACAAAGGGGTCACCAACAGGTGGCAAACAGTAAAGGTAGAGGTGGAAAGTTGCTACAGTAAGGCCATTATTACTAGGATGACATGTCCTACCTACCACTGACGGCAGGGGACAAGGGCATTAAATGCCCATGCCTTAGCTGTCCAGATACATGTACCCGGACGTCTTGGACGTGGGAAAAGCCTATCCCACCTGCTCCTGCACCGCTAGCTACAGAGTACCGCCGTCTACACAGTGCCCTGCCACACACGCTTGGAAGGACCCAGAGCGCCACACTGGCAGAGGCACCGGAGCAGCACAGTAGCACAGTGGTACAGTAACGCTTGCCGCTGCAAGACCTTGCCGCACCTGACAGCTTGCCGCAACCAATAACTTGCCGCGCAAGGTAACTTGCCGGGGCAAGTACCTTGCCGCAGCTGCTATCTTGCCGCAGCCAATACCTTGCCGTAGCCAATGACTTGCCGGGGCAAGTACTCTGCTACAGCAAACCTCAGGCTGGGCCTCAACTGTCCCTCCCGGCAAGCTCCTCTTGCGGGGGCCTTGACTCTTGCTTTGTATACTTTGTTCTTGAATGGCTTAATAACCTTGAGCTTCTCTCTGGCTGTCCTCCCGTAAGCCTGGCCGCGGGATGCTGCTACTGCCCGTGCACAAGTACGGGGTACTAGGGTACCCCTATTCTAGTACACCGACAGTGACCGTTTTGGGCTGCGGCCAACTCTCAATATGATGAGGACATCAATACCATTGTTACACCCACAGCCCCTGCTGCTATACATACTGGACCAATTACTAGAGCTCGCGCACGCCAATTGAATTACCAGGTACTTTCGTTTCTTGGTGACAATTCTAATGTTCATGTGAATATGATGCTGCCTAAATTGGATACATTTGTGTTGATTACTAATGAAGGGCCTAGCATGGACAAGAGGGATGAACACTGGAGCAGGATCAAGCATGGAGATGAAGGCGCACACGAAGGGGTCCAGAATGGCGTTTCTAGTGGATATTTGAGCACTTTGAAGCCTCTGTGATGACCTACAAGGACATGGACAAAATATACAAGATGCCCCTTCATAAATTTCGTCCATAGCTCACTTTAGGTGCTGCGCCACCTTATTTTTGGGACAGGCCCATGTAATTTCAAAATACTTAAGTATAGGCTATTTTTTTAGTCCGTATGTGTGGTGAAACAAAGTTAGGGTTGGTTTCGGACCCCTCCTACAAGGGGCCACGAAATTCCCCCCCTACTCCTCCATATATGCAGCCCTTAGGGCATCGTTTAGACTTTGGGTTATGTTTAGATTAAAAGTTCGCCATAGCTGCAACTTCACGTACTTCGTTTGTGTTCAACGACCAGACCAAGACGTCACAGAACCCCACCTTGATCAATCAAGCTTTCATCTTTTATTCGCAATATCCAGATTGCAATTTTAGTTTTTTGCTTGTTCTTCATTTGCTTGCAGGAAATAGACCTTCGTGGTCAGGTTGATCGTGCTCTGGCATGGTCAATAACCTCTCGGAGTTGGTTTAGCGATTGCTAAGGCGCGACGTCCTCGCACGTTCGTAGTCGGATCGTCAAAGTCTACTCCACCAAAAACGATAGCCATCATCTCATCGAAAGATGGGACACCTTTGCCTCTATCAAGTGGTATCAGATTTCCAGGTTGCTCGATGAGATTTTACAGTTTTTCATAGTTTAGATCGAGTCTGTGATAGAGGCAAAGGTGTCCCGTCTTTCGATGAGATGGTGGCTATCGTTTTTGGTGGAGTAGACTTTGACGATCCGACTACGAACGTTCGAGGACGTCGCGCCTTAGCAATCGCTAAACCAACTCCGAGAGGTTATTGACCACGCTGGAGCACGATTAACCTGACCACGAGGGTCTATTTCCTGCAAGCAAACGAAGAACAAGCAAGAAACTAAGATTTGCAATCTGAAACGATGAAAGCTTTATTGATCAAGGTGGGGTTCTGTGACGTCTTGGTCTGGTCGTTGAACACAAACGATGTACGCGAAGTTGCAGCTATGGCGAACTTTTAATCTAAACAAAACCCAAAGTCTAAACGGTGCCCTAAGAGCTGTATATACGGAGGAAGAGGGGGGGATTTTGTGGCCCTTGAAGGAGGGGTCCGAAACCAACCCTATCTCTTGTTTCCCCACACATACGGACTCTAAAAACAACCTATACTCAAGGTAAACCTAAAACAAATATGCTATCCCTCCCCTTCTTTGTTCGAGGTAAACCTAAAACAAAGTCCATAGATATATCCTCCCAAGGAACACTAGGTATAGGCAAAGGCATATATAAACCATGAGGATTGATTCGTGACTTAGCTTTTTGACATCTAGTGCAGCGAGCAACAAAACGCTCAACATCCCATCTCATCTTTGGCCAAAAGAAATGTGTAGCAAGTACGTCCTCCGTCTTCTTCACGCGAAAGTGTCCCATTAATCCTCCTCCATGCGCCTCCTGCAACAACAAAAGACGAACGGAGCTAGCTGGAATGCATAGCTTGTTAGCACGAAACACAAATCCATCGTTAACGACGAACTTGTTCCATGTTCTCCCTTCTTTACAATTCTGCAATACATCTTTAAATTCAGCATCATGCACATATTGATCTTTGATGGTCTCCAAACCAAATATTTTAAAGTCAAGTTGTGAAAGCATAGTATAACGACGAGACAATGCATCAGCAATAACATTTTCTTTACCCTTCTTGTGTTTAATGACATAAGGGAAAGTCTCAATGAATTCAACCCATTTAGCATGTCTACGGTTCAGTTTGGCTTGACTTTTAATATGTTTCAAAGATTCATGATCAGAATGAATAACAAATTCTTTGGGCCAAAAATAATGTTGCCATGTTTCCAAAGTCCGAACAAGAGCATATAATTCTTTATCATAAGTAGAGTAATTCAGACTAGGCCAACTCAATTTTTCAGAAAAAGTATGCAACAGGTTTGCCATCTTGTAATAACACACCTCCTAATCCAATTCCACTAGCATCACATTCAATCTCAAAAGTCTTATTAAAATCAGGAAGTTGGAGTAAAGGAGCATGTGTTAACTTATCTTTCAACACCGTGAAGGCTTCTTCCTGTGCGGTACCCCGAACAAAAGGCACATCCTTCTTTGTAAGCTCGTTGAGAGGTGCAGCAATGGTACTGAAATCTCTCACAAAACGCCTATAGAAACCAGCGAGGCCAAGGAAACTCCTCACTTGTGTGACCGTTTTGGGCTGCGGCCAAATCTCAATAGCTTCAATCTTTGCTTTATCAACTTCAATTCCCTATGGAGTAACAACATAGCCAAGAAAAGATACTCGGTCGGTGCAAAAGGTGCACTTCCCAAGGTTACCAAACAAACATGCATCACGTAGAGAAATAAAAACAGCACGTAAATGTTCCAAATGTTCCTCCAAAGATCTGCTATAAATCAATATATCATCAAAGTAAACTACCACAAATCGTCCAATGAAAGCACGTAAAACTTCGTTCATTAATCTCATGAAAGTACTAGGTGCATTAGTTAACCCAAAAGGCATGACTAACCACTCATATAAACTGAACTTAGTTTTAAATGCTGTTTTCCATTCATCTCCCAATTTCATACGAATTTGATGGTATCCACTACGCAAATCAACTTTGGAGAATATTGTAGAGCCACTCAATTCATCAAGCATATCATCTAGCCTAGGAATAGGATGATGATAACGAATAGTAATATTATTAATGCCTCTACAATCAACACACATACGCGACGTACCATCCTTTTTTGGCACTAGTATAATAGGAACAGCACAAGGACTAAGAGATTCGCGTATATAACCTTTGTCGAGCAGCTCCTGTACTTGACGCATAATCTCCTTCGTCTCCTCTGGATTGGTACGGTATGGCGCATGGTTTGGCAATGAAGCACCGGGAATTAAGTCAATCTGATGCTCAATCCCGCGAATAGGTGGTAATCCCGGTGGCACGTCTTGTGGAAAGACGTCAGCGAACTCCTGCAAAATGTTAGTGACAGCAGGAGGCAAAGAGGAAGGCACGTCCTCGAATGAAAATAATGCCTCTTTGCACACAAAAGCATAGCAAACAGATTTGCTTACATCTAGCTCATCAATATCAGATTTGGTGGCAAGTAAACATGCATTTTTCAATTTAATTTCAGAAGCAACACTAGATGGTTTATTATTAGGCTTCATTTGTTGCTTAAATTCTTTTGCCACAATCTGATTTTCACTCTTATTTTTCTCCTGTTTTGCTTTACTTGCTCTATTAATATCATCTTTCAAAATAGAATCAGGAGTCATAGGAAGCAAAGTAATATGTTTATCCTTATGAACAAGAGTATACTGATTGTTTCTACCATGGTGTACATCATTTTTATCATATTGCCATGGTCTAGCAAGTAATAAGGAACATGCTTGCATGGGTACCACATCACAATCAACATAATCAGCATATGTAGAGATACTAAAATGCACACGAACAGTACGTGTTACCTTAACCTTGCCGCTGTTGTTGAACCATTGGATATAGTAAGGATGTGGATGTGGTCTTGTGGTGAGAGATAGCTTCTCCACCATCTCCATGCTAGCCAAGTTGTTGCAGCTCCCTCCATCTATGACAACGCGAACAAAACGTTCCTTCACAACTCCCTTTGTATGGAACAAATTATGCCTCTGATTTTGCTCAGCTTGTGTGACCTGCACACTCAAAACACGTTGAGCAACTAAACATTCATACCTGTCAGCGTCTTCAGGAGCAATGTATTGCGTCTCATGATCAGAATCATTTCCACCGTGTTCTTCACTTGTAATAAGAGCCAAAGTCTCCTCATCATAGTCACTAGCGGACTCATACCCACCATCCTCAGTAGCAATCATAACACGCAGAGATTGGCATTCTCTCGCATAATGACCTCTTCCCTTACAGCGACGACAAATAATATCATGTGTGTGCCCTGTTGATGCCATAGAAGAAGAAGAGCTCTGGGCAGGCCCAGAAGGTGTACTCTTGGCAGATGGTGGTGGTGGTGCATGTTTTCTTGTATCTCGGTTGGAATTGGCGGCTGAAGTCAGTGGTGCTGCAATAGGATGAGTGGGACTAGAGGAGGCACGCGGTGTCCATGATGAAGATCGACCTGCAGAAAAATTAGTTCGCGCCAATGCCTGTCGATCCTGCACTTCACGTTCAGCTTTAGAAGCAAGATGGAATAAACGAGTGATATTATTATACTCCTTATACTCTAGAATGGTCTGAATCTCTCTATTTAATCCACCCATGAAACGTGCAAGCATAGCTTCATTCTCCTCAACAATACCACATCTAATCATGCCAGTTTGTAATTCCTGATAATATTCTTCTACATAATTTTTTCCTTGTCTTAAGCGCTGCAATTTTTGAAGTAATTCACGTTGATAATATGGTGGAACCCAACGAGTACGCATAGCAGTTTTCAAAGCAGCCCAAGTAGCTGGAATAGGATATAATCTACAATGTTCAGACCACCATACACATGCAAAACTAGTAAAAGCACAAACAGCAGCAGCAACACGTCTCTCCTCGGGATATTGTAAACATGTAAAACGTTGTTTAGTTTCTAACTCCCAAGTAAGATATATATCAGGAACATATCTACCCTCAAATAGTGGAATATTCAATTTCAGTTTAGGAAGATGGTCATGATCTCGTACCTGAGCTGGTAATGCAGTCCTACCATTGCGATTATTGGCATGTGGACGACCTGGTGCTGGTACGTAGTTCTAATTTTGATCAACCTCATCCTCGTAATCGCCCGCATAATCATCCTCCTCAGCGGCAGCAGGAGCTATAGAAGCATCAACAGTAGGTGCAGCGGCACCAGAAGTTTGACCAGGCTCAAGGGGAACGCGCTGTGCTCGTCCCACTTGATTTGGAAGGCGACGTTGTTGTTGTTGTAGAGGTGCGACAGGTGCAGCCGGCGGTGGTTGTGGAAGAAGCGCGGGCAATTCATTAAACTTGTTATCGAGCTTTGTTTTGAATGTCTTCTCAATTCCATCTATCTTCTCCATGGCCTCTTCAAATCTGTTTAGCACATCTTGCACCTGTCCACTCATCATTTGCTGAAATTTATCATGTAGCTATTTGTTCGTCATGTTCTCCCAATCAGTCTCATCGGCTTGTGATCCTGCCATGGTTAGCAGTAATAGAAACACACAAAATATGATCCAACAGACTACTAGGAAGTGGTGGTGGTGGTGTATCACAAATCCGTCAAGCGAATCTCAAATGCTTACCAGTTCTTACCCAGCAGCAGGTGGTGATCAGCCACCGTTGTAGTCAAAACTCTCAAAGATTGGACAGAGCGATTGCCAGGTGGTGTCAAACGCAAGACGTATATGTATGTGGAGCTGGGAAGGCTTATGATATGGTAGCAAAAATGTCAGCAATAATCAATTCAGAGATGCAAAGTTGAATAAACGCTCAACGACGATACTGTGCTGGTCCTAGGCTAGACCGTACTAGAGACGCGAGCCTAGAACACTAACAAAATCACGGTGCGGCACGTAAACAAGGGAAGAGCACACTCTAACAAAAAATTTCGCTTTTTTTTGCACTCCTCTTTTTTTTTGTGCTCCTTTTTTTGCAAAAAATCACTATAATGGCGAGTGTCTCAAAACTCTTCCCAAGTCAAACTAACAGGATTGGCACGAAAAAAAAATTGACAATTTTTTTTTTGGAAATCAGGGCAGCGACGACGAAGTGCGACAAAAAATCACTATGATGGCGAGTGTCTCAAAACGCTCCCTGGGACCTAAAAATAGGATAGGGAAAAAATATTTTTGACTGCCAAAATTTTGGCCTAAAAACTGCCCGGGGGTCTCCAGACTCTTTTTTTTTCCGAATCCTACTCAGGCAAGGAAACATGAATCAGAAAAAAGATGGGTCTCAAAAACAAACCTAATATGAAAGAACTCGGATTGGTGGTGGATATATGGTGGTAGAATATGGCAGCGGTGATGGTATATGGCAGCGGTGGTGGTATATGGCAGCAGCGATGAAGATGGTGCGGCGGCGGCGTGACAAACTGTGACAGAACTCGAAACTCTAAAGGACTAGACGCTAAGACCAGCAACTAGACACGATGATGAAACCGCAAATTCAACAAAGCAAAAACCCTAAAAAGATTATTCAAAGGCTCAGATTGGTTCGGATATGATGAACTAACCCTAATTTTTTTTGGCTTTTTCGTGGACTGTAGGTATGAAGAATAGACTCGATCTAAACTACGAAAAACTGTAAAATCTCACCGAGCAACCTGAAAATGTGATACCACTTGATAGAGGCAAAGGTGTCCCGTCTTTCGATGAGATGGTGGCTATCGTTTTTGGTGGAGTAGACTTTGACTATCCGACTACGAACGTTCAAGGACGTCGCGCCTTAGCAATCGCTAAACCAACTCCGAGAGGTTATTGACCACGCCGGAGCACGATCAACCTGACTACGAGGGTCTATTTCCTGCAAGCAAACGAAGAACAAGCAAGAAACTAAGATTTGCAATCTGGATATTGCGAATATAAGATGAAAGCTTTATTGATCAAGGTGGGGTTCTGTGATGTCTTGGTCTGGTCGTTGAACACAAACGAAGTACGCGAAGTTGCAGCTATGGCGAACTTTTAATCTAAACAAAACCCAAAGTCTAAACGACGCCCTAAGGGCTGTATATATGGAGGAGTAGTGGTGAATTTCGTGGCCCCTTGTAGGAGGGGTCTGAAACCAACCCTAACTTTGTTTCCCCACATGTACGGACTCTAAAAACAGCCTATACTTAAGTATTTCGAAATTACATGGGCCTGGCCCAAAAATAAGGTGGCGCAGCACCTAAAATAAGCTATGGATGAAATTTATGAAGGGGCATCTTGTATATTTCGTCCATGTCCTTGTAGGTCATCACGGAGGCTTCAAAGTGCTTAAATATGCACTAGAAACGCCATTCTGGATCCCTTCACGCACGCCTTCATCTCCATGCTTGATCCTGCTCCAGTGTTCATCCCTCTTATTCATGCTAGGCCCTTCATTAGTAATCAATACAAATGTATCCAATTTAGGCAGCATCATATTCTCATGAACATTAGAATCATTACCAAGAAATGAAAGTACCTGATAATTTAATTGGCATGCGCGAGCTCTAGTAATTGGTCCAGTATATGTAGCAGTAGGGGCTGTGGGTGTAACAATGATATTGTTGTCCTCATCAGTCTGTTCTTCATACCTACAGTCCACGAAAAAGCCAAAAAAAAATTAGGGCTAGTTCCTCATATCCGAACCAATCTGAGCCTTTGCATAATCTTTTTAGGGTTTTTTATTTGTTGAATTTTCGGTTGCATCGTCATGTCGAGTTGCTGGTCTTAGCGTCTAGTCCTTTAGAGTTTCGAGTTCTGTTCACAAGTTGTCATGCCGCAGCCACCATCGTCGTCACCGCTGCCATATACCACCATCACCATCACGCTAATCCGAGTCCACCTCCATCACAGATTCGCCACCAGTCCGTGTTCCACAGCCCTACATATATCCGCCACCAGTCCGAGTTTGCACCAGATTCTTCTCCGCCATCAGTCCTAGTCCGAGTCCAGTATTTGTTCCTTTGTTTTTGATTTCCAGGTCACGCCATACTCCGAGTCGTGACCAAGTCGGACTCCCCAACTTTTGTGCTACCCGCAGTAGAAAAATAGTTCCAGTTTCAAAAACGCCTATAGAAACCAGCGAGGCAAAGAAAACTCCTCACTTGGGTGACCGTTTTGGGCTGCGGCCAACTCTCAATAGCTTCAATCTTGGCTTTATCAACTTCAATACCCTATGGAGTTACAACATAGCCAAGAAAAGATATTCAATCGGTGCAAAAGGTGCACTTCCCAAGGTTACCAAACAAACGTGCATCACGTAGAGCAATAAAAACAGCACGTAAATGTTCCAAATGTTCCTCCAAAGATCTGCTATCAATCAATATATCATCAAAGTAAACAACCACAAATCGTCCAATAAAAGCACGTAAAACTTCATTCATTAATCTCATGAAAGTACTAGGTGCATTAGTTAACCCAAAAGGCATGACTAACCACTAATATAATTCAAACTTAGTTTTAAATGATGTTTTCCATTCATCTCCCAATTTCATACGAATTTGATGGTATCCACTACGCAAATCAACTTTGGAGAATATTGTAGAGCCACTAAATTCATCAAGCATATCATCTAGCCTAGGAATAGGATGACGATAACGAATAGTAATATTATTAATGCCTCTACAATCAACACACATACGCGACGTACCTTTCTTTTTTGGCACTAGTATAATAGGAACAGCACAAGGACTAAGAGATTCACGTATATAACCTTTGTCGAGCAGCTCCTGTACTTGCCGCATAATCTCCTTCGTCTCCTCTGGATTGGTACGGTATGGCGCACGGTTTGGCAGCGAAGCACCAGGAATTAAGTCAATCTGATGCTCAATCCCGCGAATAGGTGGTAATCCCGGTGGCACGTCTTGTGGAAAGACGTCAGCGAACTCCTGCAAAATGTTAGTGACAGCAGGAGGCAAAGAGGAAGGCACATCCTTGAATGAAAATAATGCCTCTTTGCACACAAAAGCATAGCAAACAGATTTGCTGAAATCTAGCTCATCAATATCAGATTTGGTGGCAAGTAAACATGCACTTTTCAATTTAATTTCAGAAGCAGCACTAGATGGTTTATTATTAGGCTTCATTTATTGCTCAAATTCTTTTGCCACAATCTGATTTTCACTCTTATTTTTCTCCTGTTTTGCTTTACCAGCTCTATTAATATCATCTTTCAAAATAAAATCAGGAGTCATAGGAAGCAAAGTAATATGTTTATCCTTATGAACAAGAGTATACTGATTGTTTCTACCATGGTGTACAGAATTTTTATCAAATTGCCATGGTCTACCAAGTAATAAGGAACATGCTTGCATGGGTACCACATCACAATCAACATAATCAGCATATGTAGAGATACTAAAGTGCACAAGAACAGTACGTGTTACCTTAACCTTGCCGCTGTTGTTGAACCATTGGATATAGTAAGGATGTGGATGTGGTCTTGTGGTGAGAGATAGCTTCTCCACCATCTCCATGCTAGGCAATTTTTTCAGCTCCCTCCATCTATGATGACGCTAACAGAACGTTCCTTCACAACTCCCTTTGTATGGAACAAATTATGCCTCTGATTTTGCTCAGCTTGTGTGACCTGCACACTCAAAACACGTTGAGCAACTAAACATTCATACCTGTCAGCGTCTTCAGGAGCCATGTATTGTGTCTCATGATCAGAATCATCTCCACCGTGTTCTTCACTTGTAATAAGAGCCAAAGTCTCCTCATCATAGTCACTATCGGACTCATACCCACCATCCTCAGTAGCAATCATAACACGCGGAGATTGGCATTTTCTCGCATAATGACCTCTACCCTTACAATGATGTCAAATAATATCATGTGTGTGCCCTGTTGATGCCATAGATGAAGAAGAGCTCTGGGCAGGCCCAGAAGGTGTACTCCTGGCAGATGGTGGTGGTGGTGCCTGTTTTCTTGTATCTCGGTTGGAATTGGCGGCTGAAGTCAGTGGTGCTGCAGTAGGACGTGTGGGAGTAGAGGAGGCACGCGGTGTTCATGATGAAGATCGACCTGCAGAAAAATTAGTTCGCGCCAATGCCTGTCGATCCTGCACTTCACGTTCAGCTTTGCAAGCAAGATGGAATAAACGAGTGATATTATTATACTCCTTATACTCTAGAATGGACTGAATCTCTTTATTTAATCCACCCATAAAACATGCAAGCATAGCTTCATTATCCTCAACAATACCACATCTAATCATGCCAGTTTGTAATTCCTGATAATATTCTTGTACAGAATTTTTTCCTTGTCTTAAATGCTGCAATTTTTTAAGTAATTCGCGTTGATAATATGGTGGAACCCAACGAGTACGCATAGCAGTTTTCAAAGCATCCCAAGTAGCTGGAATAGGATATAATCTACAATGTTCAGACCACCAAACACATGCAAAACTAGTGAAAGCACAAACAGCAGCAGGAACACGTCTCTCCTCAGGATATTGTAAACATGTAAAATGTTGTTCAGTTTCTAACTCCCAAGTAAGATATATATCAGGAACATATCTACCCTCAAATGGTGGAATATTCAATTTTAGTTTAGGAAGATGGTCATGATCTCGTACCTCAGGTGGTGGTGCAGCTCTACTGTTGCGATGATATGCATGAGGACGACCTGGTGGTGGTGGTGCTGGTGGTTGCACGTAGTTCTGATTTTGATCAACCTCATCCTCGTAATGGTCCTCGACCTCTGCAGTAGCAGTAGGAGCAACAGAAGCATCAACAGTAGGTACAACGGCACCAGAAGTTTGACCAGGCTCAAGGGGAACATGCAGTGCTCGTACCACTTGATTTGGAAGACGATGTTGTTGTTGTTGTTGTTGTTGTTGCTGTAGAGGTGCGACAGGTGCAGCGGGCGATGGTTGTGGAAGACGCGCGAGCAATTCATTAAACTTGTTATCGAGCTTTGTTTCGAACACCTTCTCAATGCCATCTATCTTCCCCATGGCCTTTCCAAAACTGGCCATCACGTCTTCCACCTGTTGACCCACCATTTGTTGAAATTTATCATGAAGCTCCTTCATTGTCATGTTCTCCCAGTCAATCTCGTCGGCTTGTGATCCTGCCATGGTTAGCAGCAATAGAAACACACAAGAATATGATCCTACGGACTACTAGAAAGTGGTGGGGTGTCACAAATCCGTCAAGCGAATCTCAAAGTCTTACCAGTTCTTACAAAGCAGCAGGCGGTGATCGGCAATCATTGTAGTCAAAACTCTCAAAGCTTGGATAGAGCGATTACCAAGGAGAGTCAAATGCATGATGTAGACGTATGTGGAGCTGGGATGGCTTATAATAGGGTAGCAAAAAGGGTCAGCAATAATCAATTCAGAGATGCAAAGTTGAATAAACGCTCAACGATGGTACTGTGCTGGTCCTAGGCTAGACCGTACTAGAGACGCGAGCCTAGAACACTACAAAAATCACGATGCTGCACGTAAACAAAGGAGGAGCACACTCTGAATTTTTTTTCACTTTATTTTCCTCTTTTTTTTTGCTCCGCAACAATTTTTTTTCGAAAAAGTCTACAAATGGTCTAAAAACTGCCTAGCCAGAATTTTCCAGAATTAGTTTTTTTTTGAAACTGGAACTATTTTTCTACTGCGGGTAGCACGAAAATTGGGGAGTCCGACATGGTCACGACTCAGAGTATGGCGTGATCTGGAAATCAAAAACAAAGGAACAAATACTAGACTCGGACTAGGACTGATGGCGGAGATGAATCTGGTGGAAACTCAGACTGGTGGCGGATATATGTAGGGCGGTGGAACACGGACTGGTGGCGAATCTGTGAGGGAGGTGGATTCGAATTAGCGTGATGGCGGGGGATATGTGGTATATAGTAGCGGTGATGACGATGGTGGTATATGGCAGCGGTGACGACGATGGTGGTATATGGCAGTGGTGATGACGATGGTGTGGCGGCGGCGTGACAACTTGTGAACAGAACTCAAAACTCTAAAGGACTAGACGCTAAGACCAGCAACTCGACACGACGATGCAACCGAAAATTCAACAAAGCAAAAACCCTAAAAAGATTATGCAAAGGCTCAGATTGGTTCGGAAATGATGAACTAACCCTAATTTTTTTTGGCTTTTTCGTGGACTGTAGGTATGAAGAACATACTCGATCTAAACTATGAAAAACTGTAAAATCTCACCGAGCAACCTTGAAATCTGATACCACTTGATAGAGGCAAAGGTGTCCCGTCTTTCGATGAGATGGTGGCTATCGTTTTTGGTGGAGTATACTTTGACGATCCGACTACGAACGTGCGAGGACGTCGCGCCTTAGCAATCGCTAAACCAACTCCGAGAGGTTATTGACCACGCCAGATCACGATCAACCTGACCACGAGGGTCTATTTCCTGCAGGCAAATGAAGAACAAGCAAGAAACTAAGATTTGCAATCTGGATATTGCGAATATAAGATGAAAGGTTTATTGATCAAGGTGGGGTTCTGTGACATCTTGGTCTGGTCGTTGAACACAAACGAAGTACGCGAAGTTGTAGCTATGGCAAACTTTTAATCCAAACAAAACCCAAAGTCTAAACGACGCCCTAAGGGCTGTATATATGGACGAGTAGGGGGGAATTTCGTGGCCCCTTGTAGGAGGGGTCCGAAACCAACCCTAACTTTGTTTCCCCACACATACGGACTCAAAAAAATAGCCTATACTTAAGAATTTTGAAATTACTTGGGCCTGGCTCAAAAATAAGGTGGCGCAGCACCTAAAATAAGCTATGGATGAAATTTATGAAGGGGCATCTTGTATATTTCGTCCATGTCCTTGTAGGTCATCACGGAGACTTCAAAGTGCTCAAATATGCACTAGAAACGCCATTCTGGACCCCTTCGCGCGCGCCTTCATCTCCATGCTTGATCCTGCTCCAGTGTTCATCCCTCTTGTCCATCCTAGGCCCTTCATTAGTAATCAACACAAATGTATCCAATTTAGGCAGCATCATATTCTCATGAACATTAGAATCATTACCAAGAAACGAAAGTACCTGATAATTTAATTGGCATGCGCGAGCTCTAGTAATTGGTCCAGTATATGTAGCAGTAGGGGCTGTGGGTGTAACAATGGTATTTATGTCCTCATCACTTGATTGGTGGCCGCTAGGTATAGTAGCAACGGCTCTTGTGGTTTAGGAGCGACTAGGGTGGGAACAGAGGAAAGGTATGTCTTCAAATCTTGCAGCGCAGCGTCCACCTCCGGGGTCCGCTCCACGGGCCCTGCCTTCTTCAAGATTTTGAAAAACGGCAAAGCACGCTCGGTAGACTTGGAAATGAACCTGCTCAGTGCATCTTTAACTGTCTTGGGTGCTTGAATCTGCTCGATCGCCTTGATCTTATCGGGGTTGTCCTCTATCCCCCGGTGGGACATGAAGAAGACAAGTAGCTTGCCAGAAGGAACGCCAAACACACACTTCTCTGGGTTCAGCTTCAAGTTGATCTTGCAAAGATTCACAAAGGTCTCTTCCAGGTCCTGAATGAGGGTTGATTTGTGCTTGGTTTTGACCACTATGTCATCCATGTAAGCTTCAATATTCCTATGCAACTGTGACTCAAAACCAATTTGCACTGCTCTTGCAAAAGTGGATCCAGCGCTTTTTAACACAAAGGGCATCCGTACAAAACAGTACGTGCCACATGGGGTTATGAACGCGGTCTTCTCTTCATCTTCCTTAGGCATGAAAATCTGGTGGTACCCGGAGTAGGCATCCAAGAAGGAAAGCAGGTCGCATCCAGAGGTGGAATCCATAATCTGATCGATGCGTGGCAAGGGGAACGGGTCCTTCGGGCATGCTTTATTCAGATCTGTGAAATCTATGCAAAGCCTCCACTTCCCATTCGCCTTGTGCACCACCACTGGATTCACCAACCAAGTTGGATGCAATACCCCTCTGACCAAACCAGCAGATTCAAGTTTCTTGATCTCTTCGGGAATAAACTACTGCCGCTCCAAGGCTTGCTTTTGGACCTTCTGTTTGACGGGCCAGGCATGTGGGCACACAGCAAGGTGGTGCTCGATTACCTCCCTGGGAACACCGGGGATGTCAGATGGTTACCAAGCAAACACATCGACATTTGCCCACAGGAAGGCAATGAGCGCGCTTTCCTATTTGTCATCGTGGGTGGAGCTCATAGTAAATGTACCATCAGCGCCAACCAGCCCTGCCGGGACCTTCTTCACAACAGGTGCAACAACCTTTGATCTCTTGCTATTGGAACTCTCCGGCAAGTCATCAACAGGTGCAGCGCACTCCGAAGAGGCGCGCTTCTCGGATTCTTTGCTGGCATATTTGCTAGTTTTCTTCCCTTTCTTGCTTTCCTTGGCGGGAGCGGTAACTTCCGCGGCCTCTGCAGCGACTGCTTCTTGGTACATCTTATCCACGCATATAATTGTGTCCTTTTTGTCTGATGGAATGGAAATGACGCCCATCGGCCCTAGCATCTTCAGTCTGTTATAGGCATAGTGGGATGCCGCCATGAATTTTGCCAAGGCTGGACGACCAAGGATTCCATTGTACGACAGGGGGAGGTCAACCACATCAAACACGATCTTCTCAGTCCGGTAGTTTAACTCCCCCTGAAATGTTACCGGCAGTATGATCTTCCCCTTAGGATGACTTCTGCCGGGGTTGATCCCTTGGAAAGTACCAGTAACTTTGAGCTCTTCATCTGCTATCTAGAGCTTGCTGATGACCTTGGGAGAAATCAGATTCAACCCGGCCCCACCGTCAACCAACATCTTTGTGACTTTGAGGTTGTGGATTGTTGGTGAAACCAACAACGGCAAACACCCAACCGCGGTTGTGCGGTCAGGGTGATCCTCCTCGTCAAAGATGATGGGCGTGCGGGACCACTTGAGTGGCTTCCGAGAATCTGCCGCTGGCGCCACGACATTGACCTCACGCACCCACTGTTTAAGCTGACGGTGAGAGGAATGCAAAGATGCACCTCCGTCAATGCATAGGGTGTCAGTAGCCTTCTAGAACTCCTGCTCACTGGTTTCCTCTTCATCTCCTTCATCACTCTCGTCATCGCATTCCTTCTTCCCACGGGCTCTGGCAGGTTTCCCTTGATACCGAGGGGCCTTGCCGGGGCTACCTCCTCTGCCGCCTCAGCCCTTCCCGCCAACGCCATCTTGATCTTTCTCTTTGTCACGCTTCTCATACTCAGCCTTCTGCTTCTTGACGAGTTGCTCAACCTGATGACACTCTTCAAGATCGTGGCCTTTGGTCCGATGGATCTTGCAGTACGGCCCGTCAGCCTTCCTAGCCTTCTCGGCAGCAGTGGCTTCCCGGCAATCAGTGCATGAGGCAACTTCCTTGCCGGGAGCCTCGGTCTTGGCCTTCTTGGTGGTACTAGGAGTGCTCGATCCCTCAACAGCTAGCACTACCTTATCCTTGCACTTCTTGTTGCGTTTCTTGTTCTTCTTCTTCTGATTGGTGGCATTGTCATCATCCTCTGAGTCAATGTTGACGCCATCTTCTTCACCGGGGAGGTGCCTCCCCTCCTCTGTTCGGGCACACTTATCCGCCAAAGTGTACAACTCATTTACGGTCTTGGGCAACCGGACGTTCATCTTGGAACGTTCCCTGCGGTTGTGTACGTTGGACTGGAATGCAGCTATCACAGCTGCCGGGTGGATGTCCGAAATGTTCCTGTGCACCCGGCTGAATCTCCGCATGTATTTTCGCAAACTCTCACCTTCCTTCTGTGGGAGGAGCTGCAAGTCGCTGGGATGCCCTGGTTCTTGATGACCGCCCGTGAAGGCGCCAACAAATTCATGGCACAGGTAGACCCAGGACGAGATGGAGTTCTCCGGCAAGTGCATCAGCCACGACCTCACGTTTGGCTTGAGTGCCAAAGGGAAGTAGTTGGCGAATATCCTCTCATCTCTTCCTCCGGCGGCTTGAACAGCAATGGAGTAGATGCTCAAGAACTCTGCCGGGTTCAAACTTCCATCGTACTTTTCTGGTATCTCTGGCTTGAACATACGGGCCGATGGCCAACGGACTCGCCTGAGCTCGCGAGTGAAGGCGGGGCACCCAACCTCAAAAGGCAGGTACCCGTCTCCACCGGGCACAGGCTCGTCGACGTCGGGGCCATTGCACCTATCAAACTGGCAGCGGGTTTCGCGGTGTCGTTCGATGGTGACGCACGCGTCCTCCCTCCGCCCATCTTCCAGGACTCATCGCTGGTCTCGAGGTGCCTGGGGATCAAACGAAGCCATCGATACGTCGTCGGGTTCTTGGCCGCGTGGCTCTGGCTGTGGCCCCTGTGCTGGCTGCTGCGGAGGGGATTGCACCGTGGGGGTGGCCCCTTCGGTACGGCCAGCGGCTCGGGCTATCGTTGCCGCCTGTGGAGTCCGTGGCGGGCCTCCCTGCTGTGATCCTCCCGCCTCAGCGAAACCAATCAAGCTCTGAATGGTGGCTCTCCACTCATCCATCTGATGGGCCGCCGACGGAAATCTCAACAGTAGTTGTGCCCGTGCCATGGCTTCCGAAGCGGTGCTCGGCATAGACAACGACGCAGATTGCGACGTCGCCTGGCTTCTGATGGTGCCGGTAGTGACCGCGCCGTGCTGTCGTCGCCGTGAGCCGGTCGCCAGGGTGGCGTGGTGACGAGGTGAGTGCACTTGGGGATTGGCGACCCCATTCGGCGCACCGTCTTGGCTAGCTTGTCCTGGGGGCGGCGCCTGCCCTATGGCCGCACCCGTAGCGGGGGCGGCCAGAGGGTTGCGGTTCACCCCAGAGCGAGCGCCATCACTATGGCTGTGTTCCTTAGTGGGGCAGAGAGGTGGAGATGGAATAATCTCTCCACCCGCAACATGTGGAGCATGACCGCTGGGATGTTGTTGACGCTGTCCTTCTCCGGCGCCTCCCGCTCCCGTTTCGGCCGTAGGGGGAATGGCGATGAAGCCGCCTGCGCCGGCCACGTCCCCCGCAGCGCCCACGCCCCCATGCGCCTCCGTAGCCCCCACGGCATTAGTGTCCGCAAGCGACGGGGCTTCAAAGTGGACGGGTGAGCTGCAGCACCGGACTTTTTCTTGGGCGCCATGGATGATGAAGCCGTTGATGAAGAAAACGAAGACGAAGATGACGCGCTGCTTACACCCTCAGGTTCGCGCAAGCGCTTCCCCCTACCTAGCACGCCAAAGATGTCGTGGTATAACACGGCCACCTATTGGGCCATCGGCCCCTTGTGGTTCGGCAAGGGGGAAGAGCACATTACACAAAGAGCGGAGAGCGTAGAGCAGCACGGCAGCAATGACACGAGCGGTTTTTACCCAGGTTCGGGCCGCTATGAGGTGTAAAACCCTACTCCTGCTTTGGTGGACTGATGGAAGGACCGTGGTGGAGACACAGTGCTCTAGCCAGGCAAGGTTGCCTTGGGACAAGAACAGCTACGCGCGTATGAGTGTACAGGGGTCCCAAACCTTTCTAAGGTTGCCACGGCCCTTCTTTTATAGGTCAAGGGGTCACCACAATGGCAAATCAGTCATTACGTACTGATTGGATAGCAAACAGTGCTATCTTACCTAACTCTGCAGACAGGACCAAGCGCATTAAATGCACCGCTTAGTGTCACATCTCGGGTGTAGCCCGGCAGCCTTGCCGCGCCATTCAGCCACCTTCTCGCCTGTCTGCGTGACACGTCTCCTGGACGGGTGTCATTTTGGGGTGATCTTCCTCGGAAATGGCCACCACATGCCAAATAACAGTCGCTTAATCGCTTTGGGGCTCGACACCACACCGATAGGTGACTTGCGTTGCTGTGAGGTGGAGCGGTTGTGCCTTGGCGGGATAGTTCGCCCTCGGCGTCCTTGGCAGGCTTGCCGGGGGAGTCTTGAGACTTGTCCTTCGGATGACCTCGACCCCGCCAGGCTCGCCTGCCCGACAAGGGAGGTTTTTCCTTAGTGATATCATGCTCACTTGGTTGGTCTTGGTCTTCTTGATCCGCCCTCTGATTCCTCAAAGAGCTATCTCTTTGGCTTGATCTCGTCTTGGAATGTTGCAACCTTGCTCTTAAGCCCGTGTACAGTCCGGGCAACACACGCCTGGGGTTTGTTGCATCGACACAGCCCAGAGACGATCTTCCTCAAGGAGCATGGCATCATCATGCCACATTTGCACTTGCTTAGCTTCGTCAAAAGCTTGCACTCGAGGTGACCCGTATTGAGTTCCGTGGGGAGCACCGCTTCTGCACCATAGACTAGGGAGAAGGGTGTCTCGCTGGTGGGTCGACTTGGTGTCATCCTGAGTGACCAAAGACCCGTCGACAACTCGTTGATCTAGCCTCTTTCACACTTGACAGCCAATCAAATATTCTTGTCTTGAGTCCTCGCAACACTTTTGTATTTGCCCTCTCGACCTGGTCGTTGCTTCTCAGGTGAGCATTGCATGAAGGCGCGACTTGTGAACTGCGTGCCATTGTCGGTGATCACCAGGCTAGGCACACCAAAATGACAAAGTAGTCCTTTGAAGAACTTGGCGGCTGACTATGCTGTCACTTTATAACTGGCTCAACCTCAGGCCACTTTGTGAACTTGTTGATTGCTATGTAAAAGTAGTCAAAGCCCCCGATAGCACAGGGGAAGGGGCTGAGGATGTCGAGCCCCCAGACTGAGAACGGCCAGGAGAGAGGGATTTTCTGAAGAGCTTGAGCTGGCTGATGAATGTTCTTGGCATGGAACCGGCATGCTTCGCACCTTGTTACCACAACCACTTCATCTTGAAGGGTCGTCGGCCAGTAGAAACCTTGCTGACAAGAGCATGGGACCTGATATGGGAGCGACACACCCCTTCATGTATCTCTGACACCAGCTTCTGTCCATCTTCCTGGCAGATGCACTTCAATGTCAGCCCATTCGGTCTCTTTCTGTATAGAATGCTATCAACAAACTGATACATACTTGACTGGCGGGCCACTTTCTCAGCTTCTCTTGTTCATCGGAAAGTTGACCTATCTGAAGGTAATGGACGATCTGTTGTGCCCATGCCGGAGCCTGTGTCTCGACGACAAGGACTAAAGGCAAAGCTTCCGTTGCGGGAGTGCTTGTCTTGACGGCAAGGGCCTCAAGCCCTGACGGAGCCTGTGAAGCGCGTGGTTGTTTTTGGCAACTTCCTTCCCGGTGGCTGTAGGAAGCTCTACCGGAAAGTACTCACCAGAATTCAACTTTCTTCTCTGATTTGGCCTCGTCGATGGTGCAACTGAGGGTTGATTCAGAAGGAGCACAAAGGTACCTGGTTCGACAGGTAATTTCTTGGTGGCATGCTTCGACAGGTCATCGGCAATGTTGTTCTCGGCATAAGGAACATGCTCCACCTGCAGACCGTCAAAGGGCGCTTCCAACTTCCTCACTTCATCCACATATGCCTCCATCAACGGGCTCTGGTAATCCTTTTTCACCTACCTCACCACTAACTTCGAGTCGCCTCTGATGATTAACTTTCTGATACCAAGGTCGATTGCGATGCGGAGTCCAGCAAGCAATCCTTCATACTCAGCAGTGTTGTTGGTGGCCTGCTCTTGGGGAAATTTAATTTAAACCATATACTTGAGATGCTCTTCGGTGGGTGCGACAAGCATCACTCTGGCACCAGCGCCTTGCAGTGAAAAGGCACCATCAAAGTACATGATCTAATCTTGGGGCGCTTCCTTGCCGGGAAGCGATGTCTCTGGTATTTCTTCGTCTGGAGTTGGTGTCCATTCTGCAATGAACTCTGCCGAGGCTCTGCTTTGGATGGTTGATGTACTTTCAAACTTCAAATCAAAGCTTGACATTCCCAACGCGCACTCCACTATCCTGCCAGTGGCTTCTGGATTTCTCAAGATGTGCTGCAGCGGAAAGCGAGTGACGACGGTGATCTGATCTGCTTGGAAGTAGTGGCACAACTTCCTTGAGGTGACGAGGAGGCCAAAGAGCAACTTCTGTACCCGAGAGTACCTTTACCTAGCCCTGTGGAGAATGGAACTGGCAAAGTAAACTAGGCGCTGCACCATCTTCTTCTTCACAGCTTGTTGTTTTGTCTCATCTGCTTGCGCTGGGCTTCGGTTGTCGGCACCTGACCATGCCGGAAAATATTCTGGCTTGTTGGCTTGAGGTTCTACAGTTGCTATCTCTTTGTCTCCGGCTTCCCCCTCAGTTACTAGTGCAACACTAACCACTTGATTGGTTGCCGCTAAGTATAACAGCAATGGTTCTCGTGGGATTGGCACAACTAGTATTGGTGGAGAGGAGAGGTACTCCTTCAATTCTTGGCGCGTAGACCCTGCTTCAGGGGTCCACTACATTGGACCCGCCTTTTTCAAGATTTTGAAAAATGGCAAGGCGTGCTCAGCTGACTTGGAGATGAACCTGCTTAGGGCTACTACGCAACCCGCAAGACGCCTCACGTCCTTCACGCGCTTTGGTGTCTCCAACTGCTCAATTGGCTTGATCTTGTTGGGGTTGGCTTCAACTCCACGCTGAGATACAAAGACCAAGAGAATCTTGCCGGACGGAATGCCAAACACACACTTCTTAGGGTTGAGCTTCAAGTTGATCTTGCATAAATTTGCAAATGTCTCTTCTAAATCTTGGATCAAGGAATCCTTGTGCCTATTTTGACCACTATATCATCCATATAGGCTTCCACATTTCTGTGTAGCTGAGAACCAAAACAAATTGTGTTTAGTCCGAAAGGCATGCGTAGAAAACAGTATGTACCACATGGAATAATAAATGCCATCTTCTCCTCATCTTCCTTGGCCATAAAGATCTGACGATAACCAGAGTAGGCATCAGGAAAAGAGAGCGGGTCATAGCTGGCAGTGGACTCCACAGTCTGATCAATCCGCGGCAAGGGGAAGGGTTCCTTCAAGCATGCTTTGTGTATGTTTGTGAAGTCCATACAAAGCCTCCACTTCCCATTCACCTTGCGAAGGACCACAGGATTCTCCCACCAAGTTGGGTGTAGCACTCCTCTGACCAAGCCTGCTGCATCTAGATTTTGGATTTCTTGGGCAATGAACTCTTGCCACTCCAAGGCCTGCTTCCTGACCTTCTACTTGACGGGTCTCGCATCAGGGCAGACAGCAAGGTGGTGCTCAATCACCTCCCTAGGAACATTGGGGATATCAGATGGTTTCCATGCAAACACATCAATATTCCCCCCGAAGGAAGGCGATGAGCACGATTGCCTATCTGCCATCGAGGGTAGCACTGACGGTAAAAGTACCGCCAGTGCCATCCTCCCTTGCAGAGACTTGTTTCATAGCTGGTGGTGCGGCCTTGGTCTTTTTGCTCTTGCCGGTAGAGCTCTTCGGTATGTCCTCAATGGGTGCGCTACATTCCGAAGAGGTGCACTTCTTGGAGTCCTTGTCAGAGGTCTTGCCGGTCTTCTTCTCCTTTACTCCCTTGGGAGCTTTGCCGGCAGGAGTAGGTGCCTTGACGACGGATGCTGCCACTGCCTCCCAATAAAGCTTGTCAGTGCAGATAACTGTGGCCTTCTTGTCGGAGTGGAAGGTGAGGATGCTCATCGGGCCAGGCATTATCAAAGTATTATAGGTGTAATGGGACACTGCCATAAACTTTGCCAGGGCCGGTCAACCAAGAATGCCATTGCAGGGCAGCGACATCTAGACGACGTCAAAAATGACATCATCGGTTCTGTAGTTCAGTTCGGTACCAAAAGTGACCGGCAAGGTAACCTTGCCGGTGGGATGGCTCCTCCCCAGATTGATCCCTTGAAATGTTCCTGTTTCTCAGAGATCTCCATCAGGGATTTGCAGCCTCCTGATCACATCAGGGGAGATCAGGTTCAAGCCGGCCCCACCGTCAACCAGTATTTTTGTCACCTTGAGGTTGCGAATTGTTGGTGATATACCCAACCACAGTGGTGTTGTCAGGGTGGTCCTCGGTGTCAAAAATGATGGGCATGTCAGACCACTTGAGCGGCTTCTACGCCTCTACTGTTGGTTCGGCCATGTTGATCTCACGTGCCCATTGCTTGAGCTGGCGGTGAGAGGAGTGCAAAGATGCACCTCCGTCAACGCACATGGCCTTCACAACCTTTTGGAACTCCTATTCTCCAGATTCCTCCTCATCATCATCACCATCATCCTCGCCCACCTTCTCATGGCCGTGAGCAGGCTTCTCCTTCTGCTACTGGTCCTTGGCGCAGCGACCGCCACAACCACCGCGGTTCTTGTTGCCGGACCCACCGACGCCATCCTGGCCCTTCTCATTGTCATGCTTCTCGTACTCTTGCTTTTGATTTTTGGCAAGCTGCTCCACTTGCCAACAATCATTAAGATCATGGCCCTTGGTGCGGTGGATCTTGCAGTATGGCCCCTTGGTCTTGCCGAAACCATCTGCCTTCTTGCTTGTCGCAGCCTCCTGATAGTCAACGCATCCGGCAACCTCCTTGCCGGGGCTGTCAGCCTTGGGCTTCTTGGCTGCATCTGAGTTGGCGGAACCCTCAACTGCCATCACTGCCTTCCCCTTGCACTTGCAATTGCCCTTCCGGCCTATCTTCTTTGGGGTGGACTCATCATCGTCGTCAGAATCAAGTTCGGCTCTAGCGTCCTCGTCGGAAGTCTCCTTCCCTCCTCAGCACACGCACATTGGTCCGCCAAGGCATACAAGTCATTGACGGTCTTGGCTTTCTCGATATTCAACTCAACCCGCATCCTGCGATTGCAAACATTTGCGTGGAACGAAGCAATCATAGCAGGGTGTATATCAGGGATGTTGTAGTGCACACGGCTGAACCTCTGAATGTACTTGCGAAGGGATTCACCATCCTTCTGCGGAATCAAGTGGAGGTCGCTGGGCTGCCCCGGAGGCTCATGGCCCCCGATGTAGGTCCCAATGAACACATGGCACAGGTCCGACCAAGAAGAAATAGAGCCCTCCGGCAAGTTCATCAGCCAAGATCTCACGTTAGGCTTGAGTGCAATGGAAAATAGTTGGCGAGAACGTTGTCATCTCCACCACCAGTAGCTTGCACGGTGATGGTGTAAATCCTAAGAAACTCGGACGGATTAAGCTTGCCGTTGTATTTCTCCAGCAAGTCAGGTCTAGAATTCCGGGAAGAGGGCCACTGAACTTGCCGCAGCTCGCAGGTAAACGCTAGGCAGTCCACATCATGGCGCAGGCACCCAGGGAACCCCGGTGGAGGCTCGTTCACAATAGGCCCTTCTCGCGCGTCCGATTGATGATGCATTTCCCAGAGGCGCTCAATGGTAGTTCGAGCATCCTCGGTGCGCTGGTCGTCGATGACCTGGCGCCGATCTTGGTGGCGGTTCTAGTGGCCTTGCGGGTCAGACGACGCCATAGACACATCGTCACGGGCGTCGACCTGCTGGCTCTGCCGTACTTGCCGAGGAGGAGATTGCACCATTGGTGCACCACCCGCAGTTAGCTCACTAGCTCCTCGTACTGGCGTCATTGGCTGCCACTAAGAGGGCCCCACCAGCCTTGCCCCATTATTGTTGGCGTAGCCCACGAGGCTCTAGATGGTGGCATGCCACTCATCCATCTTCTCTAGAGCTAGAGGAAAGTTCAACAATAACTCCACCTACACCAGCGATTCCGCCGGTGATTTGGGCATGACTGGGCACAAGGACTGAGAGGTGGCTCGACTTCTATGCGAGCCAGAAGGAGCTCCATCCCTGTCTCGCTGCCCCGGCTGATGCTCGGCAGCATTTTGACATGGTGGCGGCCATGTGCACCATGAGAAGAGTTCACGTGTTCCTTGCCTGGACGTTGGCCAGGGTCGACGTCGTTGCGGGGAAGCGTCTCATGTCCATCTTGCGATGGCCTCTGCACGCGCACCGCAACTCCATCAGTCTTGGAACCCGTGGCGTCGTCCTTGGACGTCGCCATGGTGACCCCTTGGGCCGCAGCGCTGCCTCTCGATGTAGTGACACGTGGGTCTAGGCTTCCGGCAGAGCAAGTACGACTCTTGTCGTGGAAGGGTGTGGAGAGCGCTCGCCATCGGCCCCGTCGGCCGGAGGTGTTTGGCCCGGCAACTTGGAGGCAGATGGTGCATGCACCACCGCTCTCTTCTTCTTTGGTGCCATGGATGAAGAAGATGGCGAAACTTGCACGAAGATTGCTAGAGTAGATCCGCACAAGTGATCCCCATATCTGGCGCACCAAAGAAGTCGGGGTACGACGATCTATGGGACTAGCGAGGCCCCTTTGTAGTTTGGCTTGGGAGATCAACCAGCAAGGAGAGAAAATGATGCGGAGCATCCTATGGTCATCCCCATGGACCTATCATCATCTCACCAAGTGCCAAGAGGACCAATGACATGAGCACGTGCAAGAGCTCTCGAGACCGAGGTGACATCTCTCCTTAATGAACTTCCATATGAATTGATGTGGACATCAATACCATTGTTACACCCACAGCCCCTGCTGCTATACATACTGGACCAATTACTAGAGCTCGCGCACGCCAATTAAATTACCAGGCACTTTCGTTTCTTGGTAATGATTCTAATGTTCATGAGAATATGATGCTGCCTAAATTGGATACATTTGTTTTGCTTACAAATGAAGGGCCTAGCTTGGACAAGAAAGAGGAACCTTGGAGCAAGTTCAAGCATGGAGATGATGGCATGCGCAAGGGGAACAAGAACGAAGTTACAAGTGATGATTTCAGGACTTTGAAGCCACCATAATGAGTGCAGGAAGCCTTGGACAAAATATACAAGATGCAACTTCATAAATTTCGTCCAGAGGCAATTATAGGTGCTGCGTCACCTTATTATTGGGCCAGGCCCATGTAATTTCGAAATACTTGAGTATAGGCTGTTTTTAGAGTCCGTATGTGTGGGGAAACAAGAGATAGGGTTGGTTTCGGACCCCTCCTTCAAGGGCAACGAAATCCCCCCCTCTTCCTCCATATATACAGCCCTTAGGGCACCGTTTAGACTTTGGGTTTTGTTTAGATTAAAAGTTCGCCATAGCTGCAACTTCGCGTACTTCGTTTGTGTTCAACGACCAGACAAAGGCGTCACAGAACCCCACCTTCATTAATAAAGCTTTCCTCTTATATTCGCAATATCTAGATTGCAATCTCAGTTTCTTGCTTGTTCTTTATTTGCTCACAGGTAACAGACCCTCGTGGTCAGGTTGATCATGCTCCGGCATGGTCAATAACCCCTTGGAAGTTGGTTTAGCGATTGCTAAGGCGCGACGTCTCGCACGTTCGTAGTCGGATCGTCAAGGTCAACTCCCACAGAAAATGATAGCCACCATCTCATCGAAACATCGGGACACCTTCGCCTCTATCAAGTGGTATCAGAGCTTCAGGTTGCTCGGTGAGATTTTACAGTTTTTCGTAGTTTAGACCGTGTCTGTTCTTCATACATACAGTCCACGAAAAAGCCAAAAAAAAATTAGGGTTAGTTCATCATATCCGAACCAACCTGAGCCTTTGCATAATCTTTTTAGGGTTTTTGCTTTGTTGAATTTGCGGCTGCATCGTCGTGTCTAGTTGCTGGTCTTAGCGTCTAGTCCTTTAGAGTTTCGAGTTCTGTCACAGTTTGTCACGCCGCCGCCGCACCATATACCACCACCTCTGCCATATACCACCACCGCTGCCATATACCATCACCGCTGCCATATTCTACCACCATATATCCACCACCAATCCGAGTTCTTTTCATATTAGGTTTGTTTTCGAGACCCATCTATTTTTCGATTTCGTGTTTCCTTGCCTGAGTAGGTTTCAAAAAAAAAGTCTGGAGACCCCCGGGCAGTTTTTAGGCCAAAATTTCGGCAGTCAAAAATATTTTTCCCTATCCTATTTTTAGGTCCCAGGGAGCGTTTTGAGACACTCGCCATCATAGTGATTTTTTGTCACACTTTTTCGTCGTCGCTGCCCTGATTTCCGAAAAAAAAATTGTCAAAAAAAAATTTCGTGCCAATCCTGATAGTTTGACTTGGGAAGAGTTTTGAGACACTCGCCATTATAGTGATTTTTTGAAAAAAAAAGAGCGAAAAAAAAACGAATTTTTTTTTAGAGTGTGCTCTTCCCTTGTTTATGTGCCGCGCCGTGATTTTGTTAGTGTTCTAGGCTCGCGTCTCTAGTACGGTCTAGCCTAGGACCAGCACAGTACCGTCATTGAGCGTTTATTCAACTTTGCATCTCTGAATTAATTATTGCCGACATTCTTGCTACCATATCATAAGCCTTCCCAGCTCCACATACATCTACGTCATGCGTTTGACACCACCTGGCAATCACTCTGTCTAATCTTTAAGAGTTTTGACTACAACGGTTGCCGATCACCACCTGCTGCTGGGTAAGAACTGGTAAGCATTTGAGATTCGCTTGACGGTTTTGTGATACACCACCACCACCACTTCCCAGTAGTCTGTAGGATCATATTCTTGTGTGTTTCTATTGCTGCTAACCATGGCAGGATCACAAGCCGATGAGACTGAATGGGAGAACATGACGAACAAACAGCTACATGATAAATTTCAGCAAATGATGAGTGGACAGGTGCAAGATGTGCTAAACAGATTTGAAGAGGCCATGGAGAAGATAGATGGAATTGAGAAGACGTTCTAAACAAAGCTCGATAACAAGTTTAATGAATTGCTCGCGCGTCTTCCACAACCACCGCCGGCTGCACCTGTCGCACCTCTACAACAACAACAACGTCGCCTTCCAAATCAAGTGGGACGAGCACAACGCGTTCCCCTTGAGCCTGGTCAAACTTCTGGTGCCGCTGCACCTACTGTTGATGCTTCTATGGCTCCTGCTACCACTGAGGAGGATGATTATGCGGGCGATTACGAGGATGAGGTCGATCAAAATCAGAACTACGTACCAGCACCAGGTCGTCCACATGCCAATAATCGCAATGGTAGGGCTGCATTACCAGCTCAGGTACGAGATCATGACCATCTTCCTAAACTGAAATTGAATATTTCACCATTTGAGGATAGATATGTTCCTGATATATATCTTACTTGGGAGTTAGAAACTGAACAATGTTTTACATGTTTACAATATCCAGAGGAGAGACGTGTTGCTGCTGCTGTTTGTGCTTTTACTAGTTTTGCATGTGTATGGTGGTCTGAATATTGTAGATTATATCCTATTCCAGCTATGTGGGCTGCTTTGAAAACTGCTATGCGTACTCGTTGGGTTCCACCATATTATCAACGTGAATTACTTCAAAAATTGCAGCGCTTAAGACAAGGAAAAAATTCTGTAGAAGAATATTATCAGGAATTACAAACTGGCATGATTAGATGTGGTATTGTTGAGGAGAATGAAGCTATGCTTGCATGTTTCATGGGTGGATTAAATAGAGAGATTCAGACCATTCTAGAGTATAAGGAGTATAATAATATCACTCGTTTATTCCATCTTGCTTGTAAAGCTGAACGTGAAGTGCAGGATCAACAGGCATTGGCGCGAACTAATTTTTCTGCAGGTCGATCTTCATCATGGACACCGCGTGCCTCCTCTACTCCCACACATCCTACTGCAGCACCACTGACTTCAGCTGCCAATTCCAACCGAGATACAAGAAAACAGGCACCACCACCACCATCTGCCAAGAGTACACCTTCTGGGCCTGCCCAGAGCTCTTCTTCATCTATGGCATCAACAGGGCACACACATGATATTATTTGTTGTCATTGTAAGGGAAGAGGTCATTATGCGAGAGAATGCCAATCTCCACGTGTTATGATTGCTACTGAGGATGGTGGGTATGAGTCCGCTAGTGACTATGATGAGGAGACTTTGGCTCTTATTACAAGTGAAGAACACGGTGGAGATGATTCTGATCATGAGTCGCAATACATGGCTCCTGAAGACGCTGACAGGTATGAATGTTTAGTTGCTCAACATGTTTTGAGTGTGCAGGTCACACAAGCTGAGCAAAATCAGAGGCATAATGTGTTCCATACAAAGGGAGTTGTGAAGGAACGTTTTGTTCGCGTCATCATAGATGGAGGGAGCTGCAACAACTTGGCTAGCATGGAGATGGTGGAGAAGCTATCTCTCACCACAAGACCACATCCACATCCTTACTATATCCAATGGTTCAACAACAGCGGCAAGGTTAAGGTAACACGTACTATTCGTGTGCATTTTAGTATCTCTACATATGCTGATTATGTTGATTGTGATGTGGTACCCATGCAAGCATGTTCATTATTACTTGGTAGACCATGGCAATTTGATAAAAATTCTGTACACCATGGTAGAAACAATCAGTATACTCTTGTTCATAAGGATAAACATATTACTTTGCTTCCTATGACTCCTGACTCTATTTTGAAAGATGATATTAATAGAGCTAGTAAAGCAAAACAGGAGAAAAATAAGAGTGAAAATCAGATTGTGGCAAAAGAATTTGAGTAACAAATGAAGCCTAATAATAAACCATCTAGTGTTGCTTCTGAAATTAAATTGAAAAGTGCATGTTTACTTGCCACCAAATCTGATATTGATGAGCTAGATTTCAGCAAATCTGTTTGCTATGCTTTTGTGTGCAAAGAGGCGTTATTTTCATTCGAGGACGTGCCTTCCTCTTTGCCTCCTGCTGTCACTAACATTTTGCAGGAGTTCGCTGATGTCTTTCCACAAGACATGCCACCGGGATTACCACCTATTCGCGTTATTGAGCATCAGATTGACTTAATTCCCGGTGCTTCACTACCAAAACGTGCGCCATACCGTACCAATCCAAAGGAGACGAAGGAGATTATGCGTCAAGTACAGGAGCTGCTCGACAAAGGTTATATACGCGAATCTCTTAGTCCTTGTGCTGTTCCTATTATACTAGTGCCAAAAAAGGATGGTACATCATGTATGTGTGTTGATTATAGAGGCATTAATAATATTACTATTCACTATCGTCATCCTATTCCTAGGCTAGATGATATGCTTGATGAATTGAGTGGCTCTACAATATTCTCCAAAGTTGATTTGCGTAGTGGATACCATCAAATTCGTATGAAATTGGGAGATGAATGGAAAACAGCATTTAAAACTAAGTTTGGTTTATATGAATGGTTAGTCATGCCTTTTGGGTTAACTAATGCACCTAGTACTTTCATGAGATTAATGAACGCAGTTTTACGTGCTTTCATTGGATGATTTGTGGTAGTTTACTTTGATGATATATTGATTTATAGCAGATCTTTGGAGGAACATTTGGAACATTTACGTGCTGTTTTTATTGCTCTACGTGATGCACGTTTGTTTGTTAACCTTGGGAAGTGCACCTTTTGCACCGACCGAGTATCTTTTCTTGGCTATGTTGTTACTCCACAGGGAATTGAAGTTGATAAAGCCAAGATTGAAGCTATTGAGAGTTGGCCGCAGCCCAAAACGGTCACACAAGTGAGGAGTTTCCTTGGCCTCGCTGGTTTCTATAGGCGTTTTGTGAGAGATTTTAGCACCATTGCTGCACCTCTCAATGAGCTTACAAGGAAGGATGTGCCTTTTGTTTGGGGTACCGCACAGGAAGAAGCCTTCACGGTATTGAAAGATAAGTTGACACATGCTCCTTTACTCCAACTTCCTGATTTTAATAAGACTTTTGAGCTTGAATGTGATGCTAGTGGAATTGGATTAGGAGGTGTGTTATTACAAGATGGCAAACCTGTTGCATACTTTTCTGAAAAATTGAGTGGGCCTAGTCTGAACTATTCTACTTATGATAAAGAATTATATGCTCTTGTTCAGACCTTAGAAACATGGCAACATTATTTATGGCCCAAAGAATTTGTTATACATTCTGATCATGAATCTTTGAAACACATTAAAAGTCAAGCAAAACTGAACCGTAGACATGCTAAATGGGTTGAATTCATTGAGACTTTCCCTTATGTCATTAAACACAAGAAGGGTAAAGAAAATGTTATTGCTGATGCATTGTCTCGTCGTTATACTATGCTTTCACAACTTGACTTTAAAATATTTGGTTTGGAGACCATCAAAGATCAATATGTGCATGATCCTGAATTTAAAGATGTATTGCAGAATTGTAAAGAAGGGAGAACATGGAATAAGTTCATCGTTAACGATGGATTTGTGTTTCGTGCTAACAAGCTATGCATTCCAGCTAGCTCCGTTCGTCTTTTGTTGTTGCAGGAGGTGCATGGAGGAGGATTAATGGGACACTTTGGCGTAAAGAAGACGGAGGATGTACTTGCTACACATTTCTTTTGGCCAAAGATGAGACGGGATGTTGAGCGCTTTGTTGCTCGCTGCACTACATGTCAAAAAGCTAAGTCACGACTCAATCCTCATGGTTTATATATGCCTTTGCCTGTACCTAGTGTTCCATGGGAGGATATATCTATGGACTTTGTTTTGGGTTTACCTCGAACAAAGAAGGGGAGGGATAGCATATTTGTTGTCGTGGATAGGTTCTCGAAAATGGCACACTTTATACCATGTCATAAAAGCGATGATGCTGCTAATGTTGCTGATTTGTTCTTTCGTGAAATTATTCGCTTACATGGTGTGCCAAATACTATTGTTTCAGATCGTGATACCAAATTTCTTAGCCACTTTTGGAGATGTTTATGGGCTAAGTTGGGGACTAAACTGCTTTTTAGTACTACTTGTCACCCCCAAACTGATGGACAAACTGAAGTAGTCAATAGAACTTTGTCTACTATGCTTAGGGCTGTTTTGAAGAATAACAAGAAAATGTGGGAAGAATGCTTGCCTCATATTGAATTTGCTTATAATCATTCGTTGCATTCTACTACTAAGATGTGCCCTTTTGAAATTGTATATGGTTTCCTACCTCGTGCACCTATTGATTTGTTGCCTCTTCCATCTTCGGAGAAGGTTAATTTTGATGCTAAACAACGTGCTGAATTGATCTTAAAAATGCATGAGTTAACTAAGGAGAACATTGAGCGTATGAATGCTAAATATAAACTTGCTGGAGATAAGGGTAGAAAACATGTTGTGTTTGCACCTGGAGATCTTGTTTGGTTACATTTGCGTAAGGATAGATTTCCTGATTTGCGCAAATCAAAGCTAATGCCACGTGCTGATGGTCCTTTTAAGGTGTTAGAGAAAATAAATGTTAATGCATATAAACTTGAGCTGCCTGCAGATTTTGGGGTTAGTCCCACTTTTAACATTGCAGATTTGAAGCCTTATTTGGGTGAGGAAGATGAGCTTCCTTCGAGGACGACTTCATTTCAAGAAGGGGAGGATGATGAGGACATCAATACCATTGTTACACCCACAGCCCCTGCTGCTATACATACTGGACCAATTACTAGAGCTCGCGCACGCCAATTAAATTATCAGGTACTTTCGTTTCTTGGTAATGATTCTAATGTTCATGAGAATATGATGCTTCCTAAATTGGATACATTTGTTTTGCTTACAAATGAAGGGCCTAGCTTGGACAAGAAAGAGGAACCTTGGAGCAAGTTCAAGCATGGAGATGATGGCATGCGCAAGGGGAACAAGAACGGAGTTACAAGTGATGATTTCAGGACTTTGAAGCCACCATAATGAGTGCAGGAAGCCTTGGACGAAATATACAAGATGCCACTTCATAAATTTCGTCCAGAGGCTATTATAGGTGCTGCGTCACCTTATTATTGGGCCAGGCCCATGTAGTTTCGAAATACTTGAGTATAGGCTGTTTTTAGAGTCCGTATGTGTGGGGAAACAAGAGATAGGGTTGGTTTCGGACCCCTCCTTCAAGGGCCACGAAATCCCCTCCTCTTCCTCCATATATACAGCCCTTAGGGCACCGTTTAGACTTTGGGTTTTGTTTAGATTAAAAGTTCGCCATAGCTGCAACTTCGCGTACTTCGTTTGTGTTCAACGACCAGACCAAGACGTCACAGAACCCCACCTTGATCAATAAAGCTTTCATCTAATATTCGCAATATCCAGATTGCAAATCTTAGTTTCTTGCTTGTTCTTCGTTTGCTTGCAGGAGATAGACCCTCGTGGTCAGGTTGATTGTGCTCGGCGTGGTCAATAACCTCTCGGAGTTGGTTTAGCGATTGCTAAGGCGCGACGTCCTCGCACGTTCGTAGTCGGATCGTCAAAGTCTACTCCACCAAAAACGATAGCTATCATCTCATCAAAAGATCGGGACACCCTCGCCTCTATCAGATGTGGTATTGTTGAGGAGAATGAAGCTATGCTTGCACGTTTCATGGGTGGATTAAATAGAGAGATTCAGACCATTCTAGAGTATAAGGAGTATAATAATATCACTCGTTTATTCCATCTTGCTTGTAAAGCTGAACGTGAAGTGCAGGATCGACAGGCATTGGCGCGAACTAATTTTTCTGCAGGTCGATCTTCATCATGGACACCGCATGCCTCCTCTACTCCCACACGTCCTACTGCGGCACCACTGACTTCAGCCGCCAATTCCAACCGAGATACAAGAAAACAGGAACCACCACCACCATCTGCCAAGAGTACACCTTCTGGGCCTGCCCAGAGCTCTTCTTCATCTATGGCATCAACAGGGCACACACATGATATTATTTGTCGTTGTTGTAAGGGAAGAGGTCATTATGCGAGAGAATGCCAATCTCCGCGTGTTATGATTGCTACTGAGGATGGTGGGTATGAGTCCGCTAGTGATTATGATGAGGAGACTTTGGCTCTTATTACAAGTGAAGACACACGGTGGAGATGATTCTGATCATGAGACGCAATACATGGCTCCTGAAGAAGCTGACAGGTATGAATGTTTAGTTGCTCAACGTGTTTTGAGTGTGCAGGTCACACAAGCTGAGCAAAATCAGAGGCATAATTTGTTCCATACAAAGGGAGTTGTGAAGGAACGTTCTGTTCGCGTCATCATAGATGGAGGGAGCTGCAACAACTTGGCTAGCATGGAGATGGTGGAGAAGCTATCTCTCACCACAAGACCACATCCACATCCTTACTATATCCAATGGTTCAACAACAGCGGCAAGGTTAAGGTAACACGTACTGTTCGTGTGCATTTTAGGATCTCTACATATGCTGATTATGTTGATTGTGATGTGGTACCCATGCAAGCATGTTCATTATTACTTGGTAGACCATGGCAATTTGATAAAAATTCTGTACACCATGGTAGAAACAATCAGTATACTCTTGTTCATAAGGATAAACATATTACTTTGCTTCCTATGACTCCTGATTCTATTTTGAAAGATGATATTAATAGAGCTAGTAAAGCAAAACAGGAGAAAAATAAGAGTGAAAATCAGATTGTGGCAAAAGAATTTGAGCAACAAATGAAGCCTAATAATAAACCACCTAGTGTTGCTTCTGAAATTAAATTGAAAAGTGCATGCTTACTTGCCACCAAATCTGATATTGATGATCTAGATTTCAGCAATTCTGTTTGCTATGCTTTTGTGTGCAAAGAGGCGTTATTTTCATTCGAGGACTTTGTTTTAGGTTTACCTCGAACAAAGAAGGGGAGGGATAGCATATTTGTTGTCGTGGATAGGTTCTCGAAAATGGCACACTTTATACCATGTCATAAAAGCGATGATGCTGTTAATGTTGCTGATTTGTTCTTTCGTGAAATTATACGCTTGCATGGTGTGCCAAATACTATTGTTTCAGATCGTGATACTAAATTTCTTAGCCACTTTTGGAGATGTTTATGGGCTAAGTTGGGGACTAAACTGCTTTTTAGTACTACATGTCACCCCCAAACTGATGGACAAACTGAAGTAGTCAATAGAACATTGTCTACTATGCTTAGGGCTGTTTTGAAGAATAACAAGAAAATGTGGGAAGAATGCTTGCCTCATATTGAATTTGCTTATAATCGTTCATTGCATTCTACTACTAAGATGTGTCCTTTTGAAATTGTGTATGGTTTCCTTCCTCGTGCACCAATTGATTTGTTGCCTCTTCCATCTTCGGAGAAGGTTAATTTTGATGCTAAACAACATGCTGAATTGATCTTAAAAATGCATGAGTTAACTAAGGAGAACATTGAGCGTATGAATGCCAAATATAAACTTGCTGGAGATAAGGGTAGAAAACATGTTGTGTTTGCACCTGGAGATCTTGTTTGGTTACATTTGCGTAAGGATAGATTTCCTGATTTGCGCAAATCAAAGCTAATGCCACGTGCTGATGGTCCTTTTAAGGTGTTAGGGAAAATAAATGATAATGCATATAAACTTGAGCTGCCTGCAGATTTTGGGGTTAGTCCCACTTTTAACATTGCAGATCTGAAGCCTTATTTGGGTGAGGAAGATGAGCTTCCGTCGAGGACGACTTCATTTCAAGAAGGGGAGGATGATGAGGACATCAATACCATTGTTACACCCACAACCCCTGCTTCTATACATATTGGACCAATTAGTAGAGCTCGCGCACGCCAATTAAAATATCAGGTACTTTCGTTTCTTGGTAATGATTCTAAAGTTCATGAGAATATGATGCTGCCTAAATTGGATACATTTGTTTTGCTTACAAATGAAGGGCCTAGCTTGGACAAGAAAGAGGAACCTTGGAGCAAGTTCAAGCATGGAGATGATGGCATGCACAAGGGGAACAAGAACGGAGTTACAAGTGATGATTTCAGGACTTTGAAGCCACCATAATGAGTGCAGGAAGCCTTGGACGAAATATACAAGATGTCACTTCATAAATTTCGTCCAGAGGCTATTATAGGTGCTGCGTCACCTTATTATTGGGCCAGGCCCATGTAATTTCGAAATACTTGAGTATAGGCTGTTTTTAGAGTCCGTATGTGTGGGGAAACAAGAGATAGGGTTGGTTTCGGACCCCTCCTTCAAGGGCCACGAAATCCCCTCCTCTTCCTCCATATATACAGCCCTTAGGGCACCGTTTAGACTTTGGGTTTTGTTTAGATTAAAAGTTCGCTATAGCTGCAACTTCGCGTACTTCGTTTGTGTTCAACGACCAGACCAAGACGTCACAGAACCCCACCTTGATCAATAAAGCTTTCATCTTATATTCGCAATATCCAGATTGCAAATCTTAGTTTCTTGCTTGTTCTTCGTTTGCTTGCAGGAGATAGACCCTCGTGGTCAGGTTGATTGTGCTCCGGCGTGGTCAATAACCTCTCGGAGTTGGTTTAGCGATTGCTAAGGCGCGACGTCCTCGCACGTTCGTAGTCGGATCGTCAAAGTCTACTCCACCAAAAACGATAACTACCATCTCATCGAAAGATCGGGACACCCTCGCCTCTATCAACATGCAAATAATCGCAATGGTAGGCCTGCACCACCACTTCAGGTACGAGATCATGACCATCTTCCTAAATTAAAATTGAATATTCCACCATTCGAGGGTAGATATGTTCCTGATATATATCTTACTTGGGAGTTAGAAACTGAACAACGTTTTACATGTTTACAATATCCCGAGGAACGACGTGTTGCTGCTGCTGTTTGTGCTTTCACTAGTTTTGCATGTGTATGGTGGTCTGAACATTGTAGATTATATCCTATTCCAGCTACGTGGGCTGCTTTGAAAACTGCTATGCGTACTCGTTGGGTTCCACCATATTATCAACGTGAATTACTTCAAAAATTGCAGCGCTTAAGACAAGGAAAAATTCTGTAGAAGGATATTATCAGGAATTACAAACTGGCATGATTAGATGTGGTATTGTTGAGGAGAATGAAGCTATGCTTGCACGTTTCATGGGTGGATTAAATAGAGAGATTCAGACCATTCTAGAGTATAAGGAGTATAATAATATCACTCGTTTATTCCATCTTGCTTGTAAAGCTGAACGTGAAGTGCAGGATCGACAAGCATTGGCGCGAACTAATTTTTCTGCAGGTTGATCTTCATCATGGACACCGCGTGCCTCCTCTACTCCCACACGTCCTACTGCGGCACCACTGACTTCAGCCGCCAATTCCAACCGAGATACAAGAAAACAGGCACCACCACCACCATCTGCCAAGAGTACACCTTCTGGGCCTGCCCAGAGCTCTCCTTCATCTATGGCATCAATAGGGCACACACATGATATTATTTGTCGTCGTTGTAAGGGAAGAGGTCATTATGCGAGAGAATGCCAATCTCCGCGTGTTATGATTGCTACTGAGGATGGTGGGTATGAGTCCGCTAGTGACTATGATGAGGAGACTTTGGCTCTTATTACAAGTGAAGAACACGGTGGAGATGATTCTGATCATGAGACGCAATACATGGCTCCTGAAGACGCTGACAGGTATGAATGTTTAGTTGCTCAACGTGTTTTGAGTGTGCAGGTCACAGAAGCTGAGCAAAATCAGAGGCATAATTTGTTCCATACAAAGGGAGTTGTGAAGGAACGTTCTGTTCGCGTCATCATAGATGGAGGGAGCTGCAACAACTTGGCTAGCATGGAGATGGTGGAGAAGCTATCTCTCACCACAAGACCACATCCACATCCTTACTATATCCAATGGTTCAACAACAGCGGCAAGGTTAAGGTAACACGTACTGTTCGTGTGCATTTTAGGATCTCTACATATGCTGATTATGTTGATTGTGATGTGGTACCCATGCAAGCATGTTCATTATTACTTGGTAGACCATGGCAATTTGATAAAAATTCTGTACACCATGGTAGAAACAATCAGTATACTCTTGTTCATAAGGATAAACATATTACTTTGCTTCCTATGACTCCTGATTCTATTTTGAAAGATGATATTAATAGAGCTAGTAAAGCAAAACAGGAGAAAAATAAGAGTGAAAATCAGATTGTGGCAAAAGAATTTGAGCAACAAATGAAGCCTAATAATAAACCATCTAGTGTTGCTTCTGAAATTAAATTGAAAAGTGCATGCTTACTTGCCACCAAATCTGATATTGATGATCTAGATTTCAGCAATTCTGTTTGCTATGCTTTTGTGTGCAAAGAGGCGTTATTTTCATTCGAGGACGTGCCTTCCTCTTTGCCTCCTGCGGTCACTAACATTTTGCAGGAGTTCGCTGGCGTCTTTCCACAAGACGTGCCACCGGGATTACCACCTATTCGCGGGATTGAGCATCAGATTGACTTAATTCCCGGTGCTTCGTTGCCAAACCGTGCGCCATACCGTACCAATCCAGAGGAGACGAAGGAGATTATGCGTCAAGTACAGGAGTTGCTCGACAAAGGTTATATACGCGAATCCCTTAGTCCTTGTGCTGTTCCTATTATTCTAGTGCCAAAAAAGGATGGTACATCGCGTATGTGTGTTGATTATAGAGGCATTAATAATATTACTATTCGTTATCGTCATCCTATTCCTAGACTAGATGATATGCTTGATGAATTGAGCGGCTCTACAATATTCTCCAAAGTTGATTTGCGTAGTGGATACCATCAAATTCGTATGAAATTGGGGGATGAATGGAAAACATCATTTAAAACAAAGTTTGGATTATATGAGTGGTTAGTCATGCCTTTTGGGTTAACTAATGCACCTAGTACTTTCATGAGATTAATGAACGAAGTTTTACGTGCTTTCATTGGACGATTTGTGGTAGTCTATTTTGATGATATACTGATTTATAGCAGATCTTTGGAGGAACATTTGGAACATTTACGTGCTGTTTTTATTGCTTTACGTGATGCACGTTTGTTTGGTAACCTTGGGAAGTGCACCTTTTGCACCGACCGAGTATCTTTTCTTGGCTATGTTGTTACTCCACAGGGAATTGAAGTTGATAAAGCCAAGATTGAAGCTATTGAGAGTTGGCCACAGCCCAAAACGGTCACTCAAGTGAGGAGTTTTCTTTGACTCGCTGGTTTCTATAGGCGTTTTGTGAGAGATTTCAGCACCATTGCTGCACCTCTCAATGAGCTTACAAAGAAGGATGTGCCTTTTGTTTGGGGTACCTCACAGGAAGAAGCCTTCACGGTATTGAAAGATAAGTTGACACATGCTCCTTTACTCCAACTTCCTGATTTTAATAAGACTTTTGAGCTTGAATGTGATGCTAGTGGAATTGGATTAGGAGGTGTTTTATTACAAGATGGCAAACCTGTTGCATACTTTTCTGAAAAATTGAGTGGGCCTAGTCTAAACTATTCTACTTATGATAAAGAATTATATGCTCTTGTTCGGACCTTAGAAACATGGCAACATTATTTATGGCCCAAAGAATTTGTTATACATTCTGATCATGAATCTTTGAAACACATTAAAAGTCAAGCAAAACTGAACCGTAGACATGCTAAATGGGTTGAATTCATTGAGACTTTCCCTTATGTCATTAAACACAAGAAGGGTAAAGAAAATGTTATTGCTGATGCATTGTCTCGTCGTTATACTATGCTTTCACAACTTGACTTTAAAATATTTGGTTTGGAGACCATCAAAGATCAATATGTGCATGATCCTGAATTTAAAGATGTATTGCAGAATTGTAAAGAAGGGAGAACATGGAATAAGTTCGTCGTTAACGATGGATTTGTGTTTCGTGCTAACAAGCTATGCATTCCTGCTAGCTCCGTTCGTCTTTTGTTGTTGTAGGAGGCGCATGGAGGAGGATTAATGGGACACTTTGGCGTAAAGAAGACGGAGGATGTACTTGCTACACATTTCATTTGGCCAAAGATGAGACGGGATGTTGAGCGCTTTGTTGCTCGCTGCACTACATGTCAAAAAGCTAAGTCACGACTCAATCCTCATGGTTTATATATGCCTTTGCATGTACCTTGTGTTCCATGGGAGGATATATCTATGGACTTTGTTTTGGGTTTACCTCGAACAAAGAAGGGGAGGGATAGCATATTTCTTGTCGTGGATAGGTTCTCGAAAATGGCACACTTTATACCATGTCATAAAAGCGATGATGCTGCTAATGTTGCTGATTTGTTCTTTCGTGAAATTATTTTCTTGCATGGTGTGCCAAATACTATTGTTTCAGATCGTGATACCAAATTTCTTAGCCACTTTTGGAGATGTTTATGGGCTAAGTTGGGGACTAAACTGCTTTTTAGTACTACTTGTCACCCCCAAACTGATGGACAAACTGAAGTAGTCAATAGAACTTTGTCTACTATGCTTAGGGCTGTTTTGAAGAATAACAAGAAAATGTGGGAAGAATGCTTGCCTCATATTGTTTTTGCTTATAATCGTTCGTTGCATTCTACTACTAAGATGTGCCCTTTTGAAATTGTATATGGTTTCCTACCTCGTGCACCTATTGATTTGTTGCCTCTTCCATCTTCGGAGAAGGTTAATTTTGATGCTAAACAATGTGCTGAATTGATCTTAAAAATGCATGAGTTAACTAAGGAGAACATTGAGCGTACGAATGCTAAATATAAACTTGCTGGAGATAAGGGTAGAAAACATGTTGTGTTTGCACTTGGAGATCTTGTTTGGTTACATTTGCGTAAGGATAGATTTCCTGATTTGCACAAATCAAAGCTAATGCCACGTGTTGATGGTCCTTTTAAGGTGTTAGAGAAAATAAATGATAATGCATATAAACTTGAGCTGCCTGCAGATTTTGGGGTTAGTCCCACTTTTAACATTGCAGATTTGAAGCCTTATTTGGGTGAGGAAGATGAGCTTCCGTCGAGGACGACTTCATTTCAAGAAGGGGAGGATGATGAGGACATCAATACCATTGTTACACCCACAGCCCCTGCTGCTATACATACTGGACCAATTACTAGAGCTCGCGCACGCCAATTAAATTATCAGGTACTTTCGTTTCTTGGTAATGATTCTAATGTTCATGAGAATATGATGCTGCCTAAATTGGATACATTTGTTTTGCTTACAAATGAAGGGCCTAGATTGGACAAGAAAGAGGAACCTTGGAGCAAGTTCAAGCATGGAGATGATGGCATGCGCAAGGGGAACAAGAACGGAGTTACAAGTGATGATTTCAGGACTTTGAAGCCACCATAATGAGTGCAGGAAGCCTTGGACGAAATATACAAGATGCCACTTCATAAATTTCGTCCAGAGGCTATTATAGGTGCTGCGTCACCTTATTATTGGGCCAGGCCCATGTAATTTCAAATACTTGAGTATAGGCTGGTTTTAGAGTCCGTATGTGTGGGGAAACAAGAGATAGGGTTGGTTTCGCACCCCTCCTTCAAGGGCCATGAAATCCCCCCCCCTCTTCCTCCATATATACAGCCCTTAGGGCACCGTTTAGACTTTGGGTTTTGTTTAGATTAAAAGTTCGCCATAGCTGCAACTTCGCGTACTTCGTTTATGTTCAACGACCAGACAAAGGCGTCACAGAACCCCACCTTCATTAATAAAGCTTTCCTCTTATATTCGCAATATCCAGATTGCAATCTCAGTTTCTTGCTTGTTCTTTGTTTGCTCGCAGGAAACAGACCCTCGTGGTCAGGTTGATCGTGCTCCGGCATGGTCAATAACCCCTTGGAAGTTGGTTTAGCGATTGCTATGGCGCGACGTCTCGCACGTTCGTAGTCGGATCGTCAAGGTCGACTCCCACAGAAAACGATAGCCACCATCTCATCGAAACATCGGGACACCTTCGCCTCTATCATGAATCATGTGAGACATGGCTACTACCTCAAACAGAAATGCTATGCATGCTCAGGTACCTAGAGGACCCCCCCGAAGATGCACGAGAAGACGGACAAGTCCCCAAGTTCACGGATGAAGAGGAACGGTGGAAGGAACTGGAGAAGCCCCCAGGACCCGGACATCCGGCCCCAAGCCTCGGACATCCGGCCCCAGGAGCATCTACAGCAGCAGTAGCTTGGCCGACCAGCTACAGGGCCCGGACATCCGGCCGGCCCCCGGACATCCGGCCCGACAGCCCCGGAAATCCGGCGCCTCCACCGGACATCCGGCGCCCCGTCATAGAACCCCTAGAAGCTGAACCACGTCAGCCCGGACATCCGGCCAACGGCCCGGACATCCGGCTCTTCCCGAGCCGCCGGACCTCCGGCCCCCTGCCCGGACATCCGGACACCACTTGTCCAGAGAGCTTCGAGACCGGCGCCAGACCAGCCCGGACATCCGGCCCGACAGCCCGGACATCCGGCGTCACGGAAAGGCCCGGACATCCGGCCCGTCGCCCGGACATCCAGCCCCCCCTGCCTGCGTGCAGTGCATCTGGGCCGAGGCCCATGTACCCCTTCGCCCCTTAGACTATATATACTCCCCGTCCACCTATGTTTTAGGGTTAGCAAATGTGATAGCTCATAGAGATAGAGCTTTGCTCATCCATTCCGGATCTACTGTGCCGAGAGAGACCACGTGCCTCTACAGAGAAGATCCACCTTGGATTCAAGACCTCCTCACGGAGAAGAACTCAAGACCTCCTCATGGAGAAGAACCGGTTACCCTATGTATCATCCTTTGTTGGATTTGGATCGTGTATCTCTTTGTGTTTTGAGGATCTAGCACATGTGTGATCGTTTCTTGTTGGTTTGAGTGATTTCTCTCGTTTTCCCCTCGTGTTTCCCCTCGTGTTTCCACTCGTGTTCTTCGTAGGATCCCTCCAATCGTGAAAGATCGGGCCCTAGGGTTCTACCCTACATCATCTTGGTATCATGAGCAAGGTTGATCACGAATTTGGAGCCCCTACCCTTTGTTTTCTAGCCTTCTTTTGTTGATTTTTTCCCAAATTCGAAAATTCCCCACAAAAATAGCCCCCCAAATTTTTTTGTGATTTGTTGGTGTGATGAAGTTTTGTTGGATTTGATCCGCGGATTTCATGTGTTGCAAGTCGATCTAGCTTTCCCCCATCTTTTCCCCAATTTCCTTCCACAAAATCTCACGAATTTTGCCCCAGAATTTTGATTTCTCATCAAGTTCATCCACGGATCCTGAGCTCGGACATCCGGCCCGTCCCCCGGACATCCGGCCACCCCAGACATCCGGCCCTGAGGCCCGAACATCCGGCCCCTGACAGCAGCACTTCCATCCACCGCTCCGTTTCCCGCCTAACTTTCGCCAAATTTTTGCTCCGGTGCCCACGTACACTACCGCATACCCACTTACCCTTCCACAAACCCCACCACTTCCCGCTACCAACTCCGACAATTTTGACACGTTTTGCTTTGAGAATTTGAGTTGCGGTTTCCGTTTCCTAACGCGTTTCGGCAACTTAGGGACGGTTCGACATCAACATCACCGCCGCTCATCTTCGCCATGGACTCGTCATCGTCATTGACCACTTCATCATCATCTGTCCTTGCTTACACATGAAAAACCATTGATGGTAATCTCGACGACATCTTGGACTACTCCTTGCCATTACTTTGATAACCACCATAGACCAATTTTGCGTATCTTGCCTATCGAGACTAGCCTTTGAGTATTGCCGGCAACGTCACTTGTGCACATTAGTGATCATACTCCCCATAGCATACATACCATATCAACGTGGTGCATATCTTAGTATCATCTCTTGTGTCACAAGGTTGTCATAGCATACACAATTGCTATCTTGGTTCGTGAAGTTTTGCATGAGAAAAGAGCTCAAAAGAGAAAGAGCCAACCAAGCTTCTAAGCAAAAAGGGAAGATAAGCAAAGAGCTTATAAGCAAGAACCATAGCATCATACTACATTAAGATTGTCATACTCGATCATCTTGGATCATATCATCGGATTACCATACATATAGCATACTTGGGATAGAAGTCGTTGCATTTTTGCTTAGTAGGTTGTGCACAAGTTTCGTATCTGCCTATTGTGCAATCGTGCTAGCGTCTCTCTAGTGTTGTGCAACAAGAGCATTTTCCGTGGATTCCACATTTTCCGCTCATTTTTGGTTGCACGACCCCATTTATCTATTTGCGTGTGTGTTTCCGTGTATCACTACTTGCTTGGTCTACTTGTTGCATTTGCAAATTTGTGAATCTTTTCCAACATTATTGAGGCTCACTAACAATTGCATCGAATTTTGTGCCACCATCCTAACCGAGCTCCACCATAAGCTTGTATTTGTGTAGGTGTGAGAAACCGACAAGAATCGGTACCAATTGTGCTATTTCCTTGTTCCACATTTGAGTGATCATTGATCCATCTTCAACATCGGTCAAGGTACATTTGGTATAAGTTCTTCTCTTTCTCCCACTCACATATTTGCTTGGAATGATGGATAGGCCAAGTTCTTCTACCAACCCACTCTTCATCGAGCAAGACGACGACCCGAACACCTACATCACCAAGAGCCACCTCTTCGGTGCACAACGAGCTTTGCATCAAGAACAACAAGCAATGAGCGACCGCATCGACAATCTCGCCAACGACTTACGCCTCTCCGAGCAATGTACAAGAGACTACTTCGACCACAAGCTTGACCAACACAAACAAGAGAACGATGCAAGAATGGACGAGATTTGTGCCTTGTTGGTCAACCGCTCTTCTACCACTTCGTCCTCCTCACGACGGAGCCACTCAAGTCGACACTCCTCCGATAATTCAAGTACACCGACGTCGAACACTCTTCGCCAAGCCGCGCGCCAAGACCGTCAAGCAAACCGCAATCCTCTACACGGAACCGATTCTCAAGAGCAACTTCGAGCGCAAGAGCATCGATATCGCCTCAACCAAGCTACCTTTGCGCAAGCACAAGAACGGCAATGTCAACGCCAACAAGGGGAAGAACGTGCACGCCTACACCAAGACGAGCAAGATGCCGAGGCACAACATCAAGAACAACTACGGCGAGAAGCTCAAGCACTTGAGGTGCAACATGCCCTCCGAGATTCAAGTCGAGCCGTCGCCACACGAAACCATCAAGCTCGTGAGCAACAAGAAGCGCTTCGCGATGAAGTTCAAGAGAGGATTTATCAATCACGTGTGCATCGTCAAGCTCGACAAGCTCCTCCACAAGCTCGACAAGAACCTCAAGTTCAACAAGAGCAACAAGACAATGGAAATCCTCCACGACAAGAGCAAGTTGAGGGAAACAATCCTCCTCATCAAGGACGTCATCACCCTCGACCTCAACACAATGAAGAGCAACGCTACGGCAAGCTAAAGTTCACCATGCCCAAGTTCACCGGAAGCAATGATCCCGAAGAGTACTTATCATGGGCATTGAAGGTCGACAAGATCTTTTGTTTGCACAACTATGAGGAAGAGAAGAAGATCGCTATGGCATCCCTTGAGTTCCAAGACTACGCCCTCATATGGTGGGAACAAGTCATTGAGCGCCGTGAGGCAAGAGGTGAACCACCCATCACAACTTGGGCGCAAATGAAGGATGTCATGACAGCACGTTTTGTGCCAACCTACTACAACCGCGACCTCTTCAAGAAACTCCAACTCCTCAAGCAAGGAACCAAGAGCGTTGAAGAGTACTACAAGGAAATGGAGATTGCCATGATACGAGCCAATGTCACAGAAGATGATGAGCAAACTATGGCACGTTTCTTGAATGGACTCAATCATCCTATCAAAAGATCGCTGACTTCCAACCATACTCAAACCTCATTGAGCTAGTACATCAAGCTACCAAGGTGGAACGTCAAGTGCAAGATGACTTCAAGTATGCCAAGTTCTCATCCAAGTCCTATGGCTTCTCAAACACCCAAGCTTCAACGACTCCAACACCGTCTACCTCAACCAAGCCTTCTACAAACAACGGCGACAAGTCCACTTACAAGGAAACGTCGACAATTTCAAGCCGTCCTCCTACTACAAGCAACTTCAAGCCGCGAGCTTCATCATCATCTACTCCAACCAATGAGACCATCAAGACAAGTTCACTCAAGTGTTTCACATGCGGCGGCCGAGGCCACAAGTCCTTCGAGTGTACCAACAAGCGAACCATGATCTTTAACGATGATGGTACATATGACTCCATGAGTGAAGGCGAAATGGAAGCCCTCGAGAATGTAGCCATGCACCGGCAAGTGAACGAGGATGAAGATGATCAAGTCTTTTGCGACGAAGATTCGAGCCCCGCTCTTGTTGTCTCCAAGGTCTTGACACTTCAACATCAACAAGACGAAGACCAAAGATGCCATATCTTCCATACCAAGGCCGGCATCAATGGAAGGTCCGTCAAGGTCATAATCGATGGAGGAAATTGCCATAACTTGGCAAGTGAAGAACTATGCTCCAAGCTACAATTGGTAAAGATGAAGCACCTGCATCCTTACAAAGTTCAATGGCTAAGCGACTCCGGCACTATCCAAGTCGAGCATATGGTGCAAGTTTCCTTCAAGATCGGAGCTTACGAAGACACTTTGGAATGTGAAGTCGTTCCGATGTCCGTTTGCCACCTCCTCCTTGGACGGCCATGGCAATTCGACCGAGGTGTCATCCACAACGGGCGAACGAATCACTATAGCTTCAAGATGAAAGGGAAGGAGTACGTGCTACGACCTATGTCTCCAAGTCAAGTGATCGCCGACAAGCAAGCCACCCATCGTGGAGAGAATAGTGAGAGAGCGAACCACCATAAAGAGAGTGAGCGCCACAAGCCCAAATCGAGTGCCTCCACGATGAGCGACAAGAAAAACCTACTCCTCTTTGCCACCAAACGTGAGATGAGAGAAGTGTGTGAGAACCCATCAAGTGTCATGCACTATGTCCTTTTGTGCAAAGACGAGGCACCAAAAACTAACAACACTCACAATCTACCTTTAGTGTTATCTTCTCTATTGCAGGAATTCCAAGATGTATTCCCCGACGAGCTACCTCCTGGTCTACCTCCTCTACGAGGCATCGAACACCGCATCGACCTCATCCCCGGAGCACCTCTTCCTAACAAGGCTCCCTACCGCGTCAACCCCAAGGAAACCAAGGAGATCCAACAGCAAGTACAACAACTCATCGACAACGGCCATGTACGTGAAAGCTTGAGCCCTTGTGCCGTCCTGGTAATCCTTGTTCCCAAGAAAGATGGTACATTTCGCATGTGTTCCGATTGTCGTCCTATCAATGCTATTACCGTGCGTTATCGTTACCCTATCCCACGCCTAAATGATATGCTAGATGAGCTTAGCGGAGCTACCATTTTCTCTAAAATTGATCTTAAAAGTGGCTACTATCAAATACGCATCCAAGAAGGTGATGAATGGAAAACTGCATTTAAGACCAAATTTGGCTTATATGAATGGCTTGTTATGCCAATGGGTTTATCCGAAGCACCCGGTACTTTCATGAGAGTCATGCATTTTGTTCTTCGCCCCTATATTGGTGTATTTGTTGTGGTCTATTTTGACGATATTCTTGTATTTAGCAAATCTCTCAAAGATCATGTCACCCATCTTAAAACCGTGTTGCAAACTCTTAGAAAAGAGCGACTTTATGCTAATATGGACAAATGCCTTTTTGGTGTTGATAAGCTTGTTTTCTTGGGTTTCGTTGTGTCTTCTAAGGGTGTTCATGTAGATGAATCTAAGATCAATGCTATTAAAACTTGGCCCCAACCAACCAACTTGCAACAAGTGCGTAGTTTTCTTGGTTTAGCCGGTTTCTATAGTAGATTTGTCAAGGATTTTAGCACCATTGCTTCACCTTTACACGCTTTGAGTAAGAAGAACGCACCCTTTGTTTGGGGACCATCCCAAGATACCGCTTTCAATGAGCTTAAGAATTTGCTTACTCATGCTCCCGTGCTTGCATTACCCAACTTTGACAAACCCTTTGAAATTCAGTGCGATGCTAGCAGTAATGGCATAGGAGGTGTGTTAACGCAAGAGAAGCGCCCAATTGCTTACTTTAGTGAGAAACTTTCCGGAGCGCAACTCAATTACCCCATCTATGACAAAGAGCTATATGCTTTAGTGCGAGTTTTGCCTGAGTGGGAACATTATCTTCGCCCTCATGAATTTGTCATTCATACCGACCATGAAACGCTTAAGTACCTTAAGGGTCAAACTAAGTTGAACAAGCATCACGCTAAGTGGAGTGAATTCATTGAGTCATTTCCTTATGTCATCAAGTACATCAAAGGTAAGGAAAATGTTGTGGCGGATGCGCTTTATCGCAAATGCATGCTTGTTACTAAACTTGAATTGAATGGCATTGGTTTTGAGCACATAAAAGACTTGTATGTGCATGATACTACCTTTGCTATTCCTTATGCCAAATGTTTGACGCATACATCTTGGGAATGCTATTACATCAAAGATGATTATCTTATGAGAGCTAACAAACTATGCATTCCCGAGTCTTCTCTTCGTTTGTTACTTTTGCAAGAATCTCATGGAGGAGGACTAATGGGACATTTTGGACGCGACAAGACATTTGCTACGCTCTCCAAGAACTATTTTTGGCCCAAGATGTTTCGCGATGTTTCACGTTTCACCAACCGGTGCTCTACATGCCGCAAAGCTAAGTCTAAAGCTCAATCCCATGGTCTATATATGCCACTTCCTATTCCGTACCACCCATGGGAAGATATTAGCATGGATTTTGTGCTTGGCTTGCCTAGAACTAGAAATGGCAAAGATTCCGTGTTTGTTGTTGTGGACCGATTCTCTAAGATGGCTCACTTCATCCCATGCAACAAGATAGACGATGCTTCACATGTTGCAAACCTCTTTTGTAGGGAAATATTGCGTCTCCATGGAGTACCCAAGACGATTCTCTCGGACCGCGACGTCAAGTTCCTAAGCTACTTTTGGAAGACTTTATGCGCCAAGCTCGGAATCAAGCTCTTCTTCTCTTCGGCATACCAGCCACAAACCGACGGCCAAACGGAGGTGACGAACCGCACGCTCTCCACTCTACTACGCGTGTTGATCAAGAGGAACATCAAGGAGTGGGAGGAGTGCCTACCCATTGCCGAGTACGCCTACAACCGTGCAAGACATTCGACTACCGGCAAGTCCCCCTTCGAGGTCGTCTATGGTTTCAACCCGTTGTCCCCATTGGACATTCTTCCTCTACCACTACAAGAGCGCATCAACATGGACGCGAGTGCCCGAGTGAGCTACCTCAAGAAGATGCATGAGGATACAAGGCACACCATCGAGCGCCAAGTACAACGACTCGCGACCAAGCTCAACGTCAACAAGCAACCCATGATATTCAACATTGGAGATCTTGTGTGGTTACACCTTCGCAAGGAATGCTTCCCCAACGAACGCAAGTCCAAACTTCTACCACGAGCCGATGGACCCTTCAAGGTGCTTGAACGCTACAACAACAACGCCTACAAGATCGACATTCCTCACGACAAGTACTCCGTGACCGACATATTCAACATCAAAGATCTCTCCCCGTACCATGGTGATGAGGATTTCGATCCGAGGTCGGATCTTTCCCGGGGGGGGGGGGAGATGATGCGGAGCATCCTATGGTCATCCCCATGGACCTATCATCATCTCACCAAGTGCCAATAGGACCAATGACACGAGCATGTGCAAGAGCTCTCGAGACCGAGGTGACATCTCTCCTTAATGAACTTCCATATGAATCATGTGAGACATGGCTACTACCTCAAACGGAAATGCTATGCATGCTCACGTACCTAGAGGACCCCCCCCCCGAAGATGCACGAGAAGACGGAGAAGTCCCCAAGTTCACGGATGAAGAGGAACGGTGGAAGGAACTGGAGAAGCCCCCAGGACCAGTACATCGGGCCCCAAGCCCCGGACATCCGGCCCCTGGAGCATCTACAGCAGCAGCAGCTCGACTGACCAGCTACAGGGCCCGGACATCCGGCCAGCCCCCGGACATCCGGCCTGACAGCCACGGAAATCCGGCGCCTCCACCGGACATCCGGCGCCCCGTCACAGAACCTCCAGAAGCTGAACCACATCAGCCCGGACATTCGACCAACGGCCCGGACATCCGGCTCTTCCCGAGCCGCCGGACATCCGGCCCCCTGCCTGGACATCCGGACACCACCTGTCCAGAGAGCTTCGAGACCGGCGCCAGACCAGCCCAGACATCCGGCGTCACGGAAAGGCCCGGACATCCGGCCCGTCGCCCGGACATCCGGCCCACCCTGCCTGCGTGCAGTGCATCTGGGCCGAGGCCCATGTACCCCTTTGCCCCTTAGACTATATATACTCCCCCTCCACCTATGTTTTAGGGTTAGCAAATGTGATAGCTCATAGAGATAGAGCTTTGCTCATCCATTCCGGATCTACTCCACCGAGAGAGACCGCGTGCCTCTATGGAGAAGATCCACCTTGGATTCAAGACCTCCTCAAGGAGAAGAACTCAAGACCTCCACACGGAGAAGAACCAGTTACCCTATGTATCGTCCTTTGTTGGATTTGGATCGTGTATCTCTTTGTGTTTCGAGGATCTAGCACATGTGTGATCGTTTCTTGTTGGTTTGAGTGATTTCTCTCGTTTTCCCCTCGTGTTTCCCCTCGTGTTCTTCGTAGGATCCCTCTAATCGTGAAAGATCGGGCCCTAGGGTTCTACCCTACATCAGAAAATCCAAGAGTATATGCGCGAGGTTTTCTCAGCGAGGCCCCTTAGGCCGCCGTGGAGGCGCAAAACCCTACTGCTGTCTTTGGGTGGTTTGACTTGAAGCACAAGTTACAAGCGCAATTTGTCGGAAAGATGCGTGCATGGTGCAACTACTGTGTAAGCATGTGCAAAGTGTCAACTCGTGCCACAGTAGCCATGGGCCTCCTTTTATAGACGAAAAGGGGTTACCACAATGGCAACATGGTCATTACATGTATGTGAATAGTGGCCTTGATGCTATCCAACCTCATCCTGCCGGACTAGGACAAGGGCATTTAATGCGCCGTGAGCTCATAATGATCCTTTGGCAAAAGCGTTTCTCCTTCTATGCCATCGGGCTAGCCGAGCCCTACCTTCTTGACATGTCTATGAGACAGGTGACAATAAAGTTAACCTTCATGCAACCTGCTGACATGTGCCCTGTTAACTCTCCTCAAGCCACCTGCCCACTCGACACCTAATCTTGACAAGCCATCAGCTAGTCGATGAGGTGGAGCAGCCAAAGAACGAGAGGGAGAAATTCCTGGCAAGGAGCTTGTCGGTGCGAAGCTTGCCGGCAACTGAAGTTTTGATCTTCAGTACTAACTTGGTACATCTCGATCACCTACCTGGAGGTCTTGTTCACGGTCTTGGTGACCAAATCTTAAGTTTGGGTTGAGTTATCCTCCAGCAAGGCCTTGCCGTCCGGAGAGTTGCAACTTCCTGTGCACAAGTCTGGGGTACTAAGGGACCTGTAATTTAGTACACCGGCAGAGGGCTACTATGGGCCCCACAAGGCATCAGGGCGCGCCCTAGGGGATAGGCGCACCATGTTGGCTGCTGAAGATGTTGATAGGTATGAAAGTTCAGTTGTTCATTGTGTTTTGAGTGTGCATCTAACATATGCTGAGCAAAATCAGAGTGTCGGTGCAACAAACATTCGCGTTTGGTTCCCGAACTTATACACAGGCGTGCTGGCATTCCATGTCCTACACCAAGCCAGAAGAACCGCTCTTCGTGAGATCAAGGAGCGGATCAAGAAGACCAAGACAGCAGAGCATCACCTTGGGGAGGCTTCCCTTGCCGGGCAGGAGAGCCTGGTGGGGTCGAGGCCACCCCAGGGACAAGTCCAAGATTTCCCCAGCAAGCTTGCCGGTCCGCCAAAGGCGAAAGCTCCCGCCAAGGCACCACCGCTCCACCGCACCACCATGCAAATCACCTATCAATGCGGTGTCGAGCTTCCAAGTGATTAAGTGGCTGCCACGTGCTTGACAGATTATCATCATGTGACACCCGTCCAGGGGCGTGTCAGACAGATAAGCAGAAGATGGTTAAGCGGCACGGCAGGCTTGCCGGGCTTCACCCTCAACACGACACCTAGTAGTGCATTTAATGCACTTTGTCCTAACTACCAGAGTTATGTATGATAGCACTGTTAGCTATCTAATCACTAGATAAAGATTGTTTTGCCACTATGGTTACCCCTCCTTAAGCTATAAAAGGAGGTCCAAGGCTAACTAGCAAAGGATTTGGACACTTGCACACTTGTACGCGCGTAGCTGCTCTCCCAGAGGCCACCTTGCCGGGCTTGAGCGCTACGTGTTCATCGTTTTCCTCCATCCAATCCACCAAAGCAGGAGTAGGGTTTTACCCTTCCCAGCGGCCCGAACCTGGGTAAAAACAATCAACGTCACCACCATCGTGTTATTTCATGGCCTCCGCTCTTTGTACAACAAGATCTTCTCCCTTGCCGAACCACAAGGGGCCGATGGCCCCATAGGTGATCGTGTCCACCCACGACGTCTTTGGCGCGCCAGGTAGGGGAGTGCGTTTGTTGGTGCAACAAACCCCAGGTGTGTTGCCCAGACTGTACACAGGCTCAAGAGCAAGGTTACAACATTAAAAACAAGGCCAAGCAGAAGAGATAGCTCTTTGAGAAAGCAAAGGGCGGATCAAGAAGACCAAGACCAACCCAACAAGCAAGATATCACCAAGGAAAAACCTCCCTTGCTGGGCAGGCGAGCCCGCGCGAGGTCGAGGTTGCTCCAAGGACAAGTCTCAAGACTCCCCCGGCAGGCTTGTCGGGGATGCAGAAGGCAGATTACCCTACCAAGGCTCCACCGCTCCACCCCATAGGTGGCCGTGTGATACCACGACATCTTTGGCGTGCCAGGTAGGGGGCAGCGCTTGCGCGAACCCGAGAGTATAAGCAGCGCGTCATCTTCATCATCATTTTCTTCATCAATGGCTTCATCATCCATGGCGCCCAAGAAGAAATCCGGTGCTTCTGCTCACTCGTCCACCTTGAAGGTCCCCTTGCATGTGGCCATTAATGCTGTGGGGGCTGCGGGGGTACATGGGAACGCCGACGCCGCGGGGAACGTGACTGGCACAGGCGGTGCCATCACCATTCCCCCTGCGGTTGAAGCAGGAGCCAGAGACACCGGAGGAGGGCGACATCAACAACACCCCGGCGGCCATGCTTCCCAAGGTGTGGACGGGGAGAATATTCCGTCTCTTCATCCCCACCTCACCGAGGGACGCAGCCTTAGCGATGGCGCTCGCCATGATGCGGATCGTAACCTCCTAGCTGCCCCCACGACGGGTGCGGCTACAGGGCCCGTGGCACCTCCAGGACAAGCTAGCCGAGATGATGCGCCAAATGGGGTCGTTAACCCCCAAGCGCATCCGCGTCGTTGGCACGCCGCCATGGTGACTGGCTCGCGGCAGTGTGAACATGGCGCCACCACTGCAGGCACCATCAGGGTCGGGCGACGTCGCAATCTGCATCGTCGTCCATGCCAAGCACCGCTTCGGAAGCCATGGCGCGGTCCCAACTCCTGTTGAGATTTCTGCTGGCAGCCGATCAGATGGATGAGTGGAGTGCCACCATCCAGAGCTTGATTGGTTTCGCCGAGGCGGGAAGATCACAGCAGGCAGGCCCGCCACGGCATCCACCAACGGCGGCAACGGCCCAAGCCACTGGCCACACCGAGGGAGCCGTTCCGACGGTGCAGTCCCCTCCACGACCAACCAGCGCAGGGGCCGCAGCCAGAGCGACGCCACCAAGAACCCGACGAAGTATCAATGGCTTCGTCCGATCCTCAGGCACGTCGAGACCAGCGACGGGTCCTGGAAGACAGGCGGAGGGGAGACGCGCACATCACCATCGAGCGACGCCGCGAAACCCGCCACCAGTCTGATAGGCGCAATGGCCCCGACGTCGACGAACCCATGCCCGGGGAGGGGGGATACCTGCCTTTTGAGCTTGGGTGCCCTGCCTTCACTCGTGAGCTGCGACAAGTCCGTTGGCCATCTGCCCGTACGTTCAAGCCAGAGATACCAAAAAAGTATGATGGAAGATTGAACCCGGCGTAGTTCTTGAGCATCTACACCATCGCTGTTCAAGTTGCAGGAGGAAGAGACGAGAAGGTGTTCGCCATTTACTTCCCTTTGGCACTCAAGCCAAACGTGAGGTCGTGGCTGATGCACCTGCCGGAGAACTCCATCTCGACCTGGGTTGATCTGTGCCATGAGTTTGTTGGCGCCTTCACGGGCGGCCATCAAGAACCAGGGCGGCCCAACGACTTGCAGCTCCTCCCACAGAAGGAAGGAGAGAGTTTTTGGAAGTACATGCAGAGGTTTAGCCGGGTGCACAGGAACATTCCAGACATCCATCCAGCAGCTGTGATAGCTGCGTTCCAGTCCAACATGCGCAACCGCAGGATACGTTCCAAAATAAACATTCGGTTGCCCAAGACTGTGAATGAGCTATACACTCTGGCAGATAAGTGTGCCCGAACGGAGGAGGGGAGGCGACTCCCCGACGAAGAAGATGGCGTCGATGTTGACTCAGAGGACGACAACGACGCCACCAATCAGAAGAAGAAGAACAAGAAACGCAACAAGAAACATAAGGATAAAGCAGTGATGGCTGTTGAAGGATCGAGCACTCCTAGTACCGGCAAGAAGGCCAAGATCGAGGCTCCCGGCAAGGAGGTTTCCCTATGCACCAATTGCCGGGAAGCCATGACTGCCGAGAAGGCTAGGAAGACTAACAGACCGTACTGCAAGATCCATCGGACTAAGGGACATGATCTTCAAGAGTGTCATCAAGTTGAGCAGCTCGTCAAGAAGCAGAAAGCTGAGTCCGAGAAGCGTGACGAAGAGAGAGACCAGGATGGTGCTGGCGGGAAAGGCCGAGGTGGAAGATGGGGTCGCCCCGGCCAGGCCTCACAGAATCAAGGGCAACCTGCCAGAGGCCGTGAGAAGAAGGAATGTGATGATGGGAGTGATGATGGAGACGAAGAGGAAACCAGCGAGCAGGAGTTCCAGAAGGCCACTGACACCCTATGCATTGACGCGGGTGCATCCTCGCACTGCTCTCACCACCAACTTAAACAGTGGGCACGTGAGGTCAATGCCGTGGAGCCAACGGCAGATTCTCGGAAGCCGCTCAAGTGGTCCCGCATGCCCATCGTCTTTGATGAAGAGGATCACCCCGACCACACCACCACGGTAGGGTGTTTGCCATTGTTGGTTTCTCCAATGATTCGCAACCTCAAGGTCTCAAAGATGTTGGTTGACGGTAGGGCCAGGTTGAATATGATATCTCCTAAGGTCATCAGCAAGCTCCAAATAGCAGACGAAGAGCTCAAGGTTACTGGTACTTTCCAAGGATCAACCCTGGCAGGAGTCGTCCCAAGGGGAAGATCACACTACCGGTAACGTTTGGAGGGGAGTTAAACTATCGGACCGAGAAGATCGTGTTTGATGTGGTTGACCTCCCCCTGCCATAGAATGGAATTCTTGGCCGCCCAGCCTTGGCAAAGTTCATGGCAGCATCCCACTATGCTTACAACACTTTCAAGATGCCAGGGCCAATGGGCATAATTTCCATTCCGTCTGACAAGAAGGATGCAATCATATGCGTCGACAAGATGTACCGAGAAGCAATCGCTGCAGTGGCCGCGGAAGCTACCGCTCCCATCAAGGAAAGCAAGAAAGGGAAGAAAGCTAGCAAGGACACCGGCAAAGAATCCGGGAAGCGCGCCTCTTCAGAGGGCGCTGCGCCTTTTGATGACTTGCCGGAGAGTTCTAATAGCAAGAGATCAAAGGTTGCTGCGCCCGCTGTGAAGAAGGTCCCGGCAGGGTTGGTTGGCACTGAGGGTACATTTACTATTAGCGCAACCCTTGATGACAAATAGGAAAGCGCGCTCGTTGCCTTCCTGCGGGCGAATGTTGATGTGTTTGCTTGGCAACCATCTGACATCCCCGGTGTTCCCAGGGAGGTAATCGAGCACCACCTTGCTGTCTGCCCACATGCCTGGCCCATCAAACAGAAGGTCCGAAAGCAAGCTTTGGAATGGCAGCAGTTTATTGCCGAAGTGATCAAGAAGCTCGAAGCTGCTGGTTTGGTCAGAGGGGTGTTGCATCCAACTTGGTTGGCGAATCCAGTGGTGGTGCACAAGGCGAATGGGAAATGGAGGCTTTGCATAGATTTCATAGATCTGAATAAAGCATGCCCGAAGGACCCATTCCCCTTGCCGCGCATTGATCAGATTGTGGACTCCACCTCTGGATGTGACCTACTTTCCTTCATGGATGCCTACTCTGGATAGCACCAGATTTTCATGTCCAAGGGAGATGAAGAGAAGACCGTGTTTATAACCCCATGTGGCACATACTATTTTGTACGTATGCCCTTTGGGTTAAAAAGCGCTGGATCCACTTTTGCAAGGGCAGTACAGATTGGCTTTGAGTCTCAGCTACACAGGAATATTGAAGCTTACATGGACGATATAGTGGTCAAAACCAAGGACAAATCAACTCTCATTCAGGACTTAGAAGAGACCTTTGCAAATCTATGCAAGATCAACTTGAAGCTGAACCCAGAGAAGTGTGTGTTTGGTGTTCCTTCCGGCAAGCTACTTGGCTTCTTTGTGTCCCACCAGGGGATAGAGGCCAACCCCGACAAGATCAAGGCGATTGAGCAGATTCAAGCACCCAAGACAGTTAAGGACGTGAGGCGTTTGACCAGATGCGCTACCGTGCTAAGCAGGTTCATTTCCAAGTTCGCCGAGCGCGCTCTGCCGTTCTTCAAAATTCTAAAGAAGGTAGGGCCCGTGGAGTGGACCCCGGAGGCGGACGCAGCGCTGCAAGATTTGAAGACCTATCTTTCCTCTATTCCCACCTTTGTCGCTCCAAAACCACAAGAGTCATTGCTGTTGTACTTAGCGGGAAGTAGATGAAGAAGCAGCTGCAACTGCCGTCCCCTCTAAAGAAGGAAGTGAACTCGCCCTGGCAAGGTCAGAAGCAGATCAGGGCAAGGAGGAGCAGGGCAATGAGGACAGTTCCAAGATCACGGCAAGGAGGAAAGTGGTGCAGCGGCCAGTGTACTTCGTCAGCTCCCTGTTGCAGGGTGCTAGGTCGAGGTACTCTAGCGTGCAAAAGTTGTTTTTTGGCCTCATCATGGCCTCAAGGAAACTACGCCACTACTTCCAAGCCCACGAGATCACAGTTGTCACCCACTTCCCCTTGCAACGCATACTGAGGAACCCTGAAGCCACTGGCAGGATAGTGGAATGGGCTCTGGAGTTGTCCAGCTTTGGTTTAAAGTTTGAGAGCACGTCAACCATTCAGAGTAGAGCACTGGCGGAGTTTATTGTAGAATGGACTCCTACCCCTGATGAAGAAGTATTGGAGACAGTTATCCCCGGCAAGGAAGCACCCCAAGAGTGGATCATGTATTTTGATGGTGCCTTCTCCCTACAAGGTGCAGGAGCTGGCGTGCTTCTTGTTGCTCCCTTAGGGGAGCACCTCAGGTACGTGGTTCAAATGCATTTCCCCCGGGAGAAGGCTACCAACAATACTGCAGAGTATGAAGGACTCCTTGCCGGGCTCAGGATCGCAACAGAACTGGGAATCAAGAAGCTGATTATTCGTGGAGATTCACAACTTGTGGTGAGGCAAGTGAACAAGGATTATCAAAGTCCATTAATGGAGGCATACGTTGAGGAAGTGAGAAAGTTGGAGGAGCGCTTTGACAGATTGCAAAGAGAGCACATACCGCGTGCGGAAAACAACATTGCTGATCATCTGTCAAAGTGCGCTGCACAAAAACTCCCTGTGGAACCAGGGACTTTTGTTCTCCATCTGACTCAGCCCTCCGTATCCCCAACAGCAATGGCCAGAAAGAGGAGGAAACTAGACTCCGGCAGGCCTCTCCCGGTAGAGCTTCCCGAAGCCCCCGGTAGAGCTTCCCGAAGCCCCCAGCAGAGAGCTTGGCAGGAACAACTCCCCTTCGATCGGTGAGCTGCACCCTCCCGCCAAACTACCAATCTCTGCGGTCGAGGAGTGCTCTCCCATGGATGAGGAGGTGCCGTTGGTCCTCGTTGCCGAGCCTCAAGCCCCAACTTAGGCGCGGCACATAGTTCATTTCCTCCAAACAGGAGAACTTCCCAAAGAGTAAGAAGAAGCTGAAAGAATAGCCCGGAGGGCCAGTATGTATCAGTTCGTTGATGACACGCTATACAGAAGAATGCCCAACGGTGTGAAATTGAAGTGCATTTGCCAGGAAGAAGGAAAGGAACTATTGCCAGAGATACACAAGGGTATGTGCGGCTCCCACATTGGATCGAGGGCGCTGGTTGGGAAAGCCTTCCGGCAAGGTTTTTACTGGCCCACAACCCTCCAAGACGCAATTGAGCTAGTCACCAAATGTGAAGCCTGCCAGTTCCACTCCAAGAATATCCATCAGTCAGCTCAAGCTCTCCAAACGATCCCTTTGTCATGGCCCTTCTCGGTCTGGGGGCTCGACATCTTGGGCCCCTTCCCCCGTGCTACCAGGGGCTTTGAGTTCTTGTTCGTTGCTATCGACAAGTTCAAAAAGTGGACAGAGGTGGAGCCCGTGAGGAAGGTGACTGCACAGTCAGCTATCAAGTTCTTGAAAGGATTGGTGTGCCGTTTTGGAGTACCCGCCAGAATCATCACTGAAAATGGCGCCCAGTTCACAAGCCGCGCCTTCATGTAATACGTTCATGCCCTCGGATTTGCTTCTGTTGCCCATCCCAAAAGCAACGGATAAGCTTGGAGGGCGAACGCTGAAGTGCTGCGAGGACTCAAGACAAGAACATTTGATAGGCTGCAGAAGTGCGGCAGGCGATGGATCGATGAGCTGCCTGTGGTTCTTTGGTCCCTCCATACGACCCCAAATCGAGGTACCAGGCAGACTCCCTTCTCCCTAGTCTATGGGGCAGAAGCAGTGATCCCCACGGAACTCATATATGGATCACCTCGAGTGCTTGCCTACGATGAAATAGCGCAGGAACAGCACTCGTGTGACGATGCTGTGCTACTTGAGGAGAACCGTCTTCAGGCTACTACGCGTGCTGCACGCTACCAGCAAGCCCTGCGTCGCTATCACAGCCGCATGGTTCATGCCCAGAGCTTTGAGGATGGCGACCTTGTATTTAGGCGTGTTTAGTCCGCCAAGGGTACAAAGAAGTTGACGCCGAAGTGGGAAGGCCCTTACCGGGTAATATGAGTCACCAGACCTGGCGCAGTCCGTCTGGAGACCGGAGATGGCATTCAGTTGCAAAATTCATGGAACATTGAGCATCTCCGTAAGTTCTACCCGTAAGGCGCGGCTGTCGGGCCCTGCCCGGTAGCCACCCTTTTGTACAAGCCTTGCCGATGTTGCATGTAACCCTTTGTACAAAGCCAGGTGCAGACCCTGAGCACCAGATAAAAAACGAAGCGCTGGGGGCCCCCCAAAACTTGCATGCATGCATAAGCATATCATGAGCATAGCATGATCATATAGATGAGGTCGCATGTAGCACTATTTTCATCTGCACTAAGTTGCAGGGTTCTTGCCGTGGACTTGATCCTGAAGAGAAGAAATGAAGACAAGCCTACATAGCAATCTTCGGCAAGCCAAACAGATAAGTTTCTTCTTATCCATATCTGTTCTGTAAGGTGAAAACTTGTGCATATGAAAACCTCGTCACCTCTGAAACATAGGTGCTCCCATCCTTTGTCCCGAACGTTGCTTCGGGCAAGGTGGTCGCAGTGGCCTTTGATGGAGAGAGGTCGACGAGGGGATGGTCCCTTTTTTATAATTTTATGCCTGGCAGGCCTTGCCCCACGGCAGCAAACTAAGGGTACCGGCAGGATAGTTTGCCGGAGGAAACTTGTCTACTTGAACGTATAGAGGCACCTCACCTCTGCATGGACATGATACATGCACAAGTACCCGGCAAGGCTTGTATTTTTCATTAATATGTTGATAAGCAAGTACAGATCTTACAGAACACAAACATGGATAAAGAAGTTTACATAATTTAGACTAAAGTTTGGCAAATGCCTACATATTTTAGACTGAAAAAAAGATAAGTGCCCCGTAATCCCTTTCTTGTCCCTCTCCTCCTAGGCACTATGGTGGGAGGTGAAGAGGGCAAGAGGAGTGCCTGAGCAGAGGCCCAGCCTGATCCCGTCAGGGCTTGCCGGGCGCAACCTGACAAGATCGAGAGTGGCGAGGCTGCGAAGGAGAGGGGCGGAGGGAGCAGCTCGGCGGTGCCTTGGTCACCACCTCCAGGGCCAGCAAGAAGACCCAGCACAAGCACTGGCGGAGAGGACCGCCGGAGGTCAGCTGGAAGACTGCTGGAGGAGGCGAAGGCACCAAGAGAGCAACCCCCTTCCCAGCATCCGCCCTAAAGAGGCCGGTGATGATGGTGCTGGGGAGGGAGGGGAAGAGCGGAAAGACGAGGCAGCAGGCCGGCAATACAAGACAAAGGCGTCGGTGCCATCGTACTCCGACCTGACGCCCTGCCACCCGCCTTCTCCGCCTTCCCTCATTCTTTCTTCATCACCACCGCTCTGGGAAGACGCCGGCCCCTCGGGCCGTCACCTCCCCCAGAGAAACGGCAGGCGACGATGGCATCCGAGGCATGCGGGGAGCACCGCTCCCCACCTTGGAGGGCAGGAAGGTGCCGCTGTCTTCAACGTTCGCCCCGACTCCGCCGGAAGGAGCAGTGCCGGGATTACCAAAGATCCTGAGCATTGCACCCCAGACGGGCGCCGAAAGCCCCGGGAGCCTCGTCGTCAAGTTGACGAACCTCGGCGTCTCATCGCCAGGGCAAGCACTCTCCACCAAGAGGCCGGCCCGTGTGGGAGAGGCGAGCGCCTCACCGTCTCGGAAGAGCGTGATGCCTCCCACACTGTGGACAGTTCGATGCCCACACCCCCGACTGCTCCATCTCTTGCGCCCTCGGAGCTAGAGCCCGGGAGGCCGCCCCTGGCCTCTCCCCATCAACATAACAAAGAAGAAGGCAAGAAATAAGAAAGAGAGGTGCGTGGATGGACGCCTCTGCTGCATCCTTGCCCCCTCTTTTATAGGCAAGCTGGGGCTGGGGGCTGATCCTTTGCCGCCGCCCCAGAGGGGTCTCTTTCTGGTCCGGCCCGTCCAAGCTACCGCCAATAGCCGGACCCGATCGCCGCCTCTTTCCACCAATCCAAAGAAGACCGAGCCCCTGCCATGATTCTCTCTCCGGCACCACGCGCCTCTGTTACTTGCCCCACTTTATGCATGCAGCATACGTGGCAAAGGATAAGGCCGTGGTGGGAAGAGTGAATTGGCAGTTACTCCCCCGTGCGTTAAAGTCATTCATGGGCCATTACAAAGGTGGCCCCACTGCAATTGGCATCACGCGACACGCGGGAAAAACGGAAACTGACTCAAGCACAAGTTAATGAAGAAGCAAAGAAGATCTCAAAGGATGAGCTACCGTAACCCGCTCGCCTGTGTACTAGACAGGGCCTACCCTGACGACACTCGGCAGCGCGTTCAGGCCAGGCCCAGGGGTTCCTATCGGTGCAACAAACCCCAGGTGTGTTGCCCGGACTGTACACAGGTTCAAGAGCAAGGTTACAACATTCAAAACAAGGCCAAGTAGAAGAGATCGCTCTTTGAGAAAGCAAAGGGCGGATCAAGAAGACCAAGACCAACCCAACAAGCAAGATATCACCAAGGAAAAACCTCCCTTGCCGGGCAGGCGAGCCCGGCGGGGTCAAGGTTGCTCCAAGGACAAGTCTCAAGACTCCCCCGGCAGGCTTGCCGGGGACGCAGAAGGCAGATTACCACGCCAAGGCTCCACCGCTCCACCTCACAGCGAGGCAAGTCACTTATCAGTGCGGTGTCGAGCCCCCAGGTGATTATGTGGCTGTTCTTTGGCACGTGGCAGCCATTTCCAAGGAAGAACATCCCTAAATGACACCCGTCCAGGAGACGTGTCATGCAGACAGGCGAGGAGGCGGCGGCATGGCACGGCAAGGCTTCCGGGCCACGCCACGATGTGACACTAAGCCATGCATTTAATGCACTCTGTCCTGTCCATAGAGTTAGGTATGATAGCACTGTGGCTATCTAATCAGTGCAAAATGACTGTTTTGCCATTGTGGTGACCCCTTAATCTATAAAAGGAGGGCCATGGCTACCTTAGAAAGGATTCGGACCCCTGTACTCTCATACGCGCGTAGCTGCTCTCGCCCCGAGGCGACCTTGCCGAGCTAGAGCACTGCGTCTCCACCACCGTCCATTCATCAATCCACCAAAGCAGGAGTAGGGTTTTACGCCTTGCGGCGGCCCGAACTTGGGTAAAACTGCCCGTGTCATTGCTGGCGTGCTGCTCTATGCTTTCTGCTCTTTCTGCAATGTGCTCTTCCCCCTTGCCGAACCACAAGGGGCTGATGGCGCCATAGGTGGCCGTGTGATACCACGACAGCGTTTATGCAAACCCGAGGTTGTGAATAGCGCGTCCATCATCATCATCGTCTTCATCCATGGTGCCCAAGCAGAAACCCAGTGCTGCCGCACACCCTTCCACTTCGAAGACTCCCTCGCATGCGGCCGCGGATGCCATAGGCGCCACGATGGTGTTGGGTGAGGTGGGTACCGTGGGAGAAGCGACTGGTGCAGGCGGCGCCGTCGTTGTGTCCCCCGTGGACGAAGCAGGAGCGGAAGGCACCAGGGGAGGGCAGCATCAACAACACCCCAACGGGCGTGACCCTCAAGCTGCGGGTGGAGGGGACATTCAATCTCCACCACCCCGCCGCACTAGCCGGCGCAGCCACAGCAACGACGCCCGCTCTGGTGCTAGTCGTGAGCCTCTAGCCATGCCTGCCACAGGCACGACCACTGGGCACGCACCTTGCACGGACCAGGGCGGACAAGGCGGAGCGCCAAAGGGGGATGTCGATCCCCGAGCGTGGCCCACTCAACACCAGACTGCCCTGGCTACCGATTCATGACGGCATGAACACGGCAATGCCCCTGCTGGTACCACCAGGAGTCGAGCGACGTCGCGGTCGGCCTCATCAGCTGCCTCGAGCACAGCTGCGGAAGCCATGGCGCGAGCCCAACTCTTGCTAAGATTCCAGCCGGCGGCTGATTAAATGGATGAATGGAGGGACACCATCCAGAGTTTAATCGATTTCGCTGAAGCTATAAAATCGCAGCAGGCAGAGCCATCGCGGCACCCGCGAACAGCAACAGCAGCCCGAGCTGATGGCCGTGTCGAGGAGACCACGCTGACGGTGCAGTCTCCCCCACGATAGTAGACCCAGAGGCGGCAGCAGCAAGAACAACGCCTCCGCGAGCCTGACGAAGCATCGATGGCCTCTTCTGATCTGCGAGCCCATCGGGACCAGCAGCAAGTCCTGGTGGATCGGTGAAGGGAAGATGCGCGCGTCACCGTAGATCGACGCCCTGAGACTCGCCGTCAATTTGACAGGCGAAATGATCCAGACATTGATGAACCTACGCCCAGTGATGGTGGGTACTTGCCTTACGAGGTTGGGTGCCCCGCCTTCACTCGTGAGCTGCGGCAAGTCCGCTGGCCGTCTACCTGCGTCTTCAAGGCTGAATTGCCAGAGAAGTACGATGGAAGTTAAACCCGACAGAGTTCTTGTGCATGTACACTATTGTCGTTCAAGCTGCCGGGGGCAGGGATGAATAAGTGTTCACCAACTACTTCCCTTTGGTACTCAAGCCAAATGTGAGGTCGTGGCTGATGCACCTGTCGGAGAATTCCATTTCGTCATGGGCTGACTTGTGCAATGAACTTGTTGGCGCATTCACGGGTGGCCAGCGGCCCAGCGACCTACAAGTCCTTCCATAGAGGGAAGGGGAAAGCTTACGGAAGTATATGCAAAGATTCAGTCGAGTGCACCGCAACATTCCAGAGATACATCCAACAGATGTGATTGCCGCGTTCCATTCGAACGTACGCAACAGAAGGATACAGTCCAAAATGAACGTTCGGCTGCCCAAGACCGTCAACGAGTTGTACACGTTGGCAGATAAATGTGCTCGTGTAGAGGAAGGAAAGCGACACCCCAGAGAAGAGGACGGCGTCGAGGTGGATTCAGAGGATGACGACTAGGCCACCAACCCGAAGAGGAGGAGCTGGAGGCGCAAGGATAAGTCAGTGTTGGCCATTAAGAGCTCTGGCAACCTCAGCATTGGCAAGAAGGCCAAAACCGAAGCCCCCGGCAAGGAAGCTGCCGCATGCGCTGATTGCCGGGAGGCTACCGCTGCAGAGAAAGCTGGGAAGTTTGATGGGCCATACTGCAAGATCCACTGCACCAAAGGTCACGATCTCCAAGAATGCCACCAAGTCGAGCAGCTTGTCAAGAAGTAGAAGGCAGAATATGAGAAAAGGGACAGGGAGAAGGACCAAGAGGGTGCTGGAGGAAAGAGCCGTGGCGGTAGAGGGGGCTGCCGTGGCAAGGCCCCACAGTAAAAGGAGAAACCTGCCACGGGCCATGAGAAGAAAGAAGAAGATGGTGAAAGTGATGAAGAGGATGAAGAAGAAACCAGCGAGCAAGAATTCCAGAAAGCAACTGAAGCCATGTGCGTTGACGGAGGTGCATCTTTGCACTCCTCTCACCGCTAGCTCAAGCAGTGGGCACGAGAGGTCAATGCCGTGGAACCAGCTGCGGACTCCCGGAAACCGCTCAAATGGTCCCGCACGCCTATCATCTTTGATGAAGAGGATCACCCTGACCGCACTATTGCGGTAGGATGCTTGCCGTTGTTGGTCTCCCCAACAATCCGCAACCTCAAAGTCACAAAGATGCTAGTTGACGCTGGGGCTGGGTTGAATCTGATCTCCCCCAAAGTGTTCAGCAAGCTACAGATTCCTGATGAAGTGCCCAAGGTTACTGGCACGTTCCAGGGAATCAACCCCGGCAGGAGCTGTCCTAAGGGCAAAGATTACACCGTCGGTGATGTTTGGCGGGGAACTGAACTACCGGACCGAGAGAGTCGTGGTTGACGTGGTTGAGCTTCCTCTGCCTTACAATGGGATCCTTGGTCGTCTAGCTCTGGCAAAATTCATGGCAGCGTCCCACTATGCTTACAACACCTTGAAGATGCCAGGGCCATTGGGCGTCATTTCCATTCCATCAGATAAGAAAGATGCAATTATATGTGTGGATCAGATGTATCGAGACGCAGTAGCAGCTGAGGCTGCTGAAGCCACGGCTCCCGCCAAGGAGGCAAAGAAGGGAAAGAAAGCTAGTAGAGATGCCGGCAAAGACTCTGGGAAGCGCGCCTCTTTGGAGTGTGCCGCACCTGTCGAGGACCTGCCGGAGAGTTCCACTAGCAAGGGGCCCAAGGCTACCCCGCCTGCTGTGAAAAAGGTCTCGGCAAGGCAGGATGGCACTGGCGGTACGTTCGCCATCAGCGCCACCCTTGATGACAAATAGGAAAGCGCGCTCGTTGCCTTCCTGCTGGCGAATGTTGATGTGTTTGCTTGGCAACCATCTGACATCCCCGGTGTTCCCAGGGAGGTAATCAAGCACCATCTTGTTGTCTGCCCTCACGCCCGGCCTGTCAAACAAAAGGTGAGGAAGCAAGCTTTAGAGCGGCAGCAGTTCATTGCCGAGGAAATCAAGAAACTTGAAGCAGCTGGTTTGGTCAAAGGACTGCTGCATCCGACATGGTTAGCGAACCTATTGGTAGTGCGCAAGGCAAACGGGAAATAGAGGCTTTGCATTGACTTCACAGACCTGAACAAAGCATGCCTGAAGGACCCTTTTCCTCTGCCACGCATCGATTAGATCGTGGACTCCACTTCTGGGTGCGATCTGCTTTCCTTTTTGGATGCATACTCCGGGTACCATCAGATGTTCATGTCCAAGGAAGATGAAGAGAAGACTGTGTTCATAACTCCATGTGGCACTTACTGCTTTGTACACATGCCTTTCGGGTTAAAGAGCGCAGGATCCACTTTTGCAAGGGCAATGTAGATTGGTTTCGAACCACAGTTGCACAGAAATATAGAAGCTTATATGGATGATATAGTGGTCAAGACCAAGGACAAATCAACACTCATTCAAGATTTGGAGGAGACTTTTGCAAACTTGCGCAAGATCAATTTGAAGTTAAACCCTGAGAAGTGTGTGTTTGGTGTTCCCTCCGGCAAGCTACTTGGTTTCTTTGTGTCTCACCGAGGAATAGAGGCTAACCCCGACAAGATTAGAGCAATCGAGCAGATACAAGCACCCAAGACAATCAAGGATGTGAGGCGCTTAGCTGGATGCGTTGCCACGCTAAGCAGGTCCATTTCCATGTCTGTCGAACGTGCCTTGCCTTTCTTCAAAATTTTGAAGAAGGCGGGTCTGATGAAGTGGACCCCGGAGGCAGAAGCAGCACTGCAGGACCTAAAAACCTACCTTTCCTGTGCCCCCACCTTAGTCGGTCCTAAACCACAAGAGCCATTGCTGTTTTACTTGGCAGCAGCGAACCAAGTGGTTAGTGCAGCATTGGTGGCGCAGTGGGAAGTAGATGAGGAAGCAGCTGCCACAACTGTCCCCTCCGGAGATGAAACTGAACCAGTCACGGCAGGGTTGGATACGAATCAAAGGGAAGCAGAGCAAGTTGGCGAAGCCGATCCCAAGACTGCGGCAAATAAGAAAGTGGTGCAAGGACTAGTGTACTTTGTCAGTTCCCTATTATAGAGGGCTAGGTCAAGGTACTCTGGGGTGCAAAAGCTAATCTTCGGCCTCATCACGGCCTTGAGGAAACTGCGCCACTACTTCCAAGCCCATGAGATCACAGTTGTCACCCGTTTCCCACTGCAGCGCATACTAAGGAACCCCGAAGCTACGCGCAGGATAGTTGAATGGGCACTAGAGCTGTCAAGCTTTGGCCTGAAGTACGAAAGTACCTCAACCATTCAGAGCAGAGCATTAGCGGAGTTCATTGCAGAATGGACACCCACACCAGATGAAGAGCTACTGGAGACAATTATCCCCGGCAAGGAGGCGCCTCAGGAGTGGACCATGTACTTTGATGGTGCTTTCTCGTTGCAGGGCGCTGGAGCTGGCATACTTCTTGTTGCACCCACCGGAGAGCATCTCAAGTATGTAGTTCAAATGCACTTTCCCCGGGAGAAGGCCACCAACAACACTGCTGAGTATGAGGGGCTCCTTTCCGGGCTCAGAATTGTGATGGAATTGGGGATCAAGAAATTGATCATCCGTGGAGACTCACAACTTGTCGTGAGGCAAGCTAATAAGGATTACCAGAGTCCGTTGATGGAGGCATACGTAGAGGAAGTGAGAAACTTGGAGGAGCACTTTGATGGATTACAAATAGAGCACATGCCACGTGCAGAAAATAGCATTGCTGATCATTTATCAAAGTGCGCGGCACAAAAGCTCCTTGTGGAACCAGGAACTTTTGTCCTCCACCTAACTCAACTGTCAGTGTCCCCTTCCATGATAGCCAGGAAAAGGAGGAAATTGGACTCCGGCAAGTATCTCCTGGCAGGGCTTCCCGAAGCCACTGGTAGAGAGGCTGCCGAGAACAACTCTGCTTCAGTTGGTGAGCAGCACCCTCCCGCCGAACCACGAGTCCTTGCGGTCGAGGTGAGCGCTCCCACGAACGAGGAGGTGCCCTTAGTCCTTGTTGTTGAGCCTCAGGCTCCAACTTGGATGCAACACATAGTCCATTTTCTTCAAGCAGGAGAACTTCTCGAAGAGCAAGAAGAAGCTGAAAGAGTAGCCCGAAGGTCTAATCTCTACTCCTAATGGAGCAGTTGATAGGATTGCGTCCAGGTTTTTTTTCGTAGGTTTTTTTTCGTCTGGCTTTTTTTCGTAGGTTTTTTTTCGTCTGGCTTTTTTTCGTCCGTTTTTTTTCCGTCTCAGCTCCCACTGCCACCCCTTCACATTGATTTTTTCATCGTCTAATAAAAACTTTCCTAACTAGCCACTTTTCAAATGGGTATGAAGCGATAGCACTTACCAAACAATGAAATCCAGTTTCATGACAATAAATGCTAAAATCTTAACTTTCTAATGCATCGATCCATACCTTTCCTAACAACCAAATCTTCTACTATTAAATAAAAATTGGTGAATGATGATTCATCATTCAACTCCTCCATAATTGTACATTGTGGCCATCCCACACTTACCAAAACAATTAATCACACTTACCAAATCTCTACTCTTAAAGAAGGTGTCTACGGTTGTGATGGTACCTTGATACGTCGTTTGTTCGCATCGTTCACCTCCCCCTCGATCGGTCCCACCCTCGTAGCGCAGAACTGGAATATAGATGGAAACAAACCCAACAAATCGTAAGAGTAATTAGCCTGTCTATATACATACCAAACAGATCCAATCCCACACCGAACATCATGTACGTCATTAATTCGCTTCCTTCCCTTCCCCTCGTCCCTCAGCCCCTCGCTCGTGGCGTTGAAGTGGCATTGACAGGCGATGGCGGTGTCATCGCCGACTGCAGCGAGGACAGCCCGTGGCAGACCCCGAAGCACCAACACGATGCCACCTCGTCTGCCATCTCCCAGGATATGGGTGAGTTCCTGTGATCCCCATCCTACTCCCTCGCTTCCTTTAGACTCCTCGACCCGTACCTTCTCGATCCCGCCCATGATCTGATCCGAAGGCCGATGTAGCTCCGGCCGTTCGTAAATGTAGGTTTGGGATCCTTCCTCTCAGCACCTACTCGTGCAAGAATCTGCAGCGCGCCACGCAGATGGAAACCGACCGTGATCACAGGATGCTTCCGTACAGGCTCGCCAATATTGCTATTTGTTTTAATATTCCAATTGTTGTTTATCCTTTTGTCGTTGAAAATTGTTTACTAATTATGACATTGATTTTATTTCTTGTAGATGTTGTATATTCTTGGATTGAAGGGACTGTCTAACAAGGTGAAACAGCTAATAGTTGTAGTTTTACACCAATGCAATTTGTTTTGTTCCAGTGTTGGACATGGTCCGTGAATGACACTTGCATTATTGCTGTTTGATCCTATCCACCCGTCTTAGCTTCTTAGGATCCGATCGGTGTTAAGTTCTCAAATTCTTACTCGTGTTTTATCTTCTTTTGGTTTTCTTAGGTCCGCGGCAGCAGCGGCATCCTTGGATGGTTATGAGCTCGATCACTTCGATAGCTACAATTTGTGGAAGGCACTATGGTGGCTTGGATCATGCCATGAAGCAGAAGGTCCGTTTGCACCACTGGCTCACTCGTCCGTCAACGATGCAACCATTAAGCTAGCCCTTGGTTTTGAAGTACTATGCAGTATGAACTGTGCGATATCAGAGGAGTTGCGCGAGAACCTGATGGCTGTGGAGCTGAAGTTTTTCATGCTCCCATCTTTGTTGCCATGGCCTTACCACCCCCACGCCTATTAGCCTTATTTTGCTTACTGTTTGTTTTGGGAAGATCGGGTTACATCTACATGTCGGTCTATACTTGTCTACCTGATTACATGATACATAATTTCATATTGGTAAACAAATAATATTTAGTTTGGTTTAGATTATGTAATCAGCCGGAGGAATGACGGGGCTTGTATAGATTTTTTAGGAGAATATCACCCAAATTGTGGCATTGGTCGTAATCTGGTAGTTCTTCAGGTGAGTGACATTATTTCATTTGGAGAAGCACGAGCTGGAATCAGACACCTATTGTTTAATGTTTGCTGCTTATTCCTTGTGGTATTCTGAAAGTTCTCTAATTAAACAGAAGTTTAATGTGATACCCTTCCAGAATAGAGAGCCATGCAAATATGACCTTTTTTAACTTCTCAAGGAGAATACGCAGATTAACATTCCATGAGTGGTAGTTTTTTATTGTTAACTACAATTATTTAGTTCTTATGCACGTGAGTAATGTTAGAACTTGGAAGTTATCAAATTATTTTTACTACAACAGACAAGCTGATAAGTGTACTTCACGAGGCATTTGTGAACTAAGCACACAATGGAATTGCTAAGTATTGCATCTCATGCAATTAGTAATAGTTGCAAGAAAGCTTCATAGGCATGTTCAATCAAGGGCTAATTGGATTCATGTGATGGTAGCATGGTGATGGTTTATCTGGTGCCACATTGTTTCTTCTTGTGTTGTTGCTGAAAAACAAAATTAGCAGGTTTCCTACCCACACCTGCTCTTCTTTTGTGAGATGTTCATCACCGTGGATGGCTTCAATAAGAACGACATCCCCGTCATGTTCTTGGAGTTCATGGAGACCTACGCGCGGATCGACATGCTGACCAGCGTAGTCATCCTTGCATTGGTGATCCTTCTGCTCTCCAACGAGGCATCAAATGTCCCGACCGGTTAGTCAGTTCTTCTCCCCCTGCCCATTGACTGAAATTAGAGCGGATTATTGTTTTGCTCGTGAAAATTTAATTGATGCTTCCAAAATATTATAATATATCACATTTAATACGTACACAGTAAAGCTAGGAAATAAAACAACGGAATCACTTAGTTTGCAAGTCTGGATGTATTAGATGCTAAGCAGTTCGACAGGTCCCAACTTCTTCCAGATTGACAAATCATCATTCTACTAAAGAACAGAACCAGTTGAACATGCCAATCCCGAACACCACAAACATACCTAACATACTTTCATACTCTACACTCTGTTGAGCTATGTTTCAGTCTTCCTTCTTGGTTCCCGACTTCCCGAGTGGCCGTGTCGGTGGCGGTGGCACTGTTCATTCCAAAACCAACATCCCTATATATATATATTCCATCTGTTAATTTGCGAAATATTTTATTAGCTATATGGAGTACTAATTAATTAGCCATAACTTTATTTTATTAGTTTGTTCATTTGCTTCCTCGCCTCTTGGGTTGGTTCGCTACCTCTCCTCACCCCCGCACATTTTTGCTCCAAATCGATAACCCACCTCATCCCCATTAGGAAAATTACAGAAAGGAAAATGGTGAAGGAGAATGTTGGCGGTTTGAAAGGACTTACCAGATCCACTAATGAAGTCTCTCGAATGACCTCATGAAAGCTTCAGAAGTCAGCTACCGGTGGTTCCTCTGGTTCAGCACTACAGATATATTTTTCCACATTTTACCAATTGGATTTTACACATCGGAAAATGTCTCGTGTACTCGACTTCCATATTTTTTGAGTTCCATTCTTTGTCTTATTCAAAATAAGATGGAGATGTCTTTCAATTTTCTTCTGTTCTCATGAAGATGCAGAATCAAGAGGAACCATGAGGAGACCTAGAAAAGCTTATTCTCATTTGAGAAAAAAAAATCTCATTTCTGCCACAACCTAGCAATCCCACTCGAGGAGAACCAGCTTCACTTAAGATGTTCATGTAACCCCCAAACAAAGTATCATCCTTGCTAGCCCCTTCAGGGAAGGATTCTGATCATGCCTCGCTGTTGTTGGAGGTTCCTCACAATGCATGGCACCGAGAGGCAGAATAAATTTAGCCTATTCAATGAAGGTTTGTTTCAAAAGATGCAAAGGAAGATGTTGGGACTCCTACTCGCTAGAGAAGAACAAAAATACTAAGATACCGTATTTCTTTTCTAAGGCATATGTTCATTTAATAATATGGTAAATGCATGAGGCATCCGATATCATATATCATGTAGCAATAAAAAGGGACTGAAAATTGCAGTCAAGTGACTTGGACTGCTCTTTGCCTTGAGATTTAAGAGATTGGCCATACAGTATAGATATTGACTACAATATAGGAAAATTACAGATGCATAGAAGGCAGGGGAGCAGCAGACCGGTGGAATGTGGCTGCAGGTTGAGGAGCTCGGTGGCAAAGAGAAGCCGTCGGCGTTGGGGTGCACCACAGGATCTCCTCCTCGTCCAGCTTCGTGCATCCAGGCGCGCACGGCGTGGGGAAGGTATCCAGGGTGCTGAGCCGGATCCCCAAATGCATGGGATGGAGCCCACCTCGCAATACTTGGCACGCGCGAGTCGCCAGGCGTGGCAATGACAAGAATCAGACCAGTTTGCCAGCCAATGAGGCTGGGGCCGGGATATAGGACCAGCGGGGGTCGGAGGTGTTGCCTCTTTGCTGGGAAGGCAGCCGCCGCCCTTGCTCGTCGTTGTCGGTCTGCTGCAGCGAGACAAAGGGGAAAGAGTGAGCGGCAAGAGAGGAGTGGAAGTGTTGTGGTCGCTGTAGTTTTTTTTTTGGTCCCATGGCTGTGGAATTTTCTTTTCCTTTTTTTATTTTTTTTGTTGGAGGCGCGTAGCATGTGAAGTGAGTTTTTTGAGACAGAGTTAATGGCTGTAGAATCTTGGTTAGGCTTTAGGAGAATAGGTGTGTGGCTTAGGCGTAGTGACCATAGTGATTCGTGGGATAACCTTTCATATGAAATTAATATGAACAAAGACATGAATTATTTAAGGGTGGAAAATGTATAAAAATGTTTCAGTCTTTTCTCACACACAAACCCGCGGTAATATGGAGCTAGAACTATCTGTGTGACTCAAAAAATCATCCTTGTTCGGTTTCGATTGTAAGAAATTTATCCTTGTTTTGCTTATTCTAGAATCTAGATGTATGCCTTTTTTTCCATTTTATGCATGTTGCGTATGATAATATATTTAAATTATATTTGTGTATATCTACTCCCTCCATTCCTAAATATTTGCCTTTTTAGAGATTTCAAATGGACTACCACATATGGATGTATATAGACATATTTTAGAGTGTAGATTCACTCATTTTGCTCCGTATGTAGTCACTTGTTGAAATCTCTAGAAAGACAAATATTTAGAAAGGAAGGAAGTATTTCTGAAGCGCGTCAAGTAAATCTTAATTTGTAACAAATTTTTAGTTGAATCATCACTCTATGTATACATCGTCAAATTGCCCTTTTTTTAATCAATTTAGGGCATCTTCAATGCTGTCCCAAAATGGACACCACATCCATCCCGGACCGGTGTCCTGACACTGATACAGGAGCCGACCATCCAACCCTATTCCTCAAATGTCCGGTTTTATTAACTAAAAATATATTAAAGCTCACAACCTTCCGCTAAATTAGTAACCTTTGGCCAAGTCCTTCGGTTAAATTAGTTATTACCTTCCGCCAAATTCTAAAGCTAGCTACGATAGCTTCCGCCATATCCTAATCGAATGTTATACTTCAGCGATGCTATACAAATTAGCATCCTTCCTCCATCATGTGTCTTGCGTGTTAGTGACTTCTGCCAAATAGCAAAAAATTATTAGCGACGAAGATAGGATAAGGAATGGCTTTTGATTTATTTTGTGGATGTCCGAACTCCCGCAAAGTTTCACATGTTTGGCTCCGATTTACGAAAACGGCCGTCTAAAAGCGTTGACGGATATATGAGGTACCATGTTGGATGGCAAACTATGTCTGGACAGGTCGTTCCGGACGGACACGGAAGATTTGAGGGTCCACTTTGGAGCTGCCCTTACATTGCAAGTGAAGTGGACTTCAAGTATTACCAGATTGTGCCCGTCTTTATACATGTGAAATTTAACATGCATTATATTTATATAACTTCATCAAAATATTTCAAAAGCCCGTAGCAACGCACGGGCATTCTACTAGTATGTACCAATTTATCGATGATACACTGTACAGGAAAAGGCCGAATGGTGTGAAATTGAAGTGCATTTGCTGGGAAGATGGGAAGAAGCTGCTGGCAGAGATACATGGGGGTGTGTGTGGCTCTCACATTGGATCAAGAGCCCTGGTTGGAAAAGCTTTCCGACAAGGTTTCTACTGGCCCACGGCCCTCCAAGGTGCAACCGAGCTAGTCACAACATGTGAAGCCTGCTAGTTCCACTCGAAGAACATCCATCAACTAGCTCAACCTCTCTAGACGATCCCTTTATCCTGGCCATTTTCAGTCTGGGGGTTCGACATCCTGGGCCCCTTTCCCCATGCTACCGGGGGTGTTGAATTCTTGTACGTTGCAATCGACAAGTTTACAAAGTGGTCGGAAGTGGAGCCAGTGAGGAAGGTGACCGCACAGTCAGCCATCATGTTCTCGAAAGGATTTGTGTGCCATTTTGGAGTGCCCGCCAGAGTGATCACTGATAATGGCACCCAATTCACGAGCCGCGCCTTCATGCAGTACATACAAAACCTTGGGAGCAAGGTCTCTTTTGCCTCCGTTGCTCATCCCCGGAGCAATGGACAAGCTGAAAGGATGAACGCTAAAGTGCTGCGTGGGCTCAAGATGAGAACTTTTGACAAGCTATAAAAGTGTGGCAGACATTGGATCGACGAGCTACCGGTGGTTCTTTGGTCCCTCCGTACGAGACCGAATCGAGCCACCGGACAGACTCCCTTCTCCATAGTCTATGGGGCAGAAGCAGTGCTCCCCACGGAACTCATATATGGGTCACCTTGGGTACTTGCCTACGATGAAGTAGAGCAAGAGCAACTCTGGCATGACGTTGCCATGCTCCTTGAGGAAGATCGTCTCCGGGCCGCTGTGTGTGCTGCACGCTACCAGCAAGCCTTGCGCCGCTATCATAGCCGCAGGATTCATGCCCGGAGCTTTGAGGAAGGCGACCTTGTCCTTAGGCATGTTCAATCTGCTAAGGGTTCCAAGAAGTTGACGCCAAAGTGGGAATGCCCTTACCGGGTAGTACGAGTCACCAGACCTGGCGCAGTCCGTCTAGAGACCAAAGATGGCATTAAGGTGCAAAACTCAGAATATTGAGCATCTTCGCAAGTTCTACCCGTAAGGCGCGACTACCCGGCTCAGCCCCGGCAACCACCTTTTGTACAAGCCTTGCCGATGTGCATGTAACCCTTTGTACAAGGCCAGGCGCAGACCCTGTGCAAAGATAATAAAATGAAGCGCTGGCGCCTAAAACATGCATGCATGTTTATTTTAGCATGATCCTGCCATGGTCATTTAGAGAGGGACATATGCTGCTGTTTTTTCCCCTGCGCTAACCACGGGACCCCTGCCATGGATAAAATCCCAAGGAGGAGAAGAAAGAACAAGTTTGCATATCGCACCCCGGCAACCCAAAGCAGATAAGTTCCCTTTGAGAATTCCATAGTGTACATCTGTAAGGAAAACTTGTGCGTAGGAAAACCTTGTCACCCTCAAACATTTGTGCTCCCATCTTTTGATTCGAAGATTACTTCAGTTAGATTGGTTGCAGTGGCATTTGGGAAAAGGGTTGACAAGGGGCTAGTTCCCTTCCACGCTCCCAAGCTCGTTTGGTCAAGCCTCGCGGCAGCAATAGAAGGGACCGACAAGATGTCTTGCCGGAAAACCTTGTTTACTTGAGAGTATAAAGGAATCATTCCTCTGCATGGGTATGATACATGCACAAGCGCCCGGCAAGCATATATTTTTTCATTAATACGCGGATAAACAAGTACAGCCTTACAGAGCACAAATATAGCTTAAAGATATTACATGATTTAAGATAAAGTTTGGCAAATGCCTACATGTTTTAGACTGAAAAAAGATAAGTGCCTCGTAATGCCTTTCTTGTCGCTCTCCCCGTAGGCGCTACGGTGGGAGGTGTAGAGGGCAAAAGGAGTGCCTGGGCAGAAGCCTGGCCTGACCCCATCAGGGCCTGCGGGACGCATTCTAACAAGATTGAGAGGGACAGGGGTGAAGACGACGGACGGAGAGAGCGGGTAGGCGATGCCCTAGTCACCACCGCCAGGACCAGCGGAATGCGGCAGGAGGGTCCCTGGCAGGGAAGATGAAGCCGGAGTCCGCGGAGAAGCTGGCCGGGGTCCAGCTGGAGGAGGCGGAGACGTCCACACCCAACGCCCCGGCAAATCGCTCTGCCGGGGAGAAGACCAGGTGCAGATGATGGTGCCACCGGCGCCTTGCTGACGGTGCATCCGGCGCTCAGCTGGAGTCTGAGCCATCGTCCTCCCGGTCGGTGCCGTCGTCATCGCCGTCACTGTCCTCTTCGTCGCTGTCGCTCGAGGAGGAGCTTTCATCAGCGGCCGAGCTCTCCGCGCAGCACCTTAAGCGAGCACCCGAACGCCCGAAGACATTGATGGAGAGCAGATTGGCCTCCATTAGCTTGAAATGGAGAACGTGCCCGCTGCCAAGCTGTGGGCATGAGCAAAAGTTTTCCAACCACGCCGGAGAATCATGACATGAGGCGTGGGGAACTCTACGTCCGCCCGCATGCTGCCGTTGCACCAGCCCCACATGTGCAGCCTCAATCCTGGCGGTTGTTCTACCTCTATCACTCTTGCGAACGGGGTGGGAAGCTGAAGACGGCTGCATGGTAGCCCGCACAGTTTGATGATGAACTCTAATGGCTGATCCCCGGCATGGCCTTCCATTGGGGCTACGACGACTGGGGGAGGAGCGACCAGGGCACCACCGCGTCCTCCTCGGCGCCGGGCACCGCGACGACCACGCCTGCGTCCTGCGGCACCACCTTGTGCGCCGGATTCTACCCCTGCATCCCCAGCAGGAGGAGGGAGGTGCTGCCAAGAAGAGACCCTCGTCACCACCACCGGAGGACGACCACGTCCTCTTCCCCTCAGCATAGTGGAAGAAAGATACCAGAGGAAGAAGGAGGAGATGTGTGTGGGTGAGCCCCTCGCCCACATCCCCTTTTATAGAGAAGCATGGTCGGGGGCTGGCTCCTCACCACCCGGAAGGCAACCGTCCTACTCCACCAATCCTGTCCCTCTTCATCGCTGACGGCTTCCAGGATCAACGACCGCCCTCCTCCGCCTATCCACGGCGCCTAGCTTTCTGTCATGGCACTCATTCCGGTGCCCTACGCGTCCACCACCAACCCTACGCAAATGCATGCAGCGTACGTGGCGGAAACGGTAGGCGTAGTGGGTGAGTAAAATGGCAGTTACCTCCCCGTGAACATGGGCAGCCCATGAGCCATTATGTGGATACCCCCCACGTCGTTCTGCATGACTCGCGGGAAAACTGAAAACTGATTCAATCACAGGTAAATGAAGAAGCAAGGAAGATATCAAGAAAGCCATGAGCCCCATTGCGGTTTGGCCAAAGTGTACGCCTGTGTATTTGTTGGGGCCTACCCCAACGATGCCAGACAACACGTATGGGCCAGGCCCGGGAGCTCCTGTCGGTGCACCAAACATTCGCTTTTGGTTGCCCGGACTTATACATAGGCATGCTGGCATTGCATGTCCTACACCAAGCCAGAAGAACCGTTGTTCGTTGGATCAAGGAGCGGCTCAAGAAGACCAAGACAACAAAGCATCACCTTGGGGAGGCTTCCCTTGCCGGGCAGGAGAGCCTGGCGGGGTCGAGGCCACCCTAGGGACAAGTCCAAGATTTCCCCGGCAAGCTTGCCGGGTCCGCCAAAGGCGAAAGCTCCTGTCAAGGCACCACCGCTCCACTGCACCACCACGCAAATCACCTATCAATGCGGTGTCGAGCTTCCAAGTGATTAAGTGGCTGCCACCAAGCACGTGGTAGCCCATTAGAAGACAGATTATCATCATGTGACACCCATCTAGGGGCGTTTCAGACAGATAAGTAGAAGATGGTTAAGCGGCACGGCAGGCTAGCCGGGCTTCACCCTCAACACGACACCTAGCAGAGCATTTAATGCACTTTGTACTAACTGCCAGAGTTAGGTATGATAGCACTGTTAGATATCTAATCACTAGATAAAGATTGTTTTGCCACTTTGGTTACCCCTTAAGCTATAAAAGGAGGTCCAAGGCTAACTAGCAAAGGATTCAGACACTTGCACACTTGTACGCGCGTAGCTTCTCTCCCCGAGGCCACCTTGCCGGGCTGAGCGTTGCGTGTTCATCGTTTTCCTCCATCCAATCCACCAAAGTAGGAGTAGGGTTTTAAGCTTCCCAGCGGCCCGAACCTGGGTAAAAACCACCAGCATCACCACCGTCGTGTTGTTTCATGGCCTCCGCTCTTTGTGCAACATGATCTTCTCCCTTGCCGAACCACAAGGGGTCGATGGCCCCATAGGTGATCGTGTCCACCCATGACACAGAGGCACAATTTGTCCTATACAAAGGGAGTTGTGAAGGAACGTTCTATTCACGTCATCATAGATGGAGCTAGTTGCAACAACTTTGCTAGCATGGAGATGGTGGAGAAGCTGTCTCTCACCACCAAACCACATCCTCATCCTTACTACATACAATGGTTCAACAACAGCGGCATGGTTAAGGTATCCCTACGTGTGATGATTATGTTGATTGTGATGTGGTACCCATGCAAGCATGCTCCCTATATTACTTGGTAGAGCATGGAATTCGATAAAAAATTGTACACCATGGTAGAATAAATCAGTATACTCTTATTCATAAGGATAAACATATTATGTTGCTTCCTATGTCTCCTGAACAAATTTTGAAAGAAGATCTTACTAGAGCTAGTGATGCGGAGCATCCTACGGACATGACCATGTCAAGAGTCTATTTGGCGAGTGACACATGCGGCATCTACTTCAGATACACAAAGGTGAATCATCCCCTTTACACATGTTCACTTGACCCCCTCCAAGATGGTATACTACTTGACACTCCTCTCGTGTGCATGCATAGGTATCATCGGAGCACCACTGATGACGAGGAGGAATGCAAGCGCAAGTGTACGCCTACACCGTCCGTGAGGGAAGCTTGGAAGCGACGACGATAGAAGACGGTGCAACGGACAAAACGGTGCAAAATTTGTACTACCAGGTTGTCTGGTCGCCTAACCAGACTGTCTGGTCGCCTAACCGGACTGTCTCGTCGCCTAACCGGACTATCCGGTCCATCTAGAGAGCAGTTTTGTTCTGTGCAGAAATTGCAGTATCGGACAGTTTGATCCCCTAAGAGGACAGTCCGGTAGTATAATTTCTGGACGTCCAAAAGTTTCTGTTTTCACCGGACTGTCCGGTCCCTCGTACCGGACTGTCCGGTAGTGCATCTGCGGGCAGGATTTGGGCAAGGCTGATGTAACTTTACCCTTTTGCCCTCACTTACCCCTTCCTTGCCTTGGACCTATATATATCCCTCCTTCTCCTCCATTTTAGGGGAAACTGAGATTAGAACTACACTAGAGCTTAGCTCATGTACCTCCCCTTGTGGGACTCCTCTTGAGAGAGAGAGAGAGACTCCATTGGAGTTCAAGGCCTCCTTTGGAGAGGATCCCTAGTGGATTCAAAACCCCATCTAGGGAAGGGGTATATTTAGATCATCAATACCTCATCTCGACTTGGATTTGGGATGAACTCTACCTTGTATCTTTGTTTCTCTTGTTGTTCATGTACGTTTGTGGATCTGGTGTGGATTTGAGTCTAGGGGATGTGTGATTGGACTTGTTCTTGAGTGTTCCTCTTGTGATTTCTTCATGTTCTTCCCCATGTTCTTCGTGGAATCCCCCTCCAATTCATGAAAGATCACCATTTAGGGTCTCCACCCTACAACATCTTGGTATCAGAGCCATGGTTGACACGAATTTGGAGTCCTACCCCCTCAATTTCTAGCATAATTTTCTTGCTTTTTGTCCCAATTCAAAAATTCCCCACAAACAGAGAGATGAGAGAAGTGAGTGAGAACCCATCTAGTGTGATGCACTATGTCCTATTGTGCAAAGACGAAGCGGCAAGAACTAACACCTCTCACCATCTACCATTAGTGTTGTCTAATCTATTGCAGGAATTCAAGTATGTTTTTCCCGATGAGCTACCTCCGGGTCTACCTCCACTGCGAGGCATCGAACACTGCATCGACCTCATCCCTGGTGCACCATTACTGAAGAAGGCACCCTACCGCGTCAACCCCGAAGAAACCAAAGAAATACAAAGGCAAGTACAAAACCTCATTTACATCCGTGTGCCATTACGGTTATTCTTGTGCCTAAGAGAGATGGTAGTTTTCGCATGTGTTCCAATTGCCGACCAATAAATGCTATAACCGTTCGCTATAGGCATCCCATTCCACGCGTTGACGATATGCTAGATGAGCTTAGCGGAGCCACAATTTTCTCTAAGATTGACCTTAAGAGTGGCTATTACCAAATTCGCATCCAAGAGGGTGATGAATGGAAAACCGCTTTCAAAACCAAGTTTGGCTTGTATACTAGTGCAGAAAATCCTAGCTATGGCGTGCCAAAAACAGCCTTGCTGGCATCGGAGCCCCACGCCACCAATATGGCGCAGTGTTAAAAAATATGGTGGTGCTGGAGCCTACGCCAGCAGTATTATACGTGTTGCTGGCGTGCGATTTTTGCAACGCTACCACTATATTCACTCACCTAGCGGTGCACAATGTAATTTGCACGCCACGAACATTTCATGCACAAAAAAAGGTTTTTCAACACCATGTAACATTTAGCATTTCACATTAACACTAAGTACATACTATATAACATTACACAGTAGAACAGTACTAGATAATAGAACATTAGGAGTTGATATTCAAGGGGCTGCTAGCTCTAGCTAGATCTCACAAACATAACCGGTTAATAGAAACATTACGAGCTAAAACAGTACTCGTACATAGCGCTAAAACATAATTAAGCAGTTCATTCATGTACTGCCCCGCCACACACATAGTTCTAAATGAGGTCGATGACCACCATCATCCTCAAGCCATGGTGCCAGGTGTTCCTGATGGTGACTAAGATGGCATGTCCAACTTGGAAATTCTTTCCAGCAAGGAAGTTGTTCCATCCCGCGGCGCTGAACACAGTGCGACCGTCCGTGTCCATTGCGTAAGCACAATTCGTGATGGAGCCCCTTATGGTAAGGCGTAGTCCAGCAATGCTTGCTTCATCCGGCTCGATGCCACAACTCTCACTTAGCCTCTTAGGTAATTTCTGGAGAAAAAACAAATATGGTAAATGAGCATGTCACATTACTACACACTAGCTAATTAATTAAGAGCATATTCATCACGTTCTACACTAATTAAGCATATCACGTTACTACACACTAAGCATATCCTCAAATTCTACACTAAGCATATATATATCACAACACATTAGTAAGCATATCACATTACTACACACTAGCTAAGAGCATATTCATCACGTTCTACACTAATTAAGCATATCACATTACTACACACTAAGCATATCCTCAAATTCTACACTAAGCATATATATATATATATCACAACACATTATTACACTAAGCATATCACATTACTATAAGCATGTCCCAACTAAGCATATATATCACATTACTACAAGCATGTCACAACTAAGCATATATATATATATATATCATCTAATTTCAAAACTAAGCATATCAAATTTCTACACGAACAAGTAACATACCATGACATGGCGGTCAACATTTGTCCTTGTCAGGCGGGTGACGAATGGCATCCCGACGTAGTCATCACGTCGAGGAACTATGTACCAGAGGTTGCCCGATTCATCCTCGCTTAGCCTGATTCCTTTGGCATAGAGGGCTTCATCAAGTGGGTCATCATCTTCATCCTCCCAATTGATGTAGATAACAGCTAGCCTTGGAGTTTGTCTTCTAAAGGAGAAGCTGATAAGTTCACCCCCAGTGAGATGCATGTGGTTGATGAAACGATTCCATTCATCTCCTCCAATATGTTTTTCGTCCCTTGTGGACCTCCATAGTGTAGGGCCCCCCTGGAGCATCGAAGATCACAGTGTCTTTGGTAATGAGCTCATTGAACTCCAGTCTCACATTGCAAGGGACGATCTGTGTAAAAAAACCAAAAAACAAACAAATTGCATTACGGGAAATAGCAAGAAAAACAAAAGAAAAAACTGTTATAGAAGGTTCATGTAATGCGTTACCGCTGCAGGAACAAAGCACGTCTGGAAGTAGATGCCAAACAGTGTGCCACTTGAAAGGTCGGTTGCGCACCTTGAGTTGCACACTGGACATGGTGGCGGCTGCTCCATTCTACATATAATATAATTGAAACTAAGGCTGTGTTTGATAGCGAAGTATTGAAAAATTAAAGTATTAGAAAACCACAGTAATTTAACAAGTAGGTACTAGCGGCTGGTGACTGGTTGGGGCCTAAGTATATAAACACTTTGTACA